>JBAJHW010000005.1:21064639-22264639 GCA_037013535.1 Intellagama lesueurii
CAGTATGTGGATCGAGAACTCCCAGAAGTACAAGCTGGATTTCGAAGGGACAGAGGAACTCGAGACCAAATTGCTAACATGCGCTGGATTATGGAGAAAGCCAGAGAGTTCCAGAAAAACATCTACTTCTGCTTCATTGACTACGCAAAAACCTTTGACTGTGTGGACCACAGCAAACTATGGCAAGTCCTTAAAGAAATGGGAGTGCCTGACTACCTTATCTATCTCCTGAGAAATCTCTATGTGGGACAGGAAGCAACAGTTAGAACTGGATATGGAACAACTGATTGGTTCAAAATTGGGAAAGGAGTACGACAAGGCTGTATATTGTCTCCCTGCTTATTTAACTTATATGCAGAAGACATCATGCGAAAGCCTGGACTGGATGAATCCCAAGCCGGAATTAAGATTGCCGGAAGAAATATCAATAACCTCAGATATGCAGATGATACCACTCTGATGGCAGAAAGTGAGGAGGAATTAAAGAACCTCTTAATGAGGGTGAAAGAGGAGAGCGAAAAAAATGGTCTGAAGCTCAACATCAAAAAAAAACTAAGATCATGGCCACTGGTCCCATCACCTCCTGGCAAATCGAAGGGGAAGATATGGAGGCAGTGACAGATTTTACTTTCCTGGGCTCCATGATCACTGCAGATGGTGACAGCAGCCACAAAATTAAAAGACACCTGCTTCTTGGGAGGAAAGCGATGACAAACCTCGACAGCATCTTAAAAAGCAGAGACATCACCTTGCCAACAAAAGTCTGCATAGTCAAAGCTATGGTTTTTCCTGTAGTGATGTATGGAAGTGAGAGCTGGACCATAAAGAAGGCTGAGCGCCGAAGAATTGATGCTTTTGAATTGTGGTGCTGGAGGAGACTCTTGAGAGTCCCCTGGACTGCAAGGAGATCAAACCTATCCATTCTGAAGGAAATCAACCCTGAGTGCTCACTGGAAGGACAGATCCTGAAGCTGAGGCTCCAATACTTTGGCCATCTCATGAGAAGACTCCCTGGAAAAGACCCTGATGTTGGGAAAATGTGAAGGCAGGAGGAGAAGGGGACGACAGAGGACGAGATGGTTGGACAGTGTCATCGAAGCAACCAACATGAATTTGACCCAACTCCGGGAGGCAGTGGAAGACAGGAGGGCCTGCTGTGCTCTGGTCCATGGGGTCACGAAGAGTCGGACACGACTTAACGACTAAACAACAAAGATTGTTGTACATGAAAAAAAATTAAAACATCCCCTGAAAATAAGCCCTAGTGCATTTTTGGAGCAAAAATTAATATAAGACCCTGTCTTATTTTCAGGGAAACACGGTATATAGAAACAATCTTACATAAAAGAAATCTTTCAGCAGTTAAAAGGAACATGATGTGAACATACTGTTTTAATAAAATGAAGGGATTAATTCAAGTATTTTTTATCTTGTTTGAAACTGTTTCTACCCCAGCTCATAGGACAGAATTAGAGACCAACACATGTTTAGTTGCTTAAAATCTGGATTTTGGTATTTGCCTTGGCTTGAAGACTAATAATGTGGCCAGTAATATCTCCAAGTGTGAGTTGTGTTAAATTATATCTAACTGATTTTGTTTTCAGGGTTGGTTCTGACCAGAGCACACTTAGAGCTGGCTTCTCAGGAAAGAAATTTGGGGAACAGGCTGTTGGTCAAATTTTACACAATGTGCAATCACCTGACATTCTGTTGACAGATAATTTCATGTAGTTATTCTGGGGGCAATCTCTTGCTAGAAGCCTCAGAGTATCCACTGTTTTTGAGTTAGGAAATATATTTTAAAAAATCAATCAGAAATGTCAGACAAATTAAATTTCTATTTTTTTAACAGGGTTGGTGAATTAAATGAAAAAGCCATGGTAACTCCTTTAATTGATGTAGTATAACCTGGTAAAGTTGCTTTTATCCTTTAACATAGGTGGTCAACTTTCCATTGGTTCACCTGTGTTTGTGTATTAAGATGTCAGCCAGGTCTGAAGCACCACATGCATGTCCCAAGGAGACATAATGACTTTCACTCTATCAAAATCATGGCTGTAACAGACTACAGCCAATCACTATGATTAGTGTGTCAGAAGCATCAAGCAACACTCCATCATCTACAGTCTCAACACTTGAAGCTTTCCCAAGTACACTTTACTTGTTGGTAAAATAATAAATCAATTTCAGCTTGTCATTTTCTACATTTTAGAGTAACAGTATTTGAGGAAAGTGGCAGGAAAAGAGAGCACAAATGCAACAAAAGCAAGCAAACAACCTCTGGATTGAGTACTCAGGAATTACTTGCAAAAAGGGACTAAACCAAAAGGAACAGGTATATATATATTATAGTGGCTTTAATATTTAGCTTAAACAGTAGCCTCACATGAAGCCTGTATAGAATTTCTAATTTAGTACATGCTATGTAAATATGTATCTTAATCACCGGTCAATACATTTTTCCTATTTAGTCCAGTTTTGCTCAGATATATGGAAATCTTTTTTAAAGCCTCTAGGAACTGTACTTAAAATAAATTTTAAAAACTTCTCATTTGAATGTGCTTTCAAGGATTTTAGCTGAAAAATATAAAACTTTACATCTTGTAAGACCATACAAGGGGGTACTCCACATGAACAACTCTGCAAAATGAATTTTATTAATGTATTAACCTATTTGAAACTTAATTGATTATCTGAAAATATCTACATTAGGAAGCACTAGCCCAGGCTAAAAATACGCTGAATCACTATTCTGAACCTTCTCTGTCTTTTACTACTCATTCCACTATATTTAATATGGTGCTGGTAAAGCTCACATAAAACCAAATCAACTTCCAAACCTTTCAAAGTAAAAAATGTTACAAGCAGTTCTGAAATCTTTAGTAGTTTGAAGGCCAATGATAAAATTCTTCACCTAATTCTACAGGTTTGAAATTTAAATTTAACTTCGGATTTAAGTTTGCAAAAAAATCTTATTACCTTGACACATATGATTTTAGTTCAAAATGTAGTGTCACAATATGTTGCTATCCAAAGTAGCTTAACTGTTGTACCCGAGCTTTCAAAATAAAAAGCAAAAAAAGCATGCTGCTTATATACCGCCCCATAGCGCTTCAAGCACTCTCTGGGTGGTTTACAAGTTAATTATGCAGGCTACACATTGCCCCCCCCCCCCAAGCAAACTGGGTCTTCATTTTACCGACCTCAGAAGGATAGAAGGCTGAGTCAACCTTGAGCTGGCTACCTGGGATTGAACCCCGGGTCGTGAGAACAGGTTTGGCTGCAGTACAGCAGTTTACCCACTGCACGACAAGGCTCTTCAGTATGTCTATTTTCCACAGCTTGAGAAAGCTGGAGTCATCATATAGAGAATTCCATGGAAATGTCTTTGCACTTCAGAAGACAAGAGTTCTGGGGATCTGTGTTTTAATTTATTTACAGCAAAATATTTTATCTCTCCAGTCAAAACAAGTCTAACTCTAATACAGAGGACTTATTTACACTACATGATTCCGCTACACAACACCCACTATTTCTATATAGAGAATGACTAATGTAAAGAACCAAATTAAACAAACAACCCTTGGCTTCAAATATCCACTTTACCAGTTAATCCAAAAGTTAAACCCCCAGTTATAGCACCTATACCTGTAGATGATTAAAGTGACAATGAATTTCCTGCCACAAATATGTCATTTCGGTAGAAACTAACAAACTTGTTTTGTGACAGATCAAACTATGCTTCTATTCTAAGGTAAAAAAAAAAAAAAGGTTAATTTGATTTCCTTAAGAGTTCTCACTAGTCAAAAAAGAAAGCCTGTACAGGCTGCTAAACCAGGTGTGCTTGAAACCTGCTACTTGTGCTCAACAACTGAGCACATCCTTTGCAGATGAAGAGGGTCACAAGCTCTGACCCATAAACATTTCATCTCAAGTATCAGCAAAGGGAAATATCTGCCCAAGACCTTGAAGAAAGACACACATAATAAATTGGTCTAACACAGAATAGTGATCTGACTGCTTTAGCATTACACAGATTTTAAAACATGTCCTAAAGATGCAAATGTTGCAAAATTCAGGACTCTCACTTTCTCATACATCTTTGGGCATGTGGAAAATGGCTTCCCCCTCAAACTCTCTCACAGTAACTGCACGGGTGGTTCTATGACATGGTAGCCTGGACAATGGTTATCTGGGGGCAAGGGCTCGCAAGACTAGGTCTTATCAAAACTGAAATTCTCACTATGTTATAAGTGCCAGGCTGAGATTTGAATAAACATTCTTAAATGCTTCCCTCCTTTTGTCCCTTATCTTTCTAAAACTGGTAAGCAACAAGGAGGGTCTTCAATTTTTATTTTTGTACAGGACCTACTACACAGTAGATGCTTTTATAATGTCATAATGGTAAAATTTAAAGCATGGTGCCATTTGTTAGGCTGAGTGTCAATATCCTACTATCAGGCAAATTTACAATGCTCACCTTTGACAGGAGTAACTTCACACAAGAGACATGGCCTTCATAAACTGCTGAAAGGAGTGGAGTGATATTGTGTTTGTCTGGAGCCTATAAAAAGGAGAAATGAAATTGAATAGTATAAAGTTTACTTAGTGTATACCAATCATGGATAATTTGTAATAACACTGTAAAATAATAAAATAACTTAATTGTAATACTTCAAAAAGACTTGAAAATTGGTGGTATAAAGAAGTGAGTGAAGGTTTTCTTATCCTTGGTGATGCAGAAATCTCATTTTTGGGAAGTGCCCCCCTACCAAAAAGGACATGGTTGCACACAACAGTTATAAAGAATCAGCTGCAATACTGTTAAACACAATTAACAACAGAACTGTCTTATTTCTGTAAAAGCATTCTGCCAAACCTGTGCTCACTGAGAACACCATTAAAGGGCCAAGACATTTGCAGGAGAAGATCAAGAGGAAGGAGGTAGGGATGATACCTGACCTATAATGTTTCAGTTTTCCCTTGCAGACACTTTCTCCACACAGTTTTCCTAGGTTTCATTTTCATTTTGGACCCAGGCTTGGGAAAAGTGATTTTAAACAATGGGATTGGGGCACGGACATTAGCAAGGAAGATTCAAAAGACAGGGAAATATCAAATACACCCTGCCAACTCCCTATAAATACTGACTTCCCCTCTTGTAACTAAGGAAAAGTGGAAACCTTGTATCTGCTTTGTATCATCCCGCCTCAAGGTTTTTACGAAAATAAAGGTACTCCAAATCAGGGGTCCCCAACCCCCGGTCTGCGGTCCGGTGCCAGTCCGTGGGCTTCCTTGAACTGGGCCGCGGACATGGATCTCCACCCCCCACATGCACACATGGTGGGCGTGTTGTGCTCGCGGGCCCACCCATGAGCGCAACACGCCCACCCATGAGCGCGGGGGTGCCCCTGCCCCCCCACGCACGGAGCCCACACCCCCCAACCGGTCCGTGGTCCCAAAAAGGTTGGGGACCGCTGATCCAAATGACTTGGGACCTTATTTCTAGTTCTAAAAACTGTAGTGGCAAGAACAAAGAATAACAGCTTAGCCCCTATTTCCACTTCCAATTTGTCTCTTAAATTGTGTGCCCACATTCCATTCTAAAAAGCTACGTAAGTTCTTAATGTTTCTGAAATACTTAAATAATATCAAGCATTAGTACTAGAATTGATCATGAAAAACAGGACACGAACTGGTAGATTTTAATTTAAAAAACCCAGATACATTCTATAAACAGTACTTTCCAATAATTGCAACAGTAATTGTAAACATGAATTTTACAGCAGGATTCTAATAAACAGATGTATTCTTTCACATTTCTGACAGTGCCTTATATTACAAATTGCTAAAAAGAGACATAAACTCATCATTCAAATGCTTGAACTATCAAGATTATTAATTGACAATTAAAAAGAGCTAATTAGTTAAAAGCTAGAGACAGAATAGTTCCTCAAAGTACAGAATATAGTAGCAGTAACAACACTGTTGTTTATTCACTCATTTCATTATCTCCTCTACTGTGTTGCTTCAAAACATATACAAAACTTATATAACCAGTGGCAACACTGGGCCAAAATAAATTAATGTGCACACCAAGGGCAACCATGTGACTGCAACATCATACTGCATTCTAAAACACTATTATTTGTCTCCAGCCAAAGAGAGAATTTTTTCCCCAAGCTTCATTGATTTTAATCAACATACATTAATATCAGCTCCTTTTAGTAGAAGGAACTCCAGGATTTCAAGCTGTCCACAATCTGTTGCATAGTGAAGAGGTTTTCTTCCACCTTCCAGTGTCCGATTAACATCTTCACCCTTCAACATTAAGAAATGTTATTTTATAGTATTTTCTGAATATTACAACATTTAATACAAACAGTGATCAAGTGACAGTCAGACAAGACAGAATCCAACATTCTAAGAGGAATTCCATGTTGTATAATTTCTCCTCCTGCACATAAACCATATTCTGAAGGTACACAGGGACTAAAGAGGAAAGGAATCCATCCTCCCTATTCTGCTAATAGAACCAGTATTGTCAGCAGAACAGCTTAACTGGACTCCACCGTAAGTCATTACTCAAGCACACTAGAAAAACACAACCAATAACAAAACATTGTAGTCTTTCTACAGGCTACAGCAATATACAAAAAACTGCCTGCAAAGCAATGTTGCCTATGAAGAATGTAGAGTGTCAGGTTTAGACCCACAATAAGCTTTCCATAGCATTTGTCACAACGTAAATTGTTTTCTCTCACTTTTATGCATCCAAACCTTTTTTCATTGTATCAATTTTTGTTCCCGTCATTCAGAAGCAGTCACCTAGATTTCTGATCCATCTGTTCATAGCACAAAGGTTCATCATGATTAGTACCACTGGAGCACTTGATGTGGTTAATGGACTAGCAATCCCATTTTACTGTTGTCCCCAGAACAATTCTTTAATTTTCAGATGTTTTCAAAGTTTGATCTTGCACTGATTTATATATTCCTAAATTTCTGTTATTATGTGCTGTCAAGTCAATTCCAAGGTATGGTAATCATGGTATTTTTGTTTTGTTTTAGGTATGTGAGCTTTTCAAGGAGTGGTGTCATATCGCCACCCCCAAGCCAGCTTCCATGGTTGAGTGGGGGGACTTGACCCAGGTCTCCAGAGTCCCAGTTTGGTACCATCATCTACAACACACTGATTTCGATTAAAGCATCTCAGAATTATCTTCTTTTAACTACATCTCTCCTCTGTGCCAAAAAAAAGGTTAGCAAGTCTCAGGCCAAGGACACAGAATGGTAAACCCCTGTATTTTCTTCAAGGTGTAAACACAATCTATGACTAGTTCAGGTGCTAATCAAATACCTCAAATGTGAAGCAATCAAAGGACAAAGCACATGCACATGAAAAATGACAGTTAAAAATAGCTTGTGACTGATTACTTGCCACCAGACAATCAAATTTCTTATCAACAGGTATTATGGTTTTGCAATCTCTGCTGCTAGTTTTTGGAAGTATAATCTGCTTAAAGCAATCTGCCCCACAATCCTCATCAACATGAGCTCTTAATCTCTCCCACATGAATGTAACGTGTAGGTTCCTAGCATGTACACATGCAGGCCTCATAAAAATACAATTTGCAACTTGCTTATTCTATAACAGAGTCTAGAAAATCAAATTTACAGAAGTACTAATATCACATTTCTTCTCTTCTCTTGTTCAGAACTCTGGAAGTGTTGAAACATACCATACATTTCTAAAAACTCAGAGCCTTACAGGCATTACTGATACTGTATCCTCATCCTGAATAACATTTCTGCTAAAGATTAATCATTTAAATTCCTCTCTTCAATTGCCATCTCAAATTATAAGAGTGAATTAAAATTTTTATTGTCTTTCTCCATTCAATGCACTGTGACATCAACCCATTAAAAAGCACAATGACTAAATTCAGTGATAAATCATTTAATTGTAAAACTCTAAGTTTATAATTTAAAATGCTTATTACATTTTCTTCAGATTATTAAGGCAAGCCAACTATCTGTGCTTTTGTCTCTGCCTTTTACGTTCACCTATTGTTCCCAAAATATTATTTCTTTGGAAACTAAATTCTGTCAAACTGTTAGAGAATACTCATCAGCGCTAATGCCTTCATCCCTGGAGGCTACTGAATGCGCACACCTCAGTCCAACAATCAGAGAATAATGAAGTTGGAAGGGGCCTATAAGGCCACTGAGTCCAACCCCTTGCTCATTGCAGGAATACAAATCAAAGGATATCTGCCAGGTGGTTGTCTAAATTTATCTTGAATGCCTCCACTTTGAAGTACTCACCACCTCTTGAGCGAATTGATTCCATGGCTGTACTGCTCTTAACAGTTAGGAAATTCTTCCTGATATTCACCTGAAATCCGGCTTCCTGTAACTTCAGCCCATTCTTACGTGTCCTGCACTCTGGGATGATCAAGAACAGATCCTGCCCCTCCTTTGAATGACAGCCTTTCAAGTATTTGAAAAGTGGTATCATATCTCCCCTCAGTCTTTTCTCAATGCTAAACATGCCGAGCTCTTTCAGTTTTTCCTCATAGGGCTTGGTTTCCTTGTTGCCCTCCTCTGGACTTGTTCCAATTTGTCAGCATCCTTCTTGAAGTGCAATGCTCAGAACCGGACACAGTACTCAAGATGAGGCCTAACCAGTGCCAAACAGAGGGGAACAAGTACCTTGCAGGATTTGGAGACTATACTTCCGTTAATGAAGCTTAAAATAGCATTTGCCTTTTTTGTAGCCGCATCACACTGTTGGCTTGTGATCTACAACTCTAAGATCCTTCTCACTTGTAGTATTGCTGAGCCAGGTATCCCATCTTGTAACTGTGTTTCATTTAGTTTTCCAAGATGCAGTACTTTGAATTTATCCCTGTTAAACTTCATTCTAATGTTTTCAGCCCAGTGCTCAAACCTCTTAGATCACTTTGAATTTTGTTTCTGTCTTCCAGGGTATTAACTATTCCATGCAATTTTGTGTCATTCACAAATCTGATTAACATTCACTGCACTCTCTCATTCAGGTCATTAATAAAAATGTTGAAGAGCACAGGGCCCAGGGCTGAGCCCTGGGCTACCCCATTTGTTACTTCTTCCCAGTTTGAGAAGGAGCCATTAATCATCACCCTCTGACTATGATTCTGTAGCCAACTTTGTATCCACTTGACAGTTGTTCTATCCAGCCCACACCTAGTTAGCTTGAATATCATGGGGCACTTTGTCAAAAGCTTTGCTGAAATCAAGATATACTATGTCTATAGCATTCCCTCTCTCTATCGGGGAGGTTACCTGATCAAAAAATGACATCAGATTAGTCTGGCAGGATTTGTTCTTGACAAATCCATATTGGCTTCTAGTTATTATTGCTTTGTTTTCTAGGTGTCTGCATACTGACCACTTTATAATCTGCTACAGAATTTTCACTGGGATTGATGTCAGGCTGACTGGTCTGTAGTTCCCAGGTTCCTCCTTTTTGATGATAGGGACAACATTAGCCCTCTTCCAATCATCTGGCACCTCACCCATTTGCCATTACTTCAAGAAAATAATGGATAGTGGTTTCAAGAGCTTTTCAGCCAGCTCCTTCAATACTCTTGGATGCAGTTCATCCAGCCCTGGAGATTTAAACTCAATCAAGGTAGTGAAGTATTCCTTGACTATTTGTTTATCAATCTCCAGTTGCAATCTTGTCCCCTCCACCTGCACTTCACAATTGTCTGGATGGTCACAGTCTGTCCTTTGGGAAAATTTACAGGAATTGAGCACTTCTGCCTTTTCTTTGTCTTATGCTGTCATTTTTCCATCTCCACTGAGTAGCTGAACCAGTTTCTTTTCTTTGTTTTTTGCTACGCATGTACCTGAAGAATGCTTTTTTGTTGCTTTCAGTATCTCTAGTCTCAGCTTATTCTCAGCTTTTGCCCTTCTAATGTGATCCCTGCAATTCCTTGCTAGTTGTCTATACTCTTCCTTTGCTTACCCCTATTCTGAAAAGCAATGTATAAATCTACGTTCATCTACCTTCTCCTCAAATATTTATTAATACCCACTTAAAGGCCCTTTTCACGTCAATACTAGCTACTCTATTCATAAATGTAATGTATAAATTGCTAGACAAACTGTGCATCAGTATCAGAACACTATCTGATCTGTAGGTATTCATTTTACCTATATGTCATATATGTCAACAGTTTTAAATTGTGCAATGCTCTGATATAAAGATCAGAACACTCAACAGAAATAACCAGATTCATTCTGAAAAATGCTATAACATTGTTACTTCAGGAAGAGGTAAGGCAAAATAAAAGAGGTCAAAATAAAAAGTCTGGCTGGCTTCTTATTAAACTCTCTGAAATTTCTTAGAGCTGGGCTGGAAATATTCAGTTTTATGTTTCAAGGTAAGTGTAAACCATCAGATAGTGAAATACTTCTCTCTTGTATTAAAATGTTCTGAGATGGTTGTAATAAAGAAAAAAGATCTTGCAGATCAAAGCAGTTAAGTTCTCCAAAGAAGGCATGAAAATAGCTCCCCTTGCTCCAAGTCTACAAAAGTGGTCTCCAATTTGGTGCTCAGCAGATCCCTGAGCACTGGATATACTAGCTGGTATTGATGAAGGGGTGATCTACAGTATGTTGGTACTTCATATGAATTCACTTCCTTCATGTCAAAGAATTTGGCAGATTATGAAAGCAGAAAAGCAAGTTGCAACCAAGGTATCAAATCAGTATCAGTTTTCTCTTTCAGAAAAAGAGTAAAGAAAAAGAATATTTTTACACAAAGTTACAAAAGGGTGGGATTGTAAAATGTTTTAGTCAACCTAAGAATTGTGACTAGTATGATGAATGTAATAAAAAGCAACTTTAAAAATATATTTATAATTGCCCAGTGTAGAGATCAAATGTGTCCCTTTTAGACACGGGCACTTCATATTTGTTTTCCAATCCACCCCCCTCCCCGTGCTGGGCTCCATGTGGTGCTCGGCTCTGTCATCTTTGCACCAATTGTGGAAGCAGGCCGGCCAGCCCTTCCCCACCTCCCTGTGCAGCCGACTACTATGGAACAGAGGTGGGACAGGGAGTCTCCCCAGGGAAACGAATACAAAGTGTCCATGTCTAGTCCCTTTCTTGTCCTAAACAAGTGATAGAACTAACACTACACACCAACTACTTTAAATTGGAGAGGCAGGAGGTAAAGCCATGTGAATAGAAGGCTAGGCCTGCTTACTTCCAGAAGCTAACATGAAAGCTCATTCAAGGAATGGTAACATATAACTTGGCTAGGCAACTTGTGAGTCTCACAGATGCACTCTGTTCTATCTACTAAAATACAGTTTTCATGAAGACAAAGAGCTTTTAGTTTCTTAGTTTCAGAACTCCTACTCTTAACATACAAGTCAAACCTGACAGCAAAGTGGGAAGTTGGTGCACTATGTGAGAACAGGCAAGCACAGGAGTCCTAAACTAAGGCCTCTAAAAGGAAAATGTCCAGAAGCACTTCTGAGAAGAGAAAGGGCCAATTAGAAGAAAGTTATAAGGAAGCAGCAAGGAAAGCTTTTAGCAAAGGTAGATATAATAAGAATTAATAGAGAAATACAAACAGATATGAAATCTCATACTATAGTCCCAACAACAGAAAAAAAGCATTGCTAAGAAAGGGAGAACATGTCACCAGGAGACAGCAATTATTTAAATTGCATTAGTAAAATATTTTTATGACTATATTGATACTTAACGGGATCTTCTGAAATTTGGTACCACAGGCTAGACTTTAAGGCCATGAAGTTATCACAGATCCATAGAACTAGGTGGGGCCTTCCAAGCCTTGTCGTCAACCCACTGCCTCATACAGATCATCTAGCACTAGAGCATCTATAATGAATCAGTCTGTTGAAGCTGTCCAGAAAAAAATCCTCCCCCTGCTATTTGGTTGTACCACTAATTATTGTTTCCATAAAGAAGTTATGTCTTATGTTTAAGTGAAATCTCCCTGTAATACAACATTATAGACCTCTACGCCTGCCCTCTGGAATAGCAAAGAACTTTTTTTTCCATGCGAGATAAGTACAGTATCTGAAGGGTGTGAAAGTGTCTTCCCTTCTTCAAGTTCAAAGGGCTTGTTTTTCATACTATTACTCAGCTCTGTTTTTTTCTTCTCAGCCCAGCCCACTTTGTCTATATATCCTTTCAATGAAGAACTGGATCCAGAACTCTAGATGAGGTCTATCAATTAATTTACGAATGGCATGTAGGCTTTTGCTATTGTAGTTTGTTATTGACTCTGAGGATTTGTCCTTCCAGGACTCATCTTGTTTTATGGTCAGCATTCATTTTCATTCTACTCTAACTTTTTAGGTATTTTTCTTCCCTATCCCATTGACACTCTTAAAGACTCATGGGAAGAGGGGGGAGATTTATGTACCTTAAGAGCCTTGTGGTGCAGTGGTTAAACTGTTGGACTGCAGCCAAAACTGTGCTCACGACCCAGGGTTCAATCTCAGGTAGCCAGCTCAAGGTTGACTCAGCCTTCTATCTTTCTGAGGTTGGTAAAATGAGTACCCAGCTCGCTGGGGGGGGGGGGGGGAGTGTGTAGCCTGCATAATTAACTTGTAAACCGCCCAGAGAGTGCATGAAGCACTATGGGGCGGTATATAAGCAGCACACTTTTCGCTTTTTAAGAGGTAGAAAACAGACATAGTAAGTTCTGCCTACAGGAACTTGCTGCTACAAAATCTTGTTTGGTCTGTAGTGGTTCTTTTTTATAACTAAAACAATCTGTCTTTAACAATAAATTAACTGATTTGAAACCAGACTGAATTTCAAGGCATTCAACTGGTAATAATGAACATTTGATACCAAACTCACTCTGACTTAGGACAACTCTCTCTAGTATTTTCTAGACACAAAGCAGTTCAGAAATTATTTACATGTAAAATAATAAAGAAATGGTTTACTTGTTCTTTCTTGTTGTGGCACTCTAGGATGCTGCAGTTGTGCAAAGACACACAGCCTTGCTTTTCTTCCAAGGGGCACAGTGGGGAATCCAACTTTTGGTGTTCTGACCCAGTAAGCTGTTCAATTGCTACAGGCATATAAAATCTGGCCCCCAAAAATAATTTGGGTGAATAAAACTATAACCTGCAAATGATTTATCAAAAGCCAAGGCAACCTCTGAACGCAACAAGCTCTTTGGCTTATCTAACCATGTGGCTTTAAAGTCCAACTGTAGGAAGGTGAGAAATAGCCAACTATGACGTTCAGATGCAAACAGCACTCAGATGGAGCAACAACAGGTACACACTTTCAGAATCAAGGAACAATAAACAATTCATCAAGCACTAGTTTTTGCTTCAGACAACACAAAACTACAAGACTATGCTCTCCTCATATATTTGTATAACTTGCAGAGAATGAGGTAAAAAGCCTCTCTGGGGCAAGGATGCAGAAACATGAACGTACAGCATCACTTCACATAGTGCTGCCTGGTTTAGCACTGATTTGCTACAGCGCTCATACTTAGGCAACCATTTTGTGGTGCTCAACAGGGGCCACGTCTACCTATGAGGTAGACTGGGCGTTTGGGAGATCTGGGGCCTGGTCTCTATGCTGATGTTCCCATAAAACACAATGTTAAAATGACCCCATTTAGCAGTCAATTTTTGGGGCTGTATCCTCAGCCCTAACTGGGTTATTCCTGTATATTACTAAACACTATGGTGCAATATTATTTCAACAACAAAAGATCTCACAGTTGACTATTCATACTAGAAAATACCACCGTTCCATAAATCTCTGGAATGAAGCATCACAACAGAATGTGCCAAACAGCATCATTTTCAATCTCTCCTCTCTTTGCAATATTTTAAATGCATATGTTTTTATTCTCCATGGTTTTTGTCAAGTTCTTCTGCTAGCTCAAATGCTCCAGTTCCACCTCCAGTACCCAGAACTGGACCAAAGTCTTCCTAAATCAGCACTGGCTTAGAATGTGGCAAAATCCAGATTCTTTCTGAAGCTCTCACCTGCAATTGCATAGTTCCACATTTAAACAAGTGCTCCCACTCCCTAGAGAACAAGGTTCAGGAGAGTAATTGGGGAAAAATAACATAAAATCATACAATCAAAGAGCACAGTGGCCCCTAGCAACATTTCTGGTAATATGGAAAAGAACAGGGCTCCTGCCCCTTTAACTACTGTACAGAAAAGGAATTTCAGGAATTGTAGCATGTCACTCTATACCTGCAATCACAGGTGGCTGATGAGCAGAGAACAAGAAATGACCACCCTAAAATTTTGGAGCAAGCTTCCCTGGCTTGAACTACCAGCAACTGACACATTCTGCCTGCTTTTGCATCCCATTCTATCTCCAGGTTATCCTCCCCTCATAAGATCTCCAACATTAGAATTAATCTTAGCTGGTCAAAAAGTAACTATCATAACATTACTTTTGCTGTTTAAATCATCCCCCCCCCCATCATTTTTTCTACATCACTGATGCAGTTCTGCATCTGAGCAGGCAGGACTAGTTCTTTGGTCCTGACTCTTGACAAAATTTCCTTGTTTATCTTCCTTTTTCAGAAATCAATTAAGCCACCAGAATACTGTATGCTTAAGATTAATGTGCTCTGGCTTTCCTCTCAATGAATGAATATTTATTTGAACTTAAAACTCAACATTTTTAAAAGATTCATTTCTGACCCAGCTGAATAACTGTATCTGCAGGGACCACAAGATAAGGAGAAGGTGGAAAATAGCAACTTACCCAAAGTTAACCAGAATTCTGAGGTCAGGCCATAAAGGTTGAAAGTCAGCATTCTCTCTACTTTGACAAATTGTGTAACCTCTAGCTTTGCTATACTATTAAGAACTTCCAGTTAGAGGGAATTGTAGATCACATCTTCATTTGTTTGGACACTACTGATTTAAAAGCAATTATTGAAATCCCTTCAAAGGTCATGTCTTCACTACTCTTGTGAAGATGATGATTACATGCTCTTAAGTCAATTTTGACTTATGGTGACTTTCTCCAGGGTTTCCTAGGTATAATCAGAAGTGATTTACTGCTCACTCCTTGTAGGAGCATCCTGGGACTCTACAGCTTGCCCAAGGCTATACAGGCTTGCTCTTCTTCCAGGCGGCACAGTGGGGAATCAAACTTTCAGACTTTGGGTCCACAACCAAGGAGGTGCTTCCACTTTCTCCTTCTCCCCTCAAGACTTGTGTTTAGGAAAGGATGCAGAAGCAGCAAGTTTATAAAACAGCAACAAGGCGTTTCCCCACATCATTTACCTATCCGTATATTTGTTCTCAACTGAGAAAGGAACAATAAAATTAACCCATTTAATTGTAGTGAATTGTCACCCTTAAAAACCTAGCAGGAAACTGTGATTCATGTTCTTTGGTCTTTTCTGTTTCACTTCACTGTTCTACATATATAACCAGCCCATAGATAGGCATTATCACAAGAAGATTACTGCTTTATTCATGTAGTATGTATGATCTTAGTAAAGATTTTGAATAAGGATGACGTTCCCTTAATTTAGGAGAATAGGGTAAGAAGGAGGAATGAGTTGAAGCAGATTTCAAAGGCCCCATTTAACCTGAGAAAAAGAGGGCAAAGAGGCCACTCCACCCAATGTGAAACACATGGTCAGGAACCAGGGCCAGGCATAAAGGTGGGCGGAGATGAGGCCTCTCGCTAAAAGAGCAGTCAAAATCTTCCTTCAGCTTCCATCATCAGCGCGTTCGGCCTCCACAACCACCAAAGCTGCCTTACCAGGCCTTTATTTGGAAGAAGGATCATCCTCTTCTCCCCATC
The DNA here is from genome assembly GCA_037013535.1 of Intellagama lesueurii. Classification (NCBI taxonomy): domain Eukaryota; kingdom Metazoa; phylum Chordata; class Lepidosauria; order Squamata; family Agamidae; genus Intellagama; species Intellagama lesueurii. The sequence goes on from JBAJHW010000005.1 coordinate 21,080,490, forward strand.
CCTGGTTATTTCCCATGGTTACACCTCACTCTCGGAACAGTTGACGTAACCCTCAAACACCCCCTGAGCATGTGTAGACTGCGCCACGAAAAGGCCTCTCCCACAGATTTCAAAGAGGGAAGGGGGGAGGAGAACGAGGGTTTTCCACAGAAGCCCAGGCCGCACGGTTTAAAAGCCTCCAGCCCCGACCCCTTGGCCTCCCGAATGAAATAAATATGCGGAAAGCCACTCCCAGGAGCGAAGAAAGGGAAGGAGGTTCCGTCCCACCGCCTCAGCCCGAGGAAGAACCGCCAACCCTCCCTCCCTCCCTCCTCGCTCGCAGGCCCGGTGCCCCAGCCTACCTTGGCCACGTAGTCCTTCACCTCGTCCAGGTCTCCGTTCTTGAGGGCCCACATGAACTCCTTGTCCGACATAGCGGCTGCCACCCTGACGGGGGAGGGGGGGGAAGAGATACGGCGAGAGGGCCCGGCAGCTCTCACACGAGGAGGAGGAGGAGGGGCGGGAGGAGGAAGGGGCCCGAGGGGGGCGGGGCTAGGCGCAACCGGAAAGGGGCGCGGCGGCGGGAAACAGAGTCCGTTAAACGGCCGTTACTACTCCAACGGCCCGTGCTGCCTGCGGCGGGCGCCCCTTTCAGGAAAAGGCCGGCAAAATGGGGGAAGACTGCGCAACTAACATCCAATAGGGTGGCGGCATATGTGCTGAAGCCTATATATATAGTTCGTATATGGCCACACACCGCTTCCGCTGGCTACTCCTTGGGTCCGCCCACTCGAAAAAAGAGAGAGAGGCAAGCCTACCGAAGTACGCATGCGCTATGAGAGATCATTTATCTTTGCATCTACGTGTACGCCCCCTTTTCTTCCGATGGCGCTCCAAACAGGTAACCCGAGAGTCACTACTCTCTGGAGCATGCGCAGTGAAGAGCGTCTAAGTCGCTCCTGGAAACCAGAGCGAGCGGGTGAGGAGTAACGCGCATGCGTATATTTAACCGGACGTGTTTTTTCTAGTTTAAGCGGTCAAAAGAATGTGTTGCTTCGCCCATGTGCAGAGGGCTTGGCATCTGTTGGTCGTCGGTAATGTTTCCACTTGTTGGGACTTTAAGTCGACAAATTTCCATCGACTTCGGTTGACCTGCATCGTGGTCTTCTCTATGTTTTCTGTTGTGTGCTGTTAGGTCGCTTCTACCTTAATGGCGATCCCATGCATGAATGACCTGGAAAACGTTCATTAACAGCCACGCTCGGATCTTGCAAACTGAAGATCATGGTTCCGTTTTTGAGTTAATCTGCCTCATGTTAGGTCCTCTTTTCCTACGTTTTCCACGTTTCCTGGGGGTGTTGTCTTAAAATTGTGATTCTAGAACTCTGAATAAAGCGCACTGAAATATATAGGATTGTTAATATGAGTACGTTTTAAAACGTTTATGTGGGGAGTAAGTCCTTAACAGGATGAGCTTTACTCCTGATTATAAAACTTTCAGCTGCAATCTGCTGTAAATCTACCTGAATTTAGTGAGCATCTGAGGACTACATGTATTTGCCATTGCTATCAGTGGGAATCGTTATCATATAATTCCTGCTCATTATCTATGGCCTGGAATTAATACAGTCACCAATCATTGTTTGCAGAACATTGCTTCCTGGGAGCGAAACGGGTTTTAAAGGCCATTGCCAGATCAACAACTTGTGCCCAAATACATGTATCAATGTACAATCACCATTAAGTCCCACTCTTCTCTGAGGAAGTGGACTTGTCCATGAAAGCTCACATGAAAATATAGCAGTTACTGTTTAAGGTGCCCCCATGTTTTTGTTTTCTTTATTTTTTTATTTTTCTTTTGTTTTTGCCTGATATGCTAGCACAGGCTAACATAGCTGTCTCGTCCAAAACTATCCCAACTAAGTGTGTAAATGGTCACAACCTTAATTTGAAGGAAATGCAGATCAGTTATCAAGCTGTTACACAATCCTTCTAGTGATATGAAGCTCTAACTTTTGCGGGGTAACACACTGGGATATTTTGATTAGCAGGGAGAATGGTATTGGCCCCTTCAAGCTTCCCTATTCCCTCTGTGTTTAACTGCAATCTTCACAGCAGCTGGTGTGTGCAGAATATTTACTTCAACAGTATTTTTTATTATGCTAGTGTGAAGTATTTAAAATGAATTCAAGAAAAGATCTATATTGTTAAATTTAATTGACAAAATAAACTCTCAAAACTGTGGGATGAAACCAGAGGTTATATCAAGGAAGAATGAAAAAGGTTATTCATGTTGTCAAAAGAAAATAATACTATAGCCTCAATGGATGAATGATGAAATTCTTAGATTTATTATGAACAGACTCAAACCAATAGTAAAAGGTAACAGGAACAGCATCAGAATTCCAAATGCAACTTTTTAGCAACTGACAAGTTGGACAAAGAGAATTATTACAATAATAACTGAAAAGAAATAGTACAACAAAAGAGGAAAAAGAAGTAAGTTCCATAAAAGCCAAGAAATCAATGACATTTAAATGTTGAACGATTAATTGGAAAATATATCTGATTAGGATAGTGGGATAGATAGAAGTTGAATACAGTATGCTAAAGAACTATGCAGAAGGATGATGGATTCCTTCAAATAAGAGTTTTTGATGAATCTGGAATTTTAGAAAGTGAACTAAAAGCTGCTCCCAAAAAAATTGGAAGAAGTAAATCACGGGTAGAAGTGTAAGTTAGAGCTAGTCTAAGCTACAGAGACTGGGTCTATAAAAATCTTAATAGGAATATGCCAGCAAACATGAAGACAAAACAATGGTCAGAATCGTGTTGCTTCCCACAGTAGAGTAGGCCCATTGAATGAATACATTCCTTTGATTCAGATGGACCCCTAACCACAACTTAACTATGCTAAAGTAAGTTGCAGTTAGACTAGATCAATTTGAATCAATGGAACTTACAGAGGTGGTGATTTGCCATATCTCTATTGAATTAGTGGGCCTACTATAGTGTGATTTACTACCGTAAGCACCCATAGACAAGAAATGCTCAATATAGTTTCCAGTCCCAAAGAATCATTGTGCTAAAGATTGCAGGCACTATAGGAACATGGCATTATTTTCCAAAAAAACCCAAAGTGATGCTCAAGATTTTAAAAACATAAACTAACTATATGCCAGATGTTCAAGCTGGATTCAGAAAAGGAAAAGGCACTATTGCAAATATGCATTGGTTAGTGGAGTACACCAAAGGATTTCTGAAGAAAATCAGTTTGCGCTTTATAGATTATCCTGAAGCCTTTGTTTGTGTGGGTCATGAAAAGCTATGGATTGTCCTAAAAGGAATGGGTTTGCCACAACATCTGCGTGTGTGTTGGGGGGAATCCCTGCCAAAAATACCATTTAAAAAAAATCTTGGCAGCATCTGGGATGGATCGTTTTGATTTTCTGCAATTGTTGTTCATTTTTCAGTGGGTCCTGGACTCTCTGAATTGGCCACTCCTAAATTAAAATATTCACAGCATAATTCTGTGCATGTTTGATAGTGAGTCCTTAAATGACACATGCTTACTTTTGAGTAAATGTGTATAGGATTGTCTTGGGGACATTCGTTCTTCTGAGATGTGCCTTGGAGAACTCTCTCCAAAAACAACTAAAAATAACAAGGAGGAAAGAGGGAGGCAGGTGTGTAGGTTGGTGTGAGGCGAAGGAGCAAGGCAAAGGAAAATCTGGTGGTGGCAACAACAGTAACCGCTTCTTCTGCAGCCTCACCCTCACACCAGCTGGCATGCCCTTCGCACCAGTGCTGCAATTGGGCTGTGCAGCGGGCAAAAGTGTGTGAAGAGATCTGTTGTGTAGGCTCCTGGGTCTGGTTGAGAAGGAAAGGAGACTTCAATTTAACCATAATACATGCAGAAAGCAGTTCCATGCTAACTGATACAAATTGCCTTCAGGAGAGGACAAAACAGGTGGCAAAGTCATAGATTTTGTCAATGAAAATATCAAACGAAGTCTTGACTCATTTGGAGGGTGGGAAACAGACCAAATATCATCAGTGACAAATCAGGGGTTATTTGGAGAACAAATGCTCTGTCTAGAGGAGCCGGCGTGTGCCATTGAGCCATGCTTTTGTTTGTTTGGTGGGAAAATGTATGATGTAGGGACGGTATTTTGCCGAGGTTCCACCCCACCCCAGGCTCTTAGGCATACCCATTTCTGGAACCTGATTTCTAAGGCTTTTCCAAACTAGAATTTGTCTTCTGGACCCAAAAAGATTCCCCACTGCTCCTGCAATGTCTGCCACCCATACTGTTCTCAGTGGCAAGTAGGCCTCAAAAGTTGATGTTCTGGCATAGGCTGTTCTTGAGATGACATTTTAGGATTCTTAAGCTCACCAGAAGCACTTCAACCTGAGTTTGGAAGCATAATGAACTAGCTATTAAATGTAATCATTGCTTTGTGACCTCAGTAGATTACAAGTATTGTGGATTCATATATTTAAATACAGCTGCTTGGCTATGAGGAAGCATCCTTTGTGCAGAGAGACCTGTCAACTATGCCTCATTAATGGGAACTAAATGTGTAGAGTATCCTTGAGTTGTTTCAATATCTTTTTACTTTCTCCTTTGTACTGCTGAACCTTGAAAATATAAGGAGCTTCAAGAGCTTTTGAAACAAATATGCATAACAAGGGTTAAGTGCTTATTAAAATTAATACAAATAGCTAATTTGGTTATTTATAACTAAACATCAAGGCTCTTTTCAGTCTAAGTAATTATTGATTTCTCCAGCAAACAGAGAGTAAGCATTTTTTTTTGCATCACTAATCTTTTGTAGATTATTAAAATAAGCAGCTGAGTGGGGAGACCCGTTGTCCCTCCCCCTGGCGCAGGGAGGCAGAGAAGCGCTAGCTATGTCTGAGATTGGCGCAACAAGCAGGACGCCGGTTGTGTATGCTGCGTGGCGACCCATAAGTGGACGGGTCGGTTTGGGGAGGTGAAACTGGGCTTCCCGGCCACCAGGGTCTGGGGTATTTGAATTCACATACGAATATGAATATCCCATCTCTAGTTTAAAGGTGTGTCTTGTCAATTATTCTTACTGTTCATATCTTGCACCATGATTCTATTTTTCTATCTCTATTTAATTTATATCATGCCTTTCTCTCCTTGAAAGGACCCAAGATGACTTTTTTTTAAAAGTAAGGATACAAAATAATTAAAAATGCATTAATTAAAAATTTAAAACCATAGCATACAAATGTTTTAAAATGTTGTTTAAAAACTGTAAGACAAAGGCTTGAAAACCCACAAAGCCTCCCCCTTTTAACTGCCTGCTGAGTCTCCAAAAGCCTCACTAAACAGGTAGGGCTTGGATTACGGGTGGAACGGAAGGAGGAAAAGGGCCAAGTGAACCTCCAGAGTAAGGGAGTTTCATAATCTGGGAGCAGCCAGAGAAGAAAGTCTTCTCTTGAGTCCTCACCAGCTGTGCTTATGAAAGTGGTGGGACCAAGAGAGCTGATCTAAGTACTTGTGGGGGCTAGTGTGAGTAGGGGTATGCAAATGATACCATGGACACATTTTAGTGCTACTCAACACATTTTTTAAAAATAAGACAAAATCAAAACTTGATGTTTCCCTTTCATGTTGATGTCTTGATCCTTTCTTGTCAGCCTCCTGCCCCCACTGAAATACATTATCCTATTGCAGCGCCTTAACTGCCGTTGCAAACACCTTTGAAATATGTTGCAGTGGGATGTGGTTGATTGCTGTATGGATGTGAAAATGTTCACAGGGGTATATTACTGTGCCCACATCCACTGTAAACATTCAGCTTGTGGAAATTGGCTTTCAGGGAATCTGAGTTAAATCTGTGTAGCATGCCTACACTTCGGATATAGTGTAATCCTTAAAGGCCCATCAAAACTACAAGAGTATAGATTTGAGAGGAACTCATTGTGTTAGGTCCAGAATCCCCTGTCTCAGTATGTCTTCCTACATTTGCAGTACAGTGGATAAACAACCGTACTATCTCAGCCTAGGTGCTTTTGCTGCTGATGAATGGCTTTAAAAAAGAATATGCTGTGCACTTTCACACCATTATATACTGACAGTGCTGTGCTGACAGCAGCAAAATCTTTTGCCAGTAAGCAAATAGGACTTGTGCGCTTTTAGAATTGATAGAAGAATTTAGGATACAAGATGTACCCTTTTTTCTCCTGAGTGGGATCTGTCAAAGACTTATTGCTCCTCTTTCAGCAGCACCTGGCTGGAATTTCCACTTTAGTTTAATTTTAATGACTTAATTTTAAAAAAAATAAACTTAATTGTCCATTTTTGTTAGTATTTCCAATGGCCATTTCAAGGGTCACCTTATTTTATTTTAAATTTGGGGTTTTCCTTTTTTAAAAATTTTTTTTCGCTTTTGTCTATCACACTTACCTAGAGCACAGTCTTAAGTGGGCAAGTTGGTCAAAGGCTATTTGAGCCAACGTCCGGCCAGCTGAAGCTGTGTTGAATCAAAAACCCAAGTGTTGGAAATTGGCCTAACTTTGTGCTGGTGGTATGGCTGTTTCTGTGGGCTGGAAGAGGGTTAGATCCGGCATAACTCAGCTCTAACTTCATGCTGTCCCTTCTTTGTCACTTTTCGGGGTTTTCTGCCAGCAGATCTTAGCCAGCAGAGTGTTTCTGCCAGCAGATTGTTCTGTTGGCAGATCTCTGAGCTTGACCAACGGAGAGCATGTGTTCTAATGAAAAAGACTTGCGCCTCATCCTAACCTGCACATCTTTGAGCTAGGATTACTGTTTTTTAACTGTAATTTTTTTCATCTGAAGCTGGGAATTTGTGGTTGTTGTAGGTTTTTCGAGCTGTTTGGCCATGTTGCTACCCAGCCACAAGGACCGGTTATCACTGCACACAAAAGACTAGCTAACGACACCCATCAATCACAGTGACAGATCATCTCCCCCCCCCTTATCACAACAATACACCCATAACAAAAAACACCCTGATCACCATAATCACCCAATCTCCTGAAAAAGACAAAAAACTGATCCCACAGCTACCAAATACTCAACTACACTACACCAGAACACAGACAGAGTTCTAACTCCTGTCCTCTAAAGATGCCAGCCAGAGAGACTGGCAAAACCTTATTAAGAAAAACCTTCAGAACACGGCCAAACAGCCCGAAAAACCTACAACAACCATCGGATCCTGGCCGTGAAAGCCTTTGAGAATACACTGGGAATTTGTACTCAGGAAGGGAGATATTTAGTTGATGTTTCTTGGCACTTAACAAGCTATGATTTCCAGAATTCTTTTCATGACACTTTTTTTGCACTTAAGATAACATTAAGATGAAACTGTTAAGATCAAATCAATATGATTCAGATAGAGGACATTATCTGAAAAGGTGGAGGAAGTTGAAATCTGAACAAAGAATGGGTTTTCAGTAGGGACAGAGGCCTGAAATATGAAAATACTCTTTCTTAAGATGTCTGTTTTTGTATGCATGTCTGTGCAGCTGTTGCATATTGACAGTGAATCTGACAGAACTGTTGCAACACAAGACACTTTCTAAATAATACATGTTATTGATTTTCGAAGTAGTACACTTTCTTGATATTGGTGAACCAGGAAGAAATACTGCTTTCCCTAATGAATGTGAAAAACAAGGAAGAACAGTCACCACTAGCTAGGGTTAGGATGATCTAACAATTTGGTTTTCTCCCATGTTTGACATTTTCAGACTTAATGTTCTTTCTATCCTGAATCAGGAAGCAAATCTTCATTTGTCTTATCCTCACATGTGAGGATGAGGAGCCACAAAGGAACTCCTCCCCCTGTGAGAAGGGAAGGTATTTTTGTAGTACACTCAACAGAGAATAAGAATTGGGATGATCTCTTTAGCAAATAAAGGAAATTTGTGCAAAATTACAATAGCTGCTGCTTTGTTGCATTTTGCTACATCGGAATGCTTGGTGTTTGTGCTTTGCTTCTCAAAGGGACAGGACCCTAGTTCTACACAGGACAGTTCCTGCAAACTACAACAGACCGTGATGGCAAAATTAATAATAAAACTCCTTGTATTGTTCTTACCTGAAGGCAAGGAATCTTCGGGTACTTGAAAATTTCTTTTTTACAGTGGCTTGTTGAGTTAAGACAATATAAACCATCAAGGAGGAATTAATAGCTATCACTGAGTATGGAAATTTTTATTTATTTATTTATTTATTTTTAGATTTCTACCCCGCCCCCCTAGACAACGTCTACTCGTTGAAAGATCATTTTGCCTGCTATATGGATGCCAGAGGACCATCTCAGAAAAATAAATAAAGAGTTTATGACTTTAATATAGGCCTAACATGGTGAGAAATGAAATCAAACTTTTAAGAACGCAAAGCTCTGAAGCTGGAAGGACAGATCATTCACTGTTGGTTTCACTTTCAGTTAATTTTTCAAATCTCAAATTCACTGGATGCCATATACAGTATTAAGCAAATTTTCTGCTCATTCATCTCCATCACTTTTTGTTTTGTGCTCAGGACTGGTCTGGACAACCACAAGGCAAGGTCTGCAGGTTGGACAGAAGGTACAACACCAAGGACAGCTCCCGGTGACCACCCAGCTTTGACAATGGGTAGAGCTGAACTGAGACCTCTTACATTGCTGGCTGAGGATTACTTCCTCCCAACTCACCTCGCTTTCTTCCTTTGGGAAGCCTTATAAGGATAGTTCCCTGGGACTTTGTCTTCTCTCTGGGACTCAAGCATGCTGTGGGTGTTGGCATACTCTATTGTGGAGCTCTCCCAGAGTGGAAACCAGGCATCAGAGGATCATCATTCCTCTGAGCATGGAGGCCTCAGGTTCATGGGAAATGGGTCAGGTCAGGTCAGGAAGACACAGGCCTAGCTGACTTGAAAGATCCTTTAGACTGGCTCCTCACTCTCTGCATTCATGGCTAGGTTACTGTTGGACATCTGGGACATGGCATTTTGTTGATGTCCCTTGTTGTTGCTCTTTTAATCCATTTTGTGTAACCAATTCTAAGACACTGTTACTCTGGAGAAAGGTATGATCATCATCATCATGTGCCTCCAAGTTAATTCTTTTTCAGGGTTCTACAGGTAGAGAGTATTCAGAAGTGGTTTACCATTTGCTTCTGGGGGTGCCCTGAGACTGCATCTTGCCCATGACTACACAGGCTGGCTCTTCTCCCTGGAGGCACAGTGGGAAATTGAACTCCCCACCTCTGGCTTCTCAGGCAGATACCTAAACCACTGAGCTATCCACCCAGCTTGGAGAAGGGTATAACATTTGCTATAAATGACTAACATTGCAGAGTTATGAAGAATTTGTCTGATGATCTCTTATACTACAGTCCTGTAAGATCGTGAACATACTGTATCTTCATGCACCTTTGAGGTCATGTGCCAGCAGATCCCTCTTTAGTGCGTCTTTAATTTTTCTCCTTTCTTGTAATAAGTAGGGACCAAGTGATCCCATTCTGCTTAATAGCAAACAAAAATTCAGCACACTATTGCAAACCTGTATTTGTTCTAATAAAATATTTTTAAATTGTTTGTGGCTCTATAGCTCTTGTTTTTGCTGTCCTCCACACTACCAGATTCTTTTTGTCTGTTTATTTCTGGGAACCATTTGTTAATGGATTCTCAGCTCACCACAGCCCCAAAAGTGATGTGCAATAACATACCTGAAAATATAATTTAAAAACAGTTCAAAAGCCAATGTTAAAAGCCAATTTCTTTTCTTTTCTGTTTTTTTTTTTTAAATAGCCAGATGAGATAAAGTTTTGACCACCCTTAGAAGTTCAGTGAGGAAACAGCAGGCCTAATTACCCAAACTCTGGGTGCAATCAGATGAGGACATGAAGATCTGGTTTGTGCCAGAAAGGGTCACTTCCAGAGTGCAATCTTAAAAGACACCCTTTGAAGCAACCCTTCCATCTAGTCCCAAGTGCGTCAGCCCATTCCAAAAACAATGCAGTCCTACCGCTGGTGTGAATAAATGTTTTCTTGTCCCTGGACCTGCTGCTGATCAATTTTCTCAAACTTGTAGTACTAGGATCATTTGTATAAGAGGAAAAAAAAATCTTTCTCTACATAGTTCATAATTTTATAAATTCTGTTTTATAGCCTTCCTTAATCATTTGTTTTGTTTTATGCCTCTAATACTTTTGTCACATTTCGCTGTCATAGTTAATAGCTCTTGATAGATCTGTCCTCCATGACTTTCCTTTCTAAGAGTGAAGACAGATGTAATATTTAAAAAGAAGGCACAGCACGTTCTCTTCCCCATGAGACCAACTTTTTAGTTTTCATGGCATGCATATATGTCAGTAAGTCAAAATCTCTTATTGGTCCATCCATTGGGCTAAATCCTCACTCTGTGCTTCAGTCAAGCATTCAAATGGTTATTCATTTATATGTTCATCCTTCACACGAAAACACACACAGTCACAAAACATTTTTGAAAGATGCAAGATGGCAACTGAAATTGATGGGAGATGATTAAATGATGTTGGGGATTAGCTAATCGGCACCCCCTCCACTGTTCTGTTCAGAATGAAGGAACAAACCTACAGACTTCTATGGTTTACTTTTCTCAAGATTCATGCTGGGAGAGGAAATGTGACCTTTGTACTGGGCATAATGTGGATGTGTTTAAAGCAGGCCTTGTTCTCTAAAAAAACTACTGTATTCATAGTCACTAAAGGTGCACTCCTGGATTCAGCTCTAGGCCCAAATGCACCACAGTTTAAGAAAGATATTGAGAATCTGGGACATGTCTAGAATTTATTTTATTTATTTATTGTATTTATATCCCGCCCATCTGATCAATTGACCACTCTGGGCGGCAACCCAGAATAGAGCAACCAGGATGATAAAGGGTTTGGATCATGAAGAATGGTTGAGGGAGTTGGTCATGTTCAATATGATAAAGAACAAGGGACAGTATGATGGCTATCTTTAAATACTGGAGGGGCTGACATGGAAGATTGAATGAGATTGTTTTCTGCACCTCTGAGAATAAGAGCCAAAGTAATGGGCTTAAATTACAGGAAAGAAGATTTAATCTCAGTGTTCAGAAGTTCTTCCTAACAGTGAGAACTGTTTGATAATGGAATGGAGTATCTTGTAGGATGGTGGATTCTCCAACACTGGAAGTGTTTCAACAGAGGTTGGATTTCCTGCCTTGGCAGAGGGCTGGACTCAGTGACTCTTGTGGTCTATTCCAGCCCTTGTTGTATGTGATTCTGGAGAGGATAGCATAAGAAGGCAACATGGAAAACAAGAAAAAACAACAGAAGGTGAAAAAAGATAAATTTTCATAAACTGGTATCCATTACCATCTCCCTCAATGGAAAATCGACTTCTTGATTTTTGTTCTGTTTTGTTCTGTTTTGGGTTTGCTGTGCTAGGTGAGAATTCAATTTTCAAAAATTCATGTAGCTGTTCTCTTCAAAGCTTATCATAGGGGAAAGCTGGAGCGGGGGAGTACAATCACAGATGAGATTTTCCACCTTCCTTCTGGACTAGTAAAATTTTTACTATACTGACATAAATATAAATGCCAGTTAAAAATAAATGTGCATGTTTAAAGTTTCCCTTTTGAATGTAAATGTAGTTTAATTATATTTTAGCTTATTAACAATTCAATCAACATGTGGCCATTTTTCAACAACTTGTCAATCTCTGGCTACAGCAGAGCTCATCTGATTTCTGGCATAAATATTGCATAAGAATGTAAGAAGGATTTTGTTAGCTCTGATACTCTTGAAATTATTGAGTTTGACTGATATTGTATTGGTATCCACTCACTGTTACTACTAAGTTTTATGAAACTATGACTTCTTTAGGAATGAGAGATTTTCTTGGAAAAGTTAAGCACTTTTTTTTGCCTCCTCCCATTAATCACTTTCTTTAAAAATCAGGTTGCTGGTAGTGAATAAGACCTCAGTAGTTAGAGTACGTACTCTAACTACTGACCTCTGCCTAATGGTTGCTGTCAGTCAGAGCAGGTTACCCTGGGCATCTGGTCTGGCTTAGTTTAAGGCAGCACCATATGCTCCTGTCTTTAAAGAACATGGGCATCTTTGGCATTTTAGTTGTTTTGGCCTACAATTCCCAACGGCTCCATGCAGCATGCTCAATGGTAATAGACTGGTCCTGGAAAGTAGTGGGGCAAAACACAAACCAAAGGTCCCCATACCTGCCCAAAATCCAGATGGGCCTCATGGTTGTCAGCACATGTGGTAGTAAATTCTATCAAGTTGTTATCTAAGGTTGCAGTTTGACTCTGCAGCTCCTCCTGGTGTTTCAGTGGGAGCCCTCCTGGGTGTCCTGTGATGGGACACCTCTATCACTTCAAATGAAGACTTCCTGTACTTCATCTTGGGGTATTTTTACACTGTCCGGCAACCTACTCTTGGCCTGGCCACAGAACAACTCCTTCATGATTCCTGTTGGAAGCTTTTGTTTCTAGCTTTCAGAAGGAGAACCCTTCTAGATGTTGCAAGGGAAGTGTCTGGAGTGTGCCGCCTTTGAGTTGTAGGAGAGTATCTCCCTCCAGTCCTAGCCACTGGAGCCAATGATGATAGGTGATAGAGACTACAATGTGCCAACAACTGGAAGGCCATGTGCTCTCTACCCCTGTTCTAAGGGAAGGTGGAATGTATGATGTAATGGCCTTGGTATCATGTCACTTTTCCTGTCCAAAGCTTCAAGCAAATGTACTGATGTGTCAAGTACAGAAGGGATGCGGGCGGAACAGGAAGTGGCTTCATGAAATCAACCAGCAGTCATTAGCAATCACAATCAGAGGGACTGTAGCTCTGTGACAGAGTACAAGCTGTGCATCTAAAAGGTCCCAAGTTCAATCCTTGGCGTTTGCAGTTAAGAGGATCAAGTGGTAGGTGATGTGGAAGACCAGTGCTGGAAGTCTCGAAAGATACACTGCCAGCTAGCCTACATAATACTGGGCTAGATGGAGTAAAGTGCTAACATTATATAAGAGGGTTTCCATATATAGCCTGCTGTTAAGCTGTCCTTTTTTAGAATGGCCACTCCACAACACCCCAGCCTACATGGGCAGGCTGACTGGGGGTTCCTGGGTGCTGTAGTTTTTGTCTTCTCTGCTCTCCACACATGCAGAGTGCCAGTCTCTCAGGTTTGAGTTCATTAATACGTTCCATTGCAAAGGACCTAAGCCTCCCAAGGGCCTTTCAGTATTAAATTATTTGGTGGTTATGTGTGGCACAGTTTTTTGTTTGTTTGTGTTTTTTGTTTTGTTTTTTTGAGAAAAATATTCCAGGGTGACATTTTCACCTGCCTCGTTTCTGCGCTAAACAAACAAAACAAAACAAACAAAACTTATTTTGCAACCACTGCTGCTCACGTTTGTCTCTAGTCTTGCATAAAGTAGACAGGAGGTGGGAACGAACACGTTGCCGTGACATTCATTACTCGAGCACGAGGTTTCTATTCTGGTAGCTCTCAATACCAGGTGCCACTCTAGGTGGCAGGTGGTAGGTTTTAATCAGCAGCTTTGCATTGCTTCGTATGTTAGCCTTGTTATTTTTATCCTTTGTGTGTGTGTGTGTTTTGCTCCATTTCTTATTTGAGCAGCTTCTAAATTACTTGATAATTAATGCAGCAGCTCTGCCTTCTTGAATGCAGAGGCAAGGCTGCTGCAGTTCTTTCAGTGACAGCTATTTATATACGTGGAGTGGCCTGTGCTTTCCTCCCCCATATTTTGAAGCTGGGAGCATCTCTGCTGCTAGCCCTCCCGCCCTCCCCACCTCCTTCACAAGCAGATCTTTTATTTCTAATACACTGGTACAGTTCCCTGCATTTGTGGAGATGCTCAGCTTTGATCCAGATGGGGGGAGTGTTGCATTGCCACGTCTAATTCCTTCTCTCCTATCAAGCTTTGCTGCAGCCTGTATCACAGCATTAATTACACCTGCTGGGCTTCCCAAATAATGTGAATACATGGGGTAGGGATGTGGGAGATGTCTTACTGTGATTACTAATGACTTCAGGCTGCTGGTCAGTTGTGTCTTTGCAGTCCCTTTTCAGATCAGATTTGCTGTGGCTGCAGTTTTGCCACTTAATTTCACTGCAGTTGAGCAAGAAAAAGCACTCTTGTTTAGAAGCCATGTTACAGCACTTAACAGGAGTCACGAAGGTATGCTGTAGCTCTTTGTGTAATTGATAGATCATTCAGGGTCTTTGAAATTGTATAATATTTTGATCTTCTTTCCCAAGCATGGTGAAGTTCAACGTAGTTGTTATAGAGGTACTTTTGTGAAGAGAACCACTGTAGACCTATCATGCTTTTTAAAGGATCTCTTTATTTATAAATATAACTGCTAATGTTATGGGAATGTGGAAATGGGTAAACAGGCAGGCAGTGCATACTTCCAAAGTAACATATTTTTAGCTGTTTGTACTCTGGTTTAGCTGTTAGCACAGTAGGGACATAATTGAAGGATATGTGCAGGACCACCTTCTCCTTTATGAGTTGGCCTGCCTGTTGTGATAATCTTTGGAGATTCTCTTTGGTACTTCCAGAAATCCCTAGGTATTCTCAGTGTTCCCCGAACATATTTACTTAGAAATTGTGAGAAAGTCTTTTTCTCCACAGCATAATTTTATACCTCTTTTATAAGTTCCTTTATTTTTATTTAAACGAAAGAGCCCCACATATTTTAACTTTTCTTTGGAAGGGAATTGCTCTGAGTCTGATCATTTTACTTCCCCTTTTGTATTATTACTGTACTCCTTTTCCACATGTACAATATTGTTTTTAAGATGCACGAACCAAAATTTCCCTAGAAATGTGGATTTATTATGTATCATGGCGGAACCAAACATAGGAATGGCCCTGTACTGAGTGGGATTGTGAGTCCATCTAACTCAGTATTGCTGACACTGGTTGGCAGCAGCAATCCAGAGATTCTTTACTTCTTCCAGAAGTACCAGGAGTTGAACTTGGGACCTTCTGTATACAAATAATGTGCAAATCATGGTTATCACCCCCAGGTTTTGTATAGTAGCATAAATTTTTACGCAAGTGTTATACTGTTGGCAATTCTATTTTCCTTTCCTATAACAGAACTTGCTTTTACACATCAGCTGCTGCTGGGCTGTCATGATCAGCACTAAGCTGTCCAACAGAACCCCATTGCCAATAGGGATGAGTGAGAATTTTGTTTCTGATTATTTTTTATAAGAAAATATTAACATTCACTGATATCTTCATTTTCTGATAGAAAGCATTTCCGAATACTAAAAGAATGAATACAGGAAAAGCAGAAAATGAGATATTCGTGTGTCCAAATTCATGTCTCTGAGTGCTGAACCTTGAAGGATTGTATTACTGCATATAAGCTTTTGTAGCATTTAAGGCCTTCTAAGGAGGCCTTTCTCTCAGTTCCTCCACCTTCCCAGGCTTGTTTGGTGAGGACATGAAAGAGGACCTTCTCAGTGGCTGCTCCTAGGCTTTCTATAACCTGCATAATCATATTGTAAACTGCCCAGAGAGTACTTCAAGCTCTGTGGGGCGTATATAAGCAGCAAACTTTTTGAATGTATTACTCCAAGAAGCCAGGTTGACCTCTTCCCTCTTGTCCTCCTGTCATCAGGAAAGAGTTTCTTCAGGCAGACTTTTAAGCAATGGGGCAAAGGGTCTCAGGTATGCAATATTAATTGAATTTAAAGTTTAAACATGTTTTAAAAAATTTTCTCATTGTGGTTTAAATATCAATACGTGTTTAATTGTTTTTTATTATATTTTTGTGGCATTTTAAAAACTGATTGCCGTTTGGTTTTAACTGTTGTGAGCTGCTAATGCATGAACAAATGAATAAATATCTGGCTTTAAATCTTTGCAATGGGTCCGAATTAAGGTTGCCGGCTCTTTTGTCCAAGTCCTCAGGCCTTTAAAAATTGCGTTATTACCAGAATTTGGACAAAGTTTTTTAAAGGTACAATTTACCTAGTGGATAGTGGAAGTTGTATTCAAAAAAACAACTTTTCCAAGCTGTGGTTATCAATGACGGAACCAGAGTGCATCTCCATGCAAAGGCTTTGCTGTGATATTGAGTGACAACTCTTTATTCTGAGTCCTTTATTCAAGGATCTCCCACTGTCACTTTCACAAGATGATCTCGTATGAGACTTAGTTGTGTTCCTGACCTCCCTCCATGCTCTCAGAAGTTTTGGGCTGTTACCATGATCAAATAGGTATTCATAATGATGTCTGATGTCTTAATTAGTACTGTACATTGTTATGGGTTTCTTGTCAGATTTCTACACATATGGCTATTACTGTAGATTGCCCTGTTAAGCCATTTCCCTCCAGTCTTTGATGTACTTGAAAGGAAATAGAAGGTGGACCTAAGGTGAGGGGCCGGTATAATGGTTCTAGTTCATAACACTACCACTCAAAAGACATGCTCCAGTGAACCAATGCTGGACTTGTTTGGTCCAGCATTCTGTTCAGAAAACGATCAAGCCCTTGCATATGGGAATGCCACAAGAAGACCATGAATATAGCATCTCTTTTACCACACGCTCTTCAACAGCTGACATGCATTCCATGCTGCCTTTGATACTGCAAGTGATACATAGCCTTCCTGACTAGCCATCATTGATGGCCCTGACTTCCAAGAATTTACCCAGCTACCTTTTAAAGGCATCCAAGCTAGCAGTCATAACTATGCCTTGTGAATTCCACAGTTGTGCTGTTTGAAGAAGTACTTTTTCAATCTGGCCTCAAACTCCCACTATTCACCCTCAGTGGATGACCCCAAGTTCCAGTATCAGGAGAGAGCAAGAAAGTCTTCTTTCTTCCTACTTTCTCCACAAGATGCATAATTTTATATATCTCTGTTGTGTCTTCCCTCTCTCTATGGTACCCTAAACCTTTTCTCACGGGGGATTGTCCCAGTCTCTTGATCATCTTGGTTGCCCTTTTCTATCTTGTGTAGCCGGTCGCTCTTTCCCTCCTTGACGGAATCCGGGTGGTAACAAAAAACACAGATGAAGCAAGTGGGAAAACATGTGAGGATTAAAATGGAAGACAATATCATCTGGGCCTTCCATAAAATTCCATGAACAATGCTGGATGATTGCATTAAGGAAGCCTTTTGGGAAGTACCAATAATCAAGGTGTCCGTCCGTCCATCTATCCATCCAAAATATTTATACACAATTTTTCTCCTCAGAAGGACCCAAGGTGGCTTACAATATTAAAACAATTTAAAAACTGGAAGGTGGTGGTGGGAAACAACAGCAGCTGCCTCCCTCTTAGGTAGCTAGTTACTCATAGAAAACCTGCCTTTAGCTGCTTGCAGAAGGACAGCAAAGGAAGGAATAGCATGGCCTCCCATGGGAGGGAGTTCCACAGCTTGGGAGCAGCAACAGAGAAGGACCTATCTTGTGTCTTCACAATCTGCGGTGGTGGGATGGAGACAAAGACCTTCCCTGATGATTTTAAAATACAGGCAGGCTCATAAAGGGAGATGTGATCTTTCAGACAGCTTGGACCCCAAGCTGTTTACATGCGGAAGGAGAAACAAAGTTCAGCTTGAATCAAACAGAGGAACTGTGGAATTTTTGGACTGCTGTTACTTAACATTTTGACATGCTAATGTTCTCTCTTGGTTGTCTGTGAGAGCTGAAGCTGTACATCCACTGGGGATGTAAATTTTCCACATTGTCATGCATGAGAAATTGCCACTTTTTCTCACCTCTTAAATGGAAGGATCTTTTGTCTTGAGTGAGAGTTTTTGCTTCCATGAGAACATTTTTTTGTGTAAATTATGTAAATGCATAGTAGCTACAGTTTTCTTCCGTGAACTTTTAAAAATTAGAGGTATTGAATGAGTTGTTTGTATCTTTTTGATCAATCAACAAGTCCTTCTGTGGTCTTTGTGGGTGTACTTCACATCACAAAATTTCGTGTGAGTTGCTCTTACCTTGTTTTTGTGCTCAAGATAAGAAATCTTGTGGGTCAGCAGTTTATATGTCAAGACTGTTGTTTCATTGAGAACAGTAATTTAGACAGCATTCATCACATCCCTATCCTATATCAATGTTCAAGCAATAGGTTTGTAAATAAATGTAAATATTACAAACTGTCACTAAGCTTCCAGTGGTGTACAGTTTTCAGTTTAATGAAGTATCCAGGTAAAAATGTTTCATTTCATAGCAAGTTGATAAGAGTTGGCTGCACTGTGAAACAGTCATTAAAACAGTTTTGCTGGGCAGTTTACAGGAAGGGTTGAGGTGAGTAATTTTTTCCTCCGCTCATCTAATTGCCACAAGATAATCAGAAAATTCTGGCTGCTTGCAGGAGCCTGGAGGGAAGAGAAGAGGAACTCCCATAATGTTGTGAGATTGACTGAAAAGCAGAAATAACAATAAGTCTAAGTGTTCTGAAGCTATTTTAAGTGGACACCTGCAAATGTAAGGCATGAAGTATATGGATAAGCCTGTGCTCACAAAAGCATAGAGCCCAGTATGTAGGCATCCTTCAGTCTCGAGAGACTATGGTAATGTGCTCTGAATAGAGGTCTTGGAACAGCGTCTAGTGTGGCTGAGAAGGCCAATTTGAGAGTGACAATCCTTTCCACACTGAAGACAAATGCAATCTGTCCCCTGTCCAGCTCCCTGATTTTGCTGGTTTCGGGACTTCCTCTTTGCCTCGGCCTGCTGAACAAGTATCTCTTCAAATTGGGAGAGGCCATGCTGCACTGCCTGCCTCCAGTGCTCCAGAGAGCACACACTCATTAGAAACCAGGTCAGAAAAGAAGAATAGGATAGTCTGGCATGACTGGGAAACACAGATGTCATATCTTTCTTTACCAGCATCAGATATATGTATGTGAAAGTGCTGGATGCTGAGTTAGACCATTGGTCCATTTCACCAAATATTATGTGTGTCAACCAGAAGTGCATCTGTGAGGTCTTTCCTAGCCCTACTGTCTGGAAGCTGCCTTATACAAAGTCTGCTAACAGGCACATCTAACTCAGTGTTGTCCACACAGAATGGCAGTAGCTGTCTGAGAGTCAAGGTTTCACAGGGACTGAGTCTGGCTCCTCTTGCATCCAAGAAGTATGCTATATCTTTAAGCTATGATCCCTCTCCAATTCATGAGGCAGGCCCAGGAAAGATGACATTTGGACACTGTAGGGAGACTTACCTGTGCAAGCCAGATGTCTTGGGCAAAACAGACAAATGTTGCACTTAACTAAGTTGAAATAAAGCCTGGTTGGTTTCCCACAATCTGGAATTGTGCATCAATACCATGATTTTATGTTATGCAGCTGAAATCTTCCATCTGGGCAGCATTCAAGCTCTTGGGCGCATGACTTTTCTTTTAAATGTCAAAGATATGGCTGTTTTGTTACCAGTCCTGCCCACCACATCAGCCATTTTGTAAGAATGTAAACGGCAGCTTACCTCAAAATTCCAAATGTCCCCACCCCAAAATCCAGACAGACACTAGAGTTTTCACCTAGTGTTTACTGCATGCAGATAATCTGCTCTTCCAAAACGTCATGATTTATCTGATCTGTCATGGCCAGTTAAGTCCTTTATGGGTTAGGCTAATTCCAACCTGTGGTTACCACATACGTTCCACACCTGCATGTGGGCATCAGGAGAGAGGGACAACTAACTGAAACCACTGATCCTTCCCACCTGTTTCTGGTCTCCCATTGAAGCAGTGTTCTCTAGTCTCAGAGCACTGGCTGAAGTCTCAAAAAATTGACTTCTTTGGGTCTCTGCACAGGGAGAAGAATTTTTTAACTCAGGTAGTGCTAGAGAAGGAAAAAGTTTGGATTTTGTGTGTGAGTTGGCTTTAAAGCCTCAGCATTCATCTCCAAGCATTCCCAGCTGGCACCACGGCTCCCCACAAAGTTGTTCTTATGTGTGTTGTGCTTGAGCAGTGATGGCAGAAGCAAAAAACATTGCAAACCAATGAGGGGGTGGGAGGGGACTGGCAGGAGAACGAGTGGGTGCATGCACTTCAGCCTACCTGTCAGTGAGGGCAAAACAGAGAGTGAACTAGTTGAGTGTCTTTGTTGTAGCACATGCCCTTTTATCAGCAGCACAGATCTCAAGGAAAACCTACAAGTCAAATGGTGGTGGGTCTTCTACAAGAAACAGGGCAGAGCCTGGGAGAATTCCCCATGTGTTATGTGTACAGTTAGCAAGGCTGTGTGGTATGTGTCTGGTTTTCAGCCACTGCAGTGTCTGGGAACATTTTGCCACCCGAAGACTTAAAAAAAAGTTTTTCTTTCCTAACTCTGGGTTGCCATATTATCTGCTTAGCTAGGCATTACCCAGCTGCTGGGTCTATTGACCTGCATTCTTCTCCTCACCTCTTTCCACAATTAGCTGTCCCACGAGAACTTCCTGCCTGCTCATAGATAAGGGAAAACAAATACACAGAATGCACCCCATGGGTGGAAAGGGAGGCTGAAATCCAGTAGCAAGTTGCAGCCAGAGTAGACCCATTGAAGCACTGTGGGTTTGGCAAGTCAACTTCTCTGTAAGTTCCATTGATTTAATAGACCTACTCTAGTTGTGACTTATTATTGGATTTCAGCCACAGTCTTGTAATCTGGTAGGAAAAGAAGCTAGGACAAGAACACAGGTGTGTAGGGATGACAAATAGTTTTATTGCATTTGACAATTTTGGTGTAAGTAGCTTTTTCAAACCTCTTGAAACTCACTGGAAGAAGACAAAAGCAAAAAAAAAGAAGAAGAAGAAGACAAAAACGTTGTGATACCTTAAAGACTGACTGCTGTATTTTCATGTGAGCTTTTGTAGACATGTCCACTTCTTCAGGCATAAGAATGGGATTCTTAAGGGTGTGTGAAGAAGTGGACTTGTCTACAAAACCTTGTATTAAAATATAGCAGTTAGTCTTTAAGGTGCCACAACATTTTTGTCTTCTTTATTTTTATTTTGTTTGTGCCTGATATGCTAGCACAGACTAATACCATTATCTCTTCTAAAGGGAAAAGGAGCATGCCTTGAGAAATTCATACATTACCAAGGTTTCCAGGCCATTTTGTGCACACAAAACTATGCACAGATGTTGAAAAGTCAACAGCTACTGATATGGCCCACCATATCATTGAGGGCAAGGCAGAGAGTGAACTGCCAGAGTTGCTAGTTGAGCCTTTATGTGCATAATTTTAAGAAATGCAGACAGAATGCTTTAATCAGTAGGAAAGGCTGCATAAGTTAAGTAAAAAAAATGTAAATGGATATGCACATTAAGAAAATGTGTGAAAGAAAATACAGGATATAAAAGCAAAGTCCATTTGTGTATGCAAGGGCAGTCACACAGTAGTTTTGCACCCATTTTCACAACCAAGGCATGAATAGGCATGTGAAGGACAGCCTGCTGGAGGGGGACAAAGACTTGACAATTGCTCTTGTAGTCCACACTTCCTCAACCAGATTTTGGCCAAAATCTTAAATCTTAACTGAGCTGAGAAGAAAATTAGGAAGAAAAATGCATCCATCAAAGCATTTGAAGAAACACATGGAAAGTAGCAGATATTCTCCTTCCTACAACTGGAATTCAGAGAAAGTCAGTGAAAGCAAAACTGTGAGGGTGATGCATCTCAGGCTGCCACCCACCCACCCTGAGTGCCCCATAATCCCCCAAAAGAATCCCTGATCAGGTCATTCCTTTTTCATAACTTTCTTTAATTTATAAAGGGGGCTTTGTCTAAAAGGCTATTCCTTTTGACCAGTATGTGTTGCCTACTTAGTGGTAATTGCTGCTATCTCTTCCTCTTTCTGCTAAGCGCTAGGTATCCAGTGCCAGTTACACTGTGCTTGTAATGATTTATTCATGCTGTGCTTCACTTTCGTATCACAGCATAGGGTTATTGATTACTCACCATGGAGACGAGGGAGAAGAATCCATGTTCATTCTAAAGGGAGAAATTAAAGAACTGACTGGTGTAGGCAAGCAATAGTTAAGACTGCTTCCATGGAAAAGTTATGTACTTCTGTTCAAGCAAATGGAAAAACTCTGACAAGTCCCCCCCCCCCCCCTAAAATAATGTTATTTAAGGGCTCTGGGTTGCCTCAGGTGCCATGATACTCTACCTTCTTCTATGGCAATATGCTGTATTTATTTTAAAAATCATTCTCAGGCTGTGCCCACTGTTGCTTATGTAGCAATAATGGCACCACCCACATGAGTGAAGTCTGGGAGAATCTCGGGGTTTGCAAAAATAAAAAATTCAAGGGGGACGAGGGTCCCCAGAACACCTTAGTGAAGACTGAGCATGTTCAGTCATCAGAACATTTGGGGAAAAGAACAGAAAACTGGGTGGGAAGGAGAATGAAGTAGAGCATCCAGCTGAGCAGGAGTGGACATCATGAGACTTGTGGTGCCACAAGAGCATTGTTTGCTGCCCTCGAGGCAACTCCAAGACTCCCTAAACGTAATAATGCATATTTTGGAGAGAAGGCTAAAAGTGGCTTATGTCCACTCCTGGAAGTCTTCTGTGTCTTGGGGGCAGCTCCTAAAATGGAAAAAGAAAAAAGAGTGCCTGTTTTAGTTGGCCGGATAGCTCAGTGAGTTAGGTTACCTGGCTGCAGAGCCAGATGCTGGGAGTTCAGTTCCCCACTGTGTACCCCAGAAGAGCTGGCCTGTGTGGCCTTGGGCAAGCTGTGCTGTCCCAGGATGCCCCCCAGAAGAAGGGTAACCACTTCTGAGTATTCTCTACCTAGAAAACCCTGGAAAGGGTCACCATGAGTCAGAACTGACTTGATGGTACACGGTTATTATTATTACAATTTTTATTTTTATTTACCTTATTTATTTTACAGTATTTACATTTATTTAATAATAATAATAATACCTTAGAACTTCTATTTTATTTTTATTTACATTTTTTAACAGCTGTAAACACCCATTTCTAGGCCTGGCACATCCCAGGATGGGGACTGAGAACAATTCCTTATCATCTTCCCTGAGATTGTCCACCCTTAAAATAGAAGTACACTCCACACTGCAATATTTTGCTGCAGATCCAATGTATAACAATCGTTTTTTCCACATGTATATATATTTTGGCAGAATCAGGATAAATCCACTCTTCTGATTAGGCCATGCTTTGTTCAGTTTGTAAAGCCTCTGTTTGCCAAATGAAAACAAACAACTGCTTTACACAAACACAGTCATCTGGCCATATTCAGTACTAGACATGGGCGCTGGCCTCCCAGCACCCAAATAAGGGCTTACAGATCATGACCTGACCTGCCTTGTGTCGTCTGAGGTTCTCCAGCCTGATCCTTTACTCTGGTCATGTCAGTACAGTATTTGTGTGTTTGTGGATCTCAGTAGGGGAAAATAATACTTTCAAAAATGGGGACATGCAAATGCAACGGCTATGACTTGAGCTGGGGCAGAGTGGGGGGTGTTACACAGTGTGTTCAGAATTATTTCTGGTAGAATTATTTTTCTGCTTCCAGTTCAGAGAACACAAAAAAACCCAGAAGCAGCAGACAGCTACTGTGAACATTTGTAGGGACACCATCACACTGACAAGAAAAGAGAAAGATGAGAAAAGACATATCCTAATGCCTTAAAGTGACATTCAGACATAATAGGGGTTCAGCTGTCAAACTCCTTTTTCTCCACCATACTGTGCAAATTTTCCCTTTTCTCATGGGACAGGCCTTTTTTACTGTTTATATTTTTAATGCTGGATTGAATGTGAGAGATCTGTTTTCACCACAGGGCCACACGAGGAGCCCTGATTGAGTCTGTATTTGCCCATTTGTCCAAAGAAGAGAGCACATCCCTATCCAGGTTGTGCAAAGCATGGTGTGGTACATGAATACAGCAGAGATTGCCACCTGGATCCCAAGCACGGATGGGTGGTAAGAGCCCTGTGGGAAATGCAAGAAGCAGGGTGGAGAAACTCAGTGCGGTCTGGATCAGTCCAAACTCATTACAGTGCAACTAAGTGGTTCAGAGCAAGACTTAAAATGATGTATATCCAACCATGCCTCATGTGGAATCACTCCCTTAATAAAGCTGTATATGTTAGGGCTCATGTTCTGAATTCCAGTCTGTATTCGTCTCTCTGTATACGGACTTGAGTGAATGTTCCCCAGAACAGAGTAATTCTTTCTGTATAGTAAACTAAATGCTGGGGGAAATTACTCTAGCCTAAACATCTTCCTGATATAACATTTTTTTTTTCTGGATGTAAGAAGCATTTATGGGGAAACTATTTGTCCACATCAGCTCCTTTCTTTCTCTGAGGTTACATGCTTCAGGACTGTGCTCTCTTAGTTTTTTTGGACTCCAGTTCTCCAAGAATTCCCCAGGAAAATTTCTGGGAGTTTCAGCCCCAAAACACATACCAATTGACATATTTCTTTATTTATTTATTTATCCATCCATCCTGCCCAACTAGTAGCGAAGGTACTACTCTGGGCGATAACAATAATAGAAAACTATAAAAACATCAGAAAAGAAAAATCCCAAGTTCCAGGACCATGATAAACATGAACCTATGGGAACAGTGATCCAAAAAAAAAAAAAAAAAAAAAAAGCATTAATGACAGGCAGGCCAAGAGGAGCAGGGGTTACCTCTGAGGCTGCATGGCATCCTCCAGCCTCTGTTTCCTGTTTATGTGAAAAAGGATAAAGAGGAGGAGGAAGAGAAGAAAAAGGAAAGGAAAAGGAAACTGCTGCAGTGATTCTCGAGAGTCATAATCTTTCTGCCCATTAGGCTCTATAAAGGGCACCTTGTGAAGAACGAACTACAAAGGTCTCTCGTGGTTTTTACCAGACTGTAGTAGCCATTATCTGGTGAAGGCCTTAGTAGCCATTTTCTGCATTTTTTTTAAAGTTGCAATATAAAGTGAGGGACTTCCATGGTTGTAGCATATTGCCTTGATTTTGTCTGGAATTGTGTGGGGTTGTAAGGCCCATGCTGCTGAAAGCATAGATTACTCCAGAGGTTCCAAAAGCCATCCAGCTATCCTCTCACATTAACATGCCATTAAATATTTCTTTCTGTGTATACACATCTTGCTGCTTCTCCCTTATCCGAGATGCCTTGCTGCCTACTTTCTCTGTTCTAGTGCTTTGTTAAAACATGCTTGGCATTCATCCCAGTTAATTTTTAAAAAGCTGATTTCAGAACGTTGGAGACAGGTGATGCTTCAAGTCAAGGATGATTCGCTCTTGATTTTTAATAAGTTCTTAACAGTGCACCAAATTGTCTTATGCCCAGTTTTCGTTGCACTTTGCTCTGCTTTGTACTTGCCAGATAGTACCTTTTCAGCTGGAAACTGCTGTGCAATGTCAAATCCAATACCATTTCTTAGTAAAGATAAAGGTAAATGTCAAATTGCGCTTGTCACCATGGTTTGACACCTGTCTCTATCTCTGCAAGGAAAGTGCCAATCATCCTTGCCCCTCTCTGGTTATTTTCTTGGAAGGTGTTAACACCAACCAACCATTTCCTTTTGCACATGACCTGATTCTGTGAAGCTCTGATGTGCGCTCTCTCTCTCTCTCTGTGTGTGTGTGTGTGTTGTAACAGGAATGCTATTGCACTGTGTCAAGTAAAGAGGTGACCTGTTATCTGGACTTCTTTACCTAACAGAGATGTTTTCTTAAATGATGTCTAGGAGATAACTTGTTGAATGAGCATTGTTTCGAGTCTATAGGTACTACCAAAGGCATGGGAATTTTGGATTTTTTAGACTACAAATCTCATAATTCTCCATTTTGGGAGTTCTACCTGATAGACTCACACCTACAGACACCTAAATGTGGCTCACCTGGAGAAATTACCTAGCTAGGAAAGCTTCATGGACCTAATAGAGGCCTGGCTCGGTCCTAACTTCCTTTTTTAAAAAGGAAGCACCCAAGTAGCAGTGGAGCAGCTTCTCTTCTGAATGGGAAGCTAGACTTCTACTAGGCTAGAAGACCTTCTCAGTGAAGTATTTTCTCAGGTGAGCCATATTTAAGTGTCTTTAGGTGTAAGTTTGTCAAATGGAACTCCCAGAATGGAAAATTATGGCATTTGTAGACTTATACCTGCTACATTCCCTGTCTACTAGGGCAGTGGTCCCCAACCTTGGGCCTCCAGATGTTCTTGGACTTCAACTCACAGAAATCCTGGCCAGCAGAGGTGATGGTGAAGGCTTCTGGGAGCTTTAGTCCAAGAACATCTGGAGGCCCAAGGTTGGGGACCACTGTACTAGGGTACAGGCTAAGCATGTTATCAATAAGGATATGGAAATCTGAGGTTTTGCTGCTGCTTAAGGACATGGAAGGGTGTGCTTTTAACTTTTGGGGACATCCAGTGCTGTTCTAAAGATGATCACTGCTTTAGTGCTAGTCTGATCCCCATACTAATATATGGATATTATAACAAATAAGTGTTCAAAAATTCCATGTCTTCAGTACAAGGAAACTGAGGAGAGCTGGTCCTCTGCATCTTCTTCTTCCCCAGGAAAGTTGTGAGAATGACAGTAGAGAAGAAGCTTGATAACCCTTTCATTCCTTGGTGAGAGAAGAATGAGAGCTGCAATTTTATATATGTGATATAAAATATTTGGGATATCTTTTTTTCCTTGAATAACATGTTAGATATGTTCATGATGTTCTGTTTAATGTTGTTAGTCCTGTCAGCCATGTGCTCTTAAAGCTGACCATCTTCATAAGACAATAGATAACTGATGGAGTGTTTAAAATTCCCAAGGGAATGATCCAAGATTGCTGCCTGGTGGTTAGAGAAAAGCTTTCACAAGCTGTCTCAGAAACAGCTGCCCTGGATAGAATTCCCATTAGATCCATCCCAAAAAGGGTGGGTAACAACTTTATTAGAATACTAAAAGCTCACAGACAGGTACTAGCATTTGAGTCCTGCAGGACTTGCCACTACAAAGCTGGGGGAAGGTGCAGAAGCCATACTCATGCCCAAAGGTGGGTGCCAAGCTCTCTTGTTTAAAGCACATGGAATTTTCAGACGATATGCAGAGACCATAAACTGGCTTGTCATGCTGCTGGTTTTACTGAATGTAGTTGATCTCATTTGTTTGGAGAGAGAGTTAAAAGTGATGACTTTTAGGTACTATGGAGATGTTTACATTGGCTGAAATCCTGTTGTGTAACTTACGCCTGTGGAAGGAGGATGATATTACTGGCAGGGGGAGATTTTTAGTAGTTAAAGATTTTCCTTCTTCCAGCTTCTACATGATGAAAGGGATTGCACATGAGTTGGAAAAGGTGCGAGACAGAAGTAGAAGGATTTTAATTATCAAAGTTACCCCCTGCCAGTGACATCATCATTATCCTTGTACAGGTGTAAGTTATACAACTAGATTTCTATATTTAGTTACCCAGAACTCCCAGCTCTGCTTTTGAATGTATTTTATTAAGATGGCACGTGCATTCTTAAATAAAGGAATCTGTTCAATAGTAAGGTATTGTGGGATTCAACAACTTCTTAATAGCATTTTCCCCTGTTCTGGTTACCTGTTTAATGGCTGCAATTCTATACTTGCTTACCTAGAAATATGTGCCATCAAACCCAGTGAAACGTATCTTGGAGTGGCCATGATTACAGTTGTACTGTAAATCTGTAAATGAGAGGATGTTCCATTAGAATTGGTGAGACTTACTTCTTATTAGACATGTTGGATTGTACTGAATAACTTGCATCTAATCTGCTTCAAAAGATAACTGCCAATCTGGGTAATGTCTTGGGAATGTGGTGGTGAAATGCGTACACAGAAAATCACTGTCTTTATACAGAAAAATATTCATTCAACAACTATTTTGCTTAACAGTTTGCTTTTCATTGCTTTGGTTGCGTGCAATTTATCTTTAAATGTTATGACAGGCGTTAAGAACATGCTTTTGGCTGGTAAAGCAGAAATAGCGTTCTTATGTAAAATACTTTTCTAATTATTTTCTTCTTCTTGAAAATGGTCTTGCCATGTCATGTTTCTTCTTCATTTAACCATCTCTGACCCCTACTGGCAATTGGAAGTTAAACAATTGAGTGCCCATAAAATGGTCATTGCATGTTATCAAGATCAGTTTGTTACACTTGATTTGGGAAAAACCATAGCCTACATGGGAGTAGGTAAAACCGCTCCATCTCACTTACCTTGAAAGCCCTAATAGAGTCACTTTAAGTCAGTTCTGACTTAGCGGCACAGAACACACAGACACACACACACACACACAAGTTGCCAACAGAGAAGGGAAATTTCCCATGCTCTGGTGTACACACATACACATACATCAGAGTGACAGAATGGGAAAATTTGAAATACTATGGCAAGATGTCCTGTCTTTTACCTTCTATAGTTACTTAGAGTAAAAGTGGACACCAGTATCCACTTTTATCCACCACTATCCACTAGTGGCTGGTCCTTTAAAATGTAGGGATTTATCAGGTCTTGTTTATGTGCTGTTGGAGTTTAGTATGAAGGGCGGTTCGAAATTTGTAATACTGTAATATTAATGTCTCTGAACATGAGATGTGTTCACTCAGTTTGCAAGACCTGAATAGGGGTATTTACAGTACAAGCTTTCGAAGGTCATTAGTTCATAAGGTCTTCAGAGGTTAGAAGTGACTTGATAGCAAATAATAATAATGTTCATATATCCTTTAGTGTGGTGTTTTTTTTTTTTATGGCTGGTCACTGGAAGGAAAACAAGGGCTTAATTTGCAAGTCTAAATGTTAAGGCACATATCTTGGAGGAAAGCCTGTTGTTGTTGTTTCAACTTATATACCACCCCGTAGTGCTGAAATACTCTCTGGGTGGTTTATAACATAATTATGCAAACAACATTTTGCTCTCCAGTGAGATGGATACTCATTTTACCTACCTTGGAAGGATGGAAGGCTGAGTCAACCATGAGCTGGCAACCTGAATCCGTCAGGATTGAACTGAAGTCATGAACCAGAGACTTGACTACAATACTGCAATTTAACCACTGAGCCACGGGGTTCATATGTGGGAGGGAAAACAGGTTGATAACAGGGAACTTGCATCCCAGTTGCATGTCCAATTTGACCTTCTGAGCAAGAACAAAGTGCATAGTCCTAGTTGACTGCAGATGTCACTTAAACTAATTTGCTTGCATATTTGGCATGAAGTGAAATTTGAAACAAGTGTGGAGTTGCATCTCAGGGAGAATATTGAATGCTTTCAAATGAAGCCAAAAGATTTGAGTAACATTTTCTGTGGCCCCTTCACACCACGGTAGTTGTAAATTGCTATTTTGTTTCTTCCCTGCACCACCGTAGATTATAGGTTGGCCATAGGTTGCCGTCCTGATCTTTTGAACTACAACTCCCATGAGCTCCACCCAGCATGTCCTTTGGTCAGGAATTGAGTAATTGTGGAGGGCACCAGGTTGCCTATTGCTGCCAGAAAGTATGCACAGAATGCCCATATTGATGGTCTTACTTCTAAAATGTGAAAGACCTGTTAAAATTGAATGGTTAGTAGAACAGCCTTAGAGAAACCTAAATGCATGTTCAGTCTTGCCAATAGAAAAAAGGATTAAATACATTATTTTTATTAAGAGCCACTATGTACTATAACATGGACAAAAATGTGATTCCTCCCCCAGTCCCCACCATGTCCAAAAGGCCAGGGTATATCTTTCCAAATTAGTAGCCTGCTCTTGGAAAAAGCTGTACTACAGGTACTTAAGGGAGGACTGCTATTATTTTTTTCTGTTTCCCAGGTAACTAACTCTTCACAGTGTGCTAATAAGTAGCCACCACACAGAAGAGTGTCTGAGTACAGATGCATCCCCCTTGCTTTCCCTGCAGTTTTTGTTTACATTTCATGAGCTTCTATAACTGGGCCACCAGATTGTTCAGGAACTGGCCAATTTCTGGCTACTACTCACCTCTCTCACCTTTTGAAAAAGGCATCTGTGTGCCTAATTCTTGTTTGCCAGTTAGCATGCATTTAAAATCTATGAGCATTTCTGCAGACTGGAGGATATATCTTAAGTTTTTTCTGTCAGAAAGTGTGTGAATATGTTGCTTATTTCTAACTGACTGTCGGAAGTTAAGATACTGTTCTTCAACAGCCATTTCACTTTCAAATAATGAAGTAGGAGCACACAGTTGTGTGAGGTTACAGATACGGCTCATGGCAAAGTGAAATGACAAACAGAGATGGGTAAAGTGCCTTCAAACAACATTTAATCCATAGAAGGTTCAAAAGTTTAGACCCCAAGAATCTCATTTTTCTGTTCCTGCCCACACCCTGCACAAGACTTAATTCGCTTCTTGCTGAATTTTGCATTTTTCTTCTTCTGAGTGCTTTTTTAAAAAAAGTTTCTGAGTCTTCTGCCCTGCAATAACTTGAGCTGCCAAAGGGATTTCTTAACTTAAAGCAATAGGATTGGTTTCTGTGTGTGTTTGTTTAAGTACTGCTGACTTGTATGTCTGTAATTTTTTTCCTTGTCAAAGGTTGAAAAAAATTAGTTGTTTTATATTTGGAGGAAGAGGAGGAGAAAGCAGGAGGGAGAGAGAGGGACAAAGGGAGGAAAGGATTCATATGATTTATATTGTAATAGCCATGGGTTATAAATAATAAAACTGGTTAGCTGATACTCTGGGTTGTATGAACTGTGGGTAAGACGCATGTTAATAACAGAGGAATGAGTGAGCATTTCTAATACTGACAAAACTTACCAGATTTTTTAGGAACAAGAAGTCCTATAACTTTCATAACACTAATGCCATACAGTGGTGCCTCGACTTACGAACGTCCCGACATACGACCATTTCGTGTTGCGACCAGCTCCGGCCGCAAAATTTTGCTTCGACTTGCGGCCGGAGCTTCCAGTTATAGACAGAAAAAGGCAGGGGGAAAAGGCGGGGGATTCAAATTGCTAACCGTTGGTGGCGAAGAGGCTGCTTCTTTGTAATTCTTTCGCCCCAACGGTTAGAGAGTGTGCGATTGGAGGAGGCTTTGGACTGCCTGGTAAGGTAAGGTGCTGCTTTCTGCTTTTTAAAAACTGTTCTGGGTGGGTTTTGCAGCGTGGTTTTGGGCTGGGTGGTGGGATTATGTTTCTATGCTGTTATGGGTCTTGCAGGGTTTGTTTGTTTTTTGGTGTTTTTTTTCCCCATTTCCGATGGGTCTTGTGGGGTTTGTTTGCTTTTTGGGTTTCCCCCCCCCCCATTTCCGATGGGTCTTGCAGGGTTTGTTTGCTTTTTGCTTTGCTTTTTTTGCATTTCCGAAGGGTCTTGCACGGTTTGTTTGCTTTCTGCTTTGCTTTTTTTTGCATTTCCAAAGGGTCTTGCACGGTTTGTTTGCTTTCTGCTTTGCTTTTTTTTGCATTTCCGAAGGGTCTTGCACGGTTTGTTTGCTTTCTGCAAGACCCATCGGAAACACGATTAATCCGTTCCGGCCGAAGGGGAAAAAAAAGAAAAGAAAAGCAAACAAACCGTGCAAGACCCTTCAGAAATGCAAAAAAAGCAAAGCAGAAGGCAAACAAACCGTGCCAGACCCTTTGGAAATGCAAAAAAAGCAAAGCAAAAAGCAAACAAACCCTGCAAGACCCATCGAAAATGGGAAAAAAACACCCCAAAAACAAACAAACCCTGCAAGACCCATCGGAAATGGGGGGGGGGTGGACCCAAAAAGCAAACAAACCCTGCAAGACCCATCGGAAATGGAAAAAAAAACCCCAAAACAAACAAACCCCGCAAGACCCATCGGAAATGGGGAAAAAAAACCCAAAAACAAACAAACCCTGCAAGACCCATCACAGCATAGAAACATAATCCCACCACCCAGCCCAAAACCACGCTGCAAAACCCACCCAGAACAGTTTTTTAAAAATAGAAAGCAGCACCTTACCAGGCAGTCCAAAGCCTCCTCCGATCACACTCACTCTAACCGTTGGGGCGAAAGAATTACAAAGAAGCAGCCTCTTCACCACCAACGGTTAGCAATTTGAATTCCCCGCCTTTTTTCCCTGCCTTTTTCTGGTTGTAACTCGAAGCTCCGGTCGCAAGTAGAAGCAAAATTTTGCAGCCGGAGCTGGTCGTAACTTGAAATTGTCGTATGTTGGGACGTTCGTAAGTCGAGGCACCACTGTATTCATCTTTTCCACATCTTGTTTTCCACAGTTGCCATTCAGATGTCTCCAGTAAATCTACAAAGCTGGGTATGAAGAAAGTAGGGCTTCCCTGCTGTTGCCCCCTGCCCAATGTATTCTGTGTGTTCTTCAATAATGTTCAGCCCTGAATAATTTGTTCACTTCGCTGCTTGTTTAATTCCAAATCCCTTATGAATAACTTCAACAGCATTTGCTCTTCTATGCATCTCTGGGAAAATAAACGCTGCATTCATTTTCCACATTTTGGAGGGCCACACCTACTCCTGCATTCTGCTCACACCCATTTTTTTTCTTAAACAAAGACTTACTTAAGATTGAAAAAGCCGTTTCTTGCCCTCTAGTGGCTAAAAGATTTTCAAAGGAAAATTATAAAATTTTCTAGTGGATGGTGGGCCTCAAGAGTGCTGAGGGCACAAGGAGATTTTTGAGCCAGAAATGGGGCATGAAGGTGGAGATGGATGTATTTATATCCTGGAAGGGTGCAATTTCCTCATCCCTGATTTAAGCTATACTGTGCTTCCTGTTGTTAATCAATTACTACTTTATAATAGGGGTGAGGATTGGTCCTTGACACCTTTTTAGTAAAGGTAAAGGTTCCCCTTGACATTTAGTCCAGTCGTGTCCGACTCTAGGGCGCGGTACTCATCCCCGTTTCCAAGCCAGCGCGACTAGACACAGAACGCCGTTACCTTCCCACCAAGGTGGTACCTATTTATCTCCTTGCATTTGCATGCTTTCGAACTGCTAGGTTGGCAGGAGCTGGGACAAGCGACGGGCGCTCACTCCGTCGCGTGGATTCGATCTTACGACGGCTGGTCTCCTGACCTTGCAGCACAGAGGCTTCTGCAGTTTAACCCGCAGCAGCACCACGTCCCTTGACACCTTTTTGGGCAGAAGCAAAGAAATCTAAAAGGTTGGCCGGAAACCCTATGGCAGAAACCATGCTGATTATTCTTCACATAGCTTGTTCTTCCATATAGGTAGTGCCCATCTTCAATCACAATGACCATCACCACCATCATTTTTATTAATTTATAAAATACAGTTATTAAGGTACCTGACCTAAAATCTCCTAAGTCTCTGCCACTTTGATCCCCATTTAAAGATCCTTTCAAAGAGTATTGCTTCATTGGCCGTTTTCCAATTCTCCAGTGAGGAACCTGGTTTTACTGACAAGTTGCATATTTTTGTGAAAAGAAGCAATTTCACATATGAGTTCTCCTGGAGGGATGCCATCCAGATTTGGTGAGTTGTTAATTTTTAATTTTCACCAATGAGCCCTAGTATATCACCTCTTGTTGCTTCTATTTGACTCCCTTTGCCTGATTACTCTTTCTGTGGAGATTGGTTCAGGCAGTGATATAGGTGTAATGTCTTTCAAATTGAATTACTCTGGTTTTCAGCATAGTTTCTGTCCTTAATTCTTTCACTGTTTTCTTATTTAATGATCCAATTCTCTCCCTGGCTTTTTCTTTTTTCCTGACAATATTTTGAAAAGTTTATTTATTTATTTATTTATAAATTATATCATACTCTCAAAGTAATTAGCAACAAAATTAAAAATAATCCAAACAAAACTAAAAGGTCCATACACTAAGATTAAAAAGGAAGGGATACATTCCAATTGTGTGAAAAAGAAATCTAATCAATACAAAACTGATTGCTAAAAAAACCCCAAACAAACAAACAAGCCCTTTCACTATGGCAGCTGTGAAAGATGAAATAATGTCCTAACAGCCAAGTCTTAACTGATGATGTAATAAAATTAAGGGGTGGGGCCAAGTGGACTTCAGTGGCACCACAACTAAAAAGGCTCTGGCTCTGGTATCACAATCCATCACATCTCAGATCCTTATATGTGTTTTCACTTGCTTCATTATCAGCTTACATTCGTTGGCTAGTTTTTCTGCAGGATCAGTCCAACCCTCTATGAAAGATCTCATCAGGAGGAAGATGATAAAGTAGAAGGCAAAAGAAAAGATAGAGACCAAAGGATGGAGTTGGGCCATCAATAGCCCTGCATCTCCATCCTTTTTTTCTTTCCTGCAGTCATCCTTTCTAGTGGCAAACACAGGCGGTGATTTCAGGTAGCAATAGAATGGACTTTAACTATGCCAGCTTCAAGTTGGTTTGGTTGCACAGCTTGATCTTGGGGCATGTTGATGGAGTAAGAGAGCTTTTAATTTACCATAACATGCACCCAGAATATTCCATTTGGGCCTCTGCAAATTTTTTGCCCTTGGACAACAGGGTCAGAAAATGTCCACAACTTTACATAGTGCAAGGTTTTGCTTTGTTTTTAGCTTTGATGCATGAGGCTTTTATTTTTATCTATGCATTATGCCAGTAATGGAGATAAAGGATAAGGTTAAATAATCAATTAGTCCAGCTGTTTCATGTTGACATTTGTAAAGATATGTTCTATTTAAGCAGAGATATCTCCACTTCAATTTAGTACAAGATTATGAGATTCAAAGATGTAATGCAGGGTGGATGCTATTTAAGGAGACTGAGAATTAGATTTAAAAGATTGCGATTTCTCTATAGGGCTTTGATTGTTTGATATGAGTGATAGTGGTTTGGATTTTACAACTGATAAGATGTTTCTTGAAGATCTGAAACACTGGGAAGCTGAAAAAGAATTTGACTGGGTTAAGATGCTTAGTGTATAACAGATGGAGAAGTTTGTTATCTAAAATGTTGATTATTAATGACTTTATATTAATTAGAATGGGAACAACATTAAACAGAAACAAAGGAAAACCTTGAACATTGTCAATTTTAGAAGCAGCAACATTGTTTACAGAATGCCCTGCATTATCTCTTTGTATAAATAAATGATTTTGTTAGTTATTTAACACCTCACCAATTCTGGGTGATTTATAAGGAGGGCCACTATCAATAATATATTTTGGAGAACTTAACAACTGAATGTTCACTACACAATATTTAGATGTAGGTGGCCGAAAATAGAGATGGTTACGAAATGAACCACAAAGCAAAAAAACAAACAAACCCCAAAACAACCAAACAAACCATGAATTGTGCCATTTTGTAGTTTGTTTCAGGGCGATTTGGGGGAACATTGCCTACCCAGAACGAAATGAAATGCCAAACTAGTATCGGTGTTGGAGATTCATACATGGGCTACAATTCAAATCCAATCTTCATCAAACTTAGATTTACTCTAGGGCTGACTCTCCTCCCCACCTCCTCCATGTTTGGTGAAGATTGAATTTTAGTTGTCTGAGTTATAACCTGCTCCCCAGCAAGTTCCCCCAGGAAAGTGCTCTTTAGCAGGGCTTGTTCCCATTTCTAGTTGAGAATAATCCGTCGTGCATCCAAATGTGCATTTTGGTTTAGCAAGAGCTAGATTAAGGCTTCAGAGTGAGGACACTGTGATCTTATTTACATTCATTGATGTCATTGGGGTGGGCATTTTGTAGGAGAAAAGGGATGCGTTACTCTCTCTTGAACACAAGAAGCCTGAATCCTCTTGCTCTTTTTTGCAACATATAATTTTTCCCAGCTGCTGAATGGGAGGGAGACCAGGAAAGAACACCACACTTTCATTTCAAAATGATGGAGATGAAGAACATGCAGCTTGTTTTAAACCAGATGATGCTTAAAGGAACATAGTTCAGCTATGGGGAAAAATGCATATTCCTTGCATGGTTTGTTTTGTGAAATGCAAGCATGCATTTTAGAATTTTTGTTTTTATTTTATTTTGCTTTGTCTCTAAAATGAAGTAGTGTGATGGCCAGTTTGGCCAGCACAGGTATGATGGGTGCTACAAAAATACTTAGGGGGGAAGCATTTCATGCCAACTTGATGGGCTCTATGATAGTTGTTAAAATGTCCGTGAAGGAGTAGCAAAGTAGGGGAAGAACAGCTATGAAGAGGGAGGAATTTTCTGATTTTCAGAAAGGAAAGTTGTTGGATTGGACTTAATTGAGAGTAAGCATTCCAGAAGAAACTTGGCCATGGAGAAAAGCAGAGCTTAAGAGAATGTTGCTTCTTCTTCATGGTCTCTGTGAATGCACACTAATGGGTTAATCCGCGCTTGCGTGGAGCAGCCTTGGAACTTTCTAGCTCGAGCACATGGTGCCGGGACCTCCCCCACACTGGCTATAACTCCGCCCCTGGCACCGAGTGCCTCAGTTCCTTTTCGACTGCTGCTGTTGCAGCTTCGTTTGGAACTTCGTGCGCTCAATCAATCAATCTATCTTACCCTTCCCTGGCTTGATTCCGGACCGTTGACCTTCCCTTCGCAACTGTGAGTTATCTGCAAAAAGAAAAAAAAATGGATTGTTGTCTTGCTTACTTTGAGTTTATGGCTTCGCCGGGCCTCTTCAAGAGGTGTGAGGTCTGCTCAAACAAAATCCCCCTCTCCGATGGGCATTCCCGTTGTTTATTTTGCCTCGGGGAAGAACATCAGCCGGCCATGTGCACCTTTTGCAAAAACTTTACAAAGCCGGCTCTGAAGTTGTGGCTCCAACGCCTTAAATCATTTCTTTGGGAGAAATCCCTTTCACCATCTCAAACTATGGATTCTCCCAAAACTCTGCAACCGTCTCCAGCAGCTTTGCCTGAGGTTGCAGCCCAAAAGGCGGTGAAAATGGCGGCCAAACCAAAATCGTCCTCGGGCTCAAGGTTGACAGCCGTGGCATCGACACCGTTGCAATCTTCGACATCAAGTTCGAAGAAGAAGAAAACCCCTAAGCCTGCTAAAGCTGCTGAAATCTCGGCACCAAGGCCGGAGATATCCCAGCAACATTCGGTGAGCCTGAGTGTACCCTCGGGGGAACAGGATGTACCCCTGCAGCTGCCGCCGCCATCCCTTTCCATCAGTGATATTCCTGACTGGGGTAACACCTCTCTAGAGGTTGTTGAATTGGCACAGGCCAGCCCACGTTCTTCGTTGGGCTCGTTGATGCAGCAACCTGTGGCCTCGCCACCGCTGCCGGCTCCAACTGAGGTTCCTCATAAGAGAACCCATAAATCCCGACACCTGGAGCCGCCTGAGCAACCGGACCCATATAGCCGGCAGTCGGAGCCGAGGGGGTACCCTGCTCGTTGAGGCCGATGGCATTACCTTGACTACCCGCCGGCATACGGGGCGGAGGACTTTGAACGGGACCTGCCTTTTCATCCAGGACCCTATCGATATGACCCGTACCCTCGGTATCGACACTTGGAACCTTATGCTCAGCCCTTTTTGCTGGCTCCGCCTCAGTATCATGGATGGCGTGATATCACGCCCGAGGCTGAAGAAGGCTATATTCCTCCGCCTCCTTCTCGACCTCGCAAAAGGCACCTGCCACTGGCCTCTGCTACCATTGGAGGTGTCAAGCGTTCTCGGCTGGCACCAGACCCAGAGGTGGCCCATGCAGGCTATGTTTACCCTGCAGTCGGACCCGAGGCGAGCTTGGCTCAAGCCCGAGCTGGAGAAGACTTGTCCCCAGCCCCACTAGAGGAGGCACCTTATTCCCCTTCCAATGATCAGGACTCTGACTCCCAGGTCTTAGAGGGAGAGGACGACTCACCAACTAATATTCTTACTCCTGTGTCGGACGTGGCAGACAACCATCCTCCATCGCCATCAGAGGATTACTCCTCCTACTCCCACCTCATTCACCGAATAGCGAAGGTCCTCGAGCTTGACGTCAAGGTGCCTACAGTTAAGAAAACAGATAAGGTGTATGAAGACATCACTCAGGAACAGACTCCTCCAGTACGCCTCGGATTCATACTGTCCCTGTCTGAACTCATGAAAGAATCATGGCTTAAACCTTCTACTTCCTATCAAATTCCAAGAAGGATTGAGAATCTGTATAAAGTATATGGGACTGATGTGGATTGCCTCTTAAAGCACCCTCTTCCGAATTCTTTTGTTGTTGACAACACTCAAAACAGGGCCCGGAATCGTTCTGCTACTTCTCCTTCTGACAAAGAAGGACGTAAGTTGGATGTCCTAGGCCGCAGGATATACTCTTTAGCCTCTTTTGTCCTCAGGGTGGTCAACTATTCGGCTGCCATGGGCGCTTACCACCGCCATTTATGGAATTTGGCACTGCCCATTCTGGAAGCAGCTCCTGAGGATGTTAGAGCCCAGGGCCTCTCATATCATCAGGAGGCCATGGGGCTCGCAAGACACGAGCGCATTGCCGCCCGCCACACTTTAGAAGCGGCTTCCAAGCAGTTGGCCACTGCCATGTCTGTTTGCTGTCGTGCTTGGCTGCGCTCTGCTGGCATTTCGGAAGATGCCAGGGCACGGATAGAGGACCTGCTGTTTGATGGAGCAGGACTTTTCGATGAAAAGACCGATGAAATACTTGACAACCTTCTCAAGCTCCGGAAGACGGCGCGGTCCTACTCTGCGCAGCAGTCTCGTCCAAGAGGCACCTGGAGGCGTTCTTACCAACCTAGGGGGTATCAAGACCGTCAGAGGCCCCAGGCTCAAAGCTACCAACCTGCACCTCCTAGGCAAGTGGGCAGGCAACGCCCCCGCCAGCAAAACTGCTGACAAGACTGCAAAAACAAGCAGTCTCTTTAATACTTACAACTTCTCTATTGTTGACCCGTCAGTCTGTTTGGCCCCTTTCTTGCACTCCTGGCACTCCATCACATCTGACTCTTGGGTATTATCTATCATAGCCACTGGCTACGCTATAGAATTCGATACTCCCCCCATCACAGGCCATTTCAAGTCCACCCCCCTCCACCCCTTTGGAAGATGAAATTCAGGCCCTACTAAAGAAAGATGCCATTATTCCTTTGCATCTCCCTGATGTTTCAGTAGGTTTCTATTCAGGGTATTTTACCATCCCCAAGAAGGATGGAGGCCTCCGTCCGATTCTTGATCTTCACGGCCTGAACTCTTTCATTACTCCTCGCAGATTTCGTATGGTTTCCCTCGACTCTGTTATCCACATGTTACGTCATGGGGATTGGTTCACGGTGATTGGCCTCAAGGATGCTTATTTCCACATTAGCATCAGGTCAGACCACCGGCGTTTCCTGAGGTTCTCAGTAGGAGGCAGAACCTATGAGTTTAAAGCCCTCCCCTTTGGCTTGTCCACTGCACCCCGGGTGTTCACTAAATGTCTAGCTCTGGTGGTGGCTCACTTACATCTCTTGGGAGTCACAGTTTACCCATATTTGGATGACTGGCTCCTGGTAGCTGAGTCCCAGTCACAAGCTCGTAGACACACGAACTTAACACTTTCCCTCTTGTCAACATTAGGACTGAGCGTCAACGTAGAGAAGTCCACTTTGCACCCTACCCAATGTGTGAATTATATAGGAGCTACTTTGGATGCTTCCTTGGGTCGAACCTTTCTCCCTGAAAGTAGAATTTTGAAGATGCAATCTGTATTATGCTCCTTCTCCTCAGGTGCATGGATTCCCGCCCTCGACGTCCAGCGACTCTTGGGGTTGATGGCATCCACCACGGCTGTGGTGCAACATGCACAACTGAAGATACGGTCTCTTCAGGCCTGGTTCCTGTCACTCTTCTCGATGACTCACGACCATCCGTCCATACTGCTGCAGGTTACGCCAGAGCTTGCTGCACAGCTCGATTGGTGGAGACTCCCTTCCAATTTGCTGGTAGGAAGGGCTTTTGGCCTCTTCACTCTCACGATCCAGGTCACTGCGGATGCCAGCCCAACAGGCTGGGGCACTCATCTCAGCCGCCACACAGTTCACAGCCGCTGGTCCTCGGTGGAGGCTGGCCTTCATATCAATGAACTGGAGCTCCTGGTGATTGCCAAAGCATTTTGAGCCTTCGAGCCCCTGCTCCATGGTCGTGTAATCCAAGTAGCGTCAGACAATACCACAGCAGTTTATTATATAAATGAACAGGGCGACACTCATTCATTGCACCTTCTGTTTCATACCATTGACCTCTGGGAATGGTGCTTTGTCCGGCACATATACCCTGTGGCTGTGCATGTAGCAGGCAAGGGGAATACCGTTGCAGACAATCTAAGCAGGCTACAGTCCTGCTCCCACGAATGGGCTCTAGATGATGCAACCTTTTGCCACCTCTGCCACCAATGGGGAACTCCAGAGATAGATGTTTTTGCATCCCAAGCCAACAAGAAATGTACCAGGTACTACTCACGAGCTGGCGTTGGCTGCCAGTCCCTAGGAGACGCGTTTCTGATGCGATGGTCATCTGGCCTCCTTTACATGTTCCCACCCGTTCCCCTTCTCCAAAGGACCATCATAAGGATCCGACACGAAAATGCAGACGTGATCCTTATAGCCCCTTGGTGGCCTCGTCAGCCATGGTTCTCGATTCTACTCTCCAGAGCCTCAGAATACATCAGGCTGAAGATGGTCCCTCACCTACTATCTCGAGTCGAAGGATGGATTTTTCATCTGGATCTCGAATACCTCCACCTGACGGCCTGGAGATTTCCCCGACTGTAGCAGATGTCCTCAACCACACCCGCAAGCCCTCGACCTCTTTGACCTACTCCTACCGCCCAGAGTGGTAGAATATACCAGATGGGTGGGATATAAATCAAATCAAATCAAATAAATAAATAAATATATATTTATATATATATAAATGGAACGTGTTCTGTAAATTTGCATCAACACGCCACTTACCTTCCAGCCCAACATCTCTAGATGCACTTCTTCAATTCCTCCTCCACCTATTTCGACAAGGGCTTTCGCACTCCACCTTAAAGGTCTATACAGCCGCCATTGTAGCCCACCAGCCTCCATATTCTCAAGCAGCCATGCTCTTTAGACATCCTACCTTGAAGCAGTTCCTACGAGGGCTGAAAAATATGCGCCCTGCCTACAAGCCCCTAACGCCACAGTGGTTGCTCCAACTAGTTATTAGATGACTCATGAGGCCTCCCTTTGAACCCTTGGCTTCTGCTTCGCTCCGCTTGTTCTCCTTCAAAACTGCATTCCTCCTGGCAATAACCTCAGCACGGAGGGCTGGAGAACTAGCTGCTTTGAGGGCAGATCCTCCATTCCTGCAGTTTCACCCAGACAAGGTGACTCTGCATCCAGACCTTACCTTTCTCTCCAAAGTTTCATCTCCTTTCCACTTGAATCAGCCAATTGTGCTTCCTGCTTTCTTTCCCTCACCAACCTCACCACTCGAAAAGGCTCTATACTCCCTTGATGTCAAGCAAGCTCTCTCATATTATATCCACCGCACAGCCACTTTCCGTATGACACAATGACTCTTTGTCACCTTTGCTGGCCCCTCTAATGGGATTAACCCATTAGTGTGAATTCACAGATGACCATTCGAAGAACTAGAGTTACAGGTAGGTAACCTCTTTTTTTGGTCGGGGGGGGGGGGGGACTATAACTCATAGAATTCTCCTGGCCAGCATAGCCAGCTAGTGAAGGCTCTGCTGAATGCAAGATTGTGCAAGTTATAGCCCAGAAAGCAATCCGTTGCAACTTCTGGAAAAATAGCATTGCTCAATAACCTGCATACTGCTATATTATGTGCCACATTAAGCCTCTGTTTTAACTCTGCTTCCAGCAGATTGTGGAAAAGCAATGGCTCAGCAGTGCTAAAAGGCTTTAGTGTGGAAGCAGCCTCTTCAAAACCACCAGCTGCTGTTTCTTCTACAACAGTCTGTCGGGCACTTGCTTCCACCTTAGCCCTGGGGCGTGGGAGGGTGCTTATTCAGGAAACTATCCAGAGACATTGAGACTCTTTTGTCAAATCCCAGTCTCTAATCAAGCACCACTTGAAGGCAAAACTCTAGTCATCAGCCCAACCTCGGCAGTCAGACTGCAGATGTGCAACGTCAGGAACAAGATTCAGAAACCAGGACTCCACTGGACTTATATAATTTGAATAAACAGATAAAAAACATGTCTATCTTTGAAAAACCTCTAACAGTTTGTGTGCTGTATCACCCGTGTTTTGTTGCTGTTGCTGTTTAACAACTCCACAGGGTGCATGTTTCAACAAATATGCACAGGTTTTGATTATTAAAGGTTCTTTTAACTGATGCCCAATATGCAGCAAATTCACTCTGTGAGTGTGTCAGTTCATGAACAAATGATAGCTCTAGGATATGATCAGATGGCGAGAAAGATGCACATCTGATAGCACTGGAAAAGGTTGCTTTGATGGGAACAATCTCCCTTAAAGTGACCCTTTCATCTGCAGGGGAATGGCTCTACTCCAGCCCCCCAAAATCATAGACCTACTGCTGGACCAGAAGGCTCCAGATTGGACTGGAGCGCCATTCCCCATATGTTGTATGATCACCAGGAAATAGCTCGCACTGGACTGTGCCACAAGCAGTCCAAAATGAGAGCTTTATGCCCATGGGATCACACCTCGATTTACAACAGCAGCAATAACAGCATCAGCAATGATCTGACATCAGTATTCTACAAATGTGTGATGGTGTTTTTGTGAGTTACTTTTCCATATGCAGTATAATATTGTACATTCTGCCTAAAACTGTTTGATCAATATTTATTATCTCGTCTGCTGCCTTGATACAAAAAATGCAGCCGCTTTGATAAATGAATTGGAGAGGTAGATTGTCTGGTTTCACAGAAGCTTCTGTATATATTCAGTTGCAAATGTTGTTTTGGAACTCTCTAAAGCTGTGCTTCCTAAGTGATAGTGGTGGGGGGAGAATCAGATACTTTGTGGTAGAAGAGGGAGAAAAGAAGCTCTGAAATGTTCCTCATTTTCTCCCTCCCCCTTGACTTTGTTTAGAGAAGATTCATAAGTGAACAAGCACTCTGATTGAGAAAGAACGGTCTCTGCATACAATACAAATAAGGTCGCTAGGCTCCAAGGTGCTGCTTGAAGTCTCAGGGAATTGTTGTGTTTTTCAGGGTCTCCAGGTGAGAAGACAAATCTCAGGGTGAATATTGCTGATAGAGAAAGGACTTTTCAGGTGTGAAGCAGCTTTAAAGCCTGGATAGCAATATATACCCTTCCTGGAGGCACCAGGGCTTACTGACTCAGCTCAGAGGAATTTGCATGGACAGTATCAATGTACTAAATAGCCATGTGTGATGAGGTTAGGGTTAAGGAGAGGCCTGATGGTCATATCCATTGGTGCTCATCATGGCATTTGGGACAAAGCAGAGGGTGCCTAGGTCAGAAGCAGTTCCAGCCCAGGTCTCAGTACTTGCCTGCCCCCCTCCTGTGATATCCCAAGGACCCACCCCAGGAATATCACAGTGCCCCACACCTTTAACAACACACGGGCCAACCCTTGGACTCAGGGTTTCGCTCTTAAATCTCAGAAAATGGTATGACGCTAACCTGGCAAATCTGAACATCGTGCTGTGCACCTAAAAACCAAATCCATCTCTTACGGTGACAGAGACTATACAGAATATTTGATGCCAGGTGGTCCCCTGAACAAGTTAAAACACTGATTGAGCACTTAAAACAAACTCCTGCAGATTCCTGGTGAAACTGCAGCTGGCAAGGG
Organism: Intellagama lesueurii; assembly: GCA_037013535.1. Lineage (NCBI taxonomy): Eukaryota > Metazoa > Chordata > Lepidosauria > Squamata > Agamidae > Intellagama > Intellagama lesueurii. The sequence goes on from JBAJHW010000005.1 coordinate 21,124,136, forward strand.
CAGAATTAAACTACTCCTGATAAAACTGAGCCCCCTACAGCTATTAAAAATAAAGAAGGGGGAGGGAAAGTTGTGTAGTTTGGCTGTTAAAGTTACAAGGGGAGAACCTCTCATATAACTGTATCAAATTTACTATGACAAAGAAGAAGCTGCTCTAAGGGTAGTTTTTCTGCAGACACGATGAATGAAAAGCCAGTGTATAAACTGTAAATTGTGCCCACGCAACATAAATAACAATTGGCTACGAATGCGGACAAATCAACCTTGCATAAATTCCTGATCACTTCTCCTTATTTCTTTTTTATTAGCTGGGTAAGTTTGAAACTCCGACAGCAGTCGGAAAAGAAAAGGGATCCGGGAGCCGCTAAAGAGGAAGGACAGGAAGACACTGGCTTATCTGAAAGTTATGTGTAAAATGTTATTTCAGGACAATGCTAGCAAGTCCCTATTATATTTTTCCCCTGTCAGCTAATCCTTAGAGGCAGAATGATGAAGCTTTGGTACTGAAGGGAGACATCTCCAATTAGAGGTGGAAACAAGGAAAGGGCAAAAGGCGAGAAGGAAAAACAGGAAGATTATTTTGGGAGGATGGTACTGAAGTGTAGCTTATTATATAGACTGTCATTTTTATCTATCCTATTAACACATTCAGCTGGATATGTATTTGTCAACTAGAGTCTGCTAGATCCCCATGCCATGAGGTCTGGCATTTTGTTTTTCATTGCTGCAGCTGCTATGCTGCATCAGATCCCACTGTTATGAATTCATTGTCTTGTGACTGTCCTCGAGTTTGCAGTTCAGCCTAACAAAATTGCTTTGAATGGCACACAAGGTATATTATCTTGTCTTATTTTAAAAAAAAACTTAGTATTTGTGAGGAAGACAACAGTGGCACAGGCGACGCTGTTGGCGAACCATCTCCCTTTTGCCCAGGACCTGAGGAATTTTGGACTGTGAGCTCCTCAGTAGACCTGGGGGACACCCATGTAGAGCTATCACTAGGTGAACCTTGTCAAAAGGAACCAGAGCTCAGGCACAGGGAATCCAAACATAAGTCCTAGAGGGGAAGACCTGAGATGAAAGCCTAGGAAAAGGGGAACACCCCCTAGAGGAGAAGGGGTCCCTGGGAACTGGGAGATGTAAGGGAGGCACTGAAGGCAGGGGGGAAGATCCTTTCAGGAGAGGAGAAGGAGATGGTGGAGCAGAGAGTTCAGACAGGGGACATGGAACCTGAGACTCCAGTAGAAGGGGAAGAAGAGGAAGGGGCCTGTTCAATTGGACACCTTAGGTCCAATATTCTGCTGTGTTCTGTGGGATCTACGATGTAGAGTGCAACTCCAGCATCCTTGACAGTCAAATTTCTTGGTTTTGAAACATCCCGCTTACCTCTTGTAGGATGTTCTACCACTGAATCACTTACTTTTGGAGGCTATGGGGGCAGAAGGGGAGCCATCTCCTGGTCATTGTCTCCCTCCAGTATGCCTGCTGGAGGAAGGCAATTCTGAAGCAAGACATGGGGTATAAACTAATATGAATCACCTTCATATGACATTGGAGAGGGTCTGGCAGGGCTGGCAAGCCTGTGGAACCAGGGTTTCTTCAAAATACTGTACATGAATGTTTATCCATTTATTTATAATCTCACTCCATCTCCAGGAATTGCAGCACAAAAAAACATTTTCAGCACTGCTGTAACCTAAAATCCCATTAACAGCAAAAACTGGGATTCTCATATTAAAAATTCAGTAATTGCCAGCTTCCTGCTGAGATTAACTAAACACAGTGTTTCAAAACAGATTTGGATTGACAGGCATTCATGTTAATGTATTATAACCACACATTCTGCTCTTGCTTGCCATTGCTCCCAAAATGGTCTCACCTGTGAGCAAAACACAGAGGAGTACAGCGATAATCACAATCATTCGCTTAATCATGAAGTCCTGTTGTTTTAAAAAACGTCAGGGATGACTGCAGAATTTCACATGACTCTAGGGCTTCCAGATCAGCTGAAATCTAAGGGCCAAAGCATGAGATATAGAGGATGAACTCTAGAAGCTGAGTCTTAGAACGTTAAAACTCTTGGAACCTTATCCAACTCTGTCAGAAAGTGGTCTTTATAATACTGGTATTATATCACAGGTACAAGTTTTAACCAAAAACCTAAGTATCTGTTAAATATCGGCGCAGTATGTATGCTATTCCTAATATTGCCGGTTTTTGTAGCTCTCATGGTGTTATTTCTGAGATCTGCAACTGCTTATAGTACTTCTTGATATTGTTACCAAAGCCCCGATGACTACGGGGACCACTGAAGTGTGTTTCATCCACAAGTGAGATGTTTTGATTGCCAGGTCTCTGTATTTTGTTAGTTTTTCCAACTCTTTATTTTTAACTCTGGCATCCCCTGGAATTGCAATGTCAATGATCCAGGCATTTCTTCATTCTATTACTACTATGTCTGGTGTGTTATGTTCAAGGTGTCTATCAGTTTGGATCCAGAAATCCCACAAAACCTTGACTTCCTCATTTTCTGAGACCTTCTCTACCTGATATTCCCATGGGTTTTTGGAGGCTGGCAAGTTATATTTTTTGCATAATGAGCAGTGCACTAATTTTGTCACTCTATCATGTCTAATTTTGTAATCTGTTTGTGCAATCGTTGGACATTCGCAGATGAGGTGTGACACTGTTTTCATCTTTTTCTAGGCAGAGCTGACATTTGCTGTTAGCACTAATTCCTTGGATCTTAGCTTTCATCGCATTGGTTTGGAGTGCTTGTTTTTGTGCAGCAAAAATCAAGCCTTCGGTTTCTTTCTTAACGGACCCCAGTTTTAGCCATGCCCATGTTGAATTATGATCATGCTCTCCGTCAATATTTCTCAGGTGTTGTCCATGTAGTGGTTTATTTTTCCAGTTGTTTAGTTTATTTTCAAATTGTTGTTTCTTGTATTGAGCCTTTGTTTCTGTTGTTTTCATTATGATGATGATGATGTTGCTAGACCTTACTCTACCATATTCTAGAAGACAAGGTAGACCACATCATCCTTCATCACTCTTTCTGTCTCTGTTTTTCTGACTCCCATTTCTTCCAAATGGTGGATCAGCTGCTTCTTTACAAACAGGCATCTGCCATATCCATACAACAAAGGTACACTCATTGTTCTGTCACTGTTCTGTAATCAGTCATAATAAATGCATTACATGTGTGTGTGATCTCCCTCATTGAGTTTTCCATATCTGTCCTCTGCCTAGCCCTAAGATTGAAGTCTAGACCCCTGAAACTTAACAAATATGCCATGGATCCATATTTTGACTTTGACATGTTTAGTTGCAGTAGAAACTATTTCATTGGAATGCCATTTACGTAATTCTATTCATTTCAGTGCATCTTCTCTCAGCATAACATGGTCAATGGAAAAAGGATGGGTTTCTGCATCTTGCATGGTTGTGCAGAAGAAAGTTTTTTTTTTTTTTAGCAGTTGAATCTTGCAGGACAAGCTGCGGTGGTTGAATTTCCTTCTTAAAACACTATTATTCAAGTTGCCAAAGTAGCATCCCTTAAAACAATGCTATCTCACCACCACTTTACTGTGGGGTTCATGTTGATTATCAGTTGTCAGCTACTACTCCAAAGCTACATCACTGCAGGGTAAAAGCAATTTGAAATGAACTATGCCCAACTATGTCCTAGAACCAAGTTTTTCAGCTGGTGTTTCAGGCATTTTCTTCTTTGTATGTTATGTGCCATAATGTCACATCTGATGTATATGTATCTGATATATGATTTCGAAGTAAGTGAAATCAATTTACCAGTGCCACCCACCCGTATGAGTTTCCATGACTGAGTGGGAATTTGAATGCCGGTCTCCTGGGTCCTTGTTCATTACTATATCCGATATACCATGCTGGGTATATTATAATCATGTGCCACCAAGTCAATTCTTCCATATGGCAACCCTTTTCCTGGTTTTCTAGGTAGAAACCAGTCCCTGCTTCTGGGGGCACTCCTGGGACTGTGCAGCTTGCCCAAGGCTACTCTGGCTGGCTCTTCTCCTGGGAGGCACAGTGGGGAATTGAACTCTCAACCAGATATATAACTCACTGAGCTATCCCACCAGCAACATTTTTCTTCTTTACTTAGCAGTTAATAAATCTCACAGCCTCTAAATGTCACAGATCTTGATGGCCTCAGGTGTTGTTAATGAAAGCTGACCTTTTTTCTCTACTACTTTTTTAGACCTGCTTAGCACCAGCCCTTTTCCTTGGGCCCTTCAGGAAATAAAGGTGTCTTTGGGTCAGAAGCTTGTTGTTTAACTTTCCGCAGGAAAAACACCAAGCATGTGCCGTCTGCCAAAGGTTTCTCCTTCCCCCGTGTGTTTAAACAAGATTATATCCATACATTTTAGGATTATTTGGGGAAATGATACCTAATTTATATATTAGGTAGCTTATGTTAGCTCTCCAACTTCTATTGATTTGTCTCAAAAAAATATATCTTTGCCCCTATTAGTGGAAGGGAAAGGTCAGAAAAATCATATTTTACCCAGTTCACTTCTTTTTCTGTTTAGCTTTTACCCTTGACCTATTAATACCAAGTAAAATACACTGAGTTTTTATTTAATGTGAACAGTGGATTACAGATGTAAAGAAGAAATTAACAGTGATAAAGTAATATAATAAATTAATTTCTTTGATAGTTGCAATTTTCCCCTCCTGCTCCAGTACAAGATTGTGTGTTGTCCGCTCTTGTGCACACTTTAGACAGGACAGCGGTCTTTTCCTTGCTATAAGATTGGGAAATTTGTTGCTGTCCACTGACTGTTGAACTTTAATTCCCGTCATCCCCTGCAATATGGTCAGAAACGATGTGCAAAGTTGGTCATCAACATTTGAAAGGCCATGAGTTCTGCATGCTGTTCTCCTGCAAAACTATCTTCCTGTCTATGGTTAATTTCACTGATTGTACCTTTTTTTTTTTTTTGGCTATTTCTGTTGATCTGGAGCTTATGATTTGTTAGAGATGGGAAGGCAATGCTTTAAAAATCCACTATAATCCATATTGAAAAGTGGTGATTCTGCTAGGATTGTTCCTGATGTGTCTGTACTTGAAAATGCCCGTGACATTGCAGGAAAGAACGGGAGTGGAGTGCCAGGGATTAATAGCTGCAGTGGCTGTTGTAGAAAAGGCCTGGCAAGGAAGACAGAAGGGTTGAAGTGAAGTGACTTATAGCTAGCCCATCATTAGAGGTTAGAAATGCATTAGTGTTCCAGAGACATGCCTGAGGCAAACTTTTGTGATTGAGCCATCGCACTCACAAAACATTTCCCCACTCATGTTGAAAGACTAAAATCACGAAACAAAGATTGCTGATGTTGGGAGCCACCTTGGGTCTCCATACTGGAAGAAAGGTGGCCTACAAAGAATACAAAATAAAATAAAATAAAATAAATAATGTACATGTGACAGGAGTTGTGGAAGAAATGCTGTTGTGAAAACCAGACATCTTCAACATTTGAAGAATTCACTTGTTTAAGGATAGATTACCAGTAACCTATACACATTACTGGCTTTGAGGCCAGGCATTCTGTATTGCGAAGAGCAAGACAGGCCAAAATCTTTCTCAGGGTCAAGAAGAGGCTATAGAGGCACAATGGATGCTTCCTGAGATGAAGATCTCTGTACCAAGGTCAAGGGCAGAAGAACATTAGGTCTCTCAAGGATTATAGAAATGTTAAATTGGTCCTGAGGGATCTTATCAGTGAGGAGGTTTCAATACACTAACCTGTAGTAATATGACAAATTGTTTTATTTCATTTTATTTTTTAAGGATAGCATAACGAAAAACAGGTTCAAAGTGCCAGCCTGTCTGCTTGTCCCCCATCTCCCAGACATGAGCAAACATGAAGGGCAGAATTATTTGTTCCTCGTGGATATGGTTCCTTTGGGATTCCTTTGGGGACAACAAGGGTGTAACAGAGTTACAATTATAAAAACATGAGTACAAAGATATTTTACTGATATATTATGAGTAATGGCTTTTAGCTACGTTCAAACTTCTTTGAATATGAGAATGCCATAAAAACGGAAACATTTCAGACAAAATGCTTCTAAAATATCTTAAATGCCATTTAAGATATTTTTGAAACTTACTTTTAAATGGTATTTAAAGTTATTTCAAGAGGCCATTTGACAGGAATGTTTCCATTTTTATGTCATTGTCAAATCAATCCTAAATCAGTTCCCCTCAAAACAATAGTAAGTAATGAAAAAATAAGGAGCAGCACAAGTAATGCAGTTAGTTACATTTTCAGTGTTGTAATGTATAATGTCCAGTGCTTGAGGACTGAGAGCAGAAATCATTTCCTGCTCATATTTGCTGGAACACATTTTTTTACCCCTGAGGCCAGGGTTTTATATATTGAGATGTGTCAACAGTGTCAGTATAGCCGTGTCAGGTTTGCTGATGACACCTTCAACCTAGGCAGCACTCTTACTGGTTACAACTGGTGCTTAATTTCTAAGAAGGCCCCTCAGAGTTGAAAACAGCTTCTCTATCATCTGTAATTTCACCTCATTGTTCACAGCAGGTGGATGTTCTACAGTTTGATCTTCAGTCCCTTTTATTTCAAAGTTTTCCATTTCTAAAATTGCTAGGTTGCAGCCGTTCAAAGAAGCATGTAAATACACCAGTCAAATATGAGATGATGTAGCTGTGATTGCTTCTTTGGAATCCTTTCACGGTCTCTTTTGGCCACCTGACATCCCTCTCTGTAAGAGCCAATGTTTTCCTAAAGCAAATGGAAGAGGATTGTAGACAAAAACAAGCTGTGGAGGTCGATTCAGAGCAGCTGCAGCTACCTTATCTCCCCTTTGACTAGTGTGACCAGAGGTCCGAAGAAACACATTAATTTTAACATATCAGGCAAAAACAAAAGAAAAACAAAAATTAAGGAGACAAAAACGTGGCACCTTAAACACTAGCTGCTATATTGTAATGCTTTTGTGGACAGGTCCACTTCCTCAGACATTAATGTTAACATAATGTTAACAACTTTAACATTAATTTAGTTGCTCTTTGACAAAGGGGCAGAATGGTACATCTGCTGAAAGTCTTCAGAGTTACTTTTTCAGAGCAACATCTCTAAATTAACGTTAGTGTGGCTTTTGCTTGTTGTAATTTAAAAAAGTCATTATTATAGGGCACATGTGTGTCTATATTCCACATCCTTTCCTGTAGAAAAGGCACCCATATACATCTAATAACATACTAGCTCTATATAGCACCAATATTCTTAGACAACTTTGAAATGCACTTTATTAGCAAGATATTTGGCTAGCCGAGTAAGGTATATCTGGCTGTGGGAATTCAATTTCACACTGTGCCTCCTAGGAGAAGAGCCAGCCTGTATGGCCTTGGGCAAGCTTGCAGATTCCCAGAAGTACCCATGAATGAAGGGATTGATGAACCAATTCTGAGTATATCTAGAAAATCCTAGAAAGTGTTGCCATAAATGGAAATAGACTTGCCATCACATAATTATTATTGTTTTAGGAAGACCCTACAGAAATGACAAAAAGAACACTTTTGAAGGGCAAATAGAGGTCAAATGGTGGCAATCCACATGCCATTTGGTATAAATTTATTTCAAAATGAATAATTTAATCAACAAATTAAGAACATTGCTTTGATGAAATAAACTATTTCTATTTGAAACATTAACAATGAACCAACCCCCTCAAATTCTAATAGTTACCAATAACTCATTAATTTTGAAACCTAACATTTCAGCTGCTGGTATTCAATGGAACTCTGTAGCATGCCATGTTAGAGTCTAGTGATTTAAAATAATGACTTGTGAGGTAAGAAGAGCCCTGCTGGGTCAGAACAAGAGCCGCTATAGCCAAGAATTATGTTTCTACCATGAGCCACCTGAAGTGTGACACATGAGCTATAATCAGCCTCTCAAGTTGTATTCTCCAGCAAATGGTGCTGAGTGGCATACTGCTTCAGAAACAGGATATAATATATGGCCCTCCTGTGTAGTAGCTAATAATAGTCATAGCCATTTTCTCTGGCCAGTTCTGATGATCTAATAATAGACTGCATGGTGTGGGCCTCTAGGTACTGGATTACAAACTATTGTGGAAATCCAGAAGTGGGGCAGGAATTGGTGGTGAAAGGAAGGTGTATTCTCGCTCTCCTCCATATGCATGTGCCATCTGGGGGAGTGGTATTCTCTGATCAAGACAGTGGCAAAACTAGAATGAAATTTGGCTGTAATGGAGCTAGGCATATGTTATTTCATTTTCTTAATATGAGCATAAAATGTTATATTGGTTGTTCTACTTCCTCTAATTTAAATGGGGAGATATATAAGGCTTAAAATGGAAGTCCTTTGTGTGTTTCTTCAAAATAACTACAGTGAAATATATTGCTTGTCACATAATTCAAAAATCTCCAAGAGAAACAAAGAAAAACAACCAGTGTGCACTTTATTTAAATGATATATGAATGCCTGTATTAATTTGTTAAATTAAACAGCTTCAGCAGGCTGTGATGTAAAATAGTTCCAGACCATGTGCTTTTACAAGCTCCGTTTTTTAATCATATCAGGGTTGTATATGTATCTGTAGGGTATTTCTTTGTGTTTGCAGTGTTAACTCTTGTACAAAATACTAGATTAATTTTCAAAGATGATTAAGCTGCTGTATTATGAAGACTCCATTTCTGATCAACCAGATCCATGGCATCTGGGGATTTCAAGCTAAACATTATCACTTTGTTTCAGAGGACAGAGACAAAAAATGTTCACACAGATGAAAAGCTGTGGGAATACACCAGCATCTGGGGACCTCTGCTGAATGGGTGACATCTTGGAGAAAGAAGACCCCAGGACTTGTTCCTCCGTAAACCAAAAGCTATAGCAGAGACGAAGACTCTTTGATCCTGCAACTCCTAGTGCCCTGACCATTGGAGTGGCTGGCTAAAACACATGATAGTCACAGAGCAAACTTCTGATTTCTCTTCCAGACAGAGTGTTTGTCACACTTACTGCTGAAGAAGTGTGGTGCCTACTGGGATTTAAATCCAAACTTCCCTGTGAAAACTAATCTCTCTTCTCTTTGAAAAATCTGCTCCTCTTTTAGAAGTTGTGAAGAAAACTTTAAGAAATCCATTTCCCTCCTGGAGCTTCTTTGCAGGAGCCTGTTTTTTGGGTTTGGTTTGGAGGGCTAATTGAAAGTTTTCGGCCAGAGGCACTCACTTGAACATCAGCTGTGGATGAGGAGAGCTGAACTCCATCCAAAAAGACTGTGTGATCGGGTTCGTTTGAATCTTTTGGCAGTTCCTCATTTTTGGCGGGAAATAAAGACGGAGACGTATTCACTGAACACATGATTGGGTTTTTATTTGTCTCAGACTTTTCCGTAACTATTCCAATAGGGTCAAAACAAGACAACTCTGGCAACAGGCTGTAACTGGGTGACGTAAACTCTTGTCTGAAGTCCGAATAACTTATTGGGGTGCTGGGCCAAAATGTTCCTTGTCGGTGGGCTTCCGAAGGGGGGCACTCCTCACCGCACAAATTGTCCCGCAACATGGGTGTCTCGCCCAGTCCCCTTCCTTCGGTGGCTGGTTGTAAGTGGAATCTGGACGGATCACCTTCTTTCCTCGACCTTGCCCGCGCGGAAACATGATAACGGTCCACTCGTGGGTTTCCACTACTGTCTCTCTCTCTCTCTCTTAGGCTCAGGGTCCGGTAACAGTCCTCCAACGCTCAAGTTTGGAAAATCTCTCAGCAGATCACGTGTCTTTTTATAACCACTTCCCTGAATACTTTCCTCCTTCCGTCTCATCTTCTCCCCTTCTAGCTTACTCCCAAAGCATTGTTCTCCTTGGACATTTATACTCTCCTCCCAGATTGACACTTTTTGTTCCTCCCCTTTTCCCTTCTCTCCCTCCTCCACCAAGCATATTTCAACCTTCCCCTTTTCTTCTTCTACCTTCTCCGTCTCTCCTAATATACTGCTCTTTTCCTCGGGCATTTTCGAATCACCACCCTCTTCCTCCTCTATTACGGCTTCTATCACTAAGGACGGCTTACTTTCTTTTATCTCTCCTTCACAGACTGATACAAAAAACAAACCTTAATTTGGGAAGGAAAGAAAAGTAACAGAAATGTATGGGCGGAAAGGCACTGGGCATAGTGAGATAAGGGGAACATCCTATGGATGGCAGGAAAAATAGCAAGAGCGTCAGCACAGAGCCCAGTACTTTAAGGAAAACAGTTGCTCACACCTGGAAGAGCTCTGAGTTGCTTTTATTTGTAATCTGTTGTCGGAGTGGATTAGAACTCCCCAGCATTTTAAGTCTGATGGTGTTTCAGAGTTTGAACATTTGCAATATTGTTTAGTATTTATGTCATACTGCTCTTCCTAAGAATTCAAAAGTTATCTCAGTAACCCCTGAAGTCAGGTAGAGAAACTTCATTTTGCCTGATATTTTGGACTCTTTTTTCCATAATCTAGTTGAGAACTCAGGGCAGGGGACTGGGAAGAAAAATCATCAGGTAAAGAACTTTTAAGTTTAATATACACATGAAGAAAATTGACAGCCAGTCCCCTCTGTATGTTTAGTGAGGCATAAATTTCACAGAACACAAAGTAACTTATTTCCAGGGAAATGTAGGTAAGATTGAGTGGCTTTAGCCAAGTGCAGTTTTTTTGGTAATTGCTACCATCTGCCTCAGGCTGTGAAGAAGCTTCATCAGTTGAATTTGTGCCTGTCCCACAGCTGCTTGATCTCACATGAGCTTTGCCAGGTCTTGTGCAAAATGGCAACTCTAGTAAAAAAATATTCTTAATAAACCCTGCCATGCACTAACCCAGTCATGAAAATAAAATTATTGCTTATATGCAAAGCAAAAGAGCTATGAAAGCCAAATGGCATTGTGTTTTGTAGTGATGGGGTGTGCAGAATAATAAGAAAGGTTATTGAAATACAGTTTTGGGAAACAAATAGAAAAAAGGTTGAATGTACAGCGTTCTTGTTGTAAAGAAGCGGCTGCTCATGCAGCAGTTGTTTTGCGAAGGAGATTGAACTGATTTACTGCACAGCAAGGGACTTTCCAATTGGCTAGGTGCCTTTTGTGTTACATGGGACAACATCTCAGTGGGTATAAGATGAGGGTGAAGCTCACGCAGATGTGCCTCTTCTTACAGCTGGTCTTCCTTGCAAACACAAGTATCTAAAAACACACTTCAAAGTAGGAAGCTTATTGTGCCGGGTTATTGTCCCTGCATTGTTGCAATGGCTGGGGTGTATGTAAGAATATATAATTGTGCAACCCAGCATGTGTATATGTGTGTATAAGAATGATTGAGGTGTGTTATTTATATAATAGTAACCAATTAGATTCTGTCTACTGCTAGCCAATGGGTGTTTGAAGGACTTAGCTGCCAGATAGACGAAATGACAGCTAGAATGAGGCTTATTCTGCTTATTCTGTTTGTCTGTTAGCATGAATTTCTTTTGTTGCGAAAGATGTCTCATGAGGGTGGAGTGGAGGGACTGTTGTAGAAAAGCATGTTATTTCTGTTTTCACCTAGCTGCTGACCTGTTCCTTCCCCCTACATAGCTCAGTCTTTAACCTCTCATAACCCTCAAAGAAGTAGTACCTAAGACTTTTTACCTAACCCTTACAGTAGGTTTCAACCCTGAGCTCACTGTGGTGCATGCAGTCCTCTTGCCATTATTTTTTAGATTCAGTTAGAAAGTTAGTAGAATATTAAGCATGGAAAGAGAAGATAAAATGGTATGTCCATCTAGCCCAGCACTTTCTAATGTGGCTGGCTTTCCAGGGTCAGGAGAAGAGAAATTTTTCTTATCTGCTAACTGGTTCTTTTAGTTGGAAATGCCATGTAGGGATCTTAGAATCACAGGCTCTCTCACTGAGTTACCTTCATCCCTCCCTGTTTTCCTTACAAGGGCCTCTAGAGCAGTCATTCTCAACCTATTTTTGGCCATGACCCTTTAGGAGTTCTTCTCGGGTTCCAGGCCCCCCCCCCATCAAACAAGGAAAGTCTTTGGCTGTGTGTAAACGAGGATACAACACAAACAGATAAATCTGTGCCCCCCTTCAAATGTGCCAGAGCACCCCAGGGGGGCATTATGGCCCCTGTTGAGAATGGCTGCTCTAGAGGTTGGCTTACACAGGTAGGTTTACAGCTCACCAAATACCATGTGTACTGTCAAGGGATGAGGAGTGCTGCAGTCCAACACATGGAATGATCCATAAATCCAAGAGTAATATTATCCCATGCCAGGGCAACGGCGGCCTTCCCCAACTTGCTGCTCTCCACATGTGTCAGGCATTTGCTGTTTGTTTGTTTGTTTAATTAATATTCTTCCAGCAAGCTCAAGATGACATACATGGTTTTCCATTTTATCTTTTCGAACAACCCTGTGAGGTAGGTGAAACTAACAGAAAGAGCTGTGCATTTCAGATAGTGTATACATTTACATGCCAGAATTTCTGTTTGCCCAGATGACTGGTTAATATTTTCAAAGCTTCAGGCAGATCCCGCTCCATCTTACACAGACAAAATATGTCCAGGCTTGAACTTTTCAGGAGCTACTATTGAATTCAGATGATTATGCAGTATGCAATTTTCAGTTAAGTATTAATGTATATCATATTATATTGTTATCTCCCTTGGCCAATATTAATTTAGCACAACAGAGAAAACATTTTATGTGGAAATTGACTGAAATATATTAGTTTCTTTATAGGTAAGTGGATTGGAAATCTGATATGTGCAAATAAACCTCACTGCATTACGTCAAATGTTCCAGAAAGGGGGGGTGGCGGTGGTGGGAAGCCATCTATTAAACTTTGTCTTCCTTGGGACTCCTATTAGCTAAGTTCATTCTGTAGAGGAAGAAAGTAAAGTCAGAAAGATTTTTCAAATTGCTATTTTAATCAAGTAAGAGACCTCTCTCTTGGATGTTTAACTGGAAGCTTGAAAAAAAATATCTGCATTTAAATTGAGATTAGAAAACATATAGCCCAGGAGCTTACAAGTGCTTTCTACCCACCAGTGTGTCATATAAAAAGAACATGATGCTTTTGCTTAATTCATATTTGTCATAACATGCCTCTTATCGAGAAGTTAAAATTGGAGATTTTAAAAGGAAATAATATGCAACTTGGGAAATGAGTGATAAAAGAAGGAAATTGCTGCCTTCTCGCTTGAAAATATTACATTTAATATGTAACGCTTCTTGCCTGTTCAACTGTTGAATTGTTCATTGTAGAAAAAGTCAAACTAAGGGTATGGCTACAGTAGCAGCAGGTAGCAAGCTAGTATAGGCCACTTTGGAATGGTCAGGCTTGATTAGAATGATCTAATCAAGCCTGACCATTTCAAAGTCAATATTGTGGCTTAATAAGTGAGCCACTTCTGGATATTGGCAAATTAATCATTTCTCCTGCTCTGCAGAGGGCAGAGGAAGGGGGAAAATGTGTGGGATGGAAACAGTGGGCAAGGCAAGGAGGAGGAAGTGAGAAATTTGAATGGAGCTAAGTGGTGTCCGTTGATGTAGTGAAGCCAGACAGCCATGCACACTTCCATACACATATTTACCTGCTCCCTCACACTATTTCCCCCAAAAAGCTTTAAAATGATGTACACTGTCCATCTCTAGTGACCAAACCCTACCCATCCTTCCAGGATGGACACACACACACACACACTTTAGTGATTTACTACTGAGCATGGCGTTTCTTCAGATTTTTTGCCTTTCTGTTGCTCCATCTACTCTTCAAGTTTTGCTCTACCACAAAGGTTTGTCAGCAGGAGACAGCAAATCCCATTCCTTTCACAGACATGCTTTGTATGTGATGATGAAAGTCTCCATGATAATACCTGAGATGATGGATGTCTCAAATAACAAGATCATACCACCATTTTGGTTTCTGCTTTTTTAGCATACATTGTGTGAAACCCAATTTGTTCCAGAGATGTGTATCTAACTAAGTGAAATTGCTGAAAGTCAAACATAACACAGAAAATTTAAGGTAGCTACTGGGGAGAGGAGATTTCTGAGCATAAGAGCAGCTACTTGCCAGGGCATGTTTCCAAAGGATTCATACAAATTTCATAAGCTAGGGTGGACACTTGCACATCACCAAAAAAGGAGGACATGTATGATCAAGAAAGAGGGCATTGATTTGCCCAAAATTGCCTATGCTAATTTATATTTGTAAATACAAAATTAAAGATGTATTTAATAATTTAAACAGAGGTGCACCACTTCTCTCTCTTTGAAGACAGACTAAATACAGCTCTATTCAGGTGTTATTCAAGTGGTCCCTGTGAACATGCTTAGAGGGGAACATTTACCTCTGTCCATCAAGAGCTGGTATCCTTCAGTGGTTACAGCCTGGCTTCAAAGAGGAGAAATATAACCTGCTTGCATCTAGGTTATATAAGCAAGCAAGAACCCTGGAGAATGAGTTTCTTGTTTGTGAGCAGAAACTACATGTGAGCAGGAAGATTCTTCTCTTCAACCTATATGTTGTAAGCGTGAAGGGGTTCAGTCTGGACACTCCACTCTAATACCCAGTTGAATAAGACTTGGATAGAGCTGTGTTCATAGTCTTCCCTACTGATCACAACAGCACAACAGTCAATGGCAAGAGACATAATTTATGAAATCTTGCAGACTTCATCCTCGTATTTGTTGTCTTTGCGCCTCCAAATCAGTGATACGGGTGCTCCGTTTTCCTTTGGCCCATCACAACTTTGCCCATAGAAAAAACACACATTGTAGTCAGGGCAAGGAATGAAGTCATCTTTATATATTCTACTGGATGATTCCCACTAGATGGAAACATTGGTTGGCTGGCATGCTATTGGTTAGTTATATTGGCCTAAGTGCAGTGGTATAAATTGCAGGGGGTGAATTGCCCCTAGTTAGTTAAGTTGTTGCTTGCATCTTGTTGCATGCCAGTCACATGAGTTGGTTTGTGGCGAGGACTTTAAGCAGCAACTTATTAACTAGCGGTACTGTGTACTTAATGCCCGTGTAACACATCACTAAGATTCTAGCTGTTACATTTTGGTACTTCCTCCCCCGAATCTTCTAGGTGGAAAAGTAATATTTGTTGCTTGAAGAAAAGAAAAGAGACCTTGTTGCTGATGAATTACAAAGATTTTAAGCCTTTCCTGCCTGGCGACTCAGCATTTGACCTGGGATCCTGCCGTGTGGAATTAGCAGCTGAGCAGTCAGGTGTGAAAATAATCCCATCACAAATAAATCAGGCTTATTATGCCTCTGAGCTGGGAGAGAAGGTGGTAGGGTAAGAAGAGAAGCTTTCATGTAAGATTTACACCTCCCCTCCCCGATGAAACATTCTTCACATTTTCCTCACGTTTTCTAAGGGTGCACTAGAAGACTCTGGGGAGGTCTCATAATGAACAAATTTCAACACGTTGGGAGCAACCAGACTCAAGGGAGAATCAATGGCAAATCTGTGATAATAATAATTATTTTTTAACTCCTGAGAATTCTAGATGAACTCAATGCACTGATTATTATGAAAGTAGCTTTCTGTTCTTAGTGTCAAAAGCAACTCTTAAAATGCCAGCCGTCTAGGGAGGAGAGATAAACTATTCTTACAAAAATTGCTTTCTAAGCTGCCTCAGAATCCAAGAGGTTTGCATGAATCTCAAAGTATAGACCTGTAGCTCTGAGCTATGTATTATGTATATGTGCAGTGGTTATAGGGGAGCCGTAATTACAAAATATGGTAGTGAATTTTACCAAGCTCAGGCTTGGAAATGAATTTCATTTGGAAATCCAGTCTGAAATTAGAGGCAAGCCAATTCTTCTCTGACTTGGATTAAAACTTGACCTGGACAGGAGTTCCAGGATTTTCCCCTTCCTGTGTCTGCATAATTTCCTGTCCCCCAAAGCTGTCTCTTGTGCCTTCCTGAAAGTGCTCCCTCTTCCTGTACTCCACCTTACATTGGTGGCAGTGGCAGCAGAAGTGGGAGAAAGAAGGAGCCCTTTGGAAAAAAAAATCCTTTCTGTCCGTTTGACCCATCACACTTGACAAGAAGGCAGATAATTGAACTTGTAGTCAGGAGCTATGGGACATGTAATTCTCCCATGGGTTTCTTGCAATTGTAGAAACCCTTGAGAGAAGTATCTTTCCCAAGGTTTTCTCTGTTTTGGCACACTATTATCCAGTGCAGCATGGCAACATGGCAACACTGGTGCTGAAGGAAGAAATATAGGAAAAACCAAAGCATGCTGATTATATAGCACCCCATAGCACTTAAAGCACTCTCTAAGTGGTTTATAGTTTAATTATGCAAGCTACACATTGCCCCCCAGCGAGCTGGGTACTCATTTTACTGACCTCGGAAGGATGGAAGGCTGAGTAAACCTTGAGCCGGCTACCTGGGATTGCACCCCGGGTTGTGAGCCCAGTTTTGGCTGCCGTACAGGAGTTTTTTAACCACTGTGCCACAAGGCTGTTGTATAGGGGACTGATGTGGCTCATGGTAGATCCTGGAGTAGAAAATTGGCCTTTGGATCTTCCAGGATTTCCACCCCTGGACTAAGAAAAAGAGTAACTGGATCAGGTCATGCACTGACCTTCATGGATCAGTAGAGAAAAGAACTTCCATGTCCCAATTTACTTTCAATGAAGAGTTAGATGAGGAGGTGAGGAGCATTTGGCTATATATCATCTCCAGTATTGGAGGCAATATGGCTGTGTATAATAGTTGTTGAGGAACATGAGACAAAGGTGTGGTTGTACTCATGTTCCTATATTATATTATATTATGTTCCTCTATGGGGTGAGATATTCTAAAAATTATATATATATGGAGTGGGATATTCTAAAAAAAATGTATTCTAAAAATTATTTTATATACTTTGCCATCACTTTCCAACAAAACAGATGCCTTAATCTACTCCAAGCCCATTCTCAGCAACTAGGAAATGAAGAGTAATAAAATTGCCATGAATAATTAGCGCAGGCTTAATTATTCTTTAATGAGGCTCTAGGTTGTATAAATAATTGAACGACGTGCTCAGTTTCAAGGTCCATAATTAATAAGTGAGTAGGAAAACTGAAAACATTAGGTTGGGAAGGAGAGAAATGATACCATTGATGTTTGCATTAAGAAAGCGTGACTGTCATGTCATTATAAACGGCTAATTGTATCTCAGCCAGCTAAGCTTCAGTTCATAAAGGTAAACGATAAACTTGAGCTCTCATCTTCATTTTATTCCCCACCCATTCCAAAATTTATTATTTATTAATACCACATTTTTCTGTTATTTTCATTCTCTGGATGCTGATTGTAATAAGGCTGAGTTTAGGCAAAGTCCGAGTTTAGGCAAAGGCTAAATGCATTTAAGAGCAACATATGTTTCATGCTGTTGTGTGTTAAGCATGATCTTGCACCTGCAAAATGGGGTGGAGTTTAGACACAGCAAAGCCTTGCCCTACAATGTGGCAAAGAAATAATGTGTACATCAGAGCACATAGTATTCCATACGAGCCTGCCCGTCCTCTAAGATCAGGCCAGGAGGCCCTTCTGAAGGTGCCATCCCTGAAAGAGGTGAGGGGGATGGCATGTCGAAATAGGGCCTTCTCAGCTGTTGCCCCCCAACTTTGGAACGCCCTCCCTATAGAGATCCGCCTGGCTCCAACACTTTTGGCTTTTCGGCGCCAGGCAAAGACCTTTCTGTTTAGCCAGCATTTTAATTAAATAGTATTCTTTAGCTGGCCATATGAGCAGCAGGATTTATTAATATTAATGTTTTAATGATTGTTTTTAATACAGGATATTATTATAATATTGCCTATTTTTAATGTTTTTAATGTTTTTAAAGTTTTAATATTGTTGTACGCCGTGCAGAGACCACTGGTAATGGCGCGGCTAAAAAAATCTTGTAAATAAACAAACAAACAAACTAGGGTTCAGAGGACTGAAGCCCAGGGCTTTCAGAGTATCCAATAGTATAATATCATCTGCCATGCCACTCTGATCTCCCTGTTCCCTCTGAGATGTGCTGCAATTTTGTTTTGTTTACTCATTTATAATAAAAATAATAATGTGCTATTCAGTCAGTTCTGACGTATGGCAACTCTTTTCAAAGTTTCCTAGCTAGAGAGTACTCAGAAGTGGTTTACCATTGTCATCAGTATGCAGATGATGACACACAGCTCTGTCTTGCCTTCTCTTCATTTGCAGGTGACTGCTACCTGGTGTTGATAATAGACTGTACAAGGGCCAATAAACTAAAACTGCATCCAGATAAGATGGAGATTCTACTGTTGAGAGGATCATTGTACTGGTTAGAGGGATATTTACCTGGCTTCAGTGGGGTCACTCTCCCCCTTAAGAATCGGGTTCACAGCTTGGGGATACTCTTGGACCCAGCTGTGTTTATGGAGGTGCAAATATCTGCTCTGGCCGAGAGTGCCTTTTATCAACATCGGTTGATCGCCCAGCTGCGCCCCTACTGGATAAGAAATGCCTAACAACAGTGGTTCCGCCACCCAGAGAATGATCACTAATAACACTAATGGGGCAGAAGAGAAGTGGAAATAATAAATAAATAACTATGTCATAGGATTTGAGAGTTATAAAAACAATTTTAAAAACATAAGATATTTAAAACAATTTAAAATCAAGCAGCCCAAAATTAAAACACTCCAGTGTTAAAAACATTAAAACCATTGCACTAAAACATATGCAGGCAATGATCCTGAATCTCTAAAGGCTCTAATGAATAAGTACATCTTGACTTAGCACTGAAATGATGCCAATGTCAGCGCCAGTCAAGCCTCCAAAGGAAGGGCATTCCACAGTTGGGATTCTATGGCAGAAAATGGCCTCTTCATGTCTCCCCATAATGAACTGTTCTCAGCGATGGGACATGGAAGAGGGGCTCCCCAGCAGATCTTAGTGATTGGGCAGGTTTATATGTATAGGGAGAAGCACTCCTTCGAATATCCAGGTCCCAAGGGTTTCTAAGTTTCTAAGTCATTGTCAACAAGGAAGCCTATTGGCAGCCAGTGAAAATCCTTCATAACTGGTGTCATGTGGGTTTTCACAGCAGCAGCAGAGAGAAATGAATTTTCCCAAAACAATATATTGTTGCAAGCTAGTCTTCTTGTACTGAAAAATATTTGAAGGCAATTTGTTCTAGAATGGGCAATTAAGAGCCACTAGCATTTCAAAACACGTGCTTTTGTTGAAACAGAGCCTCCATTCTTGATCTCTCTTGTGGGGAGGGGGCCTGGCTATGGAGATTGCTTTGATGAGCACTTGCACTTCCGAATTTACCCCAACAATCAGGGCTGTGAAACACATGATCTTCCAGATATTGCTGGGCTACCACTCCCATTGGGCTAGGGCTTTTGGGAATCCCAGTCCAACAATATCAGGAGGCCATCTAGATTCACATTCTCCACCCTCTGTACAAGTTGGGCCTAAAGCAATGATACCTGCCCTCCCCAGCCCAGTCTGCAATCATGTTCAGGAAGAGATCAGGCTTGACCTAGAGAGTTGCAGTAACTTGATTTCCCCCTTCCCATTTTTTTTTTTAAAATGACATTGCTCAAAGTTTTGAAATACCAAAATTTGACATTCAGAAGTAGAAATGTGATCTTGAAAGGCAGCTGCATCCTTTTGTTTCAGATTTGCTGGCAGTCTCTTCGTCATTTGGCTTTTGTCCTTTTTGAAATGACAAAGGCCGCAAAAGCTTCAAATCTCATTTCTTTTTTTAAAAAGGATTGATAAAATTCCATTACTCTGTGTCAGTTGTGAGTGTGTTATGTGCTGTCAAGTTGTGAGTTATAGCAACCCTAATAAGGTTTTAAAAGTAAGTAACATATTTTAGAAATTGTTCTAACATCCTAAATCCAATGAGTTTCCATGGTTGAGTGGGGATTTGAACTCAGGTCTCCTGAGTCCTAGTCCATCATTCTATCTACTTTACTACACTGGGTACCCCATGTTAGTTACCAGACAGTATTAAAACTAGGTCTTTGCACTGTTTTCAGACTAAGCCTAAATTACAAACTCAATTGGTCTGATTCAGATCACTGTGTATGAGATTTAGAAAGAAGTAGAATGTGAGATTCAGTTCCAGGACAAAGTGAAGTGAATCTACAAATCATTTCGGGCTTGGAGAACAAATAGAAGCAAATGGGACACACATTCTTTTAGTCTTCTTTTTAAAAGAAAAAGCAAACTTTAAAGTTGTTGGTACTCAAATCCCTGAAGCCGGCTGTCTGAAACTTGGCAGGTGTACTGCTTTCTGGTGTAAAGCATATCATGTTCTAGTTATTTTCAAAGAAGGACATTTAAAGAGATTTTCATAGGCATTTTGACAGGAATGTTTGTATGCTGTACTCTTATCAATCCTAAGTCCCCTTCCCTCCACTCTGAAACAATGGAAGATAATGGAAAAGCAAGGAACAGCTCAATAGATAAAGCAAGGTAATATTTCTCCAGCATTGTAATGACAATGCGTAACTTTCTAAGCAGTGTAACTGACACATATTACTTTAAAAAGTATTGTTCTTAAGTTATTTTGACTGTATTTTTTCCCCAATTTTATGCCATTCTCTTATCAATCCTACATGGCAAGGGAATTACTTGGTTTTGTTTTGTCTTGTATTTTTTAATTTCAAGGTGCACAATCAGAATTGGCTACTAGAAGGAACCAGAGAGTTATTCCCCTGCATTACCTGATATACTGTCTCAACAAGGCAACATATTATTAATAATCCAGAATAAAATGAGTAAATTGTTTGGGAACCAAAAAACAGAAACAATAACAATGAACTGGCTTTGTCAAAATAATGAGAACTTTACTTAAGTAAGCTCCAAAGTAAGTTCCAAACTCTCCTTTAAATCAAATTCTTTTCTTGGTAGAGCTACATTACAATTGAAAGTCTTGTTTCAACACATGAGTAGTGACTGGGGTTATACCTCTTAGCATGGCACTTCTGTTTTCATCCCCCTCCTGATGTTTGTGCATACAAATTGGGGGCTATGGGCAGGCAGTATGTACATAGGTTCCAGTAGGGTGGCAGCAGCTTACATGGAGACCTACACTTGTACAGTTTATATACAGCCATGTAGACATTTCCTCTGTAAGTACAGATGCTAGGAAGGGGGTGTTTGTCATCATAAATATCCATGACACTGAACTGGAGCTCTGTGATGTGGCCTCAATTATGTGTTGAGATCATGTGCATTCTGTGCACCCAAAACACATTTACCTCCTAATCTCTGTCTCTTTGATCAGCACTACTCTAGATCTTCCCCTCTAAGTTCATGCACACACTGACACACACACATGCGTAGATGAGTTTGTAGAAACTTTGCAGAGACGCTTGACCTATGATAACAGTAACTTTTTAATAACAACAACCCTTTGTTGAACCTTGGAGCACTATGAGCAGGCATTAATGGCTTGGTTTGTTTCCAAAGCATGCTAGTTGGAGATGTTCACTGATAATATTTCAATTAATTCCACCCTTCCTCTCTAAGAATGCTAATGTGAAAACAACCTTGGCGGAATTCTCACCTGCAAAGAAGAATGCTCCTTCAGATGTTGAGGGGAAACAGAAGCTTCCATTAGGGGGGAAGATGCTTGAGCACATAGGAAGGAGTTATTCTTGATCAAGTTTGGGAAGAACATCTCAGCCACAGCATCAAAAAGCTTCTTTCTGCATCTGGAACAGCCAGGTTTTTCTAGCTGGTGTGGGCATTGGCCATGCCGGGTGGATTTGGGGAGTTTTAGTATGGTATCGTGGATAGAATGGTGGACTAGGACTCTGGAAAGCAGGGTTCGAATCCCCGCTCAGCCATGGAAACTCACTGGGGGAGTGGAACTGGCAAAGCCACTCCTTAAATACTGTATCTCACATTGAAAGCCCTATTAGGGTCACAATAAGTCAATTCTGACTTAACGGCACATAACAACAACAACAAACAGTCTGAGAAAGGATATTTCCCAGATTCTGATCATAGCCCTGTATGTCCACCTAGATGCACATTGGGCTGAAGTGGAAAGTGGGATATGGACGTTCATGTCTTTTCTTAAGAAGCACTCAAACTTGTCCAAAAAGGCCTGATTTCGCTTTCCCTGAATCCAATGTGCATTCTTTACATTATCTGCACATAAAGCCTAGCAAGTCCACCTCATGTGCCCAGACTGCTTGGAAGATTCTTTAGTATCTCTGTTCCTCTGTTCCAGAAACTAGGGAATAATAGAGGCCTCCTAGAGAGACTGTCTATGAGAGCTTCTTGTTACTACCATCTATAAGGAAGGAAAGTAGGGCAGCCGCTCCCTTATTGTTAGGAAAAGCTCATCAGAACCACAAGTAAACTTTAGAGGAAGTTACGACCAATATGTAAGGAATTTTAGCAGGATGTCAGGATGTCTCATTTTTCCAATTCCCCCTTTTGGAGGCATGGCATAATGTTTTGAACCATCACTCACTACTGAACATATGTATAATTTTTAGATATATAAGCCAGAGCTTGGAAAAGCATATTTCTTTTGACCTAAACATTCCCCAAACGCCTCAAGGGTGAATGAAATGACAGCAACCATTGGAACCAGCTCTACCTTTGGGGACACTTGGTCAATGAGTTTTTTTTCCCCCTTTGCTTCTCAGTGGCTCCTTGGTTCTCTGTAGCAGGATGGGGCTCAGAGAATCGGGAACCCTGTGACTGCCATTGTGGTCATTGTGTGTGTCTGTACCCAAAGTTGCTCCTTTTTCCAAATATACAAGCTCTAACTGGGTGTGCACATATCTATGTACATATTGTGCATGCAAGGTCCAGGACCTGCTCACTGAGCTTCTTCCTTGGACCAGTAGACTGGCCTATATGTGAAGGTGAGCAACTGGCACTGTTATCAGTCCTACAGTGTGGCCAGCTGGCCCAGAATGCCACACTGTTGCATTGTGTGTCTGACTGATCTGCATGGACCAATGAGCAGTACTTGCCAGTTAGTGGGGTGTACCCTAGGAATAGTGGGAAGGGCTCTGGTCCCCTCACTGGACATATATCCAGGTCTTATACATTGCATCTGGCAATGTGTTTGTTTCATGCACACAAATAAGGATAGACCATGATCACGGGTATTGTTCAGATTTTGCATATTTCCCTTACCATTAAGACAATTCAGGCCATCACAGAAAGTGTGAAAATCAACGCAAAAGGAAAGCTGACAGGAAAAAAAATGTTTGAAATGTGGTGCTGGAGGAGAGCTTTGCTGATACCCTGAACTGCCAGAAAGACAATAAGTGGGCCTTAGATCAAATCAAGCCTGAACTATTTATTTCTGGAGGCAAAAAATGTTGAAACTAAGGTTGTCCTACTTTGAGTACATTATGAGAAGTCAGTATTCTCTGGAAAAGTCAATAATTCTGAAAAGGGTAGAAGGCAGCAGGAAAAGAAGAAGACCCAATCCGAGATGGATTGACTTCCTTAAAGGAATCACAGGCTTGAGTCTACAAAAGCTGAGCAGAGCTGTTGAGGACAGGATATTTTGCAGATCGCTCATTCATAGGGCCCTCATAAGCCAGAGGGGACTTGACAGCACATGACAACAACAAATTTAAAATTAAGAATGAGCACAATTTTTTTTCTTGAGAAATCCTAAATTCTGTTGAGTCTCCTGACTCTCCTTTCAATTTATTCATTATCTCCCCCCCCCCCGCCCTGCCCAGTCTGGGAACCCAATGAGTTAGGATTATCATTGTACCATGAGGCAACAACAGAGGGAAATTCCCGCCCTTTCATCTTCCTCTTCCTTCTTCTAAAACCCCCACAAAATGGTGGGAAGGCTGTAAAAATTATAGCAGCCATAGGTAAAGGTTAAGGTTCCCCTTGACATTTAGTCCAGTCATGTCCGACTCTAGGGGATGGTGCTCATCCCTGTTTTCCAAGCCGTAGAGCCAGTGTTTGTCCGTAGACAGTTTCCGTGGTCACGTGGCCATCGCGACTAGACACGGGATGCCGTTACCTTCCCACCGTGGTGGTACCTATTTATCTACTCGCATTTTTACATGCTCACTCCGCCGCGTGGATTCGATCTTACGACTGCTGGTCTTCTGACCTTGCAGCACAGAGGTTTCTGTGGTTTAACCCGCAGCACCACCACGTCCCTTATATAGCAGCCATAGTGAGAGGGAAATAGAATTTTTTAAAAAGCCTGTTATCCCCTAGAAAGAGCTATTTTCTCCATCTGTCAGCAAGAGTAGAATTTACTGTCCTACAAAAAGAGTAACAAAAAAAGTTAAGCGTTCCCCTGGAATAGGGCCGAACAGACTGAATGCAAATGAAGTCTTTCTCTGAAAGAAACTGTCTCTTCCCATTTGGTAAACGCAGGTGCTCCGTCTTAATGGCTTTCCTTGGCAGCTGCAGAGAGAAACTAGAGTGGAGCTGTATGGGAACGAGAAAATGGCATTATTTGCTCAAGCTCTCTTCCCTCCCCATATTTCACTTTAAATAACAGAGCTATTGAAACTGAAGGTGCAAGTAAAATAAATTGCAGCAGAACTTGGCTGCATGAGTATTTGTGGCCTAGGAGAAAAAAGTCTTTCAATGTTTACTATGAGCAATAGTTTCAGCGTGGAAAAAAATATATATGGGGAATATATGTAGGTGTAGCCCAGTCATGATGAGACTGAACTACTATATATTCAGGAAATTTGCATTAGCAAGGGCAGTAGCTCAGCCTGATCAGCAGTTTTTTTTTTTAAATTTTTAAATTTTATGTTATTTTATTTCACACTTCTCCCTTGAACTGCAGAGGTCTGAGCAGCACAATTTTGGTTGTACAGAGATTTTTTTCAATGAATGAATAGAAAACTATTCAATAAATAAATATTCAATAAATAGTGTGCTGCTATTCATCTTCAGGAAGTGGCCTAAGAAAGGTGGGTCTCTGTTGTTGTTGGTGTAGTGGCTCCCGGTCCAATGACAGTGGGTGGCTGGCCCATGTTCCTGGCATGGCAGCTCCAAATGACGGTCGGGGAAGGTGTTGGGCCATGCCAGGAGGCTGACACGGGTCAAGGAAGGTCTCTGTGTCTGTTAATCAACTGTTTATGCTTTGTAGTTATATTTTATGGGGCATAAATGTTATTTACAGATTTTGAACTACCTGGGAGTCTGGCACCCCTAACCCCAGCGTTGTTGAAGGGAGAAGTGTATTTTATTTTATTTTATTGATTACTGAACTGTAATCAATTACTTGGGCTTCTTTTCTAAATGATTTACCACCACAACCAAGAGGCTTACACAGTGGCTGAAATCCTGTTGTGTAAGTTACATCTGCAGAAAGATCAGAACATCACCATCGGGGCAATACGATGCAATTGAAGCATCTTTTTTTTTATTTCTCATGGCTTGTCTGACTCATGCTTACTTTTTTTCATCATGTGGAAGCTGTGGGAGCCATGGAATGAAAGGAGATGATTATCAAAAACCTCTTCCACCAGATCACACTATTGGCAACGAGAAGGTTGGGGGGTTTTTTGGGTTTTTTTTGTAATTAAAGACTATCTCCTTCTGTCTCACAGTTTCCAGTTGATGAAACAGATTACTTACAAGTCAGACAAGCGGTGGAAAAGAAGTTGTTTTTAATTACTGAAAATCCCCGTTGCCGATGCTATCATCATCCTTCCACAGGCATAACTTACACAACAGGATTTCAGCCAATAAAGGAAAAACTCTAATTCAAAGCAGTTCATGCTACAATACATTACATTAGACAATATCCTGTTCAGAGTGATACACACAGAACAGAAGTGGCTGCTGCTACTTGGAAAGGTGCCAGTCGTTTGACTAGGCACGTGGCTGGAACCTCACCAAATAGTTGTGTGAGAGCAATCCTGAAGAGGTTGATGTTGGGTCATCCCTGTGCCTTCCATCCCAGTCACCCCATGGGTGATTTCACATGGACTACCCTATCCATGGAGGGGGATCATCCTGCCTCCTATGAATGCATCAGCCCCATTGGAATCTTTGGTGGAGGTGGAGGAAAAGAAGACAACAGAAGGGGCTGGCACACAAGGGTTTGAGGGTGGGGAGCCATCTAGAAAGAGTGAGAATCAAGAAGGGGCGCAATGTCTGAAGGTTATGCAAGGGAGGTGTGAAGGATAAAAAAAGAAGGAGAAGGAAGTGGGACAGGGCAAGATTGGTGGTAGTGGGCAGAGGAAGAAGAACAGGAGGAGGGAAAGGAGTGAAACAAGACCAGGTTTGGATGCACTGGAGTGGCCCAAGCTTGAGCCCACCCAAGCAAGTACTAGTGTTGTCTAGTTCTAGCTGGTCCAGGTGTTACCAGCTAGGCACTCAGAACACAGGCATGAACTCACACATATTCAGAGACACCCCCATAAGGGATCTTTGAATTTTATGGCAATAGTGCATCTTGACACAGATTGGACTGCATATATTACACTCTCATCAAGCTATTCATAAGGAGAATTTTGTTGATCAACCAGAATTTAAGATATACACAATTATATTGAGAAAGAACAATATTAAACAATGGAGTATATCATGAATATGGGGATCTATAGGCTCTAAAAGAAGCAAACTCATAGCTAAGAGGGTTCTGAGATCCAGGCTGCACTGGAAAACTGCAGTGCCTGAGCAGAGTATTTGCAAAGGTACTACAAGGATAAAAAAAGGAAAGCAAGGAAGAATCCTTGGTCTGACATGTTTTCCAATTTAAACAGTCTGTGGTGTGCACATACATGTCTAGGCAAAAATGAGACTACCCTCTGTTGTACAAACCTGGCCAGTTTGGTAACATGGGGATGCGACTGCACAGAGGAGGTACCAGCAAGTGCCTGTGGAGCCAGGCCCATTGACCCGCCACTCCTACTCTGCTGAGATGCTGAAGGAGGCAGAGACAATTTGACTGCCTTCAGCAGTTAGAAGCAGATATAAATCCCATCTAATGTATGACCTTCTCTTCCTGAGGCACAGGACAGAGGTGGGGCAATTGTGAGTCATGAGGACATGCAAGATGAAGTAACTGCTCTTCTCTGGACTGAAGAACTGCCCAAGAATGGACTAACAGGGGTGGATTATTTAACTTTCTGTATGGTTCTCATAGTTTGTAGTTGCTCCATGACCTAGTTCAGTTGAGCTGCAAAGAAACCTGGACTCTTGACTTCAGACTGGTTGACCCTTTGAAGCTTCCCCTCCACATGGAGGACTTGGGGGCACATACAATTAGTTTCCACAACTTCCATTTTGTACACTGTCCCTAAGGTTGCTACAGGACTCAAACATGTACAAAAATAAAGAAATCACAACAAATTCAAAACTCATCCAGGTCTAAGCTCAATGTAAAAATCAAAAGCACGCTGTAACCACAGGGGGGATGAGACAGAAAATTCTTAGGACATTGTTTGACAGGTAGTTTGAAGATAACAGCATAGATTTTGCTAGAAGGATGAGTAAGGTAATGAGCACCACTTGGAATAATTCATGTGCTGAGATTTTGATATGAAAATGTATTAAATATTAATGTTGTATAGTTAAATGTAAAATGGCTGATTTTACCTGAGTCACTGTACTGATTGTATTCAGGTGTGGGTATCAAGGATTAAGACTTAATGTCGTACAGCTGTGTACATGATGAAACTTTGTGTAACAGAAAATGAAGTAATGTATTTTCTGATTGGTCACAAAACTGTACATAAGTCATGTGTAAAAGGAATGTCTTTATCTGCTGTAAGTCAGATCACTTTTTCCTATGCTGTGTGTTGCTTCATGTCATGTTATGCTGCCAAAGGAATGTCTATTCTCTATGTATATATGTAAATAGACTAAGTTATTGGTTTTACTCTCTCAGTGTCATAGTGTCATAAGTATCTCTGCTAACCAATATCTCCTTACTCTGCTGATGTTATGAGAATACACGTTATAATCAAAATTCTCAACATCTGCTGCAGCCATGCTTCAGGCAGCGCGGCTGGCTCTTTGCCCTACACCCCCGGATAACGCGGGACTGGAAAGCCTCACGAGAACTCTAAAGTGGAGGGGGGAACACCAGGTTATTTAAGGGGCGTTCCCCTCTCGAACCACCCTCTTCTTTTTTTCGGGCACTGAGAGAGATAGAGTGGAGAGCTGTGCTACTGACGTTATTCCGACTGCGTCGTCGGAGTTCGAGTGTTCCTGAAGGAAGGGAGGGTAGCATCAGCTCCCTCCCAGGGTTCTGTTGATATTTTATTCATTGCTTTTATTAAGTTCCACTGTTATTGATATTTGGTTAGAAGTAGTCACGCTGGCCGCACTTAGGCGCGAAAGGAATTTAATAATAATAATAATAATAATAATAGATAATAATAGATAATAATAATAAATACTAAGAAATAATAATAAATATAAAGAAAAGAAAGGAAGGGAAGGGGAAGAGAATAAATAAGCAGGATATTCGGTACCTATTACTTAAAAGGACGCAGGATTTAAGTATTGGAGCGGGGTCCCCGTTTGTTTTGTCGACACTTTTGTTGGGCCTCCCTCCCCCCTCTTTCTGAAGCAATTCAAGAGGGAACGGTTACTCGCTTCACAAATCTCCTTTACCACAATCACTCGGTCACTTCCCCCCTTCAATTTTTTAATTGTTTCAGCGGCATAGGAGGCTAGCGGACCGAAGGGTCGACTAGCCCAACTGCACAGAATGGATATAATTTTTAAAAAAGAAATATATAATAATAATAAATAAAAGAGAGTAAAGAGAGGAAACGGGAAGGAGATACATAAATTAAGGACACTATTAAGAAATTATAAAAAATTAATGATAATATAATAATAAAATTATTAGATAATTGAATAAAATAATTTAAAAAATATTAAAAGCAAATTTAAACAGAAAATATAATAGAATAAGGACAAATAAAATATAAATACAAACAAGGTAAGGTAATCTGTAATATAATTTTACATCAGATAAGTTAATCAATTTTATCTAACGAACATCAATTAATTTAGGATTAATTAATCAGTGGTGAAGTCAGTGATTCAAGTAAGTAGTTCAGTAATTAATTTTAGATACACATTTGATTATATTAATCTAATTTATTAATTGTGACAGAAGGCAACAAGTAAATAGTGTAATCAAGTGATTGAGAGCAATTGATTTGAGGGCTATACAAATAAGGCATCGTGACTGGCTGTTAAAAGACCTTCCTTGTCCCAAGTGCAAACAGGTGTTGTGTGGTCTAGAAGCTATTAACTAAAGAACACAGGTCATAGAAAGGGACCATTGCTAGGAAATAGTTTTCATTACACATCCAGGCAGTGCTGCTTTTCTCGCCTGGGTTTCAACCGGTGCTAATAGATACTCAATAGGACTAGCAACTGTTTTACTGGGGCTATTGTTCCCAATTAATTAACAGGAAACCTCAGTTCATAATGGCATCAAGGAAGGGGCAGGGCAACAAGAAGGGGAAGCAGCCAGCCAAGAAAAGGCCAGCTCCTCAGGTGTCTCCTCCCCAATTCTCTTCAGATGAGGAATCTTGGCCTGTATGGCAAGAACTACAGGAGAAAATCTCAGCATTAGAGGCCGAGCGGCTGGCGAGACAGGCTTCCCAGCCAAGTGAGTCTCAAACACGTAGATCCGCCAGGGACACCAAGAGCCATCGTAGGGCTAAGCTGAAAGCAATGGTACAAGATCTAATGGATAGGTTTGCTGTCCTTGAGTCAGAGCAGTTTCTCAAAGTGACTGCCAGGCGAGATGCAGATGGGGCCTCATCGACTCCGAAGGCACGGAGCACAGAAAAAGGTAGAAGGTCGTCAACTCCGATAGTGTCCGAAGCGGCGACTACGTGCCAGGAAGTACAGGATGAGGTAGAGGAAGTCAGCTCCGACAAGCCTTACCTTGTGGATGAACCAAGCATGGCCACGACTTCATCAGGTGAGTCGGCCGCTGCACCGGGCACCGGGCACCGGTCCATGCATGGCCATGGGTCGGCGGAGGTCAATGCAACCACACACTATACACACCTTACAACATGCAGAGTGCAGGGCTAACCAACACTGCGTGGCCATTCTCTAGCCCTCAATTCAGTGGCTGGGGCTCGCCCTACACTCCTTTTGCCCTGCCAGCTCAACCTGGCAATATGGCTAATGCAGGGGTTTGGCCATATCCGTCCATGTCTAATACGGGCTACAATACTGTCCCGTTAAGTGCCTTGCCATACGGGGACTACTCCATGCCTCTGGGTGACCACCTCACCCTGGCAACACAGGAAAAAATCTGAGAAGGTAAATACGTAGACATATTCGAGTTACTAAACAGAGATGTAGAAAAGAAAGAATTGGACAAAGAAGATGAGAAGGAGAAAGAATGGCATAGAAGGAAGAAGCCTGATAGAACATGGGCCAATTAGCTTCCCGGGTTTTTGATCTACGCAGGTGTGATAGTCAAGGCACAGCCCTGGAGGGCCCAAGCCCTCTTTCAATACCTGGACATAATCTACAGAGCCTACGTTGATTTTGCGGGGCAGGCGTGGCTTCATTATGATGAATCGTTCCGTATGCGGAGCGCAATTCACCCAAATATGTGTTGGGACGAGCCCCTGCCGGGTCTGTGGCTGCAACACATGACCCCCGCCAGGTCAAATGTTGGCGATAGATTTGATAGTGGTCACTTAAATAGGAAAGTTGCCCCTAATCAGATTCCCCGCCCTGGAGTGGGGCAGGCGGTTCAACCCCGCCTGCTCTGTTGCGAGTACAACTCCAAGGGCATTTGCACAAAGAGGCCATGTTGATTTAGGCACGAATGCACTACCTGTGGAGGTCAGCAGGCACCCAACACCAGAACAAGGGTGCAGGAGGTGGTAAGAAGCCTAACAGTGGTGGGGGTACCCCTGGAAAAGGAACCCAGCCCAATTAAAGTCAAGGTTCTGGAAGATTGGTTAAGCCTGTACCCCCATAGGGAGGATGCCAGTTACTTGTTAGACGGCTTTAGATATGGGTTTAGGATCCCGGCAGAAGGAGAGTGCAAAGCCTTTCTTGCGCAGAACCTTCGATCAGTATGGGGGATGGAAAGTATTGTCTAAAGTAAGATTGACAAGGAAGTGAGGGAGGGCAAAGTTCTCGGCCCCTTCCCAAGACCACCTCTTGAAAACCTGAGGGTTTCTCCATTAGGCATTGTGCCTAAAAAGGCCCAGGGCGAGTTTCAGTTAATTCACCACTTGTCCTTTCCGGAGGGAGCGTCAGTCAATGTACTGTAAGATACACTTCCTTTGACGAGGCAGTATGTATGGTTAGAAGGTGTGGAGTGGGGGCTGAACTGGCGAAATGCGACATAAAATCAGCGTTTCGACTTTTACCAGTTCACCCCCTTGACTTTGACTTTTGGGATTCCAATTCCAAGGATCATTTTACATAGATAGGGCTTTACCCATGGGCTGCTCAGTGTCATGTGCTGCATTTGAAAGATTTAGCTCATTCATAGAATGGAAGATAGGGTGCAAGGTGGGCTGTAATTCTACGGCCCATTATCTTGATGATTTCCTTTTCTCTGGAGAAAGGAACTCAGGGAAATGCAGATTCATCTTGAACAACTTTCAGGCATTATCAAAGGAGCTAGGGCTACCCCTTGCCGAAGAAAAGACTGAGGGACCAGCCACATCCCTCACCTTTTTAGGGATAGAGCTAGACACGACGCAGCAAACTTCGCGGCTGCCTTATAATAAATCAGTGGATCTTAGGTCTAGGATAGCGACGCTATTACACAGGCAAAAGGTGTCGCTGAAGGAATTACAGGAAATAGTAGGGCACCTGAACTTCGCCTGATGGTGCTACCACAAAGAAGGCCCATTTTTTTTGATGTTACCAGATGCCATCATATTGATCATCATCATCAATATGTTGAGAGAATCAGCATATTTACTCACTTTACTGGGAGTAAACCCCATTGCATAATCCCATTGTATTCAGTGGGCTGTACCTCTTTGTAGACATGTAGAAGTTTGCTCAGTTAATTCTGACTTATGGCAGCCCTTTCCAGGGTTTACTAGACAGAGATCTAGATAGAGAGTACCTCTTCTGGGAGCATCCTGGAACTGTGCAGCTTTCCCAAAACCACACAGGCTGGCTCATCTGGGATGCACAGTGGGGAACTGAACTCCCAACCTCTGGCTCTTATCCAGCCTGTAGTACCATCATATTAGTTAAGGGAAAGGTTCCCCTTGACAATTGTCCAGTCGTGTCCAACTCTAGGGAGCAGTGCTCATCCCTGTTTCCAAGCCATGGAGCCAGCGTTTGTCCATAGACAGTTTCCGGGGTCACGTGGCCAGCACGACTAGACGCGGAATGCCATTGCCTTCCCACCGTAGTAGTACCTATTTATCTACTTGCATTTTTACATGCTTTCGAACTGCTAGGTTGGCAGGAGCTGGGACAAGCGACAGGAGCTCACTCCATTGCATGGATTCGAACTGCTGATCTTTCGACCTTGCAGCCCAGGAGCTTTGCAGTTTAACCCACAGCTCCACCACGTCCCTATCATATTACCCCTCCATTAAAGATCCCAGTGGCCAAATGGGTGTATAAGAGCAGAAGGTGGTCTGTTAGTTATCTTGCTCCCCCAGGTGGCAGAATTGCAAAATAAAGGTAGCAAATTGTTAGCTATTTAATATTTTTACCCTATTGCCAGACATGGGGAGAGTGTTTGTGCAATGTTCTGCCTCAGGTACCAAAATAACTTGTCTGGCTTTGGATGAAGGGTGCAATTTGCTGCTCTGTCTCAAGCAGTGGAATATGTAGGAACAGTCCTTGGCTGGGGTTCATCCCCTTGATGCCATCACCAAGTTCTCACCAAAGGAGAGACCTGCAGTGTCATGGACCCTGGAAGACTTTTATTGGGCAGTGTCCTCCCTCCTGCTTTATTAGGCTAATATAGGATGCACATTTTGGTGCTACTTCATTGCTATGGAACTAAAGCCAAAAAGGTATGCACAGAATTATAGCCTTTAGAATGCTGCACTAATGTGTGGAGTACAGGTTCATCCATGCTTTTAATGTTTATCTCAAAGGGAACCATTGTTCATTGTTATTTATGTTTTATGAGTAGACTATGTGCATTGCTCATACTGAGGCTTCCAGACAGACAGCTATGCCATTTTCCAAGATACATCCTTCGGTTCCCCTGGACCTTCTCCCTGCTTGGACACAATATTCATTCATTGTTCCATGGCCACTCAACACCAAGAGCTCAGTCATCAATGTTTTGGACTTCTTGGGTCATCTCCTTAAGGTCCATCTCCACAAATCTGGGAATCTCCCCAATCTTTCTGACATCTCTTGGGTGCAGGCAAGGCGATTTGAGGTTCATCAGGACTTGTAGTTGGAAAACTGGGATTCTTGTCAGTGGATAGGACAAAAGTGAGGCTTAATGAGTTTGGTGGAGCCCACTTCCTGGTTAATGTGTTAAGCTTCAATCTTCTTTACATATTGTGGTTTAGTCTCCAGAAGCAAAACAGCCTAGATATGTCTGAATCATCCAAGAGACTCAGGCTGTGATTCTTTACTCACCTAACTGGGAATAAACGCCATTGCATAATCCTATTGCATTAAGTGGGACAGATCTCATTGTAGACATGTAGAAGTTTGCATTGTTACTATTGCAAAAGAAGAGAATAAACCCATGGTTATGAAACAGTATTGGTTCATTTTATTACATTTATTTAATGAAATACAATGCCCATCACATAATCATCATCATCATCATAATAACAACCATCATCATCATCATATTTTTTCCAGCATCTTTCCATCTTTCAGTTTTTATTTGCTAATTCATCTCACGTCTACTAATCTTCCACAGTGGTGAATTGTGTTAATGAGTTTTTCAAATATTGCTTCTGACCTCTCCTAATATCTGCTCTTAGGTCACTAAATTAGAGGAAAGCGCTATGGCAGAAGCACTAATGAAACTAGGAGGTTCATTAGCAGACTTAATGCCAAAGTCACAGCTCTTTCAAATGTGCAAATATCAGTACATGTCACATGGAGGAGAGGGGGCACATGTAGATTAAGGGGTTAATTGCTTGAACACGTCTTCAGAAGCAGTTGAAGTAACAATAAAAAAATATTCTGTCAGAGTTGACTGTGGGGGTGGGACATCAGTCGGGGAATCACTTTGAGCTACTGTCACATTGTGCTTGGGACATATCCTGACTAGCTGTTCCAAAAGTGAGATGTCAGTCAAAAGTTGGGACATGTTTTCAAGCTGGTGTGCATACATCAGTACTAGGTTGGCCATCATAAAGATGTTCCTTATGGGAGAAAAGAGAGGGGTTAGATGTTAAGCCTTGACAGATGATGCTGATGGTGAGGTTGATACTGAGAAGGATGATAATGGTGATAATGAGATGATGTCAATGTCCATCTTATCATCATTCTCCCTAACAGCAAACACAGGAGACCAGTGCCACCACCTGACCTATGTATCTTGACTAGACATGGGGACGAATATAAAAACGAATCAGGATATTTGTTAAATATCCCTGATTCGTCAGATATTTGTTGCTTCATATTCTTGGGGTCTAGAGACACCAAGGAATACGAAGCAGTGAATATAACCCTTTTCTATTTGTCACTTTGTTCCCTATCTGCTTATGCCCCCGTGGATCAGCTGTTCCTCGGGGGCATAATCAGAGAGGGGTTTTCCCTTCGGGTGCTTGCCACCCAGATATAACAGAAAACCAAAGATGAGGAAAGTGATTGCTTTGGACTACCGTCTCCATATGACTACATCCAGCATGTTGGCTGGGCACTGTAGTCCAATAAAGTATTTCTAGGTCTGAAGATGAGAAGCTTCTAGAGAAGAGGGGTAGTTAATCAATATATATTCAAGCCCACTCACCCTGAGATGTTCTTTTATATACAAGCATTTACAGAAAAGTCCCAGGTGAAACTTGGCAAACATGGTGCCCTCAGCTGCATTAATTCCTTGCAAATTACATTTTGAGTGCTTGGTGCAGAACCTCTGATAATAAACAACTGCATTTCCAGTGCACTGTGAAAATATTGAATTAATGGATTATGCACTACAGCACACTTTAAGCAACTATATTTTAATGTACTTTATGTAAGTTTGCATAAATTGGCTGCCGATGTACTCTCCCCTGTATAGGACAGCATATTTTATGATATAGGGAATGAACATCTTAGCAGTTGTGCAATATAATTCATTGTGAGAACATCCCCTGCCGAGGACAAAAGTTGTACATTTATTCACATTAAAGCACAGCACACTGAAGTGTGACTAGTCCGAGAGGTTTAAAAATGATGTTTGAAATTTCCTTTGCTTCTTAGAACTCCACATTATGGATCTCAGCAGGCTTATATGCTAAGTCAACCTTTTCTTCATTTGAAATAGATAAACGGAGTTTCACACAGTTTGCTTTTCTGCTTTGAGGCGAGGACGCGTATCTCCTAACACTATTTGTAGGAATGATGCCTTCAAATCTCTTTGGAATTCTTCTTCTACTACAGCTGTGGTCACAATATTGCATCATTAAAAAAAGGCTTTAATTTTAATTTGAATCGCAAATAAAGACATTAATTTAAATCTGAGTGACAACAAATTGCTTAACCTCTGTCCTGCTGGCTGGAGTTTTCATAGAGTTTTAAGTTCAAAAAAGTAATTATTCTTTTCCCTGAATTCTTACCTCACTATAGGTATCTGCTTAAATACTAAGTGCAATATATAAATGTTCATGTAAATTCCTTTAACATGTTATGGCTGGTCCCCAGAAATGTATATTTTTTGTTTAATATCTGTTATGGTTTTTATATGTAGTCAGTTCGATTACCAGTTCTATTTTTTAGATGTAACTTCTCTTCTATTTTCTCCTCTTTCCTCTTCTCTTCTTGATAGGCCTTCTACAATTCTTCCAGCAAAACTGAAGATAATAAGACTTTAAAAAAAAAAATTAAGGACAAGTAAATGTACATAACTAAAAATGCATATTTTGGGGGAAATCACAAGCACATCCTTTCTTCAATGAGGGAAAAAGTGTAAAGAGGCACATATTGAGAAAAATGCATATATTTGGAAAAGGGGATACCAAAACAGGCATGAATTCCCATTCAACAAGGACAGACATCTCACAATCCAGTAAAGAATTTGAGCGAGGCAAAAATGCACTTCAAGACTCAGTGGCACACTTCTACTGAGTCCCATTGTTTCTGTTGGAATTGGTGACTTTCCTCTTTTCCTGAGGACCTCCTGTACACCCTAAAAACGTGCTTCAGAGGGCTGGGCATACCTCTGCAGTAGGGTTTTAGTGCTACAAAGGGTTTTAGGGGAACAGGAAGAAAGCCATGATTTTAGTGATGTTGAATGGAAACGTACACCACTGCGTTTTGGACATAAGTTGAAAATGGCTTGCCCCTGTAGGTGCAGTATGAATTTGTATCTGGAAGTCATTAAATCATGTGTGTCTACATATGTAAAGGGCATCCTGAAGTAAGAATAAAAATGAATAGTTCTCTCAGATCTATATATTGTCAGGTACAATGTATTGGTTGGTTCAAATTAAGGATAGCTACAGGGGAACACTGAACTTTAAGTAGTTGCATTTTGCTTTAGAACAAGAGTGGGAAACATACAGTCCATGGGTTGCATGCATTCCTGGGGCTGACATGTGACCCCCCCAACAACCTCATAGATATCCCCAATTCTTATTCTTCTTCATTGTAGTTCGCTCAGAAAGTCCCCTTTTGCTCCCCCACCTCTCAAAAGATTTATTTTTTAAAAAATATAAAAACATATTTTTGGCCACAAGAGGGCACAAGGGTTTTAAAAAAATAGAATCCTCTATTTTCATAAGAATCTTTTTCTTCAGGGTTAAAGTTTTTGACTCATACAACTGGGTACACCCTCCAAAGTCCATGGGTAGGTATGAGTAGTCCATGGACCTCTGAATATTGCCTGACTGCTCTTGAAGAAGAACTGAAAGAGTCAGAAACAAAAGATGGTTTGATTTTAATCAAGTAAATTGAACAGTGTGTGAGGAACTGAATGCAATACTTAGCATCCTAGGAGCATGGGGATTTTCTTTGTTAGAAAGATGTTAAATAAAAGTAAAAGTTAGTGCCATGCTAAAAACAGATTAAGTGGATCAGCAAACAAGGTTGCTTTCCCATCCCTGACTAACATCTACAGTATATATTCCCTAAACAATGTTTTGTTCATGTGGATTAAATAGGCTTTTCTAAATAACAGGAAAGGGCTAATAAATAATGTGGAATGAGGTGCACAGAGACAAGAGTTTCTGCTTTGGAAATGAAGTGTGCTGTGCAAGCAATGTGTTTGGCATCCAGCAACTCCTTTAATTGTATTTTCCTTAGCACATAATCCCAGGAAAGGGATTGGAAGAGATAAAATTGCTATTGTAGTGTGACTTTGTGTAAAATCAGGGTATATTATAAGTCAAGTTGAGAACACAGGCTAAAGTTCTCAAAGAAACACAAAGAGAAGAACAATGTTTGCAAAAGAGCTGTGCAGCCCCGCTAAGGCTGTGGTCACACCAGTAAAATGTTTCCCAGTTCTTCCTCATTGATTTCAATTTTATTATTATTATTATTTGTGGTCAGATGACACAAGGCCATTCCTGAATCTTTTGGTCTGCCTCTGTGCTACCTCCACATCAAATCCCACCCACTGGGAGGCTTCTAATTTTTTTTTTTTGCGGGATTTATTCTGCAACAGTTTTACAGTGGCGTCTTGTGTGCACAGCTGTACTGATACTTTTTTCTGGCAAGCTGCTTTGTGTTGCTTTTGTCAGTGATGTTTGCCTGTATGTCCCTTCAATTTTATTTTATTTTACAAAATTTTTAAGCGAGTGGAGTGTTGATGTTTTGGAAAACATGACATCAGTCTCTGTGCTTCACTTATTTGCAGATCCTTCCACCAGGTGGTGCTCCTTTCCCTGAGCCCTTTCATGCTTTCCTCTTGGGGACCTTGTGGCAGAGCTGCAATGAGAACAAAGTTTCTCTGCTGTAAGAGGCACAAATGCAGCAGAGAAACTTGCACCTATCAAGGAAATGTTTCTGAGACATTGATGTAACAATTTTTTTTTTAAAGAATGAAAAAGGGGCCCCATGACTGCAATGTGTGACTGCTCAGGGAGTAAAAGACACAAGAACACATGTAAACATTTCGCTGGTGTGATCATGGCCTAAGTATAAAAAACCAGGACCTGAACACAAGCTGTGAGGTGAATACTTATAATAATAACAACAACCCCAATTTGAATGCAAATATACACTGTGTAATGAGGAAACTTACTCTCCTGAAAACATTGTTGGGAGCATGCTTATCACAATTCCCAAGAGCTAAGCCCAGGGAGACATTTTCTATATATCTAGAACAGCCCTTGAAAAACTACATTACCAAAGAGCGGCACATGAAAGATAACTATTTCAGCATTATGAGCCTGGCATGAACTTCAGTCAAGCATATGAGGTCAGTTCATGGGTAACCCTTTTGCTCCCATTATGTGTCCCACAGTGTGTTGCATTTCACTGCAAGGGAATTTGGACTCAGCTATCAAATAGTTTCTTTTTAGAGTGTGGCAGGCCTTAACTTTGTTGTTATTAAAATTATTCTGCACTTCTGAGCCCAGGCGCCACTACCACTTACTTGAAGTCTCTTTAACACGAGGGACACAATGCCAGGGATTGCATGCTGGAACTGGACAGATGCACTCTAGCATAACTGGCCGGATAGCTCCGTGATTTAGATATTTGGTTGCAGAGCCAGAGGTTGGGAGTTCAATTCCCCACTGTGCCTCCCAGGAGAAGAGCCAGCCTGTGTGGCTTTGGGCAAGCTGAACACTCCCAGGGTGCCTCCAGAAGAACGGAAGGGCAAATCACTTCTGATATTCTCCACCTAGAAAACCCTGGAAAGGGTTGCCATAAGTCAGAATTGACCTGATGGCACATGATGATTATTATTATACTCTAGCACAGGATATCTAATAGTGGACTAGGACTCAGGAGATTTGGGTTTGACTCTCCTCTAGGCTATGCAAACTCAATGGGGATGTGGAAGTGCTAAAACTACTCCTTAAATATCTCATTTACCTTGAAAGCCCTAGTAGGGTCAGTATAAGTCATTTCCAACTGTATGGCACACAACATACATAGTCTAGCCTCACCCCTTCTGTAGAAATGGAGAAGAAAGAGGCTCATTAGTATAGAGACAAATCCAACCAAAAGGATCAGCATTGAGATTATTTTAGTGTATTTTAATGGACTTTGGATGAGGCTGTTCAGTCCTGACAATAATAAATTGTGCTCACTTATCACTTTATAAGGCTGTTCTTTCTGGTTTCACTGATAAAGGAGGTGGTCACTCGAACAGAGCTGTCTTATTAACTATGTTTTCACATGCCTGTTATCACTGTTGTGGTGGTCAATAAGATGGATCTGGTGGTTAAGAGCTCCATCTTGGAAGTTGTAGCAGGATCAACCCACATGTCACAAAGTACTGAGCAAGCTTTGGGAGGTTTGGAAACTTTTCCACAAGTTAAGATCTTATGCAAAACAAAAAGCATTGAATGTAGGGTAAGAGATAAACAGAAGCATGGCAGAAAAGCCCCGAAGGTTGGAATTTGTTGGACAAACTGTGAACAACATTATTCAAATAAAAACATGTGGTTTTTTTTTCAGTCAGGCCTTTCAGCATCTTCTTCCTAATTAATTATTCAGCTATTCGATAGCTTGGTTTTTATTGATAAAAAGGTTCTAAAGTTGTCACCATCTTGAGATTTGGATTTGTATGTTTGTGACACAAGGGGGTTATAGGGGGGTGTTCTTTTCCTTTTGATGTTTTATTTTATGTAGTCTTTTGATGTAAAGCATCCACAGTAGTGGCTTGCCACTAGATGGGTGGGGTAGAAGATGAATGAATGAATGAATGAATGAATAGCTCAGACTCCAGACCTATGACTAATTGGTTTTTTTGGGGGTTTTTTTTCCTCAACATTTAGAATTTCCAACTAGTATGGCCAGTGATTGAGGGACTGACTGATTCCCTTCCTTTCTTCTTTCCTTCCATTAAAAAAGAAAAAAAGAAAAAAATGTTTAAATCAGTGGCTCCCAACCTTGGGTTCGTAGATGTTCTTGGGCTACAACTCCCAGAAATCCTGGCCAGTACAGCTATTGTGAAGGCTTCTGGGAATTTTAATTTGAGAACATCTGGAGACCCAAGGTTGGGAACCACTGCTCTAAGCCTTCCTTTCCCATAAATTGCTGCTGTATAGTCGTAACCTGCAACCAGCACTAATAAGCATAACTAAAAGTTATAGTTATAATCAAAAAGAAACCAACTCTCCCTTGTTAAATCAAAATCACAATGCAACTTATGTACACCTTGGTTTTTGCACCAAAGGACGATCATTGCTGTGAACTAGTTACTTTTAACTAGCTACTTCTAAGCTGTGGCATGCAGTTTTGTCTGCAGCACTACTCTGCTGTTTTGGCACTACGAGAATAAACACAACAACTAAGTGACTTTGAAACACCGTTTTCGAAACAGCTCGGAGAGTTTGTCAAGCTGTGCCATTTTTAGATGCGACGTTACGAGGTACGTTTCTCTCTGGGTGATGCTTTTGTCACAGAGGGAGACATGTCATGTCATCCTGGAAAGGATTGTGGACATATGTGCTAGCCATGTGCCCAAAAGGCATACATGCAAATGAGCAAACGGCAGCAGCCTGGTTCACAAGACGTCACTGATATCAGTCCAGCATTGACTGCCATGGAAGAGCAAGGTTGCCTTCAAATACATACACTTCTGCCTACGTGGGCTAGCACATAGGCATGCATTCACACACAGAGACTGGAGCTTTTCTGGCTTTCAGATGGAACTGCCTGAAGGCCTAATATATAAGATATGACAAAACTCTCTCTCTCTCTCTCTCTCTCTCTCTCTCTCTCTCTCTCTGGCATGCAGAGAGAAAAATATAATGGAAGAACATCATTATCTTAGACCTGTGGAGCTGGAAGGGACCTATGGATCATGGAGTCCAGCCCTGTCAAGGAGGCACAATGGGGAATCAAACTCTCATGTGGATTTGGAGTCATTGCCTCATAGACAGCTTATGACCAAGGCAGGGGGGCTTGTCTCCTTGGAGGTTTAGGGTCCACAAGCCAGCCATTGCAGGATTTGCAACTGGCAGAATAATACACCAGGCTGAAATGTATACCACCGCTTAGAAGTAACTAGTTAAAAGTTACTAGTTGGTTGTACTGGCTTCCTTTTGTGCAATAAAGAACTTGCCTTATGATTTCGATCTAATAAAGAAGAGTTGGATTGGAGTATTATCTAACTTTTAGCTGTCTTTATTGTTATGGGGTTATGGCCTTGCTTAATGGTGGAGGAAGAATATGCCATGGTTCAATGCTGGCTCGTGTTGCTTTCTCTTGTTCTGTTGAAAGACAGGGCAGCTCATGGTAGTAGGAGAGGAGCCTCACTCTGGAATGTTTTTCGGTGGAGGCACCCCCATGCTCCAGTCATAAACTGCCTATGGTTGTTGGTATTGCAGTGATATCAGGTGGATGGATGGATGGATGGATGGAAGGCAGGCAGGCAGGAAGGAAGGCAGGAAGGAAGGAAGGAAGGCAGGCAGGAAGGAAGGAAGGAAGGAAAGAAAGAAAGAAAGAAAGAAAGAAAGAAAGAAAAAGGAAAGAAAGAAAGAAAGAAAGAAGTGTTCCAGCCCTGGAACAGGCCCACATTCCACTCTCAGAAACAGATTGCTGGAAAAGCTATGTTAGTCTCATGTCCATCTGATCTTTAGAAGCTGAGTGAAGAACTACAGAATTTGCAAAGGATTGTGGAAGGATTTTTGCTGTCCGAGACCTGGGGGGGGGGGGAAATGGGGGGGGGGACTACAGCCAGATCTATTCATAAAACATGATCTTTTTATTTATTTATAACTTTTAAAATTTTTCTTAGATTGGATATACACATAATACAGCTGAGAATCCCTCCTCTGTCAGAAGGTGTACTGCAAATTGCTCCGGGATAGGGAAAATTTCCATGAGATCACAGCAAGCGCAGTCAATGAGAAACAAAGTATTTGCTAATTAATGAATGAATTAATTAATAATATCCCACTCTTCTCCACTGCAGGTCTCAAGGTTGCTTATAACACGAATGAACAGATCCATGTTTTTTTTGGAGGGGGGGGGGCTTGTAAATTGCAGAATTAAAAGACTATTAAGTGAATTATCAGATTCAAACAAGCCCTGAAGTAACACAATAGAGAGACATTTTAGAAGCACAACAAAAAGGAAGCACAACCACCACCAGTCAAAGCGCCTTCCTCATCTATCAATCAGTAGCCAAAGGCTTGTCTAAAAATGTCTGTGCCTGCCAGCCAAAGGTCAACAAGGAGGGCATTATCCTAACTTCTCTTGGGAGGGAGTTCCATAGCCTGGGAGCAACCACCAAGAAGGCCCTCTTTTCTGTTCTCTGTGGGATAATACTGCAGGCAGAAAACTAGCATCACAGGAAGATCACTGGGTTCTGCCATTTCTCCCTGCTCTGCTAGGTTTCCTGTTGCATAGAGTTCTCTCCCCCACCCATTGGGATATAATCAAAAACAAAAATCCCCAAAAAGCAGAAACATAAAATGGGACAATCCATGTTGCCTTGCACAAGATCTGCCAGCTCACTCCACAAGTTCACCCTCTCTCTAAACCACACACAGGCCTTTTGTGGATTGCCAACATTTCACATACTTACTTTCCTCGGGTGCTTCTTGCACACATTCCAAGATGACAGAACCAGCATGAAAAATGTATGCCGTGATGAACGATATCGTTTTCAATATGGCAGTCTTCAAGCAAAACAACACCAGATAGATTAATTTTGTCTGACACCATTCCCAACAGCTTGCCCCACAGACTATGGCTTCTACAAGCTGCCAGTCCCTCTCATTCATCAGCTTCAGCGACATTCTGCTCCGCTAACATTATTATCTGTCTTATCTTCTTTTCTTTACCACCTGGAGCAGAGGGGGAAGCCCCTCCCCATGGCTTTTTTATGATTATTTTTTGTCATCCTTTTGTTGTTGGTTTTTTTGCATGGATATATCATTTTTTCTCAGCCTTCTATCTCCCCCTCTCCAGTTTCCATTTTTTTTTAACAAATGTGAGACTCTTGAAGGCAATTGTCTCAGAAAGATTTGGAGAAGCATAGCTTGGCACGAATAAATAGGATTTATATTTTGTCACTAGAACAGCTCTGGGCTTTCTGT
The DNA here is from genome assembly GCA_037013535.1 of Intellagama lesueurii. NCBI lineage: Eukaryota > Metazoa > Chordata > Lepidosauria > Squamata > Agamidae > Intellagama > Intellagama lesueurii. Next base: position 21,167,498 of record JBAJHW010000005.1, read on the forward strand.
GTTTATTCTGTGTGTTGGCATGTTGTATGCTAGTAATAAGAGGGTGCATTGGTCAAACAAGCTCTCAGTCATATTTTTCAGTGCCAGTAGTGCCTAATTATAGCACAGGGTGATGGGGAAAGGGTGGGTGCTGGAAAGAGAAATGGTAACCCATTTCGCCTTCTCCCATCATACTGTCTTTTCTGCAAACTGACATTTGCAAAGATTAATGTAAGAACCACTGGTGACAAGCTCTGCTCTGCTCTATTCTACTCTGCTCTGGTTTGCTTTGATGCCTGCTTGCACAGCAGGGGACATGGGGGTGGCTTTGCCAGGGTACGAAGGAAGGTCACCTTCATTGCATTGTTGAGATTTGGTGGAATGATTTGATTCTCCATACATTTCTCCATAGCGTTAGGGGTCATTTGTATGAAGATAACATATGTCATAGAGATGTCCCCTGGTTTGTTTGTTTTTGCCAAGGAACATCTCTATGACACATGTTCTATCTCTGAGATGGATGTGGAACATTTGGTGGTGGAGACAAAAGGAGACATCTATCATTACCCAAATAAGTACCCAGTTCTATATCTCACCCAAGCCTCTCTTTGTCCACCATAACACTTTAAATATATCTCTGCCCAAGCGAGATAACTTAAAAATGTTTTGAACACTGGATTATGGATAGGAACTCTTGTTTGATGACAATACAATCCTTAGTTGATTCATTTTCTTTTTTCTTTTTTTGGTAGGGAACATGTTGCCCCCCTTCCGATAAATCCTTCCATTAACTTCAGTCTGTGCCTTTGTCACGTTGAAATCAAATATGTGAGTTTATCATTGTGTGAAATAAATTTAGCGGAATACTTAAACACTCCAGGGAAGATATTTCATCACATGTAATTCTCTGGCTAAGCAAATTAGGTCTTGAATGGCACCAATTCAGTCCTTCCAATAAAAGAATAGGTAATAAAAGGTGTCTTTTTAAAAGTAAATGGAAAGGAAACATATTCATGAAGGCCAGTTGATTTACTTCCCTGCCTTTTGCCAGTCCCTCTTCCTCCTGAGTCCCTGAATCTTATCATTAACCCTGATCTGTGAGAGGCTAAAATGAATTCTGATGCTGCATAAAAAAATTTATGGGCATGCATGAATGTGAAAATCACAGAACTTGCTATCTCTTGGTATGTAGGAACAATTTTCTTTAGAGCCCAACTTTTTCCTAGCCTAAATAAAGAAAACGTGTTCATGAACAAAAGAGGAAAGGAGATCATCAGGGGATACACTGAGAGAACTCAAAACAAAGATCCATAAATGTTGAGGTTTAATAATTTTTTTCATTTATCACACGCCTATACTGGAACAGTCTTGTGACATCTCTACTTCAAACATCTCCAAAACACTGGAGCTGGACAGCCCTAGTAAAAGCATTCACTGTGATTAGAATTTAGAGCTGTCCATTTATTTCATTGTTAGAACTTTCCTCTCCTTCCCTCTCCTGGCATTTTCCTTATTTGGAGAACATTTGAGGAAAATATGGTTTCTGTGTTTCCGTGTTACCCTGGATACAATTTGTTAATTAATCTTTCGGTGTGTTCGGATTTGGATTCTATCAGTGTCAGGGCTCTTGCTTCATGATGCATCTTCTTGAATCTGTCTGAATAAGGTCAATTCAAGATTTATCTGAATCTGAGGTGCATCTCTTGTCTATATGTGCCTCCAAAGTGTGTATGAGTAAATAAGGTCTGGATTGTCACATCAGGAGCCACATAATAGGGATGTAAATCCTTACTTGGCTCATCCTTGCGCACAAATGTTATCCTGCAAGATGGCACTTGTGAATAATTACAATAGCTTTTATCTTGTTTCATGGATGTTTGAAAGTCCAAAACATTGGACAGATTGTGTGCATCTTTTTCATTTAAAAAAGAGAAGCCAGTCCTTCAGTACTTGTGTTTGCTGCGTCCCTGCAGTTTGCTTCACAAAGACAGAAACACTGACTTTGCACAGGTATATGCAAATTGTGCAATTTTGTGCAGATTGTGAAATCTCAATGGGGAAAAATGTTCCATGTCTTGTCCTTGTGCTAGAGGTAAGGAACCTCTGCAAGGTTCTCAACAGGCTGTCTCAGTGTGTGGGAGCAGCCTGTCTCATCAAGAATGAGTAACTGTGTGAGAAAGTTCTACATACCCAGCCAATGGCAATGTGGTGGCCATGCCCATTTAGGGATGCAGCTCCACTAATTGCTGGTGTGTCCTCTCCAAACAAAATCAGCCTTCTGGTTCAAAAACATTCCCTGCCCCTGATTTAAAATAATCTATTCCATAGAATAAATTTTTTCTTCACGAAAAAAAAAACTTGAATGTTTTAATGCTCAAGATAAGCTGTTCAAGATAAGCCATTTTTCTCCCTCTGCACGCTCCTCTCTGTGTTTAAGTATTTCATTTTATCAGTTCTTCCAGTCCATTGCATCATTCAATTCAACCCTTCTCCAGCTCAGCAACCTATTTTGATTCCCTCACCATTTTACAATATGTGCCCCCTGTAGGGTTTGTTAAGCCTTCTGAGCAGAGACGAAATCAAGATTTCTGTGTACAGTTCTGGTCTTGACCCAGCAGGTCATCATGAGCTGCAACATGACTGTGCCTTGCCTTAGGGTGGATCACATCAATACCGTCATAAACTTTTTATTATCTCTTGTTTATGTTTTGTTAAGAAAAGGAAAAAAGAGAGTGACAGAGAGGGGGACTGGACAAGCATATAAAATTAAAAACATGTAATTAACGGAGTCCCATGGCATAGTTTAAGGTTAAAGGTGAGTCCCATTCTAACAAATTGGAGGATGACGGAGATGTACTTACTATACTACACACCATAAATATGTGGGAGATGAGTTAGGTCTCTGGCTGTGGAGCCAGAGATTGAGAGTTGGATTCCCCATTGTGCCTCCTGCCAGCCTGCGTGGCCTTGGACAAGTGGCAAAGTTCCAGTATGCTCTCTGAAGAAGGGAATAGTAAACCACTTCTGAGTGTTCTCTGCCTGGAACAACCTGAAAAGGGTTACCATAAGTCAGAATTGACTTGATGGCATTTGATTATTAAGATAGCTGAATAGCTCAGTGGTTTGGGTATTTGGCTGTGGAGCCAGAGGTTGGGAGTTTGATTCTCCATGGTGCCTCCTGCTAGTAGAGCCAGTTGTGCTTGTGCTTTCCTTTAATTTTCAACATTTAGAATGTAGAATGCCATATCTCAGTTGTCCTCTATCTTGTCAGAGGTGGGACTCGCCTTTATCATATTTACCCTACTGCTGGCAATAAATCAATGGCTGTGGAGCTTTCCTGGGTGTGCTTGGGCTTCCAAAGAAGATAAGCATCCTTGATAGTACAGCTAATGTCTGGTAGTGAGACACTTCCATTCCATTTTAATTCCTTCTCTCCTGGGTTCTGTTTTAAGATTAAGATTGCTTTTTCACCTGTAGTTCTCTGTTCCTCAGACTAGCCTAGTGGCTGGTAGATTCTGGAAGCAATTATTGAAAAGATAACTTTTCTAAGCACCGTTGCTTATCATGAGCTAAAAACATAAATATGTGATTCCTGTTTTTCGCTCATGAGAAAGGACATCTGGTCTGAAACATATTAGCATTTTTTAAAAAAATCTTTGGAACATAGGACATTACTATCTAGGATCAGCAAGTTCTTTTTCTCAAGCTTGCTGAAACATAGGAACTTAGGGAAACCTACTCTGAAAAAGTATTTCCACCTGGAATCTGTGGAATGAGTTAATATTGAAAAATGTACAGAAGTTACCAGTACTACCTATTTTTTAATTAAAATGGATTTTTTTCCTGCTCAATCTGATTCCTAGCTATAGCTCTGTGGTTAATTCTGTCCACCTTTCCTTTGTTAATGTTGTATTCAGTTATTTATATGACAGCATATGGGTTGTGTGGGTAGTTGAATCTGAATTTTGCACAAAACTCCCACTCATCTTGGGTTATCAATAGATAATTATAATTAGCAAGCTGCCAGCAAGCTAGTAGGAAACACTGTTGAGGGTTCAACAGCTACTTGAAAAGAAACAAGGCAGGGACCTGCAGGACAATCAGTTTAGGAAGTTCATGGAAGAAGGAACTTCTCCTTCTGCATTGAGAAATGCATCAAGGATGTTGGATTGGCTTTGCAGAAGGATAGAGGAATTTGTTTCTGTTCATGGGGTTTTCTTGGCAAAGATACTGGAGTGGCTTGCCAGTTCCTGCTCCAGGTGGATCGCGTTTAGTCAGAACTCTCCACTATGACCTGTCCGTCTTGGGTGTCCCTGCACGGCATAGCCCATAGTTTCTCTGAATTACTCAAGCCCCTTCGCCACAACAAGGCAGCAATCCGTGAAGGGGAATTTCCCGTGAAGGGAAAAAAAGTTTGTCAACATCAAAAAAACTAAGATCATGGCCACTGGCCCCATCACCTCCTGGCAAATAGAAGGGGAAGATATGGAGGCAGTAACAGAGTTTACCTTCTTGGGCTCCATGATCACTGCAGATGGTGACAGCAGCCACGAAATTAAAAGACACCTGCTTCTTGGGAGGAAGCGATGACAAACCTAGACAGCATCTTAAAAAGCAGAGACATCACCTTGCCGACAAAAGTCCGCATAGTCAAAGCTATGGTTTTTCCTGTAGTGATGTATGGAAGTGAGAGCTGGACCATAAAGAAGGCTGACCGCCGAAGAACTGATGCTTTTGAATTGTGGTGCTGGAGGAGACTCTTGAGAGTCCCCTGGACTGCAAGGAGAACAAACTTATCCATTTTGAAGGAAATCAACCCTGAGTGCTCACTGGAAGGACAGATCCTGAAGCTGAGGCTCCAATACTTTGGCCATCTCATGAGAAGAGAAGACTCCCTGGAAAAGACCCTGATGTTGGGAAAGTGTGAGGGCAAGAGGAGAAGGGGAAGACAGAGGACGAGATGGCTGGACAGTGTCATCGAAGCTACCAACATGAATTTGACCCAACTCCAGGAGGCAGTGGAAGACAGGAGGGTCTGGTGTGCTCTGGTCCATGGGGTCACGAAGAGTCGGACACGACTAAACGACTAAACAACAAAAGAGGAGTTTGGGACTTTTCTACCCGCTGGTAGCATATAATGGAAAACAGAGAACAGCAGGGGAAAAAAAAGATAAGGAGAAGATAGGGTGTGCTTTGCCATTAGGTGGAGAAAGCAGTTGCCTGAAACAGGAAATGAGAGGTGGTGTGGAAAGGGGTAGCAGCTCTTGTTTTGGGGAGCAGGGCCATATGCTCCATGAAGCCTGCTGCTATGCACTGCCTAAACTAGCCTGCTGCACTTTGGAGACATGGACAATGTCCTCTCACCGTGTTGAAGTAAGATCCAACTGGGATTCCTGTCAGCTTCCATAGGTGGAACTGGAATGGGATTATACAGTCTGTCCTTCACTGAGACAGCCCAGTGTTATGGGCTGGGCCTAAACAGATGTAACTGGAATCCCCAAAGGCACTATTTAATTGAATAGTTTTCATTTAGCAGAGTATATTAAGCAATTTGTTTTTTTATAATATGTTTTGTTACTGGTGCCTTACAAATATGTTTAACTGTTGTTGGTGGTGGTGGTTATATGATATCCTGGCTGTTTGTACACTGACCAGAGAGTGCCTGTTCACTATGGGACGGTATAAACATTAGATAGATAGATAGATAGATAGATAGATAGATAGATAGATAGATAGATAGATAGATAGATAGATAGATAGATAGATAGATAGATAGATAGATAGATAGATAGATAGATAGATAGATAGATAGATAGGTCTCTGCACTTAACCCATTTTCCCTCCTGTTGTTGGCTTTCATCAAAAGTACATGTCTCAGCAATCAAACGTGCAAGTTACATCCATATTTACATTCAAATCACCAGACAATCATGCTAAGAGCAAGACACAGAGGTAAGGACAATTATATGTTATGACACCTTCCATGTATCACTTGAGGAAACACATCTGCAAAAATTGTGATACTTATACCACCTGGTTTAAACCCCCCCACTCTTTTGCTTTGTAACAAGTAATGGGTTCTCCTTTTCTGGCAGTTTTTAAAGGGCATTTAAAGTTATTTTTAGAGACAATTGTAGCGAATGACAATGGTAAATTTCTTCATTTTTTTCAAATAGGGTGGCAAGTGATGAGATCCATTTAGTTTTTAAAATCAACTTTTCCAGCCCAAGATTCTGGATTTGGGAAGAAGGCCCCCCTTTAGTTTATCAGGAGGAGTGTGCAGGTTGTACCTTCACTTGGTCTGAGCCACTTCTTAACTGTTAGAGCAATATGACAATGGAACCAATTACCTCTGGAGGTGGTGAGTGCTCCAGTGCTGGAGGCATTCAAGAGAAAATTGGACAACCATCTGTTAGATTTGCTTTGGTTTGGATTCCTGTATTGAGCAGGGGGTTGGACTCAATGGCCTTGTCGACCGCTTCCAACTCCATTATTCTATGATTCTATGAAATAAGGAGACAAAGATAAGTGTCCAGTCTGGCCGATGCCTTTTTGGCAGCATTCTGACTTGATCTGGCCCTTGCGCAACTCAGTGGCATTATATATGTATTTCTGGCTCTCCATGATCAACCCCATTTCTACAAATGGGGAAAACACAAGCAGCAACAGTGGGGCTGGAGTCTACACAGTGCCACCAGTTTTGAGTATGTAGTAGATAGAAGGGTTTTACTTCTGCTTGTAGGAGCTTTCTAGCAATTGCTCGCTTGAACTCTCCTTACTCGTAATTTAAATCCCTTATTCTGGATCCTACCCACTAGTGTGACAGAAAACAAGCTTGCTTCATCTTTCAAGAGTCAACTCTTCCAGTATTTGAAGATGGCTCAGTCTTCTCCAGGTTAAATATGCCCAGACCACTCATTCTCCTGATGGAATTTGGCTTCCAGACCTCATAACATCTTGATTGTCCTTCTTTGGACATGTTCCAGCTTGTTGGTACCCCTCTGACTTTGGTGCTATCTGCCAATTTGATTAACATGCCCCCTGTGCCCTCATCCAAGTTGTTTATAAAGATATTGAATGCCACTGGGCCTAAGTCAGAGCCCTTTGATGTCCCACATGGTATTCCTCTCTAGGATGATGAGATAATTAGTGAGAGATAATTAGTAATCAACCAGTTACAATCATACCTAACAGCAGCATTATCCAGCCCACACTTCACCAGCTTGACCACAACAATATCATGAGGGATAGGCATATGGCTTTGCTCAAATTACGATCAACTACATCCACATCATTCCCTTCATCTACCAAGCTTATGACTCTGTTGGGGAGGGGGAAGAGAGAGACAGAGAAGATTAATCTGTCATGACTTGGTTTTGAAAAAAACCTGTCCCCACAGTATTCTTTTCTAAGTGCTCACATGCCAGCTGTTTAATAATTTGTTATGCAATATTTCCTAGTATCAAGTTGGCTGGTTGGTAACTGTCCAATGTTCTCTCTCTGCTTTCTGTAGTTGGATATATAATTTACTTGCTTCTGGTCTTCACAGCTCTCAAGCATTTTCCAAGAATTCTCCAAGATAGAGGCCCTGAGACCACATCTGCAAGTTCTTTCAGTACTCATAGATGCTATTCACATGGTCCAGAAGACATGAATTCACTTAAAATAGCTTTATGTTTGTACCACCTCTTTATTTCCCCTTCCTCATTCTACTTGTATTAGGCTGATCTTTTTTTTTCCCAATGCAGGTGTTCAGTTTTTCCTTCTTTCTGATGCCTGTTAGAACTTCTTCATCCTCTTAATGCAACAGGCCTACCATTTCTTTGTTCTTCCTTCAAACATTGCTTAAAACCTCATTTTGGTTGTTTTTAATGGTGTGCAAGTCAGAGTTCATTTTGAGCTTTAGCCTTCCCAACCTGCTATCTGCAAATACTGGCTACTTGTTTGTACTCTTCCTTCCTGATTCATTCCTCCTTTTATTTCCTATATATGCCCCTTTTAAATCTGGGCTCATCTGAAAGCTCCTTATGCAACCACCACAGTTTCCTTAGAATTCTCCCACTTTTCTTTTGCAAAGGAATTGTCTGTGACTATGCCTTCAATGTCTCATCTTTAAGAAACATGTCATTGTGGGCTCTTTCCTCTTTGATTATTTCTGACCATGGAATGTGACCCAGTATTTCACTGAACTGATTAGAAATCAGCTTTCTCTAAAGTCCAGAGTGGAGCTGGCTGGATAACTGAATGGTTTAGATATCTGGCTGCGAAGTCAGAGGTTGGGAGTTCAATTTCCTACTGTGGCTCTTGGGATTAGAGCCAGCCTGCGTGGCCTTGGGCAAGCTGCACAGTCCCAGGATGCCCCCAGAAGGGAAAGGTAAGCCACTTCTGAGTACTCTCTACCTAGAAAACCCTGAAAATGGCTGCCATAAGTCAAAATTGACTTGATAGCACATCATTATTATTACAGTCCAGAGTGCTCGTTGTGCATTCCAAAGTTCTGGTAGAAAGAGACCAACAGCAGCATTTACCTCTTACAATATGGTTGTAAGAAAACATTTTAATTGTATGGGTCTGATTTGTTTTCAAAAAGATTTCTGAAAGCTTTATTAAGAGCAAAACTAGCATGTCTTTGAAAATTCTATGTATTGCTGAGGAATCAATGTGCAATAGCTTTCTGTTAGATCACCCATTTAGAGAGAAAGAAGTAGGGTGTGAAAGGGTGAAAACATATTTCTGTTTTTCTAGAACTAAAGCTGTTCCTGTCAATTGTGAAATATAGATCAGCACATTAATTTTATATATTGGGTTTTATCTTCCATTCCTCCCAGAAAAACTTAATACTGACACCTACCTGACAAGTAGATATGCTTGATACATAATAAAAGGTTTAAAGCAATAGATGTTTTCCCTCACTAAATGTTGGTAGTTTTACCATAAACTGACTTCATCCTGAATCTGGTTTGACTTTGCATTGCTTAGATGGCACTGTCTTCTATTCCACCCTTTTCACTTTCTCCATGGATTCCTAGTTTGCTTTATAATTGTTTCACATGCCAATATGCCAATTAGGGGTGTGCATTCATTTTATAGTGAATGAAAGGGGCTCATTTTGCCACAGTCACAAATGAGTGCCGCATGTCACATACTTATTCATTCTTCATTGGCTTCATTTGGAATTCATTTGTTTTCATTTCCCCAAATCAGTCAGCCAGATTTTGATGGTTGACATTGTAGCAGTGGGATTGTGAGCCAGCAGGCAGAGGTTGTCTTCTGTTTTTCATCTTTGAACAGCACTGAGAAAAATGTCAGTGCTCTCCAAATGCTGATGACTATTAATCCTAATAATGATTTTATATGAGCCGCCTCCTGTAGGGTTGCCTTCTCTGTTATACATTTACAGAGAGACAAGGCTGTGTTGAACAAATAAGGTAGGCCAATAGTGGGGAAATGTTGATTCCATAGATGTTTTGAATGTTACCTCCAAGATGCTCTAGAGAGACAATACTTCTGGAAATCATAGTTCAAAACATCCAGAGGGCTGAAAGCTCCCTACCTTCCCCGTTCTAGGCCAAGAAAAGTACGGGACCTAAATTGTTGTCTAGATTCTTTCGAGAGATGGATGGATGAAGTCCAATAAACTATAGATGAATCTTGACAAATCTTCTGCTCCATGACGTGGTTCAATGATCCATTCTAGATGAGGCTGTACTTCTTCTGAAGCAACAGATGTGCAGCTTGAGAATGTTCTTTTGATCTCAGATCTCAGTACTTCAGAGCTCAGCTTTCCCTAGTTTGTCAGTGAAAGTCAGTCTTGAATAGGGATAGTTCAGCTACAGCATTCGATGACCTCTAGATTGGATTAATTTAAAGTGCTACACATGGACCTGCCTTTGAAAAAGTTCAGAAGCTTTCGCTACTACAAAATATGTATATTAAAATTTTGACAGGTTCCTCTTGATCAGAGGTGCAGCCTTGAGGCTATTTTTGTGGCCTCAGGCTGCTACCAGAGACGACCATCATCAAGGAAAAAGCTTGACCCCGATGGAGAATTGTACCTCCAGAAACCTTCTACAGCTTGTTTTGGCCAAAAAAGCCTTCTCATTTTTCTGGTCACTTTGTTTCATCAGTGGGTGCTGGTATTGTCTGCGAGGAGTGAAAGGATGGTGGGAAATTAGCTCCAAACCTGCTAATATCCACCCTGATCTAGATGGAGGAGAGCTAAGATTATAATTCCCAGAATCCCCAAATAGCTTGCCCATCAACTATGCTGCTTGGGTGATACTGGGAGCTGTAATCCAAAAGAAGTCATGTTTCCAAGTTCTGAACAAAACGATATCACATACTTTTGAAGGAAGTGTAATGGATGCCTCTTTGCTTGAGAGCTCAGTTCAAGGTATTGAGGCTTACCTTTAAAGTCCTGAATAGAGATGGACACAAACTGCCAGTTTTGCAGTTCGTGCTCATTCAGATGATGGCTGAACAGGTGTTCCATGGTTTGGAACTCTGCCCCTCCAGTGGGTGCCCACTCAGAGACAGCACCCAGAGGAGGCAGGGGAGGGAAGCCAGGGTGCTTCTTCCGAGTGAGTGACTGCCGAAAGGGACAGGGTGCCGAACTGGAGAACACCTGTTCAGCTATCATCCAAACCAGCAGTTCGTGCCCATCTCTGGTCCTGAATGGTTTGAGAAGGAAGACTTCCTCCCATCTTAAACAGCCTGCGCACTACAATAATCAAGTCTTTCTCAGACTCCAGTCACTAGGAGATGGACATTGCGGACCTCAAACAGAGAAGGCCTTTTTTGCTGTGGCACCCCACTTTTACAATATATTCTTGAGGATGCTGTAATGCTGCCATCACCTTTTGACACTAAGTTAAAACCTTTTTATTTGCCTAGACAGTTATCATTCCTTGGCCAAAATCCTCTTGCAAATGGCATAACATTTTGAAGGCAAATGGCCCCACTTTAACAAACCACTGTTGACATTATCAGTTGCATACTGAGTTGTGTGACTATTTATGAGTACAATGATTTCTTAATTTGGGGCAATTCACCTCCAAAATTTACACCATTTGTGCTATGCCAGAGGGCAAAAAAATCCACTGCTGGGACCAGGGGATGATAGCCCCCACAGTGGGGTCCTGGGTGCAATATGCTTCACAAAACCCAGTTTTTCCTTCATTATGCTGCCACCATTCTCCTTTTCTCCCATAGACATCAAACCCTTACTCACTGAGTAGTGAGACCAAGCAGCAGGACTTTCCTGTTAATATTCACCTTTCAAACACAGCTTGAAAGGATTTGTAAAACAAAAGCAAAGCGTGCTGCTTATATACTGCCCCATAGCGCTTCAAGCACTCTCTGGGCAGTTTACAAGTTAATTATGCAGGCTACACATTGCCTCCCCCCCAATGAGTAGGGTACTCATTTTACCGACCTCGGAAGGAGAGAAGGCTAAGTCAACCTTGAGCTGTCTACCTGCAATTGAACCCTGGGTTGTGAGCACCGTTTTGGCTGCAGTACAGCAGTTTAACCACTGTGCCATGAGGCTCTTATTACCACAAGGCTTTTAAAGTTTATTTAAAAGAACAGAAAATAAAATAAAAGGATATTGCAAAAACAGCCAAACGATTCCAATTCATATACATGTGGGTACAGCATACAGATACAAAAACTCAAAACCAGGAAAATAAAGAAACTTACACTATCCTATCCTTCATTTCAACTAAGCAAAGGGATAAGCACTGGATTGCAAAGGTCTACTTGTGAGTTCCTGCCAACCTAGCAGTTCGAAAGCATGTAAATGCGAGTAGATAAATAGGTACCACCATGGTGGGAAGGTAATGGCATTCCATGTCTAGTCGCGCTGGCCACGTGACCACGGAAACAGTCTACGGACAAACGCTGGCTCTACAGCTTGGAGACAGGGATGAGCACCATGCCCTAGAGTCGGACACAACTGGACTAAATGTCAAGGGGAACCTTTACCTTTACCTTTACTTGTGAGTAGTGCAAACGCCAACCTTCACTTGGAAACACTCTTTTCCTCAGGATTGGAGTGAGATGTTATCCCACTTTCTCAATTGTCTTTTACACTATTGAGGGCCATCTTGAACAGCCCTTAATCCCTCTTTTGATCACCCCAAGGAATAAAGGAATGCCCTGATATGAAGTTTGACAATAGCTAGCTTTCTGACTGGATGCCTCTATTTGCATGGCCTGAGGCCATGTGACACAGCCATTTGGTCAACACAGAGGAACAGGCAATAAACAAAGCACAGGGCTCAGAGGTTAAACTCCTATTGATTTCAATACTTTTTAAAGTGGTGGGCTGCAGGAACACAGGAGACAGAGGTGTGAAGATAGCGGTTTTCCAGGGCAAAAAGGTCATCTTTCCATGCTCTGCCAGGGCTTGACCCTGACAGCTACCTGGACTGTTATACCTACCCAGGTAACTGCAGAGAGTTTACAGAGAGGGGCTACACTGGAGCCTAACCCTTCTTGAGAAACCAAGACACAGATTGAAGCCATGGTCATCATGTATTTCCTGGATGTTGGGGGATGACCCCTAGGAGAGTGGTGGGAATTTGTCTACTCCTGGCAGATGATGGATATAAAAGCTGCCTTGCTGCCAGGGAAGGCAGCAACCCAGTAGGAAGCAAAGAGTGAGGATTGTGGGTGAGACAGTACGACTGGCCCAAAGTCACCCAGTGAGTTTGTTGACTGAGTGGGGATTTGAACCCAGGTCTCCTGAGCTCTAGTCCAACACTTTAACCAATACATCACATTGGCTCACAATGTAAAGCCATAACTGCAATGTGTTTGGTCTTGAAAAGAGATGCATCTGGTGTGTGTTGACTGACAAACTCGGGAGTGATAATCCACTGAGGACAGCATGTGTGTTGTCTGTTAAGCTTTGCTGGAAATGGCTTGCTTGAATCCCTTCCTTGCTATTTCTACAGCCTGTCCAATTTCTCCCTCCCCCCCCCTTCGTTTCTGGCTACTTTGAATGCAGCACATCGACTAAAACAGACTAAACTGGATTTGGCCGATAAGCCCATTTTAAGCTGCTTGTGTTGAATCTTAGCGTACGGTTCAGTCTTGCTTGAATTACGTCACTGTATTTGGTTGCGTTCTGGAAAATCAGAAAGAGAAGAGAATTAGGAAAGGAGGGGCTATCTCTTCACGTACCAAGGAAATTCAGGTAACGGTCCAGTTTGATATCCTGAATTTTTTTAGCAAAAGCTCATTCAGATGCTGCTTACCCCACCCTCCAAGAATTAAATGGCAAAGTGACTCTCTCTGAAGAAATCCACAGATGAAGATTTCCAGAAGATTACCTTAGGGCAGCCCCCCATCTCTCTCTCTCTCTCTCTTTTTTGTCTCTCTCTCTCTCTCTGTCTGTCTGGGTATCAGCAATGTAGCTCTAACATAAAGCTATTTACGAAGTTTCCAAACTGTAATATATACAAAGACAACACAAACTATCTATACAATCTATTTCTACAGACATCCTTTCTTCTGACATATATGTCCCCCCATAGATTCATTGGGTTTTGGGTTGGTTGGTTTTTCTGTTGGATATTTTGTAGTTTGTTCGTGTGTATGTTTTTTTTAAATATACAGATTTGTGTTTATATTTTAAATTTGTAGAGGACTGTACTTTCTAGACACAACAAACTGTTGCAGTGAGGCTTACTCCCATACACAGACATGAGTTGTGCTTTGTGTGCTTGGTGTGCAAACACCCCATGGGTAATTATTACATTTGTTCCAGCCTTGCAGCTTGCTGCCAGAAGGCAGTGCCCTTTCAAAACTGATGCCAAAAAAGATTCCTTGCATCTATTATACTTTGTGGTATAGTGATACCAGATGATCAGTATGATGTAGGGGACAGAATGATCAACCAGGACTCAGGAGTAGTGATGGGCACGAAACACCAGTTCGGTGGTCTGTACTATTTTGTTTTTCAGCTGAACAGGTGTTCAACGCCTCCCAGCCCCACCTCCTCTAGGGTGTAGCCACTCAGAGGCAGAACCTGGAGGAGGTTGAGTGGGGAAGCCAGAGCGCAGCCTCTGACTGGGCACCTGACAGAAGAGGCAGGGCTGTGAAGCACCAAACACCTGTTTGGCTGAAAAACGAACTGGCACAAACCACCAAATCAGCAGTTTGTGCCCATTTCTACTCAGGAGACCTGGGTTCAAATTCTTGCTTGGCCATGAAAACTCTCTGGGGGATAGAACTGGTAAAAACACTCCTTAAATATCTCACTTATCTTGAAAACCTTATTAGGGTCATTTCTGACCTGATGGCATATAACACAAAAAGCATCTTTTGCAGACCGTATTAAGCTACTGATGATCTGACTTTATGTAAGGCTACTTTCCATCTTCCTTTGACTTATTTATTTATTTATTTATTTATTTATTTATTTATTTATTGACTTGCCATTAAAAAGTAGATGAAAGAATACTAAACCAAACATGTTTCCTCCATTCTTCTGATTCAAACACACATTTTTAACCTCTTATTCAAAGTCAGATCAGTTTACAAAAGCTGTCCTGGACACTAGAGCCAAAAAGAGAGAGCCAAATTTCCATCTTTATATTGTAAATATTCTTTACGCCCATGTTTTTGGGAATGTAGATGTTCTGAAATTTCTCTCCGAAATTTCAGATTATTTACGCACTTGGAGATTTGATCATGGGTACCCTCCAATCCTACTTCCTGTGTGAGTATATTATTTTTATTCTGCCTAAAGACAGTACAGATGGTGAAAAAGCTGTCAGGCACTACGTAAGCTACTGACCAAGCTGTCTGAGTGAATCTTCGGATCTCAGGTGTTCTGCAAGACAAGTTGGAGATCAGGCAACTGGCTTGTCAAATTTGCTTACTCGTTAGTCATTTCTCATGCAACAGCCTCTTTTCTCCCCACCGTTTTTTCTCTGAGTGTTTATAGAAGTAGACTGGCTGCAGGAAACATCTGATCATTTCTTACACCATGAAAGGTTTGCTGTTTGTGGTATGTATTTTCTTCTCCCCTCCCCCCCCCCCAGGAAGTGATGAGAGAACAGTGTGAACACAGCCTGCCTTTGATTTAGGCAGAAATGGTCAAAGTTCCTTTTTAAAAAATGGAACTAAAGCATCAAGAACCCTACAGTCAACATAGCCACTGGCTCCAGCATCAAACAAATGGAAAGCTTTAAAAAGCCCTGGGCAATTATAAAAGTTTTCACTTGGTGTGGGTAGGAAAACAGAGATGTCAAATGAAGCTCACTGAGGAGAGAACTTCTAATGGAGCTGGAGGAACTACACCTGAAAGGACCTGTCTTCTGCCGAATTCTTCATGGTAGAGGGACCCAATGCATTATCACATTTCCTTTTTTCCCAAATGAGTACATAAAGCAATAAAGTGTGCACTAGACCACATCCACCCATGTATGCCGAATGGTTTGCTTCAAACTGTGCTGTTTCTGGGTGCAGTTCAAAGTGCTGATTCTAATCTATAAAGACCTAAACTTAGGCTTGGACCCAAACTGTCTCAAGGACTGTGTTTCCCTTTATGACCTTGCCCAGGTATTAAGATAATCAAGGGAGGCCTTCCTCTTGGTCCCATCTCCTTCACAGGTCTATTTGGTGGGGACATGAGACAAGGCCTTCTCTGTCACTGCTCTCAGACTTGGAACTCCCTCCCACAGGAGGCCTGGCTGGCCCCATCTTTTCTGTCCTTCCACAAGCAGGCAAAAAACATTCTCATCTTCCCTTAGTGACTGGCTACCTGTGTGGGCACTTACATTGATGGTTGTGCCTTGCTGCTTTGAATTTTTGTTTTGGTGTTGCTGTTTTTTACATTTTTTAAGTGTGGTAATTGTGTGATTCTTTTTAGTACACCCACTGTTTTTAGTTTTTAATATTGTCTTTTAATGATGTGAGCCACACTGGGTCTTTTGTAGGGAGAAAGGCAGGGTAAAAATATTTTTTATGTAATAAAATAAATAAAATAAACCAACGATGAAGACAAAGGAAGACACCTGCCCTCTGTGTACATAAGCAGCCACCTGGCAGTGGATTTTATGCAAAGTTGAAGTAGCTGTAAACTGCAGGCAGCATTTTAAATCTGCAGTTTTAGTCTCTTTGTCATACCTTTAGGTGAAACATGGAGTGAAGGAGAATGGGAAGCCCAGAGTGCTTAACAACTCTCTCACGATGCTTCATTTTTTCCTTTCACGTAAAACGGTAATTCTTACTAGGATCCCCAGGCCAGCAGCTGCCCATGCCTTGAGATTTCAGGACCAAAATTCTGAGACTGATAGGGGTGGGCCTTGTGATGTCACAGAGGCAAGGCAGGCCAATGTCAGGTAAGCAGGGAGCACAACACACATACCAACACATTTGCACTGAATCAGTGAGCCCTCGTGACACTAGGGATTAGGTGGATTTAAAACTGTCTTTCTCTCTCACGTATAAATCGAACTTTTGTCTCCTTCAGCACCACTCAACCTGCAATCTATCTCTGTGCCTAGAGACTGTAGGAAGCATCACAATTCCCTGAGACTTCAGCCAGTGTCTGAGACCTGCCAATTCTACTTGTATCCACTGGGGAAGAAATGGGGGTATTTGTATACGAATACGAATATCCCCGCACAGCTGGACTTAACGAGGGGCCGGCCCCTGTGGCCGACCCGTCCACTCACAGGTCAGGCAGCAGCGGCGGCCTCGCTCATCCTTCCAATTGCTTGGGAGCTCCGCTCTCTTCCTGCTCGGCTAGTGACTCAGCAGCCATGCAGGGAGACTCGTCCTCCCTCCCTCTGCCTGGAGTGGCCAGGCGAGCAGGAAGAGAGCAGGGCTCTGGGAGTGATTGGAAGGATGAGTGAGGCTGCCGCTGCCACCAGACGCGTGAGTGGACAAGCTGGCCGCAGCGGCCGGCCCCTTGTTAAGTCCAGCTGTGCGGGGATATTTGTATTCATATGAATACAATACATGAATACCCCCATCTCTTGGGGGCCCTATTTTTTAAAACTGTAGAATGTAAGAAGAAGTAATAATACCTGTTGTCTACTGATATACAGCAGAGCACCTATTATTTTTCTTTTATCTTTCTTGATCTCTGGATTGTACTGTACTGTAGGCTCTGTTTGGTGTGGATGGTGGCATTTTTGCCTCCCCTGTGTATTTCCCCCATCAAATGCGCCGTGTCCCGGGCAGCAAAAACTGACCTCTCCCCGCAATGCTTTCTAAATTTATAAATGTTTTAATCATATGTTATTCCAGATTCCAAATAAAATTATTAGGGGAAGCTTGTTTGGAAAGGGAAAAATGAGAGGTTTGTGCTTATGAGAAGGGAGAATGGGTTCAGAAATATTGTGCTACAGCTGCATAGGAATGTCAAATGAATTGAGATTTTTGTTAAAAAACATTTTGAGATATCTCTCATGCAGAGACTGGAATGGAAGAGGAAATATAATTGCGCACAAACAGCCAGAAAACCTGAAATATGGTTCCTGATATAATGAAGTATTAAAATCCTCATTATGACTAATTACTTTTTTTAAAAAAAATGGCTTCAAGATGTTAAGTGAGCATCGTAGCATATTCAATGTAGCATCCATATTTACACTGATTGTTGCTTTTGACCCCTACCCCCAGCTGAATTACTAGGAGGTCAGATGTTTGCAAACACTGGAGGGATGCTATTTTAGTAATGCAAACCCTTGCCTTTCAAATCTTGCCTAAACCGAGCTATTAAAATGACATGATTGATGGCTGAACTCAGTGGTGTGTGGGTGGAATTCTCTTTCAAAATGTAGGAAATTGAAAATCCAGCTGCTAATGTTTCACATCACCCAGAAAAGCTTTGCTGCTGCAATTTTGAAAGGAAATCAAGAAGAAAAAGCAAGCATTTTCAAAAAAGCTTGACAAAATAGGTAGACTATCAGGGAGATAAGGAACTGGAAAGGTGGCTTGGGACTGGAGCAGAGGGGCACCCGAACCCCAACAGATTAATCTGACAGCAGATTATTTTGTCAGCAGATCTCTGAGATCAACTGGCAGAAGAGGGGTTCTGCTGAGTCACCTCCCACTCAGACCACGAGCTATGCTAGCATAGGTGAAAATTGAAGTCCTCCTTCAGAATGATCAATTCAAGGCAAAATTCAAAGGCTTAAAAAGAGATGGGCAATCTTTGGATCACAAGATGTTTTGGAACACATCTCCCAGGATTCCTTACTATTGGCCAGACTAGACAAGGCAAATGAGAACTGGGTGGCCAAATATTTGGAGTGACAGCATTTCTACTTTTGACTGTTCATTTTTCAGCCCTTCTTTTCATTGCAGAGTTTTGAATGTTGGTCACATTCCTCTAGCTGCACATCAGAAGTGCAGAGACTCCCAGAGCAGAATAGCTTCAAATCCCCCAGTTTAGTCTGCCCCTGTTTCTCATTAACTGGCACTTACAGTCTCAATAACTCACTCTGAGACATCATTAGGAGAAAGAATAAAAACATTTCATTTACTTACAGAGAACAGAGAACAGCAAACTGAACAAATGTGGCTGACTGACTTTCAGCAACAGGTCTTAAAAGACTAACTGTTTTCAACAGACTGACTGACTGACGCCAACAGACATAGGAGAGGGAAAAAGCTAATTACAGAGAAGCTCTCTTTGAATTCAGGGAAGGAACTATTGGTTAGTGCTGTTAGTGATTGACAATCACCCCAGCCCAGAAAGGTTCCTCCTAGCCACACATACTAGTGACAGCATGCGAGTTTGCAAAAAACAAGACAAAACAAAAAACCCGCCAACATTTTTAAATATGAAAAAAGAATTTGTTCTTGTTTAGTCGTTAAGTCGTGTCCGACTCTTCGTGACCCCATGGACCAGAGCACGCCAGGCTCTCCTGTCTTCCACTGCCTCCTGGAGTTGGGTCAAATTCATGTTGGTAGCTTTGATGATACTGTCCAACCATCTCGTCCTCTGTCGTCCCCTTCTCCTCTTGCCTTCACACTTTCCCAACATCAGGGTCTTTTCCAGGGAGTCTTCTCTTCTCATGAGATGTCCAAAGTATTGGAGCCTCAGCTTCAGGATCTGTCCTTCCAGTGGACACTCAGGGTTGATTTCCTTCAAAATGGATGTTTGTTCTCCTTGCAGTCCAGGGGACTCTCAAGAGTCTCCTCCAGCACCACAATTCAAAAGCATCAATTCTTCGGCAGTCAGCCTTCTTTATGGTCCAGCTCTCACTTCCATCTTCAAAAAAGAATTATTCAATAGTAATTATTCAATTCTAACTGGCCAAGATAGCCAAAGACTAGCTAAGCCAACACAAAGTCATCTGAACTTCTACCGAATCTCATCTGTGACCACAATTAAATTCCTTGTCATATGTGTATAACACACCAATCCATAAGTCTCTCATAGGGACTCTGTAAAACAGGAGCCTATGAAGCCACTCAGATATTCCTCCATGGAATCTGACAATCTAAAGGCCCTTCCTTTAACACTTGATTCTCATGAAACAGGGAGATTCTAGTGTGACAGACTTGTAAGAAGAATCTTAATCAGAAAACAAAGTTGCTGAACTAATGAGAGGCATACAGTCTTTTTTCTTTTTCTCTTAGGTTGACTAATAAAGGGTGACTAACAGAAAGAGGATGACTAAGAAGAAGTACCAAGAAAGAAGAATAAAGACCTCAAAATCATAAAATACATCAACCATATAAATGCATTAATTAGGAACTACAACTGCCACTTGCTACAGGTGATATTCACATCAGAATGCATAGGAGAAGAAATGCAGGCAAGAGAAGAAATTGTTGCTTGAATAATTCTAGAGACCCAGATTGGTGAAGGAAAATGTCATTGTTTTGAGCTATGCCAAGGGTCACAGGAACTGCAATGACATCCAACTTCCAAAAAGAGAGGGATGAGAAGACATGGTACTTCTTTTGTCAACTGCCTAGAGAACTTTTATTGAGGGTATGGTGATCACATGGATGATGGGATTGACATTTAACTGCCCCCCACAAAGTACATGGATTGTTCACAGCCCCCACAACACACTTCACAGCCTGTCCTCGATATGAAAGGATTATATATATACCGTATGATATATATACATCATTGTTGAGAGAATGATGACCAAGCTGTCAACTGTGGTGATGTTTTTTACCTGTCCATATAAAGATTGTGGGCTGGAGAGCTCAGTAAATTAGGTATCTGGCCGAGGATAGATACCTAAGGTTGGGAATTCAGTTCCGTACTGTGCCTCCCAGAACAGGCAGCCTGGGTAGCCTTGGGCAGACTGCACAGTCCCAAGGCACATCCAGAAGAAGGGAATGGTAAACTACTTCTGGATACTGTCTTCCTAGGAAACCCTGAAAAGGGTCACCATAATTCAAAATTGACTTGACAGCACACAATTGTGTAAAGATTAGCATTCCCATTTGTTTTGGCTTTCTCCTTTGATCAAGGACCGGGGTACCTTGGAAGCCGATGCAGATAAGGGACATTTATTTTGACTCTTTTGTCTATTTGCTTCATCTGTGGGTCCTCACAGTAGTCAATAGACTTTACATTGTTCCCCCCCCCCCACAAATTATTTTATTTCTCCCCAAGGATGTTCATATCTGGTTGAATGAGATACTCACCAATCAGATCTCAAGAGTAATAGCAGGGCAGCTATATAAATATAGTAAAAGCACAGTCTTGAACTAGTCAAGATGGCCAAGGGCAAGCTGAAAGGACAGAGGCTCAATCCAAACTGCTTCTGATATTGGAAATTACTTACCACTACCTTGGAAATTACTTACCACTACCTTGGCCTAACTTTGTGCTGGCACAGTGGATGTGTCCCAAACTGGAGAACTGAATTGATTACAGTCAAAGACCAGCATCAATCAAATTGTACAGTACTAAACAAAACTGAACATGCAACGTATGTTATGCCAAACACTGCATCCTGACTGGTGAAATTTGAGTCTTACATAAATTGCTCCTTTTCTTCTCTCACCTCTGCTTTGCCCCTTTTTGGGCTGTTCTGCTAGGTTTGCCAGCAAATTATTCTGTCAGCAGATCTCTGAAATCAGCTGTCAGAAGAGGGTTCTGCTGCCAGGAAAACAGAAGGGCATGTCCATTGGCAGTAGAGGTTTGTGCCTAATCTTGACCACCTATACCATTTATTTATTTATTTTGTTGGATTTCTACCCCACCCATCTAGACCAAAGGTCTACTCTACCATCTTTTAATTAGGATTGCATTACTCTACCACTGCAGGACAAGCTAACTTGAGTTGATCAAGAAAAGACTCAGATGGACTCCAGCTGTTTGAACATCATGATTCACACTTGT
Organism: Intellagama lesueurii; assembly: GCA_037013535.1. Classification (NCBI taxonomy): domain Eukaryota; kingdom Metazoa; phylum Chordata; class Lepidosauria; order Squamata; family Agamidae; genus Intellagama; species Intellagama lesueurii. Next base: position 21,188,817 of record JBAJHW010000005.1, read on the forward strand.
TCCACAGCTCCCCAAAGAGATGATGCCCCAAAGCTCAAGTTTTTCGTTAGCTATCTTTTAGTCTTCTCTGCTTATAAAAGTGAGAGGCGAGATCTAATCCATAGTTTGGAAACCAATTTGCTATTGTGCAGTTGACACTTATCCACTTGGTGCACGCAAATCCTCACTGCTCTTGGTTAATTCACAAAAGCTATGAAAGGGCATGTAGACTAATCCCACCAAAGTCCCAGTGGCAGATATATAAACTCAAGTATCTAAATTGGCTGCCCATCACTGCTTCCTCTTTGGTCCCGAGTAACGTCATAAATTCTCCTTTGGGTGTCAAGGGTTCGGGCTGTGCTTTCATCTGACTTTCTTGACTGGCTTGTTAGAGGTAACCAAACTCAGCTCAGAAATTATCCTGAACATCAGGGAAGTCATGAGTGAGCATTTGTCAGACTAATTGCCTTTTAAAAATGAAACAATGCCAAAGTCTGCCATTTAGGCAGTGACTTTAGATGGGACGGGATGGAACCCTAGATCTCTTAACCTTTAAACACAGAAATGACAATAGGAGTGTGTGAAGCCTCCAAGAAGCATCTCACTCCCGACTTCTCCTAACCAGTTATATTGCAGTTCAGATAATTTTAAACTTCATGCTTAATGGTCTTTTGGAAAGCTCTTTGCACATTTATGCATTACTTGTTTCAAAATGCTATAAACAAGTCCTGCTCCTTTGGGGAACCCTCCTCATCCTTTTGCCACACAGAGACTTAGGCCTCTAAAGGCCTGCCCTCAGCACAACTGTGGGCATTAAAACAGTTACAATGGGTAATTTTGGAGGATAAATGGCAAGAGGGGAAAGGTTAATGAGTTTCTTCCCTTGCTGTTTATCCACCCCCACTGCCAAGAGTGTTTTTCAGAAAAACAACACAAGAGCAAGTAGGGAATTAGGAAGGGAAGTCATGACTGCCTTGCTTCCTGTTTATCAAATTAAGATTTAAAGATCTGCACTGAAAGGTGGGTGAAGCCAGTTGCCATGCATGGCTGGCTTATGCACGGTGGGTCCTATATTGTAAAGATCTGGTCCACCCCAAGGAGTATTTCAAGCCCATCTTCTGCTTTATCCAGAGGTAAGCCCCATACTCTCTCCCTCATCATTCCAACTAGACCTTGGAAGTAGTCAGCCACCATCATCCATAAGTTCCTTTTGAGGGTAGCAAGGGTGTAAAGTAGTAATGTTTTAAAAGGAAATGATCAGTAAGAACAAAGTTACTTATAATGAGTAATGTCTGGTTACTTTCAAAAGTTACTCTCTAAGGGCATTTAAAGACATTTTAGAGATATTTTGCTGATTTTTTTTAATGCACAGTTTTTTTTACCAGTTCTAAGGCATTCTTCTTTTCTAATGAAAAAGTTAAAGAACAAAATGAAAAATGAGCAGCATCCACATAATGTCATGAGCTATGTTTTCAACACTGAAACTTTTCAATCACAAAATAACAGCAATGATTTACCTTTAAAAGTAATTTAGCAACCTCACATGCTGCCTCTAGTAGCTGTTGCTGGGCGGGACCTTTCTGGGCTGGTGTGACTGTCAATCTATCCAACTCTAATCAATTGCTCCCAGTTTGATCTGTTCACAACTGTAAATTTAAAAAAGGTTTTTTATTATTTTTACTGCTAATGTCTCAGAGTGAGTTTTAGAGACTGTAAGTGCCAGTTTAATGAAAAAAGGGGTGGACTAATTTGGGGAACTTAAGCAATTTTACTCTGTAAATCACTGCACTTCTGCTGTGCAACTAGAGGAATTTAATCAGAAATTCAAAACTTTGCAACAGACTCTAAGTAGGACCCATTCCTAGAGAACTTCCACAGGACTGTAAATTTGACTCTTTACAAAAACTGAGTTTTTAATTATTATTTTTTAACCAAAGCAAACAATCTCCCTCAAAACAGAACAAAACACTTTCTTGGCTAAAATGATATCGGGAAAGAAGATGAAACTGAAAGCTTTAGGGATGTTTAATCCCTCTGATGTGAAGAGTCCCTTTAGTCCACAAAATTTATGAACTGAAAAATGTGACATCTTCTTCTGAGCTCCTAAGGGTATATGTTATGCCAGCTGGATCAAGTGCAGTGTGATAAACCTGATTGAAACCCTTTCAGGTGATCTGTCTCAGGAAAGGTCAAATGTGTTGAGATCTGGATTCAGTGACTTGTGCTCAATGAAAATTCCAAACACTTCAAGTCTCCAGCTCTGAGTGATAATGGAGATTAACTTCATTGAAAAAACAGTAATCTGTTTAAAGCTTTTGTTTGGATTGAGGGGGAAAAGCCCATAACTATTCCTCTTTGAAGAAGTTTAGGAGCCAGACTGGGGAGAAGTACTTGCCGATAATTGCTAAGCTCTCACTGCAGCACATTAGAAATTTATTTCTTCCCCCATTGTCCAAGAATCCATCTTGTGCTTCGGAAATAAAAGCTACTGTTCCATTTAACAGCTCCTTCTATTGTGCCTTGAGACCACAGGGCCCATTACAAAAGGACGTTTTGGTATTTAATTCAAACTTTTCCAGCTCAACTTTATGCCCATTTTTATGATCCATTCATAAAATGTGTGCAACTTAATTCCATCAGCCCCTTTTCCAAAGGGCAATCCTAAGTAGGTTTACTCAGAGGTAGGTCAGCTCTCCTGTTAAGGAGAGGGAGGCAAATGTCATGCAGTCTGTCCTGCATTTCCCAAGCTAGAAGTGTTGCCTCCAGGTGAGGTACACTGCTCTTCCATGATCCGTATTGAAGAAAGATTAAATGGCTAGTCCAGTTGGCGTTAGTATCTGGAATGGGAGGAGGCATTGCTTTATCTTTGGTTCAGGAGGCAAATTGTTCTGAACTGACCTTGCAGAGTGAAAAAGAACGTAGATATGGGATGGCAGACTTTCCACCTGTTCTTCTGTACCTTTACTGTGAACTATGAGGTAAGACTGAAAATACTGGGTATGTTTAGCTTTGAGAAAAGAAGATTGGGGAGAGATATGATAACACTTTTCAAATGCTTGAAAGGCTGTCATACAGAGGAGGGGCAGGATCTGTTCTCAATCATCCCAGAGTGCAGGAGACATAATGATGGGCTTAACCTACAGGTAGCCAGATTTAGGCTGACTATCAGGAATAACAACTGTTAGAGCAGTACAACAATGGAATGAATTACCTCAGGAGGTGGTGAGCGCTCCAATGCTGGAGACATTCAAGAGAAAATTGGACAACCATGTCTCAGATTTGCTTCAGTTTGGATTCCTGCATTAAGCAGAGGGTTGGACTTGATGGCCTTGTAGGCCTCTTCCAACTTCTATAATTCTATGATTCAGTCTCCCAATGCTCACGTGTACCTATTTGTGTAGGAAGCTGTGAACTAATTAAGTTAAGGACTGATCTTTATTTCCAGAATATCTTCGATTATGCACAAACATGCTGGGATAGCAAATTGACTGCTATGAATGTAGGGGCATTCTTTTAGCCTGAGGGCCAGATCCAATTCCAGGAAGTTTTTCAGGGGCCTCATTCCAGCCATGGATGAGAACAAAGGCACAAGGGCGTAACCCAAACTACCATTAAAGCTCATCATGTAAACCTCAAGAGAGTCATTTTCGTCTGTCAAAATAGGAAGAAAATTGAGAGGAGCACAAAAACATGTGCTTCAACCTTCCTCAAATTTTATTGGACATGTGAAGGAAGGGCACCCAAAAAAGGTTCTTGCAAGTTTGTTCCTGAGTTTCTTGCAGGGTGATACAAGACTGGACTCCTTCATGAGACTTTAGCAGGGATGTTATTTAGTCCATGTTCCTACATGAATCAATGAGACGTCCACTAACTTACCTTAATGCATAGATGGAAACAGAAAGGCTAGCAGGAAATGGTTGGTATTACACAACCTATCAAAAAGTGCAAAATGAAAAAGAACTTTGGGGAATGAAGGAAACCTCAGTGGATTGGAAGCCAAAGGGATACAGTGGATAGATGAGACCAGCAGAGGAAGGATTGCTTTCTATGACACTAAGCACAACCGGTTCTGACTGATGTTTGCACTACTGCACAAACACTCAAAAAAGAACAAAAATGGGGGGTTAGGAAAGAACCTAGTACCTTATTTGTGTGACCTATCCCCTCAATAAGAAGGGGATATAGAGAACAGAAGACTCCCTGGAAAAGACCCTGATGTTGGGAAAATGTGAAGGCAAGAGAAGGGGATGACAAAGGACGAGATGGATGGACAGTGTCATCAAAGCTACCAACATGAATTTGACCCAACTCCGGGAGGCAGTGGAAGACAGGAGGGCCTGGCGTGCTCTAGTCCATGGGGTCACGAAGAGTCGGACACGACTTAACGACTAAACAACAACAACAATCCCCTCAAAGTCCTCAAATCAACCTTCCACAATCACTCACACATCATTCCAAATAGTGTAATTATAAAATAATATTTTTCAATGCATTTTGGTAGATTAAGCAAAGGGAGGTTAATACAACAGTAAACTGTTTCTGAAAGTGAAACGGCTGTTGGAGCACTAATACTAATATCAATACAAATACTAATATCAATACTAATACTAATCGTAGAACCGCAGATCTGGAAGGGACCTTACAGATCATTGAGTCCAGCCTCTGACAAGGAGTGCACAGTGGGGAATCAAACTCCCAACATCTGCCTTCGCAGCCAGAGACTTAAACCAATGAACTATCCAGCAATTCACACGAGCGGATCTGTTCCATAACTCTGCAAAACAAGCTGGTGTAGTACATTTTTGCAAACTAAGCTGAGTAGTGAGGAGAGTGAGAGAAAAAAAGAGAGACAGTTCTAGAACACAAGAGAAGTTGCCAAAGCAGCCATACGAGTCCTTTCGCTTGCCCTCTTCTCCATGAAATGGTTGCAGCTCAGACTGTAAGAGAACACAGCTGAGAATTTTTGAGTCCATCCTAGTACCTCTGTTATTAGACCGCCCAGGGTAGCAAATCATTGAGGGTGTGAACTCTGACTGGCAGTGACCTTTCAGAGTTTCAGGTAGGATCCTGTCTTCTGGAGATCTTTAGTATTGCGTGGTGGTCTCCCATCCACATACAAACCTCTTCTTAGCTTCCCAAATCAGCCAAGATTGGGTGTGTTCAGGCTGTGATGGTGAATGGGTGGGACAAATAATTTGTCCAGTTTCTTCCTAACAAATATCTGCTCCTCGGAAAACTTGAAACATACAGCACAAGTTGTGTGCATGGGAATCACATTGCTTGCTATCTCAGAGACTTCAGGAGGTATTTTACTTTTCCTGTGCCATTTATTTGGAAGGCAGAACAAAGATATCCACCTTGGCATTATTTGGAGAATAAAACACACATAGTTGTTCTTAGACTGATGAAGCGGCATCCTCACACGATCAAAGCAGAGACAATATATAGTCCCTAAAGGAAATTTTAAAATGCTGTGGATTTCAAGAAGCTTTTTTTTTTAACCCAGCAGAGGGTTAGGTTTGGATTTAATGCACTGTGCTGTTTTGCACAGCTGGTGTGGGACTCACATGTTCCAATGCTTCTCTCTATAACCACAAAGCCTCCTACATCCCCACCTACAAGCAGAAAATTAGCACAGCAAGGAAGAGGCTGAGACAGAATAGGTTTTTCTGGTGTGTTCATTTTCTTGGTCCAGGGTGATTTTCCCATGGAGGAGAACAGTCCTGAAATGTAGCTAAGAAATATATAGGCATATATAGGCATCCTTCAGTCTCAAGAGACTATGGTAACGTGCTCTGAATAGAGGTCTTGGAACAGTGTCTAGTGTGGCTGAGAAGGCCAATTCGAGAGTGACAATCCCTTCCACACTGAAGACAAATACAATCTTTCCCCTGTCCAGCTCCCTGATTTTGCTGGTTTCGGGACTGCCTCTTTGCCTTGGCCTGCTGAACAAGTGCCTCTTCAAATTGGGAGAGGCCATGCTGCACCACCTGCCTCCAGGCTGAATGCTCAGATGTCAAGGTTTCCCATCTGTTGAGGTCCATTCCTAAGGCCTTCAGATCCCACTTGCAGATATCCTTGTATCGCAGCTGTGGTCTCCCTCTGGGGCGCTTTCCCTGCACTAATTCTCCATACAGGAGATCTTTTGGAATCCAACCATCAGCCATTCTCACGACATGCCCAAGCCACCGTAGGCATCGCTGTTTCAGTAAAGTATACATGCTAACAATTCCAGCTCATTCCAGGACTACACTATTTGGAACTTTGTCCTGCCTGGTGATGCCAAAAATGCGTCGGAGACAATGCATATGGAACGTGTTCAACTTCCTCTCCTGCCATGCGCAAAGGGTCCAGGACTCACTGCAGTACAGGAGTGTACTCAGCTAAGAAATATGTGCAACAGAAATGTGTCTCAAATAGTGGTTGAAAACGAACAAGGGATCTTGTTAAAGAGGTCACAAGACTTTCTTCTTCTTCTTCTGCTTTGTTGTTGATCAATAAAGAAATCCTTTTAAAAATACCATTCTTCATTTTTAATCTGAATTGGCACAGTCGTCTCTACCAGCTTAATCTGCACCTTCTGTTGCAGAGGCAGGTGCGATGTAGCTGCTGTGCTACAGCTATCTTGCTATTACCTTTACTATGCTCTGTGTCTTGCTGGCTGAATCAAGCAGGACTTTGCTTTAGCAGCAGGCAGAGAAGAAAGTATGTAAAGAGCTCAGCTGATAAGCTCAGCAGGAGGTTCAGCGAGTGTATCCCTAATTAAGGTCTTAGCCTTCTCAGTGGGTAGGAGTTCAGTGATTAATCTTACATTTCCACCAAAACCCAGAACTTGTCAGGCTCCCCTTTCATGTTCATAGGCACTCCTCTCCAGGTTGGGTTGCCAGCTCTAGGCACCAGGAAGCTGTATGTATTTAAGGCTGTGATTCTATGCATAGACTAGGTAGGGAAAGCTGATAGACCTTGCAAAGACTTATTTCTGAGTAGGGGTGTAAATCTTCACTCTCACCCTTGAGAGCAAGAAACCACAAATATTTTCTCCTCACCTACAGGGCAGCCAGATATTTTCTTCTGGGCCCTCTGAGAGTTTTTGCATATGTGACAAATAAATTGTAAAAATTCCACATAGCTCGACAAGGAGCTACAGCCTTCTTTGATGGACTTGTTAGACATCAGATGGGTTGTTTGTGTCTGTCTGATCAGTCTGCCATTCCTTCTTTACTTGCTGTTTATGTGGTTTGATTCACAAAGGAGAAAGACAGAAGTTTTGCACAGAATCATTTTGCACAAATTGCAGAAACTTCATCAGGAAAAAAAAGAGTCTCTTGCTTCTTATGCCAGAAACAAGAAATCTTATAGGAAGTGATGAACAAACTCTAAACAGAGAACAAATAATTTAAGGAGATTTCTTCACATCCATACTTCTGAGCAACATAGAACATGATGCACAATTTCATACATACAGACCAATTTCACTCAGTGCAGCCTCTTCAGCCTGTAGGATGATCAACAGGTGCAAAAAAAGTTCTAACATTCCAAATATTCACACATATATTATTCCAGTGTTTGTTAACAATTGTGCAACAAATATTACAGGAATATATTGGACTGTGGGAGTGGTTTGCTTAAAGATGTCAAATGAGTTCATGATGAACAACTATTTCATTCACCGTTCTGGCTGTTTTTATTGACTTAAATCCTCTTAAATTCAGTGAGGCTAACTTCTAAGTGGGTACACACAGGATTTTGTTGTCATCTTCATAGCCAATGTACATTTGTTCAAAGGCTGAAATTGTACAGATTTATACAACTTTCTGTCTGCTAAGGCACAGCTCTACAAAAGTTATATAATGCTGCACATATAAGTGTTTTTAAAATGATAGGTTGCCCTTCAGTTGAGGTCCATCTTTGAAAGCCTTGGCCACTCCTTGATCATCTATAAACAACCAAGACTTGCTAATCACATTACAAAATAATGCACACATCTGCTTAGAACTCTGATCAGTTTAGTTCAATTACTCCTTGGTAAGCAGTTCTGAGACTACTGCTTCAGATGAGATTTTTTCCCATTGGTTTTATAGTTTGGAGGCAGTTTAGAGGAAAACATAGCTCTTACAAAGCAAACCTTTCTCTTTCCCTTGTGTATGCTGGTGAAATGTTTCTTTTTTCTTCTGCAAAGCACTAGCCTTATTTTGGAACCTCTCTAGAGAGCTCTGTTGACAATCTGTTGCCCAGCACATCTCCTTTCCAAAGAACAACGGAAGGCATATTTGGTGTGGTGTCCTCTAACACCTGAAGAAGAGGGACATTCCGAGCTGCACCCAGGGGGCAAAGCTGACACAGGCCAGCCTAGAAATGTATCACAAATTAGTTCAATGCCCAAAGAGCACATAAATCTAGCTACATCTAGAAGGAGTCCCCAGACAGAAATGTGCTCTGGTCTCCCTGTAGCTGCTACAGGCACAAACCACTACCTGCTGCAGCACTGTGGACAGCTCCTAATAGGCTCCTATGGACTCCTCCAAGAACACAGGGAGGAGTCCATAGAAGTCTCTGCCTCCAGCTCAGCCCTAATAAGATTTACTACCATGCAGTGGTTTTTTTTTAAATGTAGATTTTTAAAGATCCAACCCACAGTCCTGGTGATAGGTACTTCTTCTCCTTGCCACCTCTTGCCTGGTGCAACCTTTGTATCATTGGGTAGATGTGCTAAAAATCAAGACACTGAACTTTTCAGGCTCATGAAATGATATACATTATTACAACTTGAAAGGGCCCAAATCCTGTTGCTTAGACTAGTAAATAAGTAAGCCAATTGGATCAATGGGGATTTGGTAAGTTACCTCCCCCATAAGTTCCATCAATTCAAATAGGCCTATTCTGTGATTTACGTTAGCATAGTAAGTCACAGTTAGAGTAGGCCCATTTGAATTAATAAAACATATGGGAGAGTTAACTCATTAATACCTATTGGTTCATTGGGTCTATTGCTGTGTGATTTACTACACTAAGTAAGGCGATTTTGTACAATGAGTTAGAAGTAAATACTTTTAACATTTTTGGGTAATGAAGGTGCCACAAAGCTGCACTTAAAATAATATGAGAAGTAGGATTGAAATTACCTTATTGGTGTAAAAAGTAATCTTATCTAGTTACTGTCAAAAGTTACTTTTGAAGGACTTTGAAAAACAAATTTGGAGGCATGTTGACATAAATTTCATGTCATCAAATTACCAACCCTATGTTCTTGTTGTTTTTTTCTTTAAAAGGAATTGCAGGTAATTTAAAAAGTAACATCTAGCACAATTAGTAATGTAGTAAGTTACTTTCCCAGCACTGTTTCCGCCAAACAGGGCTGCTGTCCATGAAGCTATATGCCAAATCAACTTGCTAGTCTTTAAGGTGTCACAGGACACCTGAATCATTATGATGATGGCTGTGGCCCCATGAATTCTAGTTCTGCAGGCCCCTGGCACCACCACAAATACAGAGTCAGCACTCTAGTCTAGTCCAGTCCAGTCCAGTCTATTCATTCCTTTATTTTTTTCCCATATAACTGTTCAATAAAGGAACAGCATTCAAAACAAGAAACCTGTTGGAAGCAAGCTGAACAATAAAACTGTTAAAATGTCATAAGAATCAGCCCATTAAAACTCACATGATAGTCAATAAAATTAAAACATTTTAAAAGGCCAGTTTGTTTGGATGTGTTTTTACAGTCTTCCAAAAAAATATTGAAAATGGATTTCATTTCTCAGGAGCATGTATTCTACAACTTGGGAATAAAAAAAGAGGATCTTCTCACTTCCCCATCAAGCAGGCCTACACTAGCATTGGTATTCCCAAGTGGACTTCTCCTTGTGATCTGAACATCTGGGCAGGTTGAGAATGGGACAAGCAGTAACTCAGAAGCTTAGACCCTAAGTAGCAACACCGTCAATATAGCCTCACGGTCAAACTCCAGAACACAGATAGGATCTCCTTAGAAGCTAGAATTCCTTTTCTCGTGAAAGGTGCATTATTTATTTAATTTATTTGAAACATTTATAACCTGCCCTATATCACAGGATCTGAGGGTGGGTTACAATGCTGCATAAAACAATTTTAAAGCATAAGATCATTAAACATGAAAACCCTTGCACTAAAACCTGTGCAGACCATGATCCTCAACCCCTCAAGGCTCTTATAAATAAGTATATCTGGACTTGGTGCCAAAATGATACCAATATTGGTGCCAGTTGAGTCTCCATGGAAAAGGCATTCCACAATAGGGGTGCTCTGGCAGAAGAAGCATGAATGTGACAGCATGAGCTTCTTTTGCCTCCTATAGCTTGCAAATTAGCTTTCTTTCTTGTGTGATTGCTCATTGGGTGGTTATCCCGTGCTTTGTTTGCAAATATGATTGTTCTGTCACAAAACTCTGCTGGAATCCCAGATCTGGAACCTTTGTGAGTGCTTTCACCTTCCTATGACATGTGGCATATCGTTTGCTCCTCAGTCAGCTCCTCCTCTTCATCCTTTGCCTTAAGATGAGGGCACTGATAGCATGCTTCAGTAAGCAGATGAGCAATAGCAATTAAGCCACCTAGATATATCCTGAACTTACTGAAGCTTGTACCAGGACGTTGCCATCTGAACAGCTAGTAGCTGCAACAAGATGTTCTGCATTTTTCATTTCAAAGAATAGTTTTGTTCTACGTAATCATCATCATCATCTTAGAACTGCAGAGCTGGAAGGGACCTTATGGATCATTGAGTCCAGCCCCAGTCAAGGAGGTACAGTGAGGAATCAAACTCCCAACCTCTGGCTCCACACCCAGATACCTAAACCACTGAGCCATCCAGCAGTTCTTGTTGGCATCCTTCCATTTCACAAAATGCTGCTGTATAGTGGATAATTAGTACTAAAGCCCAATCTGTTGCAAGGCTGGCATAGCTCAGTGGGTTAGACTATCTGGCTGTGGAGCTAGAGGCCGGGAGTTTGAATCTCCACTGTGATGTCTTGGAAAGGTGCTGGTTAAGATCACCCAGAGCATGTGTGGCTGATGGAGTTTCATGCCTTGTCATCCATGAGGCCTTGAGCAAGATGCTTACTGTGGAGATATAGGGGTTGGAACATCTGGCTGCACAGCCAGGGATTGAGAGTTCAATTCCTCACTGTGTCTTCTGGGAGAAGAGCCAGCCTGTGTGATCTTGGGCAAGCTGCATGTTTCCAGCATGCTACCCAAAGGAGGACTGGTCAAGTACTTCTGAGTACTTTTTACCTAGAAAACCTTGGGAGGTTGTCATAAATCGAAATTAACTTGACAGCACACAATTTCATTTTCTCTCCAATCTGTTGTACCACGTAACATAAGTGTACTTGTGTGTTTTAAGATATGTGGATCACACCGTATTGCTTGATCCCACATACACTCAGAAATAAGTCCGACTAAGTTCAGTCAAACTTACTGTCTAATAACTGTGTTTAGGATTAAAATTTTACTCAGATTGTTCCTCTCTTCTAAGCTTACCATTTTTATCTGACTGTAAAAATATTTCCCCTTCTGTTCTGTTCCTCTCCCCACAACAAGAGCCCATTAAAGAGTTCTTATGCAGCTCAAAAGCTCTCATAATTATGAATCTGTGCAAAGCTACTGCCTTAGCAAAGTCATTGTTTGACTGTCACTGTGGACTCTCTTCTAATGGAACATTATCACTTCCCATTTCACAGATCACCTAGAAGGTCTATTCAACCTTCGTTCTCTTCCTTTTCTTTTCAAACTAATTGAAGGCATTTTGTATCTCCGAATCCTCAGCATGTGCCTGCTTAAATATACAAAAGCAAGTGGATCTTTTAAAACAAAGTATTGGGCATTTCAGCTTTCTGCTATGTGCGGGTGGGTGATTAGTTTCACTGCTGTCTTTCTTGCTTACTAGCTTGTGTTTTCAAAATGCCCCTTTAATGCCACGTCCACCCTCTTTTCAAAGATTAGTGCCCAGAAATGCATATCCTTAGCATGTCAGGGAGGGACGAGGAGAGACAGGCTAAGTCGTGCGCTGCCTGCCTAGCTCTTTGATAACAACTGTGCTTCTGGGATTGTCAGGAGACCATTTTTTGTTTTGTTTTTTCTTTTCTTCATTTCACATCCCCAGCTCATCCCAGCATCTCCATTCTAGGTGGTGAAAAAAACCCACGTCTGCATATCTTTGATAGAGGTGGAGCATTTGGGGGAAATCTCAGGGAAATGGAAAGAGGATTTAATGCAAATCCCTAAAAATAGAATTGGTGACGGTGGCACAAAACGAGAATTCAAGGGAGGCTTGAGGGATCTTGTGGTCGGCTTCCATCGGAAAACAACATCTTTTAAAGCAAGATCCTCTGGTATTTCAAGCACTGCCTTGACCCTGAAGGCTACTTTCACAGCTTTGTGGAACTGCAAGACATCTGTGCCGGAATACTCTCTTTCTTTTCTCAAGAGAAGAAAAGGGGGGGGGGGTTGGGGAAGATGGGACAACTCTTCCTGAAAAATCAATCTAATCTCTCAAATAGTATCACTGGCTAGCTTAGTGCAGAGCTAAACCTTCCATATCTTCATGTGTTTCCTTCAGTTTCCTTTTCCCTAGTTTCTGCAGCAGCTCAGTTGTATGTTTGAAGGAGTGGGAGAGAATGTGGTGTATGAAAAAGCTGAAAAGTTGCTTTTTTAAAGGGCGGGTTACAACTCCCAGAATGTCTAGGGAATTTCAGAATTCGTAATCTGAAGAAGTGAGTGCTCCAAGTTCTGATTGTCTCCCGGAATTATAGAAATCCTGAAAGGAAGTGTAGGAACCTACTGTTGAAAGACATCCAGGAGATTCAGTAGAGGCCAATATTGCTCCTGAAGTCATCGCCTGGAAATGTACGCCACTCAAGGAGGCCAACAGTCTGAAATCTTGTTCCTTCTTTCCCAACCCACAATGCCATCCTCAGGACACCAGGAGCAATGTTGGAATAAAACTCCAATGATCCTTAGAGATACTTGGGTGTTATTGCCAGGATAATATCATAGTTCCGCTTGGGGACAGGGAGGAAGGACTTTGGGAATAGGTATTAGAGAGGTTGCTAGGCAACCCAATGATTGGGCAACAATAGGAGGAGTATTTCACAATCCAGTATGGCTGTGGTGGACTAAACATTCTGGTTGACAGTGCCTTCTGGTTATTTCATTCTTATGGGTGACTACATTTTTTAAAGAAGAGTTCTTCCCAGCAGGCAAGATTACAAGGGTGTTTGTGCACTGGATTGCATCTGGGACCTTTTTTTTGAAAACAACATGGCTAATGGCACTTTTGAACAGAACCTTATATTTTGTGCAAAAAAACTTTTGCGGAAAACACATTTTTCTGTGCACAAAACCCCCCCCCAAAGGGTGTTTTTAAATTTTTTAAAATTTGTTTTTATTTATGTTATCTATTTTAATTTTTGCAAAACACCTCACTACTTTTTCCTCTTATGCTGCTGCTAATAGAAAAGGAGCCCTGGTTGTTGTTGTTGTTGTTGTTCTCTTACAAGAGCAAAACATCATACAGAAACTGATAATATTTTCAGCGGGATGCTTCCTTTAATCACCGTTGCTACTTACAGGCTTCAAAAGAACTCAACACCAAACAGGGCTCATAAGTCATTGCTACATGTGAAATGCAACCAAACACCACTGTCTCTTTATCTTAGAGGCTTGCATGACTACCATGTACTCTCTGTATGTTGACTCTTATGTCTGATGAAGAGAGCTTGTTCCACGAAAGCTTGCACTAAAACATAACAGTCAGTCTTTAAGGTGCCACAATGTATTTCCCCCCCTGCTTTTGTTTTGGTTTGTGTTTCTTGTGGAAATCTGTATATTGAGACAGCCTTTTTGATAGCTTCTTTTTATTGTTGTTGATGATGATGGGAAACATCCTGAGTACTTGTCACATTTTTACCTGCCTCAGGGTGGGCAGTTTTTTTGAATGGAAGACCATGTTGGGTCCACTAAACCCACTGGAGCACACTACACTCTTGCTAGTGTTGTTTTTCTTGGTTGTAGACTACTTCACATGAGTTAGATTTCTACAACCCGGCTGCCTTTGAGATATGCGTTCTAGGTTCATCCCGATATCCTCCCCCACATGAACTGCATAGCTCCAGGAACTGAATAAAACAGTAGTAAAACAGCAGCATTTTTTTTGGGGGGGGGGAAGTGAATGTGAGGATTTCTCTTGCTTCAGTACTCTTACAGTAAAGTCCTAACAGATGAACCAAAGATGTGGGAGGGCGGGGAAATAGCCAAGAGGAAGTTCCATCTATATATGCAATCGGTCATCAGTTTGGAACTGATAGGAACCAACCAGCAATCTCTCTAGCTCATCTCGTATACCAAACAGTGAAACTGAGAAGGTAGGCCTTATACATTGCCCTTTTAAATCAGAAATCTTATCTTCATACACAGAGCCAATGGCTCTGCAGACACTGATATAAACACTCTGATGTAAACACTGCATTTATTCCAGCCAGAGTGCGCCCATTGGAGTAATGGGCCTTAAGAAAAACCCTCCTCCTCCTCTTCCACTGCCACCACAGCCGCTGCCACCATGGGTGCCATCCTCAGACGGAGCAGGGCTGGCTTCCCTGCCAAGAGCCTGCTGTTGCCTCTAAGCATGTGCCCGCAGTGGCACAAACTGGAAAAACAAATTGCGAACCAGTTTGTTTTTCTGGATGTTTGTGGTTAGTCACAAACCATGAACCATCACGAACCATTGGTGCCCATCTCTATTCCTTGTTGAGACTGCTGGTACTTTCAAAACAGGCTCAACTGATAAGAATGAGACATTTACTAAGTATTGTTGCCATCACTACTTCAGATATTACATCTATTGTGAAGTTAATAGACAGGGTTAGATGACTCACTATTGTTCAGCCACCTCCTCGTAAAACTTGACAAGGCTGGGTAAGGAACACTGAAGTATTATGGGTGAGCAACTATAATGGGTATTCTAGTCTCCATTGTACCTTCCATTTTAGCTTCTCTCTTGTGCAAAACAAATGCCCAGAATAATTTACAGAGCTTTGTTCTAAATTTTTACTCTTTCAATTATGTCTTGCTCTTTTTAGTCTCTATTCCAGCCTCCATTTTATTGCCATCATATTGTCTTTTCATCGAGATGTCCATGACTAAATGTAATTAGAAGTATATCCACTTTTAAAAAGTTTTAGAATTAATTCCATCTTCCTTGCTTTCTGTATGACATGAGCCTGTAATTCTCCATAAACTGGTGTGTCCTGAGATTGGCATTCTTTTAAATACAGCTGCAACTAAAACCTTATTTACGGATTCCTTTTTATTTAAAAAATGTCTAAGCCCCTTCTCAGCAGAAGCTTCCAAGGGCAGCGAACAAATCCAGCAACTGGCGTCAATGTCAGTTAAAAGCTGTATGAGAGAAGTGGAAGCAGCCAGTGAATAAACAGAAGCAAAGTTTGTAAAGACCATGCCTCTGGGGGAGAATAATGACATTGAAAAGTCAAGTAAGCAGGTGGTAGCTCAGTATCTCTGAGGAGAAGATCCCACCATCAGGAACTGGTAAGGTGCTATCTTTAGTTACCACCCCATCACTTCTGAAGGCAGGGCAGCTGGCTTAGATTTTAATGGAAGGGCCAGCTCACACAGGACATATGTGCCAGCTCACAGTGGACATATACATAGATTTAAAGAGCAATTAAGATCTGAAGAAAATATTGCCACGTGGAGTGTTCAGATTCAAGTTATTTCAGCCCCTTCCCTAGTCCACCCATTTTCTGCTCCCCGCATGACAGACAGTATTCTGTGTCCATTGGGTCTGCATTAAATTCTCTTCTTGATAGAGTTTCCCGCTTTTGGCTTTTTTCCCTTTTTTAAAAATTGTGCTTCTCCAAACCTTGGGGTTCATTCCCTGTTGGCTACTCCCCTTTTCTGCCCAGCTACACAGGAAGGGTGCTCAGGCTCTGAACACTGGAAATATGATTGCTCAAAACGACTGTACATTGAGATTTGCCTGCTTAACTATGCTTTGATTTCAAGCATTTGGACTAACTATATGTGCACAGGGAGGTAGTCATTTCTTGGCATTGTGATATGCTAGGAAAAATGGCATAGGAAATTCAATGTCCTACGTACATTGCATTGCGTGAAATAAAATTTCAAAGTGTTGGTTGTTATCTATAAAGCTTGGATCGAGGCTATTGGAAGATTCAAATCACCCCATATGAGCCTTCTCAGCTTTTAAGATCTTCTGGGGAGGCCCTTCTCTAAATCCCACCATCTTCTCAAGCTTCTTCAGTGAGGACATGAAGGAGTGCCTTCTCAGCAGCTGCTCCAAAGCTTTGAACTGTCCCATGAAACCAGGCTGGCCCCCTCCCTCTTGTCCTTCTCTGGTCAGGCAAAGACCTTCCTCTTCAGGCAGGCTTTTGAACAGTAAGTTGTCTCAGGAATGCTTCTTTTTAACTTGCAGATTTTTAAATGTTTAAAGTTGTTTTTAATCCTGGATTTTAATCTTACTATAGGTTTAGTTATTTTATTTATTTAAATAAATAAATAAATAAATAAATAAATAAATAAATAAATGTAATAGATTTGTTAGGTGAAACTTTTTTTTTTTTTGTAAGAACTACAATTGCTGCTCCTACAACAAATTTAGCAAGTGGCTTAAACTGCTGGAGAGCTGAGTGGTTTACATAAGAGGTTGGGAGTTCAAGTTCCCAGTGTGCCTCCTTGAGAGGTGCTGGACCCGATGATCCATAGGGTCCCTTCCAGCTTGGTGGTTCCAAGATATTATGTTATACTATTATTAAAATGTGAGATGATCTTCTACAGCTCTTCACATAACAAGTGTCATAAAGTGCCTCCTTGTAGGTCTAGCATTGTATAAATTCTGCAAGGCTCTGGCATACTGAAATGTCTGGTCTGTCTGGATGAGGGTTAAAAACACTTTTTGTTCAGACGGTCCAACTAAAGGGAGGAGAGAGAAGTTAGAAGGCTTCAGGCTGGACGAAGGAATGCAGAATTTGCCATTTGAATAGTAAATCAGTCAGATTTATTTTTTTACCATAGACGTACAGTGAAGCTCCAAGCAGATGAACAAACCATGAATTGACAATACTAATTCCCAGTCACTTTGCAAAGACAAATGCAAGAGATGCATAATGTAGAAGTACATCATTTTCTCCACCCTCCTCCCTCTTCCCACTTCTTTCCCTTTTGGTAAAGGTGATTGCTATTTTTCTCTGAAAGCAGTGCTTCACATCCAGGAAATGGATAAAAAAATTTACAGAAACACCAGGTTTGGCATCATTTGCCTCTTTATTTGATGAAAAATTCTCTCCTGTTAAAGAAGACAAATTCTTATTATAGAACAATCTAATTTGCAGAAACTGGCTTGATCCCTCATTAACGTTTGACAGAAGAAAATGACAACAACAAATGTTTTTAAACTACACACGGCATTATTCTGCAATTTCATATAATAGAATCATAGAATGATAGAATAATGGAGTTGGAAGGGGCCTTTAAGGCCATTGAGTCCAAATCCCTGCTCAATGCAGGAATACAAATCAAAGTATATCTGGCAGATGGTTGTCTAAATTTTCACTGCTCACTGACTCCTAAAGTAATTGGTTCCATTGTCGTACTGCTCTAACAGTTAGGAAGGAAGTTTTCCCCCCAATATTCAACCTGACTTTCTGTAACTTGAGCCCATTATTATATGTCCTGCAGTCTGAGATGACTGAGAACAGATCCTGGCCCTCCCCTGTATGATAGCCTTTCAAGTATTTGAAAAGTGTTATCATATCTTCCCTCGGTCTTCTTTTCTCAAAGCTAAACATGCTGAGTTCTTTCAGTCTTTCTTCATAGGATTTGATTTCCAGTCCTCTGATCATGCTTGTTGCCCTCCTCTGAAGATGTTGGCATCTTTTTTTAAAAGAGTAGTGTCCTGAACTGGACACAGTACTCAAGATGAGGCCTAACCAGTGCAGAATAGAAGGGGAGTAGTACTTCATGGTACTATACCTCATGGACCCTATACTTCATGGACACTATACTTCTGTTAATATACTTGCTATCATACTGATAGCAAGCCTCTAAGTCACATTGAGATGCTTGTTTTCCTGAAAATATAGTTTCCCAATACCAAACCAAACCTGAAATGTGGCTTTTGAACATACAGAGCAGGGAAGAGATTGTCCTGCCTTAAGTGGTGCCTCTGGCATTTATTCTGAACAATTGGTAAGAACTAGGAAAAGCTACAACTTCTATTGCAGCCTTCCTCAAGCTGGTGTGCTCTAGATGTGTTGGAATACAACTCCCATTGGCCACATTGTCTGGAAGTGATAGGCGTCACAGTTGAATCCAAAGGGTTGATAGCAACTTGGTAATGACTGTGCCAGATGTTCCTTCCTCACATTGCACTTGGATAATTACAGTGATGGGAATCCTACTGAGGCTTATGTAAGGTTTGTGTAGCTTGCAATAGCTAATTGTGCCTAATTGATGAAGTATAGGGGCCCATATTGGCTGCACAAGCAGCTGTATGGCTAGGGACATGAAAGAAACATACCCCAGCACTTCACAAATTAGCCACAATATGCTGTGGGAAGTTACAGAAATCTTTAACAACAGCAGCAGCAGCAACAATAACAATAACAATAATAAAAATAATAATACTTTTCTTGTTTCACAGCATTGCTGGTACAGGGACTGGATTCAAGGGTCAAACCTAAAAATTAGGAGTCAAGTCCTAAAAATTTACGGGTAAGCTGACATGTTTGCAAAATCATTGGGTTTTGATGTTTTTGTTGTTGTTGTTTTAATTTCAAGAAATAAATTGGCAACTATTGGCAATTGTTTTATATTGGTAGCCAAAGATGATGATGACATCAGGGTGTGCATCACAGATATTTTGAATGTTATTAAACTTCTGCTTTTTACAAGGAAAGATGGGTGGAAATGCTGAGATCAGCAAATAACTGAACGCAAGTATTTCAAGTTCTTCCTCTCTTCCCTGAGACCCTTTTGCTTCCTCTTACCTTTATTTTTGGTATTTCACAAAGCCACCTTTTGACTCTTTATGAGTTGCCAAACCTAAATTCTACTTTCCAAGGCGCACTCCCTTTCATTCTAAATCAGTCCTTAACTTGATAAGGATTTTCCAATCAGCCCCTTTCATTATCTGCTGGCAATATTAATTCAAGATGTATTCATGTTGAACAGTTCTATCTTATCCGGAGAAGGAGTGGAGAATACAATGAAAGTGGCAATATTCTTAAGACTATAATTATATTCACACTTGATGTGCCCCTGGAATTACTTGCAAGTTAAAAATAGGGAGCAGGGGAGTTGTTGTATCTATGGATTACCGATGAAAGGGCACTTAATATCAGCTTTAGCAGATGTGAATCTCCCCAGTGAAGGCTTCACATTATTATTCCTTCTGTAGAGCCACTCAGCTGAAGCAAGACGAGCAGCGATGTCATCAGGGCAGGACTTTGGGGGCAGATGCCTTGGGCCCCACTCGAGAGAATGAGCAGGCGGGACCCCTCAAGTGCAGTAGAGCTGGCATGCCGCATTTTAAAGCCAGTAACTGAATATAGAATCCGATCTAAAGAACCTTTCAAAGTGCTTTCAGTCCAGAGTCTAAAAGGATTCTTCTGCATGATAGAAGATGTATTCCAAGTAGAGATGGGGGTATTCATATACCTGGACATAACGAGGGTCCGGCCCCCTGAGGCCAGACTGTCCACTCATGTGTCCGCTGCTGCCACTGGCTCCACTCTCCCTTCCCATCGCTCTGGAGCTCGCAGTCAACTAGCCACTCCTGGCAGAAGGAGGGAAGACGAGTCTCCCTGCCAGGCTGACAAATAAAATTCAATGAGTCATGTTTTAAAGATCTTACTTTGAATTATATACAAAAGAATTAAAGTAAAAAGTGAAGATAATATAACCAGTACACAGTTTAGATTTAGTCCAGGAACGGACACAAGAGAAGCACTCACTTGTGTAATAGTTTTAGCGAAAAAAATGATTGGATGTATGACAAGATGTATTATATGCTTCATTGACTTTGAAAAAGCATTCAATAGAGTTAAACATCATAAATTAATAGAAATATTACATCAACTACATATTGATGGAAAGGATATATGTATAATAAAGAACTTGTACTAGGAGCAAACAACTGAGATTAAAATAGATGGAGCATTAACTAATGAAGTAGAAAGTAAAAGGTGGGTCCATCAAGAACGTATTTGGCCACCAATTTGGTTTTGTATTTATTCAGAACAGGTTATACAAAATGCTCTTGCAGATAGATCTGGAGGCATTAAAGTATATTCTATGTTCTTAAATAATATAAAATATGCCAATGACACAGTCCTGATAGCCAGAAGCTCAGATGACCTTCAAATATTGTTAGAGCAGGTGGCAGAAGAAAGTAACAACATGGGACTGTTAATCAAAGCAAAAAACCCAAAATCAATGGTGATAAGTAAGATCAATATAAACATTATGCTAAACAACTCACATATAGATTTTCATTTTTTTGTTGTTTAAAATATTTTTACCCTGCTTTTCTCCTTAAAAAGGATCCAAGGCAGCGTACATAATTAAAATACAATAGTCAAAAGCTAAAAATAGGACATATGCACATATTAAAAAGAATCAAACAAATTCAGAGGGCAACAAGGATTATCAGGGGACTTGAAACCAAACTGTATCATGAAAGACTGAAAGAACTGGGCATGTGTAACCTTGAGAAAAAAAGACTGAGGGAGATATGATACCACTTTTCAAATACTTGAAAGCTTGTCATACAGAGGACTGGCAGGATCTGTGCTCGATCATCCCAGAGTGCAGGACATGTAAGAATGGGCTCAAGTTACAGGAAGACAGATTTTGGCTGAATATCAGGAAAAACCTCCTTACTGCTAAAGCAGTACGACAATGAAACCCATTATTTCAGGAGGTGGTGAGCATTCCAACACTGGAGGCATTCAGTTGGACAACTGTCTGTCAGATCTGCTTTAATCTGGATTTCTGCACTGAGCAGGAGATTGGACTCAATGACCTTATAGTCTCCTTCCAACACCATTATTCTATAATTCTATGAAATACCATACTATAAATAGATAGTGTAGATAAATATGGGTATCTGGGATGCTTAATTAGCAACCAATATAGATAAATAAAGTGAAGAATTAAGATAGGAAAACTTTTATGAAGTTGAAGAGAATGTTGTACTGCTTAATATATCATTGAGGATGTTAAAGTATTATGTATGGCCAGCCCTCCTATATGGATGTGAGTTTTGGACTATAAAGAAGGGGGTGACAAATAGAATAACTGGTTTAGAAATCAGATGTGCAGAAGAATCTTTCACGTGCCATGGACTGATAGAATAAAGACAGAAGAGGTACATCATAGGATGGGGAAACAAACAAAATAAAGTTGATTATAAAGAAATTCAAGCTCTCATATCTTGAACATATAATTCATTGTGGCAAACATAATAAACTGAAATGCATCGTTGAAGGGAAGATCAAGGGTAAATATAGAAGAGGTAGAAGACAGATTTCTTGGATAGGTAACATCACAGACTGGCTGGGCCTTGATAGAGAAAAACGTATCTGCCCATCAAGAGACAGGTGGAGATAGGCTATGATGCTGCCAATCTCAGCAACTGAGATGGCACCCAGAGAGACCCATAGCTCAGTGGAAGAGTCATGGAGGACATCAGGCAGTTCTAGTAATTAACACATCCATTGTGTTTAAATCAAGTTCTACTTTCAAGAAGTTCAGTAATAAAAGTGGAGAAAACAGTGAATTTTTTTTTGCCATGTTCCAGCTCAGCAAAGCTACAGAGACAAAGGCAAACAGTTTGATGTCTTTGAGAGAAGCAAGGTACCAGGTAGATGAAAGGTAACACACCAGCTTTTGATCGTTGCAAGTCCTGTTTTTGAGACTTGTTGAGTGGCACTCAAGAGACCAATTGAAGCCTCCAGCAACATTCTGGACTTTGATTAAAGAGGACAAATAAGAGCAAAATGTCACTTTATATTAGAGATGGGGAAAACAGACTTGTTTGGAAAATTAGAAATAAACTATAAGTGCTTGGGTTATGGTAGATTTAGTGGATAGAAGTTTCTTATACAAACTTTGTCTGGCTTGCCAGCTACAGCTCTGGAGAAAACAGACTTGTTGTATGCTGACCCCCAGGTTACATCCAGAGTTGATTACTGTAGTGTCACCTACATGGATTGTCTTACAGGACACTTGGGAAACTTCCATGAAGTATCTGTTGTTATTTTAAAATAGTAAGGTAACTTAGTTATATCTTTAGCTTCAGGGAAAAAATAATACTTCCTGGTAATTTCTTATTTTTTAAAAGTAAACCAAGCACTGCATAAGAATAGGAAACATTTGTGACAGAAGGAAGTTGATCTACATGCTAATGACGTCTTAATTTATTACATCATGACAAAGCCGGAACCAATCAGGTTGAAGCAGTTTAGTTTAACTGCCAGATAGGACCTGGATAAGGAAGCAGTTTAGATAGGTTCCAGCTTAGTTTCATTGAATGTTTTTAAAATAAACTGTGATGAAAAAGTCACAGAAAGGCTGATAAAATTAGACACTGTAGTCTGTATTCACAAAGAGCTTTTTAATATATATTTTTTTGTATTACAGATCCAATTAAGGTAACTTTCCTAGTTTGTAATCGCCCAGAGCTTGGATAAGTTACTTTTTGGACCTTCTAGAATTCAGTTTCTTAAATCTCAGCCAACCAGTTGTACCCTAAAGTAACTTTTCCAAGGTTTTTAATCAACTAATGACACCCAGCCAGGATAGTTTCCCAACTGGGATTCTCTTTCTGGAACATGAAGCTCCTTTCTCAACACGTGTGAAACCAAACTTTGTTGACCCATCTCAAAAATAAGGAGACAGGACACAGGTGATGGGTTTAACTAGGGCCGCAACTTAATTAACTCATTAGCTGTTAACATCCCACGTTCTGCAGAGACACTGGGGCAGGCACCAGAGTTACTTGCTTACCTCTGCCTTGATCCCCATCGGTCAAGTCCCAAGCCCCAGGTCTGTGCTATCATGTCGACAGCCATTCCTGGCCAGATGATCCTCCTGGCCACCAGATGCTCCAGCCTCATGATCTTAGGTGGCCATTGGCCACGGATGGGCACTTGTGCATCCCCCATCCTGGCAACTGAATCTCGGGATCTGCAGTGCTGAGTTGTTGGTTACAGTAACACCTCCATGTGACCCTTGGGAACATACTGCTGCTGAGTTCCCTATCCACACTACCTGCCAGTGTGACCTATTTAGTAATAACCACACCCCGATCAGCCTAAATCTGCTCCATGGGTAATCAATGTGGGATAGGCAAAAATGACCTGCAACCCTTTTGTTCAATACACCGATCAGGTGGTGCAGGTCCAAAATTCCTATCTGGCCCTGAAGTGACCAGCTAACCTTGCACTGGACCCTGGGTTGCTTCACCTGGCAAAGAGGCCTGCTGGAGGGTGGAATCGCCTCATAAAGGTTTTCTTTCCCGCCCTCATCAAGTGAGCCTGGGCAGCCAATAGGTGCCTGGGCTGCCTTCTCTCCTGAACCAGGCAAGGTAGGCAAAGGTGCCTCGCTTGCGCAACCTTTTGGCATGTGCCTGGAGTGAGGCCTACTGTGAAATGAGTTGAAGACTGTAATAATAATCAATTGCGGCTGTTTTCATGTAAATAGCCCTATTTACAGCAAATGAGAGGAGCGAAAAGGACATAAAGCAGACAAATATAAACTGATTTCTTTTCCTCCTATTCAAGGAGGCTGTTGAAGCAGACTTTTTAAAAAAAAAACTTTTGCAAGGCCTGAGAAAATTATTGGAAGTCATGGTCCGGTTCATTCAAATGTCATTGTCCCAGAGAAAAATCTGTGGGCTTCAGATAAGACCTAATTTGTGCAAGAGGCATGCAAAATGGACATTATGAAATGAAAGAAAAGAGCATTTCTAAGCCAGTCAGGGTGGAAATGTGCAGGAAGTCATTCTCTGCCCTTTTAGAGTACATGAAGCTGAAGCCAATGCAGTTGTTGCATCAATGCAAACAAAGCCAGAAAAGGTGATGGCCAATATCTTCCGGCTGGTCTCAGCTAAAGAGTAAACCCATCGAATCAATTGCTAAATGGCAGGTTAACATTTATGTAAATGCCATTCAGTCAGTGGGTCTGTTCTAGTTGTGATTAGCAGTAGGATAGCAGCTGATGTACAGAGTTTGACTCATGCTCATGATTCACCGACTCAGCAGTGTAGTAGTGGAGCAAGGGCTTGCAGCATCAAAGTATCCAGACTTTTGATTCATCTTTCTCAAACTTCTTAATTCCTTCTAAACTTAGCTGCAAACTTCATAGTAACTGTTGGGGAGGAATGATCTGTTTCAGGAACAATGCACTAGTTATAACTTTCCCTTGCTGTAAAACCAAGCAGTTTTGGTGGCTTGGTCTTGAACATGCAGTTAAGACTCATTAGCTTTACAAAACCTCCTGGTCCTATTTGGCCTGAAACTACCAGAAAAGATTTGTTGCCAGGGATAAACACAGTTGCCAGATTTTTTTTGTACTATCCAATAGGAAGTTGGTTATTACAACTGTCATGATAATCATCATCATCTTAGAACTGCAGAGCCGGAAGGAACCTTATGGCTCATCAAGTCCAGCCCCTGTCAAGGAGGCATCGTGGGGAATCGAACTCAAAACCTTAAGCCACTGAGCTGTCTAGCAGTTCATGACAAACACCTGCACATCCATACTTATTACTACACTACTACTGAAATGTTTCACTACTCTACTGCTACATTATATGCCTTAACAGCAACTCTTCCTTGTCTTGAACTTGCAGAAAGAACTTCTTCTTCTTCTTCTGTAAATTCTTATAAAAAGCAAACAGTATTTTTGGTGATTTTTTATTTTTTTTAAAAAACCAAATCTATTCCTGGAGAAGGATGCACCATTATTCCTCCACAAGTCAGCTATGTTTCCAGCCTGTCAAATATTTTATAAGTCTTCCTTTTAACTCTTATGTGTAGAGAGGTGGAGGCTAGTGCTAAGGAAATGGGCAAGACTGCTGTATTCCTGGCATGAGCAGATCTCATTTCTCTTTTCATTTTGCCATCTTCCAAGGAAGAGCAACAGAGAAGGAGAAGAAGATGTTTGACGGTATTAAACTTCCTCGCTTATATAAATTACACAGGAAGTAAAAATTGAGATTCCCCAGTTATGACTAAATTTTGGTATTCTGAATACACTTGAGGAAATGGAAGTAGACATTCCTCAGCAAAAATCGGTTTTCAGATTTTCATTTCCCATTAGATTAGAAAAATTTATCAAAGGATAAAGACCCCTCTCACACCATAGCGCGCACACACACATACAGACACACACAGACAGTGTTCATTTGGAAGAATTCTACATTTGTTCCTATACTCAGATCAGAGGAATTAATAATTCAGTACAGATAATTTATGCTATGAGATAAGTTCCCCTCATTCTTCTTCTGCATTGTCTATCTCATTTGCCTTTCTCCCAATTGCCCTACAAACATTCGTTTTAATTTATTCATCAAATAACTTCAGTGAACAATTCTGAGTAGATCGTTTTGCAAGCTGTGTCTGTGGGACAATTTGAGAAGTTCAAAAAGCATGCACTGAGGCAATGGGTCAGAACAGATTAGAGACTCCACTCACATGGATTGTGCGTCTGTCTTCATTCTGGCAGAGCAAATTCTCAGAAGATCAACATTTCCCAGAGCTATGAAACTAGCCACAACCTGGTTCTTTATTGCCCATTAGCGTGGCAGCCCTGTCTCATTCTGGACAAAAAATGTCATGGTACAGCTCTGTTAAAAACAGCTCTGTGCCTTTTGATTTATTCATTCATTACGAGTTTTCTTTTTTTTGTACCTCTCACTGAACAAATCACAGTGTGCTTTAGTTCCCCCCCTTCTCTTCCCTAATAATGTCTAGGAATGCAAAATGCATGACATAATTTCATGGTGCTAAAAGCTCAGAAGTCTGTAATCACAGCTGGAAAAGGTTACTTTTTGAACTACAATTGCCAGACATGGCCTGCACCCATGCCATTTGGGAGATTCTGGGAATTGCTTTCCAAAAAAGTAACTTGCCCCAGGTCAGTTTTTCTGTTTCTTTGGCTTTTGGTTATGCAGTTATAGAAATATGTGATGTGATATGATGTAATGATGTGTTAGGGATGTGAAGAATTCTCCTCTAATTCCTTATTATAGAAGAAACAGGCTATCTCAACACACTGATAAAGCCTATGAACAAATCACTGACCCTGTAAGTTTTGTAGCTTCCAGCATAAGAATGAGATATTTTTTCCATGTTGAGGTTTCTGCAATTCACACAAATTTCAAATTACAATTTACACAAAATGTCTAGGCACAAAACTAGCATCTTTTCCTGTTGTGAAGCTAAACACAGACGTTGCATGGCTGGCTGATTGAAAAGATGCAAATGCTTCTAAAGCTTAAAAGTTCATGCCACAAAATAGAAGCTGTTGTAATTTTATGCAAAGGCACAATTGCACAGATTGCACACACACACAAATTCTTACAAATACAAGAACTGTCATCAGTAGGAGCAGAAAACACCTCTCTGTTTCATGGGTGAGAAGAAATATACTGCATGGTGGTTTGCATTTTTTACACAATAACAAGAAAATGAGGAATTAAATAAATTGGTAAGTCTTGTTCTATGCTGGACATTCTTAGAGAAGAGGCTCAAGGCTACTGCTTTTGATGGCAGCCTATTGGGAGTTGCCAGAGTTTAGCAATCTGATAATTTGGGAGCAGAAGAGAATGGACACAGAAAACAATGACTTGAATCCTGTTCCTTAGTTTAATAAATTACAACTAGAGTAGGCCCATTGAATTAATGGAACTTACAGAGGAGTTGACTCACCAAAACATTGTTGAATCAATGGATCTACTTTAGTTGTGACTTACTTTATGACACAACAGGATTTCAGCTAATGTTATATAAAATGAATGTGAACCTAATCTACATTGCAACACTCTTATATCTGTGAAAGAAGACTCCATGAAATCCAGGTTTGGAAATATAACACTGTCATTTAAAAGTTGCTTTCACAGCCCAGGAATAGCAAGGTCTTCCAGAAATCAAACATTGTTGTTAACAGTTCTTTCTAACTATTTGATCCTCACAGTTTTTGTCATAATTCCACCCCCCGTTGCCAAAATATTGAACTTTATTGTCTTCTGGCAGATCCTAATGGAAAGAAACCTTATTAGAGGGAGAGAGAAAGAGAAAGGCCCACAGAGAGTAGAAAAGTTCAAAACATCTGGTTTATTGAAATAATCTGCAGATTAGGAGACAGAACCCAAATCAATCTGGCTCCAAAATCTAGTTTTTGGAGAGCTTATAAAGGCTGATCGTCAAGTTGCATTAAGCAAGTAAATGTTTGTATGCAAAGTTCAATCACAATGGACAAATTGTTTATTTCTCGGTTATCTTTACGAAGATGTCCTTGACTGGTTTTGAAGCCCCTCCTTTATGTTTGTCCTGTTCATCATCAAGGCTAAACAAGCATTTTGACATTATCTAATTGTTTGTATTACATTATGCCTCTTTATTTTCTGCTGGTGCACCATGGTCACAGCCTTGCCTTTGGAATGCCCAATGTCCTTCTTATCTCACCTTGTTTAGGGACACCGTCTTCTTTGTGTTTCTCCTGCCTTATTGGACACTGCAGGATAACGTAAGTCCGTTGCCAACGTGTCCTTGTACCTTGTTTACTGACTAATTCACTCATGATTACAAGGACTGAAATCAACCAGAGGTCAGGGAATACTTAACTCTAGAATACAGCATGCTTTTTAGCATATGCAGGCATTTACCTTAAGAAAGATGCTAAGTACAAAAAGTCAGACATGTAAAACTATAAAATTCTGCCACACCCTCGCCCCTGCTTCTACTTCCTCTGCCCTAGCTAAGCCCATACAGAGCTGGAGAAGATTAGTGAAGAGAAGACAGAGGCAACCATTTGTGGCTTGTGTAGTCTGCATAATTAACTTGTAAACCACCCAGAGAGTGCTTTAAGTGCTATCGGGCATTATATAAGCAGAACACTTTGCCTTTTTTTTTTTTTTTTGTACATTGTGATATTTCAGACTGAAGCTCAGAATGGATGATACAGTTAGCACACATCATTAGAAATGCAACACACTTTAGAGATAAAAGATGTTTGTTTAGCCTCATGCCAGTCTGCCTCACTCTATCCATTGTAAATTAATCTGCTTTTGCTTCATGATTTTTTATTTCCGGGTAAACATGGACTTCATTTGCAAGTGTGATTGTTCAGGCATGGAGCTTTGAAAGAACTGGGAGCCTAGATGGAAAATACTATAGGTAATCGTAATAATACATTTCTCTTACCATGTGAACTGACTGGAGAACATTGCTGTGTTCAAGATTCTCTAACCTGCCTTGTGAGTAGGGCTGTCTGGGGAAAGAATTGAAATCTATGGAGGCCTCATTCTTGCCTTGCCTTGACCAGGTACCCATTACATACCCCATACATCTCAAAATGTTTCTTCTCAGCCATTCAATCCTGCTTTTTTTGTTCGCTATCCACTCAGTTTCATTTTGGCTCCTTCCAGTCCATTGCTGCTTCCAGGCAAGTGTGACAGTTCTTAATCTGGTTTTCTTTCACAGCAGCTTGCTGGCCCTATCACAGAGCAGGGCATGCCAAAATCAAAAGACAGAAGCATTTTGCTTAATTCAAAGGGACATTTGCAAGGCCATTAATTTTAAGCATATTAGCTTGTGCCCTGTGTGGGGCAGCTGTGTGTGAACTCCCAAATGCCATGATATGGAAAAAGCTATCAGTGTCACACACACCCCACTTCATATGCTTCCTGTGAGATTTCAGTGGGTAGGAGATGAATTTTATTAACTGAAGGGAAAGGTTGCTGTTGACGTGAATTCCCTCAGATCTTTTCCTTCAGGTTTGTGGCATCTTTACTTTCTACCCCCTGCGCTCTTATTTGACACATCCCAACGACCAGTGGGAATGTGAGGCAGGTTAAAAAAGGAAAAAGAATGCTCGAGCCACTGCTGAGCTAAAGCTTCATCAGTGCGGCTCACCTTTGCCTCCCTCCCTGGATAACGCGAGACCCTAGGTCTCACAAGAGCAGTTGGGTGAGAGGGGGGAACGTTAGGAATTTAAGGGACGTTCCCCCCTCTCTCCTCCCTCTTCCTTTTCTGGCAACAGCAAAGGAGAGAGCTCCGCTGCTTGGTTTTCCTACCAGCTGCGTCACAGACTGAGGCCTTCGGCAAACAGCATCCAGGAGGTTGGGAGGGTAGCATTGGCTCCCTCCAAGGGTTTGGTTGACAACTTCGTTGCTTATTTAAGACACTTATATAATTAAGACATTGTAATTGGTTATTGTTATTTGTGGCCGACAAGGAAGGGCAGTGGGGGGGGCGGCTGTGGTAGCGCGACTTGCACCAATCGCACTTAGGCATGATCAGAAATATATATATATATATAATATTTCTAATAATTAAATTAAAATACTTAAAGAAAGGAATAAAAGGTGAAAGGAGGAAGAAGGTTCAGGTTTGGCAAGCGGGTTTTGTTTAAGCGCTGGCACATTCGGATACGTGTAAAGGACTTACCCTAAGGCCCGGACAAGCTCGGGGCTGCGGCGGTGCGGCTTGGCTTCGCCGAACGCCAGCTGCTTGGTGCGCACGATGTGCCACACGGCTCCCGCCGAGTGCATTTTGTTTCTTCTTCCCCCTCCCCTTTCCCTTCTTCAAGGGTTTGCGTGGCGTGATAGTCCCAGGAGAGCTGGTTTAGTAGCAGGCGTAGTAACTTGATTGGCTTTGCAGCTGACCTGGGTTAATCAATATACAGTGGTGCCTTGCTAGACAATTGCCTCGCAGGACGAGGAATTCGCTAAATGATGGCTTTTTGCGATCGCTAATGCACTTCGCAAAACGATGTTTCCCTATGGGCGATTTTCGCTAGACGACGAGTTTTCCCCATTGGAATGCATTGACTAGCGGTCAATAGCTGTCAGTGCATTCCAACGGGGACCCGCGCTCGCTAGACGATGTTTCCCTATGGACAATCTTCGCAAGACGACGACTTTTCCGTTGGAACGCATTGAAGAGATTTCAATGCATTCCAATGGGGAAACGTGCTTCGCTAGACGATGTTTTCGCAAGACAGCAATTTTCACGGAACGGATTAACATCGTCTAGCGAGGCACCACTGTATAACTCAAAAAAATAAAAATAAATAAATAAAATAAATAAAATAAATATATATATATATATATATATAAGAAAGGAAATAAAATAATGCAAATAAATTATAATATTTTTAATATTAATCTAATTGATTGGTAATAAATAATTAATAACTGAATAAATTGGAATATTTTAAATTTTAAGGAAATTTTATATATAAGAATATTTAAGGTAAGGTATTTATAGGTTAAAAATCAATTAATTAAGGGGCTAGTAGGACGGGTTGAATGAGTGTGGATTTGTATTAATTAAGTTAATTATTGGAAATGGGGTTGTGTCCTGCACTGTCTATTAAAAATTAGATTAAGGGCTTAAATTCATTGATAGTGCTAATTGGACTGTACTCATAGTGGGAATTAATCAAGGAATTTAATCATTGGAATTTTAAATTAATTAAAGGGGGAATAATTATTGACAATTAGGCGGTCTGCCTAGCTGCTATTACTATTTGGTTGGGCTTGGGTTGCATCAGAGGAGCAACATAGCCGAGAGTCATTAACTGTTACCCTTAATTGCGTATAGCGTAGGATTCTCATTGGCCTTAGCACCGGAACTGCTGAGGTACTCTGTGCTTTCCTTTGGTTGAGAGCACTTGATACACAATGACATCGCGTAAGGGTCAGGGCGCGAAAAAGGGAAAGCAGCCTGCCAAGAAAAGGCCAGTTCCACAAGTGTCTCCACCCCAGTCCTCTTCTGACGAGGAATCCTGGCCTGTATGGCAACAATTGCAGGAAAAAAATTCTGCATTGGAGGCTGAACGACTGGCGAGGCAGGCTCCAAAGCCGTGTGAGGCACAGCCACGCAGATCGGCTAGGGATGCCAAGAGCCATAAACT
This sequence comes from Intellagama lesueurii, assembly GCA_037013535.1. Lineage (NCBI taxonomy): Eukaryota > Metazoa > Chordata > Lepidosauria > Squamata > Agamidae > Intellagama > Intellagama lesueurii. The sequence continues at coordinate 21,220,007 of JBAJHW010000005.1, forward strand.
CAAGGCTTTAGCTGACGATCTAATGAATGGATTTGCTATTCTTGAGGTGGAACAGCAGCCCAAAGACACCCCCGGACGCGATGCTGAGGGAGCTTCTTTGACCCCATGGTCGCAGTGTGCCATTCAGGGAAGAAGGTTGTCAACCCCGGCAACACCCAAGACGACAACCGCAATTCCGGATAGGCAAGGTGAAGCGAATGAGGCCAGCCCTGAAAGGCTCTACTCCAGGGATGAATCAAGTGTGGTGACAACTTCGTCAGGTGAGTCAGCTGTCGCACCGGGGATTCACTCACCGATCCCTGCTTGGCCTTGGGCTGGCGGTGGACAACTTAATCCCACATTTTATGCACCTTATGACATACAGAGTGGTAGAGCACCCAACACTGCATGGCCGTGTTCCAGCACGCAATTCGGTGGTTGGGGTACACCTTACACCCAGGTTGCATTGCCTGCCCAGTTTAGCACTACGGCAGGCGTAGGGGTTTGGCCTTACCCGTCCGTTCCTGACACAGGTTATAATACTGTGCCTTTACGAACGTTACCATACGGTGACTACTCGATGCCCCTGGGTGATCATCTCACCCTGGTAACACAGGAAGAGATATGGATAGGCGAGTATGTGGATTTATTTGAGTTATTAAATAGAAATGTGGAGAAAAAGGATCTGGACAAAGAGGACGACAAAGATAAAGAGAGACGTAAGAGGAAGAAACCAGATAGAACATGGTCCAATTGGCTACCTGGGTTTCTGATTTACGCTGGAGTGGTAGTCAAAGCCCAATCATGGCGGGCACAATCTCTTTTTCAATACCTGGATTTGATTTACAGGGCGTATGTAGACTTTGCGGGACAGGCTTGGCTTCATTATGATGAATCGTTCCGTATGCGGAGTGCGATTCACCCAAATCTTCGCTGGGACGAGCCACTGCCGGGTCTGTGGCTGCAGCATATGACACCAGCCAGACCCAATTTAGGGGATAGGTTCGACAGCGGACATCTGAATAGGAAAGCCGCCCTGGGTCAAATCCCCCGTGTCGGAGCGGGGCAGGTGATTCAACCCCACCTGCTCTGTTGGAGTACAACTCCAAAGGGGTTTGTGCCAGGAAACCATGCCGTTTCAGGCATGAATGTTCAGCATGTGGGGGACAACACCCAAATATCTCATGTTTCAGGGCTGGGGCCCAACATCAGAATAAGGGTACAGGAGGAAGTAAGAACCCCAGTAGTGGCGGGAGTACCCCTGGAAAAGGGACCCAGCCCAATTAAGATTACAGTCTTAGAAGCGTGGCTGAGGGATTACACCCACAGGGAAGATGCTAAGTACCTATTGGAGGGCTTTAAATATGGCTTTAGGATCCCAGCGATGGGTGAAAGTAGGGCATTTTTTGCGCAAAACCTCAAATCAGTGTACGGGATGGAAGGTATCGTCCGGGATAAGATTGCAAAGGAAGTAAAGGAAGGGAGAGTACTGGGGCCCTTTGCAACGGCCCCTTTGGAGAACTGGAGGGTTTTGCCCTTGGGAATAGTACCTAAAAAGGCTCAGGGCGAGTTTAGATTAATATACCACTTGTCTTACCCTGAGGGAGTGTCGGTCAATGATGCTATCCCTCAGGAACTTTGCACAGTGCGCTACACCTCCTTTGATGAGGCAGTTCGCATAGTAAGACAGTGTGGCGTGGGGGCGGAGCTGGCAAAATGTGACATAAAATCAGCGTTCCGGATTTTGCCAGTGCACCCACAAGACTTTGATCTGTTGGGATTCCATTTTCAGGAATGCTTTTACATTCATAGAGCGTTGCCAATGGGCTGCTCGGTGTCATGCGCCGCATTTGAGCATTTCAGCTCATTTATTGAATGGAAGTTTAGGATTAGGGTGGATTTAGGAAGGCTGTAAGTCTATGGCCCATTACCTAGATGATTGCCTTTTTTGTGGAGAAAGGAATACAGGGAAGTGTAGATTTATTTTAAACAATTTTCAGTTAATGGCAGAGGAGTTGGGTTTACCCCTGGCTGAGGAAAAGACAGAGGGACCGGCTACATCCCTTACTTTCCTGGGCATTGAGATAGATACTGTGCAACAGACGTCGAAGCTCCCTGATGGCAAATTGTCTGATCTTAGGATCAGGATAGCCGCACTGTTGCAAAAAAGAAAGGTATCTTTGTGAGAGCTCCAGGAAATCGTGGGACACTTGAACTTCGCTTGTAGGGTAGTGGCGCCAGGGCGCGCATTTTTGCGCCAGTTTTGCGATGCCATGAAGGGCCTGAAACGCCCCTTGCATAGAACCAGGGTCACGCGAGGAATGAGGGAGGATCTACAGGTCTGGAGTCAGTTTCTAGCCGGTTTCAATGGGATATCTTTCTGGAGAGGTGAAATAGGGCTAAAGGCTGACTTTCAGGTCCACTCAGATGCAGCAGGATCTCTAGGGTTCGGAATCTATTTTAGAGGTAGGTGGTGTGCCGGCACGTGGCCTGAAGAGTGGCATCAGGCTGGCATTACCAGGGATTTAACATTCCTAGAGTTTTTCCCAATAGTTGGGGCACTGTGGCTATGGGCAGAGGAGTGGTCGAACTCTGTGGTGCAATTTTGGTGTGACAATCAGGTGGTTGTTTATATCATAAACAACCTTACATTGCATTCAGAACGAGTCATGGCATTAGTCAGGCCATTTACTTTACGGGCCTTGCAGTTTAATATCCTAGTGCAGGCCCGACATGTACCAGGTATAGAAAATAGATTAGCTGATGCACTGTCGCGCCAACAGATCCAGCTGTTCAGGGAGCTAGACCCCGGAGCCAACAAGTTCCTGGAAATTCTGTCCCCAGAGGTCTGGTGAATTGGCGCGAAGACGTGGAATGAGCAATAGGCTTGGCTCTGGCACCAAGGACTCAGAAGGGGTACTCAGCTGTGAGTATAGAATTCCAGGAATTTAGGAAGCTGGTCAACCTGGAGCCGGTTTGGCCGGCACCAGTGGATCACCTGCAGCAATTCATTGTGTATTTCAATAAGAGGGGACTGGCGCCTGGAACTATATAGGGTAGGTTGTCAGCACTTGCCTTCTATGCTAGGGCCAATGGTTATCAGGATTATTCGTCGGACTACCATATTAAGAAAATGATTGAAGGTTGGTCCAAAGAGAGAGGTAGGGTCCTGGACAACAGGGCTCCCATATCGCCTGTGCTGTTAGATCGCATTTGTAGGCAGTGGGACCTTTTGTGCAGGGATGACTATGAAACTGTTTTATTTAAAGCGGTGTCCTTGTTGACATTTTTTGGGGCCCTTAGGATTAGCAAAGTAGTTGCTGCCGGAAAGAATGACGAGACTAGGGTAGCTTTGCAATGGCAGGATGTTTCAATTTTGGACTGTACGGTTCGAATTCATATTCGACGATCCAAGGCCGATCAACTAGGTAAGGGTGACCAACTCAACCTAGCGCGTTGTCATATGGACAACATCTGCCCCGTGAAAGCCACAACTGCATATTTGGAGGTTAGGGGACAAGGCCAAGGTTATTTCTTTCAACATGAGGATAATTCACCATTGACGAAGTATCAGTTCTGGAAATTGACAGACGTAGCGCTCGATAGGGTAGGTGTACGAGGACTGAGATTCAGCACACAATCATTTAGAATTGGTGCAGCATCCACTGCGGCAGCCCTGGGGTATAATACAGAAGAAATTAAATGTTTGGGTCAGTGGTCTTCAGCCAATTATCGTTGATACATCAGAACACTTCCTAATGTATAGGCAGGGACCTGGTTTTGTTATATCTCCGCAGGTCTCGTAGCGTCGATGAGACGGAAGCGCGTTTTGATTTTGGGCCACAGCTATATTTATTGGGCAGCGCGTCATGCTGCTGCATCCCCATGGGGGAGCAACCTGGGCCTTGGAGCCAGCGCTCGAGTCACTTGGAGAGGGCTGCGTGGAATGCTGTGGAGCCAGCTGTGCAGGGCGGTGGCCTTTGGCCAATTTCCACCAGATTTATTGGTAATACATCTTGGTGGCAATGATTTGGCCAGGCATTGCGGAAAGGCATTGATCTTGGATGTTGTACGTGACCTGAAATGGCTCAAGGCCACATGTACAGCTATGCATATTGTGTGGTCAACGATCATCCCTTGGTTGGCATGGAGGGATGCCAGGAATTTTTTCTCTGTTAACACAGCATGCAGGAGTGTTAACCGGGAGGTCTGCAGAGCGGTCTGCAGAGCGGTCTGCAGTGGCCTTGGATCGGTGATTGGTAACCAGAGGATCCGCATGGATAGGCCTGAGTTTTTTTGGAATGATGGTGTACATCCGTCCGATTTGGGTTTGGATGTCTTCCTTGAAGACATCAAGGGGGGCCTGCTTGTTGAGCTTGATCGGCTCGATGGCGGGCATGGCAGTTAGCAAGGCTAGTCCCTATGCTGTGGCGGATTGTGCGGATATATCAGTTTTTTTCTGGTGAGTCCCATTGCAAACTCAGGTAAGCTATAGCCCATCTGACCTCCCCGCGCTGCGGATTGTGTGATTACAGTGCTTGGGGGGAAAGATGCGCTGGGGCCACAACCGGACCAACAGTCAACAAGTAAAAGCTGGCTTGAGGTCCGGGGGTGGTCAAATTGTGGCCGGCCGGGTTCTCGCTGTCTTTAAGACCACGACAACTTGGGGCCAGGGACTCTCCCATTGGTTGCTTAAGGTGTACTTCGAGACCTCTGCGATTTACCTGATTCCGCACTACGGCAGGCCCCCCTTTGCCAAAGGATGGCAACATTGATTATGATTAATAAAGTGTGGCCCGTGTTTTAACCCATAATTATTGTCTCACATCTTTATTCCGGGGTAGGGAGGGCAAAGAAGGAAGGAAAAACCAACCTTGTCTGCATGCAAGTAGTGACTTCTTACCTAGCTGTCATTCGCATTATTCTGGATGAGGTAGCACTTTTGGAATCCAATTACTGCCGGATGTAGGGGAAAAGGGACCACCAAGGGGAAAAAATCTGCACAGTTTGTATATTCATTGAGGCTAGAAATATATTGATTAAGCACCTACTGAAATGGACATGTTGACATTTCAGTATTCTTTGAACATCCTGTATGTGCTCCCTATAGATTCTCTGCACTGTGTCTCAGGAAAACAATGTCTACAGCTATGTGTGCTTAAGGAACAACAATGAAAAACATCTCATTTTTATTACAAGGAAAACATGTAACATTTATCTAATGTTAGCTAGTCTTTATTTGGCACCTCAAAGTTTCTGAAGCAGGGACAGAAAGGAGATAACAATGAACAAATGTTTTTGATCTGCAGAACTACTCAGAACCTCCCTTGAGAATGTTCACTGGTCATACTGAAACTCTTCATTGTCTCTAGAAATTTGTTTAATGCAGTCAAGTGCCTCCAAATTCACTTGATTTTTTTTCTTCAGAAAAACTCCATGACAGCTCAAAAAATCTGACCCAAGTAGAAGACGCTTCCTCAAACCCTCAAAGTGTTTCTCCATCTAACCCTATATTATTCACCCTGACTGGAAGCATCTAGCCCTATATTGTTTTTCCAGCTAGCACTATATTGTCTATCCTGACTGGCAGCAACTTTCCAGGGATTCAGGCAGCAACCTCTCCTTACACCTGCTTTTAGCATCTTTCAGTGACTAGACAGAGCTGTAACAAGGATGAAGTGCGCAGAGCTTGGGTTATAAATCTGCTATGTAAAATACATTTGTAATCACTTCATCAATGGCATGACACCAGCTTAATGGGAACCATGAGGGCAGAAAGACACTGCTTGCAGCACCCTGGACTTAAAAACCTATTGTTCTAAGAACAGCTTATCTTAATAAGGTGGTAATGTTCTGGCCTAGTCAGAGAGTTTGTGCTGCTCAGCACAATACATTTTCCCTTTCCTGGAGTGTTGGGGTAGCTCCTGTCTTCTGTTACTTCCTGTGAAGCAGTTGGAGGAAGGAGTTTCCAGGACTTGGTAGCCTCTCTACCATAAGAGGAAGGGACTGGTGAACTGTACTGTGAAAGTCTCAGTAAGGACCATGCCAAGCTGAACTCAGGGTACCTGAACAGCATATCATGAAAGTGTCTCTGTGTTTGCTTTTGCTTTTGTGGATACAGATAATGGCTTTAATAGGCTGTGGTGGCTTCTCTGATGTTGTTTTAATGTTTTAAATGGTTTTAAAGTATTGAATTGCTTTTCATAGTTTTTATTGTTGTACTTCATCTGGAAATCTCAGGATGTAGGGAGGAATAGAAATGTCCTAACTCAGTGGTTTAGGCACCTGGCTGTGGAGCCGGAGGTTGGGAGTTCGATTCCCCACTGTGCCTCCTTGACAGGGGCTGGACAGGGGCGATCCATAGGGTCCCTTGCAGCTCTGCAGTTCTAAGATGGTAGTGATGCTGATGGTCCTAAATGAATGAATGAATGAATGAATGAATGAATGATGCTGTATTCTTGTCAACCATCTTTATAAGAAATCTTCTAGGTGCTTTTTCTGTAAAAAAAAAAAAAAAATCCATCAGGATCCAAAGAAAGGAAGCTCATTGGAGTTTGATCTGGACCAAAACTGACAATTTGTGCTGCCATTTTTCCCTGTGTACAAAGACACAGAAAAAAAAACAACAACCCCTAAATATTCCTCTACTGTCCCAAGTGTGTCATGCCTTAGGAAAAGGGTACATATCTATACCCTATTATAGGGATGTACAGTATGTGGTGAAAAGTTCTGTATGTTTTCATTTCATTTTGGTCAATGCCTCTTTTTGTGTGCACTGGTCTTTTTGTTTTACACAAAAGGGACCACCTCTTTCCAATTACTTTTGTGTTTCCTCATTCCTGTTTTCTGGCATTAATTCCCTCTACCACTGATATCTTCTCTTCTCTTTGAGTTCAGCAGGCGGCAGCAGGCAGGGCCAAGCAAGCATCAGAAATAATCCAAGCAAGGGAAGGACCAATGAGGTGGGAAATTCCCAAAGAAATCAGAGGGAAATATATAAATATATTATATTCCTCTTCATCTTTGACTCTGCTGCCTGTTTGCCTGCCTCTGTGCCTCCATCTTTGATTCTTTCCATCCTGCCTTTTTACGTTGATTAAATATATAATAAATCCAGGGAGGCATCTGGAGATAGGCAGGTTGCTGGGTGGCAGTATCAAAAATAATTCAAAGAAATGGGGAAAAATCCCTCCACAAACCAGCATAAAAAAGCGGGAAGGAAGGAATCCAAGATGGAGGCACCGAGGCAGGCAAACAGGCAGCATAGTCAAAGATGGAGGGGATCAGGGGCTTGCATATACACACGAAACGACTGAAGAAAGAAAGAACATTCCTCACTGGGTTCCAACCAATCCAGCACCTTTTACAGATTCAAAATTCCTGCTCCCTACCAGCTGTTCTGATTGGCTGCTCACAGCAACCCTTGCGATGCTATTGGGGAAAAAAATTCCTGGGCGATTTGACATATAAAACGTGGGAAAAAAGGTTAAGTGAAAGACAGAATCATGAAAAACAATTATTTTTAAAACAAATCATTCAATTTTTAAAAAGGCTCTTTCAGTAGTTGAAGCTCTTTTGTGTGTGCTTGTGTGTGTGTGTGTGTGTGTGTGAGAGAGAGAGAGAGAGAGAAAGAGAGAGATAGAGAGGCTCACCCTACCATACTCCATCATTCCTCACCTGGATAAGCTTGTTATATGACTAACCCCTCCTGTCCCTGTGACTCCTTCCTACCTATGGAAACCGGTGTCTGCAGAGATTAGTAAAAATAAATGGAAAAAGGAAAGGGGGAAAAAATCCTTACTTTGTGCTGCTTATTCAAACAGAATAATAAGGAGCCTTATGGCTCAGTGGTTAAACTGCAGTACTGCAGCCAAAACTCTGCTCACGACCCAGGTTTAATCCCAGGTAGCCGCCTTGAGGTTCACTCCACCTTCTATCCTTCCGAGGTCGGCAAATTGAGTACCCAGCTTGCTGTGGGGGGGATGTGTAGCTAGGACAATAATTAAATTGTAACCACCTAGAGAGTGCTTTAAGCTCTGCAGGGCAGTATATAAGCAGCAGATTTTGCTTTTACTTTTACTCTTCTTTAAGAAAGTAGAAGGTTCTCCCCTTACATTTTCCAGTTTAAAAATTACAGCATTGAATACATTTCCCCCCAAAAGTGTACACATCCACTGAAATCCTGATATAGATTCTGGGAGATGGTTGTGGCATGTCCCACTGGCTCAGAATGACAGCATTAGAATGTCAGAAAGCAAAGAGAAAGAGTTTTGTAAGTCCCCCCATCCGCAATATTGCAAATGTTTTGTGCCAGTTTTTTTTTTTTTAAGGAATGACTGTACGGAGCAAGGATTTGGGGTGCTCGATTAGTATAAAGAGGCCTAAAAAAACATTTAGGACTGCCTGTGGCCTATGGGCTCCATATTACCCACGCCTGTCCTAGGTATTCAAACTTCAGAGAGAGAAGTAGTGGCAGAGGATTACTCTAATACAGCGCATAACATCTGATTATCCTCTCTGTCTGTATAGTACCAATTATGTTTGCGTAACTGAGCATCTAGAGAGCTGAGAATCGATCGCCAGGGTAACTGCAGTGGCCATGCATTAGAAAGGGAGGATCACATAGCAGGGGTCCAGGTAATTGGGATTTGACTGTATGCAGAATATAAACGAATTGTTTAAATGAACAGAAGCTTGGTGGGGGGAATAGTACAGTATTTTCTCTCCTCTATGACATTTAAATCTGGAAGCCTGAGCAGAGGTTTAGATGCTGACAGAAACAACAAGCAGAAAGCCTAAAGTCCTTTGAAAAGCAACAGAATAGCCAATTAAATCTGAATAATTCAGAACGAAGAAAAGAAGGGGCTGTTCGGAGTTTTCACACAGGAAGAGAATGGCTGCTTCTGGATCTGGTACACTGACTCCCCACAGAGGCTGATGCTCCCTGTCTTTAATAAAAAAAGGAAATGAGCTTCCATTAGTGCTCTTAATATGGAGCAGAACAATAGGGTCTTCTTGACATCAACATCTGTTTCAAAACACAGGGTTTCAAAGGACACTCTTCCAGTTACTTCTTTAGTAACAGTCACACAACTTACCGATTGAAGACGTCTATAGCTTACTCACCAGCACATTGTGACCATGACAGGGAGAAAAACAGCTCAACTTCCCCCCCCCCCAACCCAAATGTTACGTTATAAATGTTAAAGTGATTTCCAAGGGACAGAATGCTGAATCTTTTTAAAAAATGATTTATCGGGGCTGGTTACATCACCTGCCCCTCAGCAGAGGCTGGTAATATTGTGAGGCAGTGAATCCAGATTTTTGTCTGGATGTTGCAGGAACTGTCCAAGGTGTTGAACCTAATTTGGGGGGATAAACTTTAGCTCTAGAGATGGCCACGAACAGCTGGTCTGGCGTTTTGTGCTAGTTCATTTATCAGCCAAACAGGTGTTCGGCACTTCAAAGCCCCTCCTCCTCTGGTGGGAACCCACTCAGAGGTAGCAGCCTGGCTTCCTTGCCCTGCCTCCTCCAGGCACTGCCTCTGAGTGGACACCTGCCGGAGGAGGTGGGGCTTTGAAGTGCTGAACACCTGTTTAGTCAATAAATAAACTGATACGAACAGCTGAACCAGCAGTTCATGCCCATCTCTATTTTGCACCCTGTATTTCACCTGTTCACTGGAAGGACAGATCCTGAAGCTGAGGCTCCAATACTTTGGCCATCTCATGAGAAGAGAAGACTCCCTGGAAAAGACCCTGATGTTGGGAAAGTGTGAGGGCAAGAGGAGAAGGGGACGACAGAGGACGAGATGGTTGGACAGTGTCATCGAAGCTACCAACATGAACTTGACCCAACTCCGGGAGGCAGTGGAAGACAGGAGGGCCTGGCGTGCTCTGGTCCATGGGATCACGAAGAGTCAGACATGACTTAATGACTAAACAACAACAAAATTTCACCTGTAAAGTTTGGACTAGAGTCGCCATCCTCATGGATTCAGAGCCAGAAGTCTTAGCTGCTACCATTCTTTTAGCCTCTTGTCTTCTCTCTCTCTGGTTGCCTTAAGCACTATGGGGCAGTATATAAGCAGCATGCTTTTGATAACCTAGCTTCCAGAAAAGTCATCAGATGACAAACTCAAAAAAAGATTGTGTTCCCTATGTTGAAAAAAAATACACCAGAAGTCTAACATGAACAGAAAAGCTCATTTGTATTGAAAAATACTCAGTTCTTCTTATTTCTGGCAACAGGCTACAAGAGTGGTAGGTGCTGGCATCTCTTTGAAGTGCATCAATAAAGAGGAAAGAAGGAGGAAAAAAACAGAAATGGAAGAGTGGAAGATAGTTCTTAACTCTACTCTGGTCTAGAGATGTAAAATTTCTGAAAATTTCCATTCCATTTTTCCCAGAAAAAAACGGAGAAAAAATGGAAATTTTCAGAAATTTCACATCTCTGCTCTAACCTATCCAATCAAAGCCATTGCAAGAGAAAACACATTCAACCATCCCCATTCCCATATACCATCCTTAGTGTATAACAAAAGGGAGAATTTCAGAATGCAGTGGGTCACCTAAAAGGGGTGCACACCTTCTCTCCATCTTGCTTAAGTGTGAAGTGATTCCTCAAACAAGCTATAGAAGGTACACTATTACTACTACTACAAACTGCAAAGCTGGAAGGGACCATATGGATCATTGAGTCCAGCCCTTGTCAAGGAGGTACAGTGGGGAACATAACTCCGAACAGATACCTAAACCACTGAGCTATCCAGCATATGCAGACCCCAGTGATCTCATGCTGGTCCCTCTCAAGGGTCTGAGTAGTTGGATTGCCTGATTTAGGGCTTCACTGGTGATTCAGCCGTCAGTCTTTTTTCCTCTGGCACCTTCTCCTTGTGCTACTTTTTTTTTTACACCTATAGTGTTTGAGCAAACCTGCATGAACTTTTGGGATTTCTGGACCACCTGGAAGAAGCAAGCAGTGTGTGTGTGTGCGCGCCTTGTTCAACTCTACAAATGCAAGAACAGGTGATACCTTTATTAGACCACTAAAAAAAAAATCAAGCAAACATCAGACAGCTGGCTTTCAATGATAATTCATCTTCCTCAGGCTGTACACCAAGATATTGTGGGTAGTTCTGAAAATTATATACTAGAGTCCCAAAATTTCATGGCTGTTCTTTGTGCCATGTTAGCTTCTTAAAATGAGTACAGATGCAGTCTGCAAAGGGCTTGTGGGGGGAGGGTGTGGTTTCAAACTCCTCCTCAGGCAGTAGATTGGAATTTATGACCCAACCCTTGAAATAAAGAACTAGCAAGCTCTCTTCATCCATCTCCCCACCTCCATTCACCTTCTTTTGAAACACAAGAGTTTCTATTTGGTTAGGAAAAACAAGGTAACACAGAAGCATGGCAAGCCTCCATCAGGGAGTTGGGATTAAAATTTAGTTCAACCACCAGGAATAGCCAATTTTAGCCAAATCAATAGTGTCACCTGGTCTACCAGGTATTAGTGGTCTAATAAAGTTATCGCCTGCTCTTGCATTTGTTGAACTCTGTCATCACCCAAGAGAGAGAGTGAGAGAGTGCTAGAATTGGCCCTGATTCAGGCCATCTTGCAACTCCCCTCCCCCCCCCCCAAGGACAGTGCATTATTTCTCATTGTGTAGACTTTACCACTCCCCCATAAAAATACAGGTCATACTCCCAGGTTAACATCAGTGATTTTGTACCTTGAAAATACAAAAAGATGAAACAAAACAATGTTTCCATTCACTAGGAACATACAAAGCTGTCTTATAAGAATCAAACTCTTGGTTCATCTGGCTTGGTACAGTAGGACTATTGTAATTGCAGGATCAGTACCCGCGGTTTCACTTATCTGCTGCCTGGAAATATTAAATAAAAAACCCAGAAATACATGTTTCCAAGGTGTATTACCAGACCTGGCCATTAGAGGGAACCAGAGATTACCTCTAAATATAAGGGTCACTTATCCACGATTTCTGGCGTCCATGGGGGAGGGACTTGTAACTGGTCCTCCACTGATATTGCAGTCCTACTGTATTGTTAACATTGAAATGTAGCAACTCTTTGGTTTTTCAGGCTAGTTTCCTTCCCAGCCCATATGGAGGTTCTGGAGATTGAATTCGTGACCTTTTGCATGTGTCTACCACACATGCCCTACCATTAAAATATGGCCTGTCTCCCAATGATGGTTGATTAGGATTGATAAGCTAATTGATCAGGGCAGTGGTCAGATTTGGTATAAAGATGCTTCAAGAATTAATTGGCCTGCATATGCAAACTTCATCCACTGCCTGCTTTCTCCATCATGATTGTATACATTTTTGTAAATGTGCTAACAATGTTTCTGATCTTCTCTAACAAATATTATTGGAGCCACTGCAAGGCAAAACATTCTGCTAGACATTTATGTTTTGTTGATGTTGTTTTTAAGATAAACTGTTAGGGTCAGTATACTAAAAAGCAGCTTCAGAAGCCAGAGAAAGACCATCAATTACTCAGTAAATGAGTAAATGCACAACAGATGGAGGACTTCAGATGAGCCACCAGCAAAGCGTAATGGTGGTTAGCATATTCCTATTTTTAACAGTAGTTAAGTAAGCTATTTATTAATAATGCACATTGCTAAAAAAAATCATAAACCAATTCCCAGCAAATACTAAAACACTGCACAGTGCTTGAAGTCTATTCTAGTATACTATTACTTAGTAGAAAATATTTTTGATGCAAAAAAGGGGATTTTATAATCCTGAAAGTTTCCTGAATTTAACCTTTTCAAAGATGGTTTACTGTTATTCCATGCCCTCATCAGAAGCAACTTCTATGGGAAAAATGCCTTCTCCACAATAACTGTGCTGTCTTTAGGCACACAATCAGCTTTGGCTATGTGATGACTTTACTGAGGGCAAAAGAAGAGAATTCAGAGTGAGCAAATTACATGATTGAATCCTGAACTAAACCCAATGCTATACTCAAGTTAGACTTTCCTCTCCCTGCCGTCCTCCATGGCACAGAACATTTTCATAGGGGATTCCACTTGTCTTCTAGGACAGATATTAAAGCACAAACAAGATGGCAGGAGAAAGAATAGGTATGGTAGAATAGGATTGGACTGGACTGAATATTCAACTTTCTGGACACTTAATAGATGTGATTGTTCTTCTACAGACTCATTATTCGCTTTGAAAACATTTGCAAAATATGTGATTGTGCCTACACTGTGAAAAATGAAAACAATGCTCCAATTTCAAACAAATTTCAGATCCCTGAAAAAGACTGCATGATTAGTCTTATCAAATGTGGTGGGGATTTTTTTTTTTTTTAAAAAAATCTTGTTCTACTCTGCTTGATCTTGTGGACTAATCCTCAGAAACAGCTAACATTCCAGAAAAAGTTCTGATTAAACTTGGTGGTTTGATGCGTATTTAGAATGATCAAAGTGTACAGTGCTGAAGCCATCTCATAAGAAAAGAAAAGAAACCATTTTCAAAAGCAAAGGGATGAGTCTTCAATCCTCTAAATGAAAACAGAAAAATTCCTGTTATTTGGCAGCAAACTAATCACTCTTATACAGAGAAGTAGAAAGGCACTTCTTAATACAGGGCAGGCATACAATTAAATAAGAGCTTTTGTTAGCTTTGTCTGCACATTTCTAATTTCTGATCACTAAAGACATCTGAAGGAAGGGGCTTCTTTGTTAGCCAGCAGGTGAGGAAAACAAGGGCCCAGCCAGTCTCAAGTGATACAGGTGGAGGGCTGAAGAACCGCACTGCCCTTAGTCTCAGAGCAACTTCTTCATACTGTAACCTCAGTGGAGTGAGAGGGTGCCATGCCTGAAGGACCATATCTCCCCATATGAGCCTTCTTGGCTCTTAAGATCCTCAGAGGAGGCCCTTCTCTCAGTCCCATTACCATTGCAGATATGCTTGATGGGGGCACAGGGGAAGGCCTTCGCTGTGGCAGCTCCCAGGTTGTGGAGCGCTCTCCCTCGGAAGACTAGGTTGGCCCCCTCCCTTTTCAGGCAGGCTTTTAACGTTAATTATTATTTATTTATTTTCTGTATTTCAAATATTTTTACCCTGCCTTTATCCTTAAAAGGGCCGAAGGTGGCTTACAACAATTTTTAAAAGCTGAAAACACAAAGTGTACAGATATTTAAAAAGTATTAAACAAGTATTATATTAAAAATGGTCAATGAAATTGACATTAAAAAAAATTAAAAACAACAGAGCACATTTACCCTTTTTAACCGTTAGCATTGAGTCCTTCTATAAGGAGAAAGGCGGCTTACAAATGAGGCTAAATAGATAAATAAAATAAATATCAAGTGTTCCAAAGTGCACATTGAACTGCTCTGTTTCTCATAAAAAGAGAGGGCAAGTAAGCAGACCCTTCACAACAGCTGCCTATCCTCAACTTGGCTGAGCCAAGACGTCTTGTTACATAAGACAGACAAGATGGCGTCCCCCCAGGGATGTAAATCTGCAAAAATTATCTCCACACTTGCGAGGAGAAAACTGTCAAGATATTTTCACTTGTCAAGATATTTTCTCCCACCATTGATCGCAGTTCTCATATTGCCAGAATGATTTTTTTTTTTTTGGTGCAAATTGTAGATCACATACAAATACAAAGCCACTCTTGGCTGCAGATGGGCAGACAGCCTTAAAGCAAAGGCTGAAAGAGCAACCCAGTAACACGAAACTTTGGGTTGTGGGCACCGACTCTGCATTGCCACAAACTTCATTATGCCACTCTAGTTCCCATGATACACATGATGGGAACAGAACAGTATCAGAGCTTGGAAAATGACTTTTCAGACTAAAACTCCTTAAGGATCCCTTCTGCTGTGAGGAAACCTTTGGGAGCCTCAGGACAAGGAGGAACATTTCCTATTGGAAAATTGCTGCTGGATCCCCACTGGCACTCCTGATGTGGCATTGGGACCACCACCAGCAGTTTTCTGATAGGAAAGGTTTCTTCACCCCATCCTGAACTTGAATGGGGGGCAGGGAATAGGAAATCATTTCCATTACCGGCTGATGACATCATTGTCATTGTGTGGTGTAAAGTCACACAATAGGATTTTAGCCCTTGTATCTTCTGTGAAAATGTGTTGTTTTACAAACAATACAAAGGTACATGCACATAATACATATTTTTATGCACTCCTTATTTTTCCAATTGTTGCTGGTGATGAAAAAAAAAGTGCTGGCTTCTTTGCTTTTAAGCAGGAATGAAAGATCCTCCATCATTGGCAATTCTTTCAACGGAGTATCTGGATGTGTTGAGACATTCTTTCATCTGGTTCAGGACCATTTTCAAGTACGCATGACATCCTTAACTGGAAGTGGCTAGAGACTCCCACTTAGGCCCTGGACAAGTCAATTCCAACATTTTCTTTCCACACTGGTTTTCCTCAAAAATGTTTTGTTGCAAGACTGCATCTCTTTGAACGAGCCTCCACATGTATTAAGATCTTCAGAGGAGTGCCTTCTCTGAGTCCCCCCTCCCACTTTCACAAACACATTTTGTAAGGACCCGAGAGAGGGCTTTTTCTGTGGCTGGACCCACAGTATGGAGCTGCAGTTGGTCTCTTCTTTCCTTTGCTTCTGCTGGCAGGTGAAAACATGCCTCTCTTTTAGGCAGCCAGGAAGCAATTGAAATAGGGAGGTCTTATTGTTGTTGAATAATGTTTTAAATATGTATATATGTATATATTTAATCTACATTAATTTGTTCTAAGTGTTGGTTTTAAATGTTTTCGATGCCAGTTTGGGTCTCCACAAGAGGGGAAAGGCAGCATAAAAATCAAATACATAAATGTGGCAACTCCCACAATAAAACAGCTTGCAAATGTGTCCAGGAAAAAAGTAGGCATAAAAATGTATGTATTCTTGTGCACATTTCCCCTAATAGGCCCATTTCTGCTCCTGCTTCTCCTTAATACATACATTTCAACCTGCACTCCTTATAGGCACAGATTGCAGATAAAATCTATTTTCCTTTCCCTGAAAAATGTTGCCTTATTGTTAAGTAAAATCTGAGACTGTTAATGGAGATGTAATGTGCAGACGAGAGCCATTTTTGGCAGATGAGATGCCTTTAAGGGACTTTTCAGAAGCACAAGAAGAAATTAACTTGTACCAGTGCCTGCCATTGTGATTTTGGAAATTCCCATTGCTACTATGGTGCTTTTATCTGTTCGGACTTCAGGCTCTGTGTGCTTGATGCACAGTGCGCTGTCGGAAGAATCTTCTTTTCAGCATTAGCACCTTTGCTCTGAGTGGCTAACGAACCTCAGTGCTGCAAAGATATATGACTGTCCGCCTTCTGATTTGGCAGAATTAGGCCACCAGATATTAATTCTCTTAGGCCCAGATTCCCTGTTGTGCACCTAAATTTGCAGCAGCTCAAACACTGGAAAATTAATTCCAAAGGAGGCACTGGATAATAAAAGCAAACCCTCAGAAATGATCAGAGTGTTGGGATGATACTTTCTTGGACTACAACTTCCAGAATCCTCCAGCTAGATGGCTGGAGAATTCCGGGACTTGTCAGTCAAAAAGGTCACCTTTTCCAGCTCTGTAAATGGTTCCAGAGGAGAATTTATAAGGCTTCAGTCACCTCATCTACAATACTGGATTAAATATTAGCATTAGCTTTAATTAATGTTACCATCAGCATTAACAGATCTGGTATTAGCCATTTTTACCACCTGGGAGCTACTTTGGTTCAAAATTTGGTCTGGCTGTACATTGCCTCAGTTTGGGAACTGAGGGAAAATTTAGAAAAAAGAGGCCTTCTCTCTGCTCACTTCTGTACCCATCCAAGATCTTATCAAAATAAGCCTCTGTTTTCACCAGCTCTAAGCGAGGCAGTGGCTGTGCTTCAACTATTATCTCCTTATTCTAGGTGCCACAATGTTTTTGACTTCTTTATTTTTTTTCTTTTTGCATGATACATTATTTCCCAGTAGTCGCATCTACTTATAAATGAGTATTTTTCAAAGAATAGGTGAACAGAAATCGTTAAGGCAGGAATTACTCAAAGACCACGTACACTCATAACTTTGCTGTCATTTACAATAGGTGATGCAAAGCACAACTCAGATCCTGATCCCACTACTAAAAAAAATCCCTTATTTAAATAGCGTTTAGTATGTTTTAGAGCGATTTACATTTGAGGCAGATAAATTTGAACGGGGATCGTGACTTTTTGTGTGCCAGCAAGTCTTTTTACTTCTTCACCAAATGGTCATTTATTTTACCACGGATGAGGAATTGATTCATTGGTGTCTCTCTCCTCTTATCAGAATCTTAAAGCCATGTGTTTTGATGAGATTTCTGACGAGATAACTACAGTATGAATTATTTCTTGGGTCAAACTATTTTTGTGTCTAACTTAAGACATGGATCCCATAATCTCTCTGATATTATACCATCCCTCATTTCAAGACAGGTCCTTTGCATTGCTAGTATTTAATAAGTCAAACTGAATTTAGTGCATCTTTCAGACACATTCAGTATGAGAAGGCCCACATAGTCATAATCCAAAAAGCTTTATTTCGTAAGATAGATAAATCCAAACATTTTCTTGTCTTTTTGGGTTACTTCTTCTCATTGGGAAAACGGTTTGACAGAAAACATTCAGCCGATGTTATTGCAACATGCATCTTCAGCAAATCAGGATATCTTGAAATTACACCTGGCACCTGGAGTTTTGGGTTTCTTCTCTATACACTTGGGTGGTGACACAGTCAGATATCCACTCTTTACTGTTTATCATTAACACAACTCTAGGAATATATCAACACTACATTATTATACCATTGAGGTTACCACTTTAACTGTCAAGGGGCCAGCCTACAAAATTCTGGGAATCCAGTTGGTGATAGAACCTACCATTAGATGCACGCAGAAGATTCCTAAGTTGCTTTATACTTGGATAAAAAGGAGTCTGTTGATTTATGCAGTATCCTACCTAAATGACACATGCATGGCTGTGTGTTTGGGGCTTTCTGACTTTGTTTTCATGTGGAGCAGGGTTCTGCTGTGACATACTTTTTTGATGGATGGAGGGGTGCAATATGTTATATGAAGTTTAGCACAGAAGGAGGGGAGGTTGACAACTCTCACTTCATGGATGCAGGGAATCCACTCTGGGTTTTTAGTTTGAACATTAGAGGAGCTATTCAAGATCCTGAACTCCAGCTCCAAATAGCTTCAGCACCTTGGACAGCATCTGTAATGTTTGACCTTTTATCCAGCAAAGATACTTTTTGTGACATTCGAGTCACTAGTTTCCACAGAGCAAGGGTGTCCGAGTATTTAGGAAAGGGTAAATGCTTTGATGAAATGGCCTGGCTTATTTAAAACAGAGCAAGGATTGTAAATTCTGACTTGTTTTGTTCTTGCATAGGAAATGAGAAAACAGAATTTCTTTCCCCACTGCCAGCTGATGTGGGATTTTGCTGTTGTTTTGACTGGTCTTAAAGAGACTGTGTGCATCCTCAGGAGTGTTATTTTTTCTTTCGTCAAAAAGCAGCTGATCAGAAAATGCAATAAGTGTTGCCTTCTTGCATGATCTAGCAGACACAGTAGCACAGGATGGTTTGCTTGTGTCTTTTTATTCAATTAATTTATCCTTAGTTTCATAAAGGGAAAAGACAATTGCACAAAATACAGGAGTGCTCTTGTCTCAATTCTATACTAGAGGCTAAATTTTCCCCCAGGGTTATAGAATCACTGGCAGGCTGCCTTGCTGTGACTTTTTGACCAAAATTGCGGGGAGGGGAGCTCCAAAACTAGTGGAATAGAGCCATGTGATATAATGATACAATGATGTCATGATATATTAGCCTCTCCAAATGGAAAGGGAAATAAAAATTGAAATGGTCAGGGGTTCTGTGGCAGACATTCAGTGGTCCTTGGCAGCTTGTTATTAGAACTGTTCCCCAGAGCTGTCAAATTTGAAAAGCACTGATGTACCCTATCAGTGATAATTGCAATTCAGCTACTAGGTACTTCTGTGTCAGCCAGCCAGTATCATTTACGAAATATTATATTCAAATATAATTGATTGTCAAACAGAGTTATCAAATACACAGAGAATATTCAGCAAATATTCAGAGCATATCTGGAGGGTTGAACTTTTTCAAGGTTTAATTTGCCCAAAGTGTGTGTGTGTATGTATATATAAGATATGAAACCCCATAATTTTTTTATAAGTTATTTTACTTACACCTTACTTCTTAGCAGTGGTAGCTGATTCTCATGATGGTTGATGGCACAGATCGTATGGTTGATGGGCAGAGCCTATCATAATTGGTGGGTGGAGCCCAGTTGAGGGGAAGAACCAGGGCCAATGTGGGTATTCACACATACACATATGCATTCAAACTCATGTGTATGTACTTGTAAGCACATAGAGGCAGGCAGATCTCACCAGATGCCATTCATTTATCCTACAACCCACACAATTAGAAACAGTTCTCTCATTTTTTTCCTCCTTACTCGCTCACACTGTTCTCAACACCTAGATCCTGCCTCAGTTGCCACATCATGCAGATTAAAAGAATGCCTCTCTATTGATCATTGGAAGATGTATTTTCACCCCTCCCTGCTAAGGAAAAGCCAGGAAAACACATGAACAGAGAGGCAAACATTCTAGATTTGCAGACTCACAGTGAAACATTTTCACTACATCTCAGAAAGAAAACAAAGGAAGATGTTTTTACATAAAGGCCAAAAGGGTGGGGTGGGGAGAGGTAATAGAAATTACGGGAGGTAATAGAAAGAAAACATAAATTTGATTTAGCCGAGGAATCACAACCCTGTATGTGGTTTCCTAGGAGAGAATACTAAGGAATAGGATCTGCTTCTGATAGGCATAAGATAGTACAAGAATGAGCTTTATTTTTTTAAAATAAAATAAAATACAGAAATTAAAAACAAAACTTGATTCCTCCCTTTCCATTGAGAAAGGCAATCCTCTCCTCTGCAGCCAGCTGCCCTTTCCCCCAGTGATCATCCTCCAGCCTACTAGAAGTTATAAATCCCTTTCTTCATTCTTGTCTTAGACACCCTTAGGGCGATATGATTATCATCCAGAACCTTGCAGTGTTGTTAATCTGGAGGCAAGAGGTGATCTTCAGTGCCAGCCTTAGAGGGTGAGATATTTGTAACAGGAAAGCATGTCGGTCAGTGCCCAAACTCTGCTGGCAATTAAAACGTCTTTGTTTACTAGTGAGGCTGTGTGGGACTTGGGACATCTGCAGACACAAATGAGCAATTACATTTAAATTTAACAAATAGCAATTACACTTTGCTTTTAAGGTAGCTGCCTTAATGTGATTCGAAAACTGTGTGTGAGAAGTGGGCTGGCTGGGGTGGGGCACTGCCCCTCTTGCTGCAAATTACCAGCCTCGACTGCTGTCTAGCATTGAATTGAACTGAGCTTCAGGAATGTGAACAAGTAATTAGAAAGGAATGAACAAATCAATGAAGTCGTAATGATAACCTTCTTATCCCTGCTGCTCAGAGAGTATGGAAAGTCATAATAAACTAGCTCTAGCAGTTTTCATCTCCACCAAAAGCATGTCTTCTGCAAAGTCAATGGGATTTAATTGCCCATTTGAAACCAAGCCACCCTAAAATACTTTACATGACAACAAAGATAGCACAGAAGTTAGTTATGGGAAAATTCCCCCCCCCCAAGCTATTGTAAAGATTGCAGCGAAGTTCAGAGAGAACAGTGAAGGTGTGACAGATGATACCATAGACTCTGGTGATGAAAAAGTATTGTACTTTGAACGCACAAGCTCTCACTACATCACTGCACAAAGTGGGTGGCTTACTTACAGCACTCATAAACCACAAAACTTAACATCACCTAATTTATTTTCTCAATAAGACATTCATGTATTCATTTTTAATTAACCATTGTCCTGACCAGCACAATTTCATGGAACTCTGGTTTCATGCTGTTACAACCAAAGACAAACTAGAACATTATTCTTTTCAAAGGTCATTCAGTGATCCATAGCAGAAGTACAGTCAATTGTTTTGTTTTATTATTTTATTGTCATTAATACGGCACACAGACTGATTATAGTATAGCCCTTTGAGCAAATTCAGTGCTACAGTATCTAATAAATAAATACAGCACATGGGATGTGCACTACAATTCCAAAGGGCTCTCTTTTTTTGGTGACAGATAGCATTAAACACATGTTTTAGCAACACAATTACTATCTTAATGGAGATCCAGTAAACAAAAGAAAAGGAAAAGCAGGCATGTAACATTCTGCAGACCCATCAATGCATAATGCAAGGCTAGCTTGTAGGACCAGAAAAAGACTGTTAACGACAGCACCTTTTGGAGGTTGCTTATTCATATGGTCACCATAAATTGGCCAGAAATGTGCACTTTGTATTTGTATCAAGGGGATATGAATACGAAGCATGGCAGCACAGCTTCCACTGCGGACCATTCTCACTTCCCAGAACCCGCCCGATCCACATAATGGGCTGTGCATGGTGCGTGCATCCATCAACATTGGCATCACGCCAATTGTGGACATAGTGCCATTAGTGCTTCCCCACCTCTCCCTGCAGCTGACTGCTCAGCAGCTGAGTGGGGAGACTCGTCTCCTTGCCTCCTCGCTGGAGGAGGGAGAGAATGCAAAAAAGGAAAACAATGGACTATGATCTGGGATGCCAAATGCTATTTGGGGAAGGGGTGGACCTCTATGCAGGCAAACTTCCTCCCTCCCTCCCTCCCTCCCTCCCTCCCTCCCTCCCTTCCTTCCTTCCTTCCTTCCTTCCTTCCTTCCTTCCTTCTGCCACCCCAGAGAGCTGTGTGTACTCTATGGCTTGCCCAGTTCTTGCCTTGCATGAGCCCACCCTTCATTAGTCAACAGCAGAGAGAAAGGAGAAGACAACAGGGGAAGTGGAGATAGTCTCTAGCAGTACATTGACCAATCCAATCCAAGTCTGATCAGAAGAGTCAGTCATATATCCCACATTCACCCATACCCTCAATCCTAAATGTAATGAAGACTCTGTGTAGCTTCCAGAAAGAAAAAAGGAAGAGAGCACTAGAATGTGGCCACCCAAGCAAGCAATCCTCTCTTGGCCATCCCTGGATGTGAAATAGCATCTTGGTTGGATGAATAGGAATATACAGAATCTGGTGATGTGAGTCAGAGGTCCCTCCTCAGGGGCCTAGTGGTTGGAGTTTCCAGGTGAAGTTTTGGCTTTCATTGGGGCTTCAGCTGTCAATTTCCTTCCATTTGGTTGCTTTCTTCTTTGGCTACACCAGTTTGGTTGATGTTGCTTCAGATTTCAGCATTTCCAACACCCCAAAGAATGGAGCAAACTATGGTGATTTGTAGAGGTCTGTGAACTGATCTGGAAGCAGTTTCTTGAAGCAGCCTGTAAATGATCCAGAAAGGTATCAATGCTCCAGCGTTGCCCTGTCAGAAAATCTTCTGTGCACATGTTCTTATAAGAAGACAATTAAAGGATGGGGGCTAGAATATGCTTTGCACCACAGACCAGTAGATCCCAGCATTTAGATTCTTTTAAATCAACATTTTAAATTACTTTTCAGAAAGATGGAAGCAAAAAGCTGGTATTGCAACTCATCTATGGAGTTTAGGAACCCTAATTGTAACTAGCAACTTTCTAATATCACTTTTCCAGTCTCCAACTCTACCTAGCCTGGAAATTGGCCTTATCTTTGGGCTGAATTTTCCAGAGGAGTGGGCTAAAAACCTCCTCAGCCCTTCCTAGCAACTGAAAAATACAGAATATCTGTGACAAAGCCTTTGTTTAATTTATATATTAGAGCTTTTTGTATGTCTGTGTACATAAAGTTTTTTCAGTAAAGAAGAACAATATGAGCGCTTTCACAAATCCATCCCATATGCAAATAGAGATATATTTGGTTTGGAGGCACAGCATGAAGTCAGCCGTTTAGGTTTTGCATGAAATCCTGTTTACATGCTGTTGAATTAATTCTGAAACTATTAATTGTGCTTGTCTTGTTAAATGCTGTATTTCAGCATTTACTTCCTTTTTCAGAGGCAGACCTGTTCTTAAAAGAGCAGAGACTTACACTTTAGCATGAATGAGTGAGGACAATGAGAGTCAGTTTGATGTAGTACTTAGAATTTTGTGGACGAAGGGCAGGGTAAACCACTTCTCAGTACTTTATGTTGGGGTTTTTGCAAGCTCGCAGGCTGCCTTTAGTAGGCTTGGCAGGGAGGCACCTTTCCCGGGGTGTGTGTGTGACTGTCAATCTATCCAGCACTAATCAGTCATTCCTTTCCTGTCTCTGAATTCAAATAAAGTCTTGGTTCTCTGCTCTGTATTTCCTTTCCTTCTCTGGAGTCTGTTGAAGTCTGTTGGAAGCAGTCAGTCTATTTGCTGTTCAGTCTGTTCACAACTGTAAGTAAAGAAAATGTTTTTTATTTTTTTTCTCCTACTAATGTCTCAGAGTGAATTACTGAGACTGTAAGTGCCAGTTAATGAGAAAAGTAGTGGACTCTTCTGGTGAACTTGAAGCTATTCTGCTCTGTGAATCCCTGCACTTCTGCGGTGCAGCTAGAGGAATTTAACCAAAAATTCAAAACTCTGCAATACTTTACAGCTAGAAAACCCTGAGAATGGTTTGCATAGGTTGGAATTGACTTGAAGTGAAAGTGTCACTCATATTCTGCTTTCCTCTTCATAGTTCAGTTTTTATATTTTCATTTCTTCAGGACAAATTGCTGGGCATCTTTGGCTTAAAACATATTAATTCCATGAATGCTAGATGGAGCATGAAAGATCCTTGGGGAAGTCATTTCAAACAATGGGTGACGAGAAGCTCTTTGCTTTGCTCCATAATCATCCTAAATCCCCCAAAAATGCCTCTGGTTTGTTCCATTTTTGCACATTTGTCCAAAAACAATGAACATCCCTAGACTAAAGTATGTGTCTCAGGAAGGGGATTGAATGTACAAAAGACCACACTGACACAAATGTGTTCATTTTAAGAGGACTATAGTACATATGTTTTTGTTGTCTTGCTTTTTTGTGTGGAAACAGACTAACATGGCTACCTTCCTTCGTCTTTTCAAAATCCAGGGCTTTGAGTGCTTTGCTCATAAAAATCTGGCTTAGAATTTCTGTGTATTCAACCATATTTCTGATGCTAAAATAGAGCATCACAAACTGCAGCCCTTATTTCTGATCAGCTGCTCCTCTGTAATACGTAGCTACACAGCAGGAAGGCATAATATGGCTCTAAACATGTTAAGAAAAGCTATACCTGTTGCATCCATCTTGTGACATTCATACATTTCTACATAATAAGATGGAAAGAATCAAAAATTATAAAAATCTAAATATGGGGGAAAGCCTGCTCCATTAATCTATGCATTTTGCCTATGTGTCAGGAACTAAATGCAGAACCAGGAGCTGAAAACTGGCAGGGCCACTGCCTCATATGTTGAACCACAAAAGTTAGAACCTGGATCTTTTCCTGGGTAATAGAGCTCTTTCACAGTAACTCTATTACACTTCTATGGGGCCATTTGTTTACTTAAATAGCTATTGATGAACCTTGCAAACACAGTTTCACAAAATGAGCCTCTTCTTATTCACAGTTATATAACAGACAACATGAGCAATTATAGCAACAACAAAATGCTACAATTTGTGCATCGAATACCTTGGCCACAGTATCAATGCAGACGTTTTTTGTTTTTTGTAGAATTGCAAAGTTCAAGTATCCTTTTGAATTCAAATTCAGACAAAAATGCAAGACCTCTTCCTCAACTGGGTTGGGTATCCATGACATAGAAGAATTGACTCCACATGCAGAATCTTCAAAACCCTAAACTGATTATCAATTCAATCACATATACATGAGCTCACTATGTGGATTCACCCCTCTGACGCAAATGAATTGAAATTATACCTAGACCAAGTTGGCAAGGATGTTAGCAGTAAGTAGCAACAGCAACTCTGGCCTCTTCAACTCTCCTGCTCTTTCTGATTCGAATTTTTACTCATAGCCCTGCTCTTCCTTAGTCCCACCCCTTTTGACTGAACCAATATTTCATCAGCTTTTCTGTGAATCTTGCCCCTTTCTTAAAGAAATCATTGTGCTGAAATCTGAAATAAACTCTAGCTTTGATGGAAGGGAACATCCTCCCCAAGAAGAGTTGTATGATCATGTATCTTTGGATTCTTCACCGCTCCCTGAATCACGGACTGATACAGACATGAAAATTAATTTGGGTTAACTAGATAACTACTTTGGGGACAGAGGATTTTAAAAACAGTTTCTTGGTAGAGCTGAGCTTTGGCTTTTGCTCAGCCCCTCAGAGCTGATGGGTTTTTTGTGGAAATATTTTGGTTGGATAGCTCAGTTGTTTACACTTCTGGCTGTGGAGCCAGAGGTTGGGAGTTCAATTCCCCACTGTTCCTCCTGGGAGAAGAGCCAGCCTATAAAGCCTTGGGGAAGTTGCATGGTCTCAGGGTATCCCCAGAAGAAGAGAATGGTAAACTACTTCTGAATATTCTCTACATGGAAAACCCTGAAAAGGGTCACCATAAGGTACCTGATTATTATGTCAGGGCAGTAACACTGGTGGCAAATGGAGAGTAAACTATATTTGGTCCTGCTTGCAGTGGACAACATTCCCCTCTTGTAGGAGCAGTGCCAGTGATAGCTAATGGATGGGTGGCACCACACCCTCATCCCACTGTGGACACTGGACAGCAATGGCATTCTATAATTGCAATATGATACCTGTGTGAAAAGCTATGGTAGAAGCTTGTATCAAACATAGATGAGATCTGACAGCATTGCAAAATCTCCCCGAATGGCAATTTACTGTGGCTTCACCCCAAATTTTTGTTGTTGTTTAGTCGCTAAGTCGTGTCCGACTCTACGTGACCCCATGGACACCTTAAAACTGCCACGGAATTAGGCCAATTTCTAATTTTCTGTAAGGAGGCTACTTAAGTTCTTCAGCACAGTAATTCTACTGTAAAATCTCTATAAACATCCCTGTGAGACCATGCATCTTCAGTTGACAGGTAATCAAAGCTTAGTCATGCTTGGATATTTTCTTTAAAACAACAACAGCCATAATACAAAATGGTAAATAATTACTTTGAAGAACCCACTTGTGTGAGCATAACACACTTCTCATCAGTGTAATTGCCAGCAGCCAGTGTCTTTCCACCACAATAAGTTTCGAATGATTCATTAGCTCCTATTGGGGATGAAATGGTTCATCTCGTTAACATTAAGACTGATTTAAACGGCTGATTTCTCTCCACACTAGAGCTTTATTTTGTGTCTTTCATTTTCTGTGCACAGACAAGCCCTAAATAGAAATAAGGTATTTGAAGAGGCAAAAAGGGAAATGTTCCATGTAGCAACACTCATGAAGAATCCTGGCGAGGGAAACAAAGTATGAAGACATCGATGAGAGTAAAAGATTACAAGACTGCAAGTAAATCATTGAAGGTGTGATCTGATGGACATTTGTCCCACGGTTGGGAATGGGCTGGTTTGCTCCTTTTCCCGGGGACTACACAATGCATCTGCTTTTGCAAACCAATTTATCTGATCCTGATCAATTTATCTGATCCTGATTGAAGCCTATCTGCACATTTTTGGGTCCCCTTCAGGGGGTACTGGATTTATTTTATTTGTGTGTGGTAAGATTGCTCCATTTTGGTTGGTTTCCAGCCTGCATGATCGCTGGAATTGAACCAAAGGAGCTGCCTCTCTGTCCCTTTGTGGAAGCTGCTTAATGATCTTGTGAAATGGGAAGCTACCTTGTTGTTTACCTGCAGAGAGGAAAGGAAAGGAAGTTTTGAATTTGTTTTAAATGGTTGCTAACGCACGAGGGCAATGGTTTGAAAGGGCCTTTTTTAAAGAGAGAAAGAGAGAAGAAAAAAGAAAAGAAAAAGCAACACCTTTAACCAAGCACCAAGGTATACACAATCTCAAAGGGATGCACTGTCTCACTGTTTATGAAGATATTTCAGGAGAATAACTGTTTAGAACTCAGATTTTAAGAACGAAGGAGTCAAAGTCCTTGGGTTGCATGAATTAAACTGTCATTTTTGCTTTCTGTCATGTTTATCTTTTTTTTTTAATCAAGTCCTTTTCAAACCCACAATGATGAAAAATCTGAGCTGTTGTAGGTTCTTACATTTAAAAAAATGAGCTAAAATGAATTCTCACTTAACTGGCAGACAGAAGAAATAGATTTTTGACTATTATCCAGTTAAGACACTTTGATGCCACCTAAACTGTTACGGCTCCATCCCATGGATCTGAGGATTTGTAGTGAGCTGTAGTCTACTGTCCCATACTCTGACAGTAGAGCTCTCTAGATGAGATTTCTAAGTACCTCACTAAGCTACCTATTCCAGGATTCCATACTGTATGGCCATATCAATAAAAGGTGGGATCAAACTGCTATAACTCTGTGGCGTTGACATATTTTACCTCTAAATCCTGAGTGATATGACCACTGCAATAGCTGTGGTGGGCCCACCACTACCACACAGAATGGGTTTCAGTCCCCAAAAAACTCAGAAGGACTTCTTTCCTTTCTCATTTGTGCATTCCAGAAGAGTTGTGATATGGCAGAGTGCACCCACCCATTTTTTTCTTCTTGAATCCTGGCTTATGAAAGCTGGCTAGGATTTTGTTAAGAAGCTGGCTCTGCATGTCATTAGGACTTGTCACAATGAGAGAAGAACAAAGTAAATGGAGATCAGAATAAGACATAAGAGAGCTGTGTCTTTTAATCTTTTGACTCCCATCAGAGACAATTGAATTTGTTTGAATTTAATATTGATTTGCTTAAGTCTGAGGAGAGAATTAACTTCACCAACTCAGTTTTTAAAAATACAGATGGATAGAGTACATTTCCTGCTCACATGGCATTGCCAGAGCTACCAATTTACCTTTTTACATAATAGTGCACTGTAGTTTTTTCTGTAGGTATTTAAGTTGTAAGTACACAGGCCTTGTTGAGAGAGTTTGATGGATCTGTGAAGAGTGGAGGTTGATTAAATCTTTTGTGGCTAGCAGCTGAAGTTAAAATAAAAACCAGAGCTTAGAAAATGTGGTTTTGAGGGCCACAAGAATCTTCCATCTGGTGCATGCATAAAATCATGCAACGGAACAATTATCGTGTCCAACTTCCTACTAATGCTAAACCAGCCCTGACATATTGCTATCCAAGTTTCTTAAGAACCTCCAACAAATGGCAGTCCCCCTCTCTTCTGAGCCAGTCCACTGCACTGTTGAACAGGAACAGCTATTACTGCCGGGAAGCTCTTCCTAATCTTTAGTCAAAGTCTCTCTTTTTCTTTTTAATCTGAATTCACTGGTTCAAGTCCTTTGGAAAATGGGAAACAAGCCTACTCCATGTTCCATGTGATAACACTTCAGATATTTCAAGGTGTCTACTGTATTATCTCTCAATCTTCTCTTCTCCAGGCTAAACATACCCATCTTCATCAGGCCTAGTTTCCAGACCTTGGTTGCCTCCTCTGGACGTATTCCAGTTTCTCAGTATCTGTCTTAAACTGCAGTGTGCAGAACTAGACATAGCCTAACCAAAGTAGAATAGAGTGGTGCTGCTATGTTCTTGATCTGGACACTCTGTCTATTGATGCAACCCTATAATTCCAGTGGGTTTTTTCTTTCTTTTCTCCTTACTGCATCACACTGTTGACTCATCTTTAGTTTGTGGTTTACTAAGATTCCTAGTCCCTTTTCACAAATACTTCTGTCAATCCAATTGTCACCAATACTATATTTGAACATCTGATTTTGTGTGTGTGTGTGTGCACGCACAAGCACACACACACACACATGAACACACAAACATGTGCATGCCTAAATGTAGAATTTCAAGTTTAGCACTGTTGAAATTAATTTTGTTTGTTTTGGTCCAGTTTTTCAATCTATTAAGGTCATCCTGAATCTGTCTTAGAAGTATTAGCTACCTCTCCTAGTTTACTATTATTTGCTAATCTAATGAACATTCCTTCTATTCCTTCATCCAAATCATTGTAAAATTATGGAACAATAT
Organism: Intellagama lesueurii; assembly: GCA_037013535.1. Lineage (NCBI taxonomy): Eukaryota > Metazoa > Chordata > Lepidosauria > Squamata > Agamidae > Intellagama > Intellagama lesueurii. The sequence continues at coordinate 21,249,137 of JBAJHW010000005.1, forward strand.
TGGGCCCAGAACAGAACTATGTGGTGCTCACTTGTCTCTTCCCTGTTGAGCATCCTTTGTGTATGGTCTGTCAACCAATTACAAATCCATCTAATTGTATAGCCCCATATTTTTATCAATAATATCACTGGCAACCTCAATAAAAGCTTACTGAAACCAAGATATACTACACCTACAGAATTCCCCTGATCCATCAAGCTTGTAAGTCTATCGAAAGAAGCAACAAGGTCAGTCTGGTATGACTTGTGATTTTTAATGAAACCTATGGTGGCTCTCAGCAATCACATCATTCATTTCTTAGTGTTCATAGTTCAACTGATAATGCTCTGTGATAGAACCTTTCCTTGTATCAGAATCAAGCTGATTGGTTGATAATACTCAGGTCCTTTTTTCTTCCTGTCTCTGAGGATGAGGACAACATTCACTTGCCTCCAGTTTGCATGGACCTTCAACAATTTTCAAGGATTACAAGCAGAGACTATTTTTTCCAGGGATTTTTTTAGTACCCTTGTGTGCAGTGCTCCAGAGACTTGAAATAATTTAAACTAACTAGGTATTTACCTACCTTGGGCTGAAGCCCTGTCCTTGCATCACTGATTCTGATTTTGCTAGGTTGAAGACTATTGGAGAGAAGATAGACACAAAGTAGGTATTGAGCAGTTTTGCCTTCTCTCTGTCACACACTAGCACTTCTCCATCTTCTCCATGTGGCATAGCTACTATTCCACTATTCTTCTTGTTGTTCTGAGCATAACCACCACCATCCCCCCTTTCTTATTTTCATCTTCTCTTGCCAGCTTGAACTCATTCTGACTTTTAGACTTACTGATGTTCTTCCTGCAAGTATTGGTGCTACTTATTGAATGTTCCTTTGAATATTTGTGTTGGGAATGCCTTCTTTTTACCCATCACTGATGGGCTGGGCTGGTGGAACTTTCAATGGGCATATGGGGAGGAGGCTGGCTATGTGAGTGCCCCATTACCTTCAGACCCTGCAAGTCAATAGTAAAGAGGCTCTTGCATTGCTTCCTTCCCAAAATCATTTAGCCAGCCTCTAACTAGCTCCAATCCTGATCTGTTGTCTGGCTGATATATCACAAAATTCAATGTCGACTTTAATGATTTAAGCAAAGCGATCCTGAAATATGACAAGTAGGAATTTTGACTTCCAGGTCTTCACCACCATAATTTCTTGGGATGCATTGCGGTATAATTTCTTTTTCAGTCTTAAAAAAAAAACTTTAGAAGTAGAACACAGCAAGTTGAAGGAGTTGTGACAAATAGACTTATCTGTAATTAAGGTAAGCTGTGCAAATCCTCTCCTAAAACACTGAAATAAATTGTGATGCTCAGTTAATTGGCAAAGACAATGGACAGAACTTGGGGAGTGGGGTTTGGAAACCTGAAGGAGTTTTGTTGTTGTTGTTTTGGATATAAATGTGTCAGCAGGAGCAGAGATGCACAAATCATCTCGATTTAATTAGATGCCTGGTGAAATGTCTCATTAGCACAGGGTGTTCCCATGCTAATTTGTCAGAGCCCAATTATACTTAACCCTTCTTCTTCTCCTTCTTCTTTTTGAAGACATTGCTTGTGAGTCTTGGAAAACAGAATTTTGTCAACACTCTACAGTTATCTCATCATTTGTTTTGGTAACAAATCACTTGCTCTCTGTTTGCGTGACTAAATCAGAAAGCCCATACCTCTTGAGCTGGAAGTAAGCCCACTGAGCTCAGTAGGACTTACTTCTGAGTAAACATGCACAGGATTACACAGATAGGCCTGCAAGTAGGAACTGGGAGTTTTTGATGCCTGAGACCTTGCTATGGTTCACTGTAGTTTCTTTAAACCTACCTACTACCTATGTTTCTATCTTCTTTCTTTTTCTGTATCTCTCTCTGTTTTTAACACATACACAAATAAATGTGACATGCCAAGAAAAATGCTAGAAAGTTTTGAATGACAGAGCATGCTCCACTTTTCCTTTCTTTTCAAACTCACAAATAGGGATGGGGATAGAAAGAGGTACTGTTGGGCTCCAGTGCTCCTCAGACAAGCCAGCATAAACATTAGTGAAGGACAATGGGAGTGTGGGAGTTATATTTAGGACCTTGTATGCAGTCTGTAGTTTGTTTGACTAGCGGGGATTTTTCTGGGCTGGGTGATCCAGCACTAACTAATAATTCCTTCCAGCCATGAATTCAAAGAGAACTCCATCTCTCTGCTGAGTGTTCTGTCCCTCTCTTTCATCTGTTGGTGGCAGTTGTTTGTTGCTGTTGATCTATTTAGTTGGTTGCTAGTATGTGTACAGTAAAGAAATACGTATAGACAAGTTTGTAATTTCAAACAACTGTATGCAAAGAAATGTTTTACCAGAAATTCAAATGCAACAGGGAGCTGCAGCCCAAGAACTTCAAGAGGATCACAGCCCCTCTGGTAGAAGTGGAGAAGTTATAAAATATGACCACAGAACCTTTTAACTTTGTGAATGTTGTTTTCTTTGTACTTTTCAAGCAGATGGCAGAGTCTCTAAACACAATGTATGATCTCCCCAGACTTCTAAGCTTTTTGACAGTATCTCTCCTATTCAGGAAAGTGAGATGGATTCAGCAGAAGAAACTGGACAGACTGGCCTACATGCTAGCTCATTGCCAGACATATGGAATATTACCATACAGATGCTGCTATGAGGTATATTTATATACTAGTAAATATTGAAGTATTTAAACACAGAAGTTGCTAAATGATTTTTTTTCTCTTAGCCAGTTTAGCATAGGGGACAGAGTGATATACTAGGACTCAGGAGACCTGGGTTCAAATCCCTACTCAGCCATGGAAACTCGTTGGGGAAGGATTGCACTAATAAAACCTTGCACACCTGCTTCAAATAACCCCTGTGATGTTTCTAATCCTTCAAAATCCATGCAACAAATTAGCAGCTATTGTCACAAATTGAGATTTCTGTTATTTGCAATAATTGTGTAGCTTATTATCATTTTCTTGTCACACAAAATACTAAAAAATGCCTCACCTTCTCTTCAGTCTTGGAGAATAATTTCACAGTTCCTCTTCCTTGACAAGTGAGGATTTACAGAATCAAAATCTCTCATGTTATATTTAGCTCCTAATTTCCTATGAAGGTGGTTCCCAAGAAAAATAATGTCACATTTTTGATCAGTTTAAGCACAAATTTTCAAACATATGTTTGCTCTGTTGGGTAAACCTCCAGATCAAAGTGCAGGCTATCTTACAAAACTGGATTATCAGAAATTTTCCATCCCTCTTGTCCTTCCAACATGGTATTCCTGCTTAGATCAAGACTAGAAGACCTCTGGCATATGTTGTTGGATTCTAACTCTCTTTCACTTCATCCAGCATGACCAACAATGAGGATGTACATGAGCTATGGAATAATATCTGGAGAACCACAGATTCCACACCTGTGCTGTGGATCCTTAGCTATGCCTGCAGATCTTTAGGTTTCAAACCAGCTGAAGGATTTAAGGTTCTGCTGGGGTTCTAATTGTTCTGAGGTTGAAACAGGAAAACCTATAGGGATGTTATCCAAGATCCTTTGTGGTGGAAGATCAGGATTCAGAACAAACAAACAAACAAACAAGAAATTAAGTCATTTGAGGACTGGCTTGCTCTGGTCCATGGGGTCATGAAGAGTTGGACACGACTTAACGACTAAACAACAACAACAAAGCAGAAAAACATTAGAAAAACTCTCTGGATTGTACTTTCTCTGTTTGCATGCTGCAACAAAGATATATAATCTCCAGCCTCTAAAACAGTTATGAATGATACGCTCAGACTGCTGTCCCAGCTTTGTCCTGCTGTCATGTACCTTCAAATCCAGGGTCCTTCATCATCCTAGGTAAGTCCAGAGTTTTACATTGCCTGCAGGAATAGAAGACAAAAGCCTTTAAAAAAAACAACAACTAAATAAATCTGAAGGCCAATTTTCTCACCTTGACTGATATTTGAGATCTCAGCATTGTCCTCAAAGCACTTTTGGCATTACCGATTGGCTTTCATTTGTATTCTGTCACTGGCTGAGAGCTCTGTACAAAATAATAATTCACATCAAGCTCATGAAGCGGACACTGCTTGGCCTGACTTCCTCCAGTCTCAATACTTTCCACCCACTTATCATCAGCCCACGCTTCCCAGGGTCTTAAATGTTTTCCAATACCTACCACTTCCTCACAATCAATCTCGAAAGGCAATGAGGGTGAACAGGGTTGGACTAAGATGGAGTTACATTCCAGTCCCGTTTGTATTTACTGAGAAGTCAGTCATGCTAGGGTGCCCTTTTTGCATGCTGTCATAGAACTCCACTGCTACTGTGTGATCCTGTACAGGAGGACCATCACTCAGATCAGTGGTGTATGGCTTTTTCTTTTGTTTTTGCTTCTCCTCCCAGAGACTGGCAGATCTCTATGGTGCTGGAGGGCACTCTGGCACCCTGTGTACCATAGAGTATCATTGCATTGGCTGCCCAATCTCATCAACAATTGATGTGATGGTGGGAAATACGGCAGTAGCTGGCAGTTTGCTGAGGGCAGCAGCATACTCCATAATGGAATGGCTTACGCCAGTGGTTCCCAACCTTGGGTAACCCAGGTGTTCCTACACGGCAATTCCCAGAAGCCTTCACCACCGGCTGTACTGGCTGGGGTTTCTTAAAGTTGCAGTCCAATAACATCTGGGTTACCCAAGGTTGGGAACCCCTGGCTTAGCGGATGTGCAAGTGATCCAATGCCCTTCTCTTGTCAACCTCAGGAAGTGGTTCTAAGAAAAATGCCAAAACTAAAGTGTCAAAGAAAATTAGACACAAAAATGCACTGTATCTGGGGGAAAACCTTCACCAAAAAGAAATCCATCCAATAGGTAGAGTAAAACTGCCGGGTAGGTTCCATATGAACCTACCCGGCAGTTAAGATCTAGCCAGGGGGCCCTTTTGAAAGAGCCGTCCCTCAAGGAGGTAAGAGGGATGGCTTGTAGACAAAGGGCCTTTTCGGCAGCTGCCCCCAGACTATGGAATGCCCTCCCGACTGAGATTCGTCTGGCGCCGACGCTGATGACATTTCGGCGCCAGGTCAAAACCTTCCTGTTCCAGAAGGCTTTTAATTGAAATGATATCAGCTGTGGGTCTGATGGCAATTTTTTAGAGTATATATTTTAATTGCATTTTAATTGTTTTGTCTTTTTATTGTATTTTAAATGTTGTAAGCCGCCCAGAGACCTCTGGGTAGTGTGGGCGGCATATAAGTTAAATAAATAAATAAATAAATAAATAAAATAAATAAAAATGTGTCTATTAAGATAAATATGTTGAAACAATGTGGATAAATTTTCATGCTAAGAGCCAAAATGATATACTAGGGAATTGAGAAAGTTAATTGACAAGTTGCTAGGGGCCCAGTCAGGTACATGATCAGACATGCAAAAATATGTGGCAGTCACCAATCGGCTGCCACAGCTTCTGCAATTCTTTTGGCATAAAGATATCCAAAAGGATTCTGGCCAATATTTTTCTCATCCACAAGTGGGGATGTGAAATCAGGCTGAAATGAGGCAAATGAGCAACACAGCAAAACTAAAATTTGTATATTTGTACATCCCTAAGGATATTTATATTCTAAGGAGGGTGATCATACCAGTAAGGCTGCATCACTCTCCACCTTCTCCCTCCGGCAGGCTCTGGGCTTAGGAGGAAAGCTCTTAAGAGAGTGGGTTGATAGTCCCAATGAGATGCAACCTTGTTCTGCAGTCCCAGCACTGTTACTAAGGCCTGAACACAACGGATCTAGTAATCAGTTGCTTGAAGGCAAAGGGAATCACATAAACACACATAGACACCCATCCTAGCAGGCTCCCTCTTGCACTCCAGCTCCTATACTGGTTGCAAGAGCAGGCATGTAACTGGTCATGCAATGTAAAGCTCTTGGTGGTTGAGCATGCACCCATTCCCCCCTCCCGTTTTGGCCCTGGTTGCTGTTACAACCCCCCCCCACACACACACTTTTAGCCACTGTTGCATTGGACCAATTTAGAATACTTTCTTGGAATCGTGTTTGACAGATGGTGCAGTATAGCTCTTGCTTCTGCTGAGATCCTAACATTGTCTCATTGGCTGTACTTGTTAGGCATGTGCCTTTTTTTGGGGGGGGGGGGACACTCCAGATTGTAGAATTCTCCATTGGGAGGTGCTCACCTTGAGAAAGTGCTGAACATTCCCCCCTGCATTTAAGCCACACGATATTGGCCAGAGAGGCTATAACTCAGGGGAGTTAACTGTTCTGGGAGTTTTAGTCCCGAAATGTAACTTTCTCATTTTCTGGAGAATAGGGTGTTAAGATCCTCAGAAGCGGCTTTTCTCTCAGTCCCACCACCTTCACAGGTGTGTTTGGTGGGGACAAGGGAGAAGGCCTTCTCTGTTGCTGCTCCCAGATTTTGGAACTCCCTCCCACAGGAGGCCAGGCTGGCCCCATCTCTATTGTCCTTCCACCAGCAAGCGAAGATCTTTATGTTCACACAAGCTTTCCCTGAGTGACTGGCTGCTGAGTGGGTCTTTTAAATGGATTGGTGTGCCTCACTGCTTGAAAGTAGACATTGCTTTGGTTAGCATTTCTTAGAATTGTATTCGTTTGATCCTTTTTAGTATTTGTATACTTACTTTTTTGTTTTTAACTTTGAATATTGTGTCTTAATGATACAAACTGCCTTAGGTCTTTTTTAAGGAGAAAGGCGGAATTAAATAAATCAATAAATCAATAAATAAAATTGCAATCTAATCAGAAATAAGTGCCATGGAGTTAGCTGCAGCTTACTCTTAGAGGACAGAATGTGTGCTGTTCATTACTTCTTGGCAGCCAGGTTGCCATTATTGTTATGTTTGCTTTGATGATGCAAATCATTTATTACATATCAAATCATTATGGCTGTCATCAACTGGCTAGAAAAATATAGGAAAGTACTCTCTGGTTCCCTCTGGGGCCTGCTCTGATACTGCATCTTGGAAATATTCATGTAAATAAAAAATGCCCTTGAAGAATATTTCCCTTAGGACTGATAAAATAATGGCACAAACCTTGGGAAATTCCTGTAAAATGCTTCTCAAAATGCCTTTAAATTGCCTTAAAGAGTAACTATTGAAAGTTAATTAGATTTTACTTGTTGCACCTAAATAACCTAGGTGTAACAAGTCACTTAGGTGCTATTAGTGATACCTGAAAGTTACTTTACTTTACAGTTATATTACTTCTTATCCCAGTTCAACTATTTACTGGCAACCACGGTACTTGTAGCTAGCTACTTTCAACCTCTCCTGAGTCTCAAGTGAGTGGGTAGAGGATTGCACTTTTCAAAGGTAGCCATACAGAGAAGGGGCAGGATCAGTTCTTGATCATCCCAGAGTGCAGGACACATAATAATGGGCTCAAACTACAGGAAGCCAGATTTAGGCTGAATATCAGGAAAAACTGCTTGACTGTTAGAGCAGTACAACAATGACATCAATTACCTTGGGAGGTGGTGAGCGCTCAAATGCTGCAGGCATTCAAGAGAAAATTGGACAACTATCTGTCAGATCTGCTTTGATTTGGATTTCCTGCATTGAGCAGGGGTTGGACTTCATGGCCTTACAGGCCCTTTCCAACTCCATTATTCTGGATTGCAATCTGAAGTATTTAACAGTGGTGGAATCCTGCCCATCATTTGGAGCCATCTCAATCTCCTAGTCTCCACTTCACTTAGAATTCACTTGTTCTATCCAGCCCACACCTAGTTAGCTTGCTAATCAGAATATCATGGGGCACTTTGTTAAAGGCTTTGCTGAAGTCAAGATATATTACATCTACAGCATTCCCACCATCTACCAGGGAGATGACCCCCCAAAAATGAGGTAAGAGTAGTCTGCAGGATTTGTTCTTGAGAAATCCATGTTGGCTTCTAGTTATTATTGCATTGTTCTCAAGGTGCTTGCAGAGTGTCTGCTTTAAAATCTGCTTCAGAATTTTCCCTGGGATTGATGTCAGGCTGTAGTTCCTTGGTTCCTCCTTTTTTGCCCTTGTTGAAGATTGGCAACTTGAGAGCAGCCTTTACATTTGAGGCGAAACAAATACTGACAGTGTCTTGGGTGTCTGTTTACTATAGATGTTCTATATCCTGGAGTGCATTGCCATGCATTTATTTATGGTTTGCACATGAAAGTGTCTCCTCAGGTAACAGAATAACCTTAAAGAACATAATAGCAGAGGAATAAGCACCCAAGAAGTGCATTTCTAATCTTCAGCAGTACTTTGAATTCTATCTTCTAACTTGCAATTTGGTACGTGTCTGCACAGAAGAAACGTAATTTGGTTGCCCACCCCCTTTTGTGTTTTGATTTATATGTGAAGCATCATGCACCAGTTTTCTGTACAGAAAAATTAGGAAGAGCAAAATGTTTGGAGTCGCCTCTGGGAAAATCCTTTCAAGTAAACAGACCATTTAGAAACAATTCAGGTTCTCCAATTTCTATCCCTCCTTCTTTATTCTCCTGCTGGTTGCTGTGGAAACTGATGTCATGTTTCTCTTTGAGAAAGAATGTGAACCAAACAGGTTCACTAATGTGATGGCTCTCCCCCAATGGCTTCTGAACATATGGTGGATCCCCAATGGAAGATTCCAGGCCATGCATCTTTGACCTGCTTTTCATAACTGAGAACAAAATAATTCAAATTGAGAGATCAAACCAAAATTTTAGAAAAGCACAGCTATGACTAGTGTTAGTGGGTGAGATAGTAACCCAAGGGGGTCCGTGCTCTTTTTCTTGGCCTTTATGATCATTACCAGGATGGGGTCTGACAACAGAATGTGCATTGGACCCCAATCCTCCTGGGATGGTACTTATCAATCAATACAGAGCATGATACACACATGGATAGAGACGTAAGAAGAGCCCTGCTGGATCAGGCCAAGGGCCCATCTAGTCCAGCTTCCTGTATCTCACAGTGGCCCCACCAGATGCCTCTGGGAGCACACGAGACAACTAGATACCTGTCTCCTGAGATGTACATCAAAGGCAGCAGCTCAGGGCAGTTATTTCCCAGCTGTCCCTCTCACCTCAAGGGCAGCTCTGGGGAGTCCAGCCCTCCATTTGAAGGTGCCAATTATCTTGTCCACACCTGGTTTAAAGACAAAGAGTCCTAAGAAGGGAGAGTTTGCAAGAGCCTTGAAGCTACCCATCATCAACAGTGAGGGGCAAAAAGTCAAATGCATTTCAAGAAACCAAAGTAGGGATTCATGGAACAGGTCCAGGACCTAGGAGATGTATGGTCTCCAGTAGCTTGTAATCCAGGGGGCTTTTTATAGCTGGGTTATTGGAGATTAAGCAGGTGCTTCACTGTAGATGTTTGAACAGGAAGGGGAAGAAATTAGTAGCAAGGTTTGGCCCTTGGATCTCCCCAGGAGAAAGGGCCTCCTGTCAAAGAGATCCCTACTCCTGATCACATTCTTTCTCTTTCTCTTCACCTTAGGGATTCATGGCAGGGTCATGCCTTCAGCTTTCCCGGTTTTCATGCACTGGCAGGGGTATGGCTTCATCCTCCTCACATAGCCCCTGTGCCAAGTCTTCCAAGGCTCAGGCTCCTGGCTCCCCAAGGGTCCAGGGTCTGTGAATGCCAGCAGATCTTCTTCTGTTAATGGGTTCTGTGGTGCTGCTTTCATCCTTGCTGGAGGACTCCTCCAACATGACCTTGAGAAATTTTGCCCCCAAAGCAAGCCTAAATCCAATTGAAAAAGTCTAGATGATCAGCTTCCTCCTAATATTCTTGGGGCCTGGCTGCCAGAACCTTCGCCATCTCCTGCCAGCAAATGGGGCATATGCAGTCAGCTGGAAATTATCAAGTTCTTCTCCAACTATGTAAAGATGGCTAACACCATCCCCTCCCAAAATGATGAATTTGCTTGTGCAGACACACACATACCAGATTCAGCTGGTCAGCCTCCACTCAACTTGGCGAAATGGACAAAAGTCTAGAGTCCAGGTGATCAACCGAACAGCTCTAAGCACGTTCTCCACTTCTTCAGGCTACAATGATTGAAACTGATCCCACCAAATTGGTTCAGATGGTGCATGAGATATCCATTCAGGACTGCAAGGATATGGCATCTGGGCTGTGGGAGCAATGAACAATTATACTGTCTAAGTTCTTTGACAAATATAAGAATAATAATCATGTGTCATCAAGTCAATTCTGACTTCTGGTGACCCTTTTCAGGGTTTTTCCAAGTAGAGTAAACTCAGAAGTGGTTTACTATTTGCTTCTCCTGGAGGTACCTTGTGACTGTGCAGCTTGCCCAAGGACCCACAGGCTGGCTCTACTCACAGGGAGGCAGTGGGGAATTGAACTCCCAACCTCTGCTGCTGCAAGCAGATACTTAAAAACCTGAGTAATCCTGAAAGCCAGTTGACAAATATAGACTCTTAGAAATATATATGTGATAATGCTTCTGTGTGGAAGTTTTTGGGGCTTTTGAATGACCTGTAGTTCATCTACCCATTAAGTAAAGGGTCATAGGTTGCATCCATATTGCATGATCTGGATGGCAGAACTGAGATACAGGTTTGAAATATATGAACCCCAAAGGTCATCCAAGACATCTTGGTGCATGAGGTGGAACACCAAAAGTCAACTGCCACCTCCCCAAGTTGTGTACTGACCAAGCCAGCCAAATTATGTTGGTACTAGAGAAGGTAAATCCCATAAATACCCATTCCTCTCCTTGCCACTACATGATGATTGTAATATAATAATCTCCCTGCCACTAACTAACCATAATTAAATGTAATACATCAAATAGCCAAGCAACCTGAGGCAGCTGCCTCACTCTGCCTAATGGCAAGACCAGTCCTGCCTGTGAAAGCAAATGGATTTTGTCAGCACTGATATGTAATTAAGCTATTAAGAAACAACTCAGCACGCTGGCAAATAAAAAATATTCTTTGCTCAGTTAACAAATAGCTATTATGTGGCTTCTTTTCAGTGTCACTTCCGGATTGTTGTGTTTGAATGCTTGTTGTCAGCTCTCATTTTTTAATGATCAATTGTAAAAATAAACGATTGAGCTTTTGCATACACCGAAAGGTGACACATTGTGATTCATGGCATGCAAATGCTGCCGAGGAACTCAATACACCCAGTGAATAGGTTGTCAATTTCTGTGTAATTACTTTGGGGCTGTCAGAGTGTGTGTGTGTGCGCGCGCGTGTGCGTGCGTGCGCATGCACACACATTGTGTATGCTCCATGCATTATTAGTCACGTAACAAATGAGAATGCACCCAGGCAATTAATACTGCTCACCAAGCTTATTGTTTATTGCTATGAAGTTATTGCTATGTTATTTGTGTGTATGTGTGTATGTGTGATATCTTTTCTTTCTGCTTTGCTGAAGTCATCAAGCATAAAATGCTGCAGGAGAGTTGGAGTGGTTCACAGCAATTTGCCCACCCTGGTATTTTTTCAGCGAGAGTTCTGAAACATACACTGTAGACCCACCTACCCCATGTTTCCAAAATAGGTCGCCAGATGAGGTACTGTCACCTTGTTGTTATTATGCAGGTGCTTCTGATCTGCTTCAGCAATTTCTTGTCTTCCCTTTCCTCTTTCCCATTCGCCTCCCCAAGACTAGGTGTGATTAATGGCTATAAACAGAACATCACGAAAGAACGCTTTCGCCTACGGGTCATAGAAAATGGGATGAAAGTACAATTCCACAGTGCTCATTTTACCCAGGGATGACAAGTCTTACCCCTCCCCTGGGAGGAATGCAATTTCCACAGGTTTTTGTTCCCAAATCGCATTTTGTCTCCATTTGCAGGCAGGATTGTCCCCCGCCCACAAAAAAAAACTGAACAGGGCTTACAAAGGTTGATATTCTAGAAACATATTTCACCTGGTTTGTTTTTAGCTATTCTAGTTGAAGCACAGGCTGCAAAGAATATGCACATGTTAAGCAACTGTTGCTGAGGTGGGCTTGGTATTTGGATTGGGACCATTTGCAGCTGTCAAGGGGAAGATCAGCTGGACTGCCAGAGAGCTCAGTGGCTTAAGTATCTGGATGTAGAGCCAGAGGTTGGGAGTTCGATTCCCCACTGTGCCTCCTTGACAGGGGCTGGACTCAATGATCCACAGGGTCCCTTCTGACTTTGCAGTTCTGAGATAATGATGATGATCTTTTTAATATCGTAGCAAGTGAGGGCAGCTTAACTCCACCTGTTAAGCCCAACAGTTCTACTGTGTGTGCGCGCACACACATGTGTGAATTGCTGCTTAAAACTACACATAGATTTACCTATAACATATAATTAGGCATGTCATCTATGAGTGAGCCTCTTCTTTAATGGTCTCTGTAGACAGTTCCAAAGAAGGAGCTGTCCTGTTAACCTTCTTGCTAATACAAATTTGCTGATATTCCAAATTCCAAACCTTAATGGAGATAGAAAAAGAATTTAAAAATGCCCCAAGTAAGTAAACGTTCAGAGATAGGTTACTCTTCTTCTTCTTCCTGTTATGTGCCATCAAGCTGTCTCCGCCTCATGGTGACGCTATGATTGAGTGCTATCTAAGATGTCCTGTCCTCAGCCTTCCAGCACAGACTCAAGCCGATGGCGTCTTTTAGGGAGACAGTCCATCTCATATTTGGTTTTCCTCTTTTCCTGCTGCCTCCCATTTTCCCCAGCATTATTGTCTTATCCAGAAAATCCTGTCTTCTCATGATGTGCCCAAAGTAGGACAGCGTCAGTTTCAACATTTTTGCCTCCAGAGATAGTTCAGGCTTGATTTGATCTGCAACTAACTTGTTTGTCTTTCTGGCAATCCAGGATATCGGCAAAGCTCTCATCTAGCCCCACGTTTCAAACAAATCAATTTTTTTCCTGTCAGCTTTCTTAACTGTCCAGCTTTCACATTCATATGCGGTGATCAAAAATACAAGAGTTTAGATGATCTTGGTCTCCAATGACACATCCTTACACTTGATTATATTTTCTAGTTCCTTTATTGCCGGCCTTACTAGTCCTAGCTCTTCTTCTGATTTCTTGCTGCAGTCGACATTTGGATAGATGATTATATCTCAAGTATAGGCAAGTAAATAAATAAATCAGGAAACATTTATTCACCAGCACAACAAAACTAAGTGAATTCAGATTCATTATTTAACCTCCTAAAGTAAGTAAAGGTTCAGAGATAGATTATTAGACTGATATGATTTAAATCTGTCCAAATGATACAGTGAACAAATTGTTTCAGTGATTATTAAAAGACCTACAAATGAAAAACTTTCTCGGTGTATTTTAGGGATGGGTGGGAGGGATGTATTTTTATCCTGCTTTAAACCCTTGCTTCCTGAACCTTGTTATGGCTTACATTTCAACAATCAGTTTACAATGAGCCCTTTGTGTCCAATATTTCTGATCCTTGCAGGGTCCTTAATGAAATCACTTTTTTCGTCATAAAGCAAACACATTCATCGCCTTAAGTCCCTCGCTGAAAATTTGTTTTTCAGCTCTTGAATAATTTATCATAATTCATATATTAATGCCAAGATTAGTGTGCAGGGCTGACAAATGAGAGAATAGTGATTGCAGAGAATATGCAGTGAAACAACTTCACCTAGAAGGACAGAAAGAAGGATGCAAACTCACACAATAATAATAATATTTTAATACCTGGTGTGTGGATTTGGAACCAAGGTATAACACGTAGGTTGACATTTTCTATTTGCTGTATTCTTGTATTTTCCTTGATTACTTGTTGCTTGATATTTCACATGCAAATTTTTAATGAAGGCTTTTTCTTTAAAAATGTAAGCAGGGGGAAGCTATGTGGAGAGACCTGTTCCAAGACAGAAGTTTCCAAGCATTATGCAAACATACTGTGCATTTACAATTCCCATAGGGAATTTTAAAAAAACAGAAAACAAGTAAACAAGCAAGAGCTGTACGGATAATTGAATGGCAGGATATTGCTCTCACAATCGAGGGTGAAACTAAGATGCTGACTGCAATTTGGAAGGTTCTTCCACTGCTCAAAATTGGCTTCATTATCATTTGCTAGTTACATCGGGGTGAGCAAAGAGCAGTCCTCCAGATGTTGCTGGACTGCAGCCCTCAATATTCCTCAGCACTGGTTGAGAATGAGAGCTGCAATTCAAGAACACCTGAATGGCTGTGCCACCACCCCACACACTATTTGACTATATAATACTTAGAAGGGTTTCAGACTTGAACTTAGGAAATTGCTTCACACCAAGCAGGGTTCAACACAAACGGAGTTTCCTCTAACTAAAACTCCCTTAGGGTTGAGCAAGCCTTCCTTATGCACTTCATTACTGATTCTTGATTTCTAAAACAAGCAAGAGATGGTAAGGCATACTTTGGTTGCTGTCAAACCTGGCTGCTTACCCTATGCAGGAGACAGGGTCCCTCCGCTTGCTAAGTTCTATTCCCCTTCCCCAGAGTGATAATGGATTCTTCAGATGCTGAAGTCAGCTGTAAACACTGAACTTGGGTTTCTTTCCTAGCTAACTTTGCAATATTAAAACATGCACAAATTAAAACAACGAGTCACCAAATTTGTTCAAAAATCGCTAATTCGTCAATTCGTATTCATACAAATCAATGGCCCCGACGAATACAAATCAATTTTCAGTGATTTTTGATTTTTTTTTGGTTTGGCTATAAAACACACACCCCCGGTACCTAGAGGCACCAAAATGGTAGGGACGAGTCATCTAACCCTCCCCTACAATCCCTCCAAGTTTGGTGAAGATTGGGTTTTCCCAAGCCTGGTGCTAAAGGACAGTTTCCTGGGGGGGGGGGGGGACCCACTTTGTGGGTGTATAACTTGGATGTCTGAAACCCACTTATGTGAGTGTTCTGTCAGACTAGTCGTGGGTACAATGAGAGTTGGCTGCTGTGAACTTCATAGCCAGTGGGAAAAGAAAAGACAAAATTCCCATCAAGGTTTTGTTTTCAATCAAAGCTTTCCTATAGTGTTATGCCAAAAAAAGTATAGCTCGTGGTGTGATAACACATCGGTAGCTGGAATGTTCATACATGCAATGATGCTGTAGCAATGTATCACTTTGTAATTGCAAATGGAATGCAGGAGTCCCCCCCCCCCCGTACAATAAACAAATAAATCAGCATAGCACCATTGTTTTCCTCTTCCACCATTCAATTCAATGCCATCAATATTTTCCATCACAGGATCGCTGCTATTTACCCACACTTCCATTCCAGAAAAGGTCATCTTCTGCCAACAACTGTTCTGCTTGATAATTGAAGATTATTACAGCTTAGCAAGCTCTCGTGAGCAGCTGCGATCCTGCTTTAGAGAGCATTTCTTTCTCTCTTTTTTTTCAAAATCCCACTCTCTGGTGAAAAAATGTGGAGCCTTTGCTTTAAATAACTCTTCAGCTGATGTACTTTGTGTTATCTGTGTGCCATTAGACAGTGCCACATGATTTAAAACCAAATAACTCACTGCATACAGTACTGGGAGAATGTGACTTTGCATTCACAATTACAATTTGTACAGACAGCAACCTAAAGTGGCATAAACACTGAAGAGGTTAACAAATGCCAGCTTTAAGGGAAACTGACACTTGGAATGCTTCTCAAAGTAATTCAGATACTTTCTCTGTCACGCTTAAGTACTGAAGTTCCAATACAACTGGAGTTTCTCTTAACTAAAACTGCCTTAGGGTTGAGCAAGTCTTCCTCATGCACTTCATTACTGCTTCTTGAGTTCCAAAACAAACAAGAGATGGTAAGGCTGAAGGTGGGGGAAATATTGTTGTGTGTTGTGACAGGGCAAGTTTTGAAGTGCAGATGGACATTGCCACCATCACCATAGGCCCAGGGATACTATGGAAACATAGACATGAGTGCTGATCAGGTTCCAGCAGTCTTCCTCTCCACCAGGAGCAGAACCTTTGTAAAGCTAATGAATCTGAATTACATGTTCAAAAGTAAGCCACTCTAAAAACGTTTTCCATTACAACATGGGTAGTGTACAATAATATATATTGTTGTTAGGAAAGGGCTATTAATGATAATACCTTTTGGAAGTAACTAATTCATAGGGTTAAGTTGGGAGGGACTTGACAGCACACAACCACCACCACCACCACAGGGAAGAAACTATAGAAAAGCTGGAAAACAGCCAAATGACATCACAGCCATCTGGAGAATTCCAGAGGGTCAGGTCAGATTTGGAGTCATAGCTTTGGGTTTAGGTTCCTCACCTTGAAGAAGAAGGTGTCACAGATAGAGGGTGAGGCCAAAGATTTATTTTCTTAATTTGTCGGGTGACCATAGTTCTGAAGCAACTTGACAGCACATAACAATTTTTTCCAAGTACTATGTGCTAAAGAACAAAGGGAGGGAGGGAGGGAGGGAGGGAGGAAGGAAGGAAGGAAGGAGTACCCTGAGTTAGAGTATTACTGAACTTGGAAAGGTGGCTGCCATTAGTCTGAATAGGATCTTTATAAAATGGTGGGATGTACTGCAAATAATAATGCTAGCATGAATTCCCAGAAGCTGGACCTATGGAAGATACAAATGCCATATGTAATGAAGGGTGACCCTGAGGCAAGTAAATGCCCAGTTCTATGGGCTTAACTATAATTTTCTTTCTTTTGATATAAAATTACCAATATGTTGCTTGGGGCAGAAAGTTCACAAGTGATTACAGCATCCCCTGCATTGCTAAAGACATTTGGACACAGCTTCATGCCTTCGGCAAGAGTCCAGCTTTAATTGTAGCTGGCTGACAACTTATTTTCTGTCATTCCTTATTATTTTAGTGGGATGATGAGTACTGGTTTTTGTTTTTGAATAGGCAGGAAAACAGAGGTACAAGTGATGCAGGCACCTTTGCCGGCTTGCAACATTCATTGATATTGCCAACAAAATGCATGGCTAATTAACGGGGGATTCTGTCCAAACCAATTTTATTAATAAATAATTGTCCAGGACTGCTTTGAATATCCTTGGGACACAGGGAATCAGAAAAGCTTTCCACATGGGTTGCCATTTTTTTTCTGCATCTGTCTTTGGAAAAAGCAGACAAAACAAGTAATGGATGTTTGTGTCTATATGATAGTGTCAGGCAAATTGTTACCCTTGTTGTACTACATTTCCCATCATTCCTCATCATTCTCTGTACTCACTAGGGCTGATGGGAGTTGAAGTCTAACAACATGTGGAGGGTAACAACTTGTCTGATGCTGCAGTAGAGTAACAGTCCTATCACTTTCATGATAGCTGTTGTTTATTTCCTTATACCATGACACTTGCAATTTTCTTATTGGCTAAGTTAAAGAAGGATAACCCAAACATCTTCTAAGGATAAAACTGTATCTTACAACTAGCATGTCATTGGTAGACAGAATCCCTAAAGTACTGAAAGGCAAGTGCAAGCTCTTCATATCTCCCAGTGCAAGCTATTCATACCTCCCATTGGCCAAACTCCTCTTGTATACCTGGGCCAGAGCAGTGGGAATGATGTCACTGGCAGTGGCAGATTGCTGCTAATTCAAGAGTCCCTGCTTCCATTTTGGGCTACATGTGACGTTGCATTGAGTTACACACAACCTAGAACAGAAGCAGAGACTTGAATTAGTAGCAATCTACCACTGTCATTGATGGCATTCCTGCTGTGCCACTGTAGCTACATAACAGGATACTGGCCATTATTTGAAAAATAGCTTGCTGTGTTTTGTGATTGGTCATTGGGAGTTAAACCCAGATTTGTTTGCAATTATGATTGCTTAGATGTGAAAGTCTATTAGAATCACAACTTTGGAAACTAATAAGATTTCAACGTCTCTCTCTCTAATGTTTTATTTGACCTGAAGACTGCAACCCCGTGCTTGAAGACTAGGTAGTAAAGGCAACCAAAACAAGTGAACTGACTTCCAGGTAACCATGCATAGGATAACAACACATCAGTATTACCTCTCCAGGTAATAAACTATGGAGTCTCCAGAGGATGGTCAGAGGAAGATGAGGCTATCAATAAAACGGTGGAAGCAAAAAAAGTTCTGTACTACAAACCAGGTGTTTATGTCAGCCCCATCCCTGGAATTTCCAGTCCAGCTAGATTTATTTATTTATTTATTTATTTCATTTATACCCCGCCTATCTGGTCAATTATGACCAGATAGATGTTAAGTAAACTAGAAAAGCCAATCCAAAAACTGTGCAAAGAAGGGTTTGCTGTTGATTCAAATCAAGCTTTTACAAGGGCTGACTTAAAAACACCTACAGGAATTCAGTACTTGCTGTCAGGTTTTCCCTCCACATCATCTGGTTGGCTTGCTTTCTTGGATTTTATCCTCTGAAAATTGTGACATTGGATCAGAATAGCCAAGTATCCACAAATGTTTCAAACCATTAAAAAAAAAAAGGGGGGGTGCTTTATATAGCTGTATTTATTTCCTATGAAGATTGGTGGGGATTTTAATTTTAAGTCCACCACATTCATAAGGCTTTTTGTTCATCTGCCTGGACACTTTTTAAGTTACCTGATCTAATTATTATATTTCCTCTGTTGTGCAGTGATTGCTTTAGCAATATATTTTGATGCACTTTGCAAGGGTTTTTGCATTTTGATGCTCTTTTGTTTTCGGAGAAACAGTAAAACACTAAATGCTTAATAAAAACATTATTTGAACCCCTCCAGTATTAATTAATAATTGCGTGCCATCAAATTGATTAAATTCTATGGCAATCCTTTCCAAGGTTCCTTAGGTACAGAGTATTGGGGAAATTTTTGGTTTAAAAAAGGGGGTTTCTAGGAATTTGGTTATTCTTTTTAGTTAGCAGAGTATAAGCAGAAACAACAACAGAAACAAGAAAAGATCAGCTTGGTCTCAACATTCTCTTTGATTTTGCAAACAAACAAGCACTCTGTATGATAGAATCACTCTAGAAGCATTTGAAGCAGAAAAAAGGCATCTTTACTTAGAATAACCATCTGCAGTTACCATCAAAAGAAAAAAAAAAACGAGGGGAATGGAGTCTCCAGCATGCAGGAAACCCTGCATGGTTGCTGCTTGGAAGATGGTCAGAGGAAGAGGAGGCTGTTCTCAAAACAACAGAAGCAAAAAACAAACAGGAAGACAGGGTAGGTGCTTGCCTCATATGCCAGAGGTGGGAATAGAACTTCACAAATCAAGTCAGTGGCAAAAGACAATAACATTAGGGTGTAAAGCCCCCCTGCCACTGATATCCAGTGTTAGTGCATGCAAGATTGTTATTATGCCAACACAAATTTTTCAGATGAGGTTTACCAGTCTTTTCCTCCGGAGATGCTCTGGGACTGTGCAGTTTGCTCAGAGTGACAAGGTTGTCTCTTCTCCTAACAAAGCACAGTGGAAAACCAAACTCCTGTCCCCTGGCTCTGTAGCCAGCTATAGATGGCAGACATCAGTAATGATGCTGCGTTCTGCAACAGGCAGAAGGCTCCTTCAAGCCCCTTTCCCAAGCCTTCCTTTTCTGCTACAATGCTTCCTTGGGGTTGTGGTTCTTCAGGGAGTACTCTCTATAGACAACAAAAAGAGCAACAAGATTACTGCCCCCAAGGAAACATTGGGGCATTTTCCTCTCAGGAAGGGTTGTAGCAGGAAACGAAAGGTTAGAAAAAGAATTTGAAGGAGGCCTCTGCCTTATTCAGGTGGCTGATATTATGGTGTCTACAGGTATGTATCTGGGCTGAAACTCCAAGAATTCTGCCTGGGATTTCTTGGACAATTCTGGGCTTTGGAATCCAACAGAAAAATAGGAACAAAAAGAAAGAAAGGGGGAGAAAGAGAAGGGAACAAAGAATAAAAAAGAATGGCATACTCCCAGTTACCAATGGTAGGAGGAACAGACAAAGCCAAATTGAAAGTACTAAGCAAGTCACATTATTGATTGAAGTTCTGAAATACGTTTGCTATTTTTTACATAGTCTGAATTTTTCTTAATTACACAGTTTTAAAAAATAAGTTTGGTGTTTGGCACAGCTGTTGAGACGGAACCAAGATTTTCAAAGTTTTGGCCATCAGAAATCAGTGCTTTGATAAACAAAATGTATACTTAACACTGCATATTTTAACGCAAGGATTTTATTTGCACAATATTGGAAGAATGAAAAAACACCTACAGATCAAGAAATAATTAAAAAGATATTGGACTGTGCAGAAATGGACAGACTGACACTGAAAATTAAAGGAAAGGAAGATACAGGATATTATCAAACATGGAACCTGTTTTATCAATGGTTAGAAGCACGTTGTATAGATTAAGAGCTTAATATGTATTGTAGTTGTATTAACAAATGATTATAAGCTGAACCCAGGTGACATGATGTTAAATAAGCACGGATGGACTTTATAAATAATAATAATAATAAAAAGAAAATTAAAAAAAAATCAGTGTTTTTATCCCTCACACCCAGTTGCACTTTTCTGAGTTCTGTTCTATAGGCTATTTTGAATAGTTTGTTTTAAATACAGTTCTTGGTTATGCTTCAGGTGAGCAACACATTTCCCAACCATATGCAGGAAACCTTGGGAAAGGAAATAAAGAAAGAAATTACACCCAAGTCATGTCTCTTGTGAGAAAGAGGCTGGTAGGCAACTTCGCAGCATGGAGAAAACATCTTGGAACCCAGGTGCCGTGAAGACTATAAATATACTTTAAACATATTGACATTGAAGTTGCCAACTGAATATTCCCAACAGCTAAGTTTGAGGTGAATTTGGAAAGCCCTGTTCAGGCGGAAATAAAATAAAATAATCTTTAAGCATGTTGAAGGGAGCAGAAAGAATTTCAATTAAGTGAAGAGACATCCATCTTGTAACTGAGGGGAAAAACAATGGCAAGATAATAATGATTAGCGTTATTTCAATGCATATATTCTGCTTTCAAGGATGATATCAGCAAGTAGTATACTGGGACAAATGTCTGGTCCCAGACAGCCTCACGGGCTCAACTACCATTACCACAGTTGCTACACTATGGATTTTAAAAAAATGTATGGACTACAGATCTCATAATTCTCCATTCTGGGGGTTCTGTCTAAAAGACAGACACTTAAATGTGGCTTTCCTGGGAGAAACATCTCAACTGGGAGGCTTTGAGGTTGAGCTAGGCCTAGCTTCATCCAAGATTCATGTTCCTGCCCCAGTGCTAGCTGGGAGTTTTCTTTCTGAACAGGAAGCTAATCAGAGCTAGGCCTAGCTCACCTTCAGAGCCTTTCAGCAGAGGCCTTTTTTCCCAGATGAACCACATTTAGGCAGGTATGGGGACTCAAGTTGTGGGACTCACTATCAAGTTGGACTTAAGTCGCACTGGTGACTCGACTTGGAATAAACTAATTTATTTTTTCAAAGACTCAGACTCAACTCACAACTTGGAATCCACCCTCCCTTCCCTTTTTTCTGGGAAAACAGCATGTTTTTAATTGGGAGTCGGACTTGGGACTTGGTACCAAAGACTCAGACTTGGGATTCAGACCCAAATACTCGCCAACATCCAAATGCAGATTTAGGTGTCTACAAGGTGTAAGGTGTGAGTTAGAACTCCCAGAAAGGAGAATTATGGAATCTGTAAATCTGATCCCTAATCTGAACTTCACGATGAGCCTTGAGCTGTGCATGGAAACCTTCTAGTGTCACTAGCTGAATTATGCTATTTCCCCCTGCACTGATGCATAGGGGAAAAGGCTAGGCCAAGATAATTAAATCAGCATCACCAAGGATTTGCAATAGAGGCAGGCATTTATGGGAAATCACTGGAATTTGTGGGAATTCTGGGAGCTGTAGTCCATAAACACAAAGATGCACATCTCCAGTAGTTCCTTCCCAAAGTTTTGACCAATTCTCCCCATTCCCAGCTTCTTTCTTA
The DNA here is from genome assembly GCA_037013535.1 of Intellagama lesueurii. Classification (NCBI taxonomy): domain Eukaryota; kingdom Metazoa; phylum Chordata; class Lepidosauria; order Squamata; family Agamidae; genus Intellagama; species Intellagama lesueurii. The sequence goes on from JBAJHW010000005.1 coordinate 21,271,091, forward strand.
TGCTTCCTTTCTGAGTTGAATTCAAGGTGTTTACTGTGATGCCTTGTGCTGAATGGGGGCTTTTATTGGTGTGAGGAGCTCTGCTGATAAAGTCCCTTTTCCTCCTTTGTGGTTATAGTCAATTTAGAAGCCAACAACGTGTATGTGTCACTCCAATTATTCTTCCTCAGGTTCCCCAGAAGAAATACCTTGAATTTGTCAGCAGTGAATTTCACGGCTGAATTGTTCTCTGTGAATAATTTACGTGAGAAATTTAGCATTTGCTGTGAATGAACAACGCACCTATTTGGGTTTTTATGAATGCATTTGTCACCAGGTAATTGTTTGATTTATAGTTTATGCAAACAAAATTTCAGCCTGCGGGCTCCTTCCTACCAAACAGCATGTACATTGGCAATTTGCTATCCATCGCCCATTATTTATAGCATGGGATTGGGGAGAGTGAGGAGAATTTACCTGGTCTCAATTCCACTTCTGGATGGGCAACAAAGCAAATAATAGCAGCTTCTGAATGGTAAACAGCCAGAGAGGGAGGGAAGGAGACAGACCTTGTACACATAGCTCTGTGATTAAGGCGACTTGCAGGAAATGCTGGTTTTGGCCAGACATTTCTGTGAAAGCATAAGGTTGTGGTTAGAGTGTTGGGCTATCTCTTAGAAGACCTGGATTCAAAATCCCCACTTGGCCATAAAACTTTCTGGGTGACCTTGGGCCAGTCAGTCTTTCAGCCTGACCTACTTTGTGTGTGTGTGTGTGTGTGTGTGTGTGTGTGTGTGTGTGTGTGTGTGTGTGTGTGTGTGTGTGTGTGTGTGTGTGTGTGTGTGTGTGTGTGTGTGTGTGTGAAGATAAAGTCAGATGGAAGAAAGCCATATACACCATCTAGAGCTCACAGGAAGAAAAGTGGGATGTAAATGCAACAGGCTAGATAGCTCAGTATTTTAGATGTCTGGCTGTGGTGCCAGAGGTTGGGAGTTTGATTCCCCACTGTGCCTCCAGGAAGAAAAGTCAACCTGTGTGGCTTTGGGCGAGCTGTACAGTCCCAGAGCACCCCCGAAAAATGGAATGGTAGGACACTTTTGTGTATTCTCTACCAGGAAAACCCTGAAAAGGGTCTCCATTAGTCAGAATTAACTTGATGGCACATGATTATTATGATTATTATTATTACTAAGTAAAATAAACAAAGATTCAGGGCAGATATTTGTTGAGAACAATAAAATTGCCTGAGGCAGTATTTCATATAGGGAGAATCACCTGCAGCCTTATTTGCACAAGAACTTAAGATTCACTTTACTCAGGGGCAGAGAAAGCGTCAATGGTGTAAAGCCACACAAGCTGGCTCTTCTCCTATAAGGCAGGGAATTGAACTTGTGTCCTCTGAGCTATCCAGCCACCAAATACCACTAGTGAAGTTCTAGAGCTAAAAGGACATGTTTAATATTTAAACATGACAGATGGATGTGGAATGCTTCACACTTTACCCTCAGTCCTTGGATTGTATTCATTAATTGCACCTCAAGCAAAAGTTAACAGACCCTGCACCAAAATTGTAAGGCTGAGTTTCACACACTTGTTTGTGAGCTCTACATCAAGCTGGGAAGTCAGGACAAATTTATGAAGAGTGCTTCCCTCTACAGTTCAATTAAATGACTTTATATCTCATATACTTCTGAGCTAGACAATAAAGGAAAGAAAGAAAAATGACTGCTTAGTATGAACCAGTCAGTTGTGAAGAAATGGAAGGAGGAAACGATCTGGAGGGAAATGGCAGCAATCCAAGGACTGAGGGAAAGAGGCTCATCCCCATTTAAGTGCAACAGTTTGAAATCAAAGTTTAAAATGGGTGTCAGCAAACTGAAGAAATTTGCAGTGGGCAAGGAGGATGCCAACCAGGACCATGCTACTGGACAGATGAATCCGCCCAGAGACCTCTGGGTAGTGTGGGCGGCATATAAGTTTAATAAATAAAATAAATAAATAAAATAAAATAACATCTGCTGATGCAGTTAAAATGAATTTTTAGCTGTGTACTGTTGGAGGTGAAAGAAGAACCAAGGGCAAATGTACCATTTACGGATCCATTAGGAGACTCCACACATGCAAATAACTGTTCTAGCAAAACGGAGTAGTGAAACCTCTATGGGCAGAAACACTTGGTTTAGCTGGCTAAAAGTCAGTAGGAGAAAAAAAAATTCTGGAGTAATTTACATTAGGGTGATAGAGTCCAGGTTTTTTATGCCTCATGAAAAATTGCCAATACTATATGCATGGAAATGGAAGAAAACCGAAATACCAAATCGTGAAGAACTTGTGGAAAAGATTATGGAAGTGGCGGAGATGGACATATTAACAGAAGCTTTGAAAGACAATTCAATCCAAGAAGCAACTGAAAAATGGGACCCTATATTTAACTGGATCCGTTCTATAACCTGAAAGCCAAATGTGATCATTTTAATACAAAATAGTCAAATAACTCTAGTTGGAATTATATAGGCAACTAACAAACACAAAAGTCTTTAATGTAATGATATGTTTAAGTACAGATAATATGTGATAATGTATAGCTAGATATATTCCCTGTTATCCCAAGTTATTTCCCTTTACCCTTGAAATAAAAAAAAAAGAAAGAAAAATTGCCATTTGCTGTATAGGAACATTTCATTGCCTACGAGTTCAATCAACCCATCACACTTTGTGGCTGGCTTGTGGGCACAGCCCCCATTTCAGCCCCCATTTCGCAATAAAACTTTGCACGCCATGTCAGATATGACCCAAACAACTTGGAAGAAGGAGTCAGAAATCCCAGTGAATCATCAGCAGTGACGCTGTGGTAAAACTTGAAACAAAGAGCCTCATTATGCTAATGCCAGTGCCCACACCTAGAAAGAGAATCCAAAATCAGAGCCTTGCCCTACTACCACAAAGAGACACTGTCAAAAATCCTCTTGCTTAGAGTAGTAAATTACACTAGAGTAGGCTTATTGAATCAATGGGGATTTGGTGAGTCAACTCCTCTGCAAGTTCCATTGATTCAGGTGTGCCTACTGTAGCTGCAACTTGCTATGCTAAAGGAAGTTGGAATTAAAGTAGGCCTGCTCTAACAATAGAGGCAGGAGGAAGTAGAGGTCAGAGGGTCAAAAAGAACAAACAAGCTTCCCTGGCACCTACTTTCAAATCCCCCTTCTGGTCATTTTGGCTGGATAGGTGCCAAGAGGTCACCAGACCAGAAGTTCAAGATCAAGCCAATTGAGGGATTTGTATTACTACAGGGAAGCCTCACAACATTATATTGTTGCCCAGAAACTCCATTTTCTTTGCTCCAGAGCTTCTATGGGGCCTGAAGCTCTCTCTCTCAGTGAATCATAGAATAATTGATTTGGAAGGGGGCCATCGAATCCAACCCCCTGCCCAGTGCAGGAAAATGCAGTGATATGTAGAAGACATCATTCCAATACTGTACTTAAACTATGCAAACCTTAGCACTACTGTCCCTCTAGTTATGAGTTCTGGAGCTAAATTATGGTGAGCCTTTCAGATGGTCTCAGCTCCAAGCCCTGCATCTCCCTCTCCTCAGAAAGGCCATGGGCCTGAGATCAGAATCTTATGAAATTATATTTAGCGGATGCTAAATATAATCCTGGATTCAATAGACCTAATGGAAAAATATTTAGTTATCCATATCTTGACAGCTGCAAGAATTCTTTTTTGCTAAACATTGGAAAGACCCGGAGAATCCATCTCAAGATGAGTTAATAGCAAAAATCCTGATACGGCGGAGATGGATAAACTATCAGAATGGCTAGACTCAACAAGAAAGACGAATCATGAAGATTGTTGGCATAAATTTTATGATTGGCTCAGAAATAGAATGTAAATTAATATTTGATAATTGAAAGCCTAAGATCAATTTAGAATTAGAATATGTATTATAAATTAGTTACACCGGAAAATGTATCTTTGAAATGTAATAGATAAGAATGAATATTGTAAAATGTTCATGTTGATTTACAACCCCTGTTTAATCCCATGTCCCCTGTCCCCATCCATAACCCTAACTCTATAAAATAACAACAACAACAACAACAACAACAATAATAATGAAACTTATGAAATTCCCTCTCCCAGCCAAACTCTTGGACCAAGTACACCTTCTAACTCATTCGTTCCCAATCTTGGGGTCCTGGATATTCTTGGACTACAACTTCTAAAAGCCCAAACCTAGCACAGCCAATGGTCAGGGCTTGTGAGAAGGGTCATCCAAGAACCTCTGTGCATTGCATAGGCTCTTGCATTTACTCTTGGAACTATAGCTACTTTATTTAATTTATTCATCTATTATCTTTTCTTCAAGGAACTCAAGATGCTATATATGGCTCCCCTGCTCTCCTCTTTATCCTCATAGGAACCCTGTGAAGTAAGTCAATGAGAAAGAGTGAATTGTTGTCAAGAGTGAGCTGCTAGTGCCCGAGGTCATTCAGTGAGTTTCATGGTTCAGTGGGAACATTGGCTGGAATTTCCCAAGTCACAGATAACTACACTTCCACATTGTCTTTCATTATATATTCTAGATATTTCTTTAAATTATGTCAGTGCATATTTTGCTTCATTGAAATAAGCCCAAGGAAAGAGCCCTTGACAATAATGCCTGTCTCATTTTCATGCATTAAAAATGCAGCATACGTATCTGAAAAATAGAAACTGCAAAACATTTTATCTTGCTTGTGGCAGGGTGTGATATTTTCTGCTACTTTGTTGGCTGGACCTTTTGAGAATCAGAAGCATCAGATTGTTTGTTTGCATCTTTGAAGAGTCACCTAGGCCCTCCAATATCCTTATTGTAAGTGTATGCTTTGCTTCTCAAAGGGAACATTAGTTTTGTGCAGAGACACTTTGCATGAACTTCAGAGACCTTGACAGAAAAACACAAGCTCCTAAATTGCTCTCACGCTGGAGGCGAGGAATCTTGTACGACCTGAAAACGCCTCATTGAGATGTCTTGTTCTATTGACACAGGGACAGCATTTGGGAAGGGAGAGGAGAACAGCCAAACCAGGGCATGTTCAGTTAACTATAGTTTCCTGTTCAAAGCAAACTGAGAAACCATATTCTCTACCTTTGGATTAAACCAGGATATCACACCATGGTTTGAAATTATTTTAATATCCTGGCTAGTTCAAATTGGTAGGCACAATTTCTGAGAACAGATGAGATATGAGTTACAATTAAGTAGAGACAGTTTAACTGTGGCCTGTGTGAAGGGAGGTGTGAAGGAGCTACAAGTGCCAGCTAAAGAAACATTCATATATTGGTTTATTAAGCTGAGGTATGGTTATATGGACTCTCCCACAGAGTCTCTCTGAAACAAGAAACCATGGCTCTATAGAGTGCCTGCTTATCGCAGTGTTTACCGATTTGTAAATCCACAGGGATAAAAAATACACTTGATACAAATATAAATATAAGAGCTTGAACTTAATATTTTGCCCAATTACAATTTTTGTAGAAAGACAGCCATGTGGGCAGGCAGGTAGAGCACAGATTAATTAAAATTCAGCAAAATCATCTTGATCTTGCAGAGGAAATAAACATTCTCACCAGGTGGTTTGTTTCTGGGATATTTGCTGACACAAGTCCCTGATGTTTATAGAGATTCCCTTAAATGCCAAGGACAAGTGTGTTAATTCCCAGATTAAGACTTGACGTTTATCTCCTTACTGAATTAAAGAACCCCCATGCAGGTTATACAGTTTCTGTATGCAACTCAAACCAGCATTATTAAGTAGCAGTGGGGAAAATGCATGGAATTGTATTTGTTAAACAGGGGGAAAAAAAAACACTTGTGGAAACTTCTCTAATAAGGCATGTTGCAAAGAAAATGGACGGCCATTAACACAGGCTGTAGTGTGACCTCTTGGTTTTGGAGGCAATTTATTTACTCTTGCTAACAGCAAAGCTTGCTGAGTAGGGAGGAAGAGCTGGGCTGAATCTTCTTAGCTTATCAGGCAGCACTCCTTTACACAACATGAACAATGCCAGCTGTTGGATGAAAGACTGAACATAAAGGGGGAAAGTACCACTTCCAAAGGAATGGGGAAGGAATGCTATGGTGGGTGTGTTGGGTGTGCGTACAATAGAAGAGGACAGGGATTAGAAAGTAAGGAAACTCAAGTAAATAAATGGAACCACAGTTTTTAAAGTAGGAAGAAAAAAGAGGGGTTATGGTGGAATGTTGCACTATGGTGTGTTGTGAATTTATTAGACGTCTATCATATTACATTTGTCATTCGCATTAATTTAGGCTGCCTTGACTTGGTGAGACCATTGTAAGAAAGAATTTTCAATATTTCTCATCTCCAGGTTAAGGCAACACCAGGAGACCTATTTTTTTTTTCTGTCAAAGTTTCTGTTCTGTCCTCATCTTTCAAAGAAATCTCAAACCCCAACCACAGTCCTGGTGTCACTCCTAATATGTTATTTATTACTTAGTACAGTGTTGGTGGTGACATTCATTCTCTTTCTTAGGCTGAAGTCCTGTGGATGGTTATCTAATGTCCATGGACCTTACTGGAACTTACTTCTGAGTAGCCATGCATAGGATGGAATGTTATATAAAGCAATTTGCTATTCTAAGTCTTAATGCAAATTTGTATCAGAAACAGGAACAACAAATAAATGGACAAGTTCCTACCAAGCACCAGGGTGACACTTTTCTAGTTTTCCAAAAAGATTTTCTAGTTTTCTAATAGCAAACTGGGTGGCAACTCAATATGTCCTAGGCCACAAAGCCCTCCCACCCAGCACAGTTTCAGTGTGGGTCTGGCAAGTAGAGAATTTGAGGATTTGGAGCACAAAAGAATGAATAAAAAAGATAAATTAAAATGAATGGCACATACCTATGGTTAACTATTGTTACAGACATACCAAAATTACAGCACATACCAACAGGTCTGTATTCTCCTCTTTCAAAATTGGCAGCACCAAGATAGACGAGTTCTGTACAGAGAGCTATAAATAAGGCCATTTCTCCACCCTCCTGATCTTTATTTTGCTGTCGTCCCTACAAGATAGATATCTGTTCCTAAATATAACACTGGAAACACAGTAGAGTCATGTTAAATTTAAAATTCATGCAAAAAAGGGGGGGCAATGAAAATGGGAGATGGAGAATTATTCATAAGGAACTATTTATTAAACAAATTTTGCTGTTCTTTGAATAATTCAATTACTCACACATTTTATTTAAAATGCTATTTTTCCCTGGGCTCTTCTCAGTGTTTGAGCACCAGGCTGGCTTCACCCAATCCAGATAAAGGCTATTAATCTTCAGTTCTATTAAAATTATTTCTATGACTAAAACTGTTGGCTCCACAAACAAATCATGATTTTACATCCAAATATAGCCCTTGATTTCCTGACTATTCACTTCGAATTGGAAGTTTAAGAATCGCTCTGCACATTATACATAAGCTCTGTTCTTAGGCCAAATACTTGTAGATGAGTAAGCGGGAATATGATGGTCTAGCTTTGTCCCCTTGATGCTATGGCATGCAGATGTTTCTCACACATTTTTTACATTATATCATATAAATTTCTCCCATTTCTCTCTCCACCCCCCTCCCGCCCCCAAGAGTGTTTTTTTTTTACTATCACTGCCAGCATCAAGTACAGCAACTGTGCCTGCATGCTGGCCACCATTTTGCATGTTGTGAGGAGAAAGCCACACAAAAAGTGGTAGAGAAAATTCTGCTGCATTACTAAAAACTGTAGCCAGCTGAATACTTGGTGTGATTTGCTCAGTCTAAAGGATGAGAGAGGGGTGCCTTCTGTAGCTGGGCAAACTTTCTTCTGTTGAGGGCCACATTTGTTGGTGGTAGTCTGTTGGGGGCCGTGCCTACTGGTGATGGGAAAGGCTTGTTAGTGATGTGCGGTACCATACCTTTTCTATCAGGTTCAGACACCCCCTTTTTTGCTTCTCAAACATCAGAGAAACAGATACGTCTTGCCAGAGGTCTAAAGCAAATGGAAGGCCTTTGTCAAAACATTGTGTCTCTGAATTCCCACTTCATGCTTCTCCATTCCGAATAAAAAAATGACGACTGGTTAATGAAACAAGTAGGAAATGCTTCTCCACAAAACAAGAAAGCATGGGGGTGGGGAGATTCTTCAAAAGTCTTGCACATTTGTGAACCTGACTTCCCCCCCTCCATATTTCTGTAAATATGTTGTTGTTGTTGTTTAGTCGTTAAGTCGTGTCCGACTCTTCGTGACCCCATGGACCAGAGCACGCCAGGCCCTCCTGTCTTCCACTGCCTCCCAGAGTTGGGTCAAATGCATGTTGTTAGCTTCAATGACACTGTCCAACCATCTCGTCCTCTGTCGTCCCATTCTCCTCTTGCCCTCACACTTTCCCAACATCAGGGTCTTTTCCAGGGAGTCTTCTCTTCTCATGAGATGGCCAAAGTATTGGAGCCTCAGCTTCAGGATCTGTCCTTCCAGTAAGCACTCAGGGTTGATTTCCTTCAAAATGGATAGGTTTGTTCTCTTTGCAGTCCAGGGGACTCTCAAGAGTCTCCTCCAGCACCACAATTCAAAAGCACCAATTCTTCGGCGGTCAGCCTTCTTTATGGTCCAGCTCTCACTTCCATACATCGCTACTGGAAAAACCATAGCTTTGACTATGCGGACCTTTGTCGGCAAGGTGATGTCTCTGCTTTTTAAGATATTGTCTAAGTTTGTCATCGCTTTCCTCCCAAGAAGCAGGCGTCTTTTAATTTCGTGGATGCTGTCACCATCTGCAGTGATCATGGAGCCCAAGAAAATAAACTCTGTCACTGCCTCCATATCTTCCCCTTCTATTTGCCAGGAGGTGATGGGGCCAGTGGCCATGATCTTAGTTTTTTTGATGTTGAGCTTCAGACCATTTTTGGTGCTCTCCTCTTTCACCCTCATTAAGAGGTTCTTTAATTCCTCCTCACTTTCTGCCACCAGAGTGGTATCATCTGCATATCTGAGGTTGTTGATATTTCTTCCAGCAATCTTAATTCCAGCTTGGGTTCCTCCAGTCCTGCCTTTCGCATGATGTATTCTGCATATAAGTTAAATAAACCGGGGGACAATATACAGCCTTGTCGTACTCCTTTCCCAATTTTAAACCAATCAGTTGTTCCATATCCAGTTCTAACTGTTGCTTCCTGTCCCACATATAGATTTCTCAGGAGATAGATAAGGTGGTCAGGCACTCCCATTTCTTTAAGAACTTGCCATAGTTTGTTGTGGTCCACACACTCAAAGGCTTTTGCGTAGTCAATGAAGCAGAAGTAGATGTTTTTCTGGAACTCTCTTGCTTCTCCATAATCCAGCGCATGTTAGCAATTTGGTCTCTAGTTCCTCTGCCCCTTCGAAATCCAGCTTGTACTTCTGGGAGTTCTCGGTCCACATACTGCTGAAGCCTGCCTTGGAGGATTTTGAGCATAACCTTGCTAGCGTGTGAAATGAGTGCAATTGTACGGTATTTGGAGCATTCTTTAGCATTTCCTTCTTTGGGATTGGGATGTAGACTGATCTTTTCCAATCCTCTGGCCACTGCTGAGTTTTCCAAACTTGCTGGCATATTGAGTGTAGCACCTTAACAGCATCATCTTTTAAGATTTTAAATAGTTCCACTGGAATGCCATCTCCTCCACTGGCCTTGTTGTTAGCCATGCTTTCTAAGGCCCACTTGACTTCACTCACCAGGATGTCTGGCTCAAGGTCAGCAGCCACACTATCTGGGTTGTCCGGGACATCCAGATCTTTCTGGTATAATTCCTCTGTGTATTCTTGCCACCTCTTCTTGATGTCTTCTGCTTCTGTTAGGTCCCTACCATTTTTGTCCTTTATCATGTCCATCTTTGCACAAAAGGTTCCTTTAATAGCTCCAATTTTCTTGAACAGATCTCTGGTTTTTCCCTTTCTATTCCTTTCCTCTATTTCTTTGCACTGTTCCTTTAAGAAGGCCCTCTTGTCTCTCCTTACTATTCTTTGGAAGTCTGCATTCAATTTTCTGTAACTTTCCCTATCTCCCTTGTATTTTGTTTCCCTTCTCTTCTCTACTATTTCTAAGGCCTCGTTGGACAGCCACTTTGCTTTCTTGCGTTTCCTTTTCTTTGGGATGGTTTTTGTTGCTGTCTCCTGTACAATGTTACGAGCCTCCATCCATAGTTCTTCAGGCACTCTGTCCACCAAATCTAGTTCCTTAAATCTGTTCTTCACTTCCACTGTGTATTCATAAGGGATTTGGTTTAGATTATCCCTGACTAGCCCAGTGGTTTTTCCTATCTTCAGTTTAAGCTTGAATTTTGCTATAAGAAGCTGATGATCAGAGCCACAATCAGCTCCAGGTCTTGTTTTTGCTGACTGTATAGAGCTTCTCCATCTTTGGCTGCAGAGAATATAATCAATCTGATTTCGGTATTGCCCATCTGGTGATGCCCATGTGTAGAGTCGCCTCTTGTGTTGTTGGAAAAGAGTGTTTGTGATGACCAGCTTGTTCTCTTGACAAAACTCTATTAGCCTTTGCCCTGCTTCGTTTTGAACTCCAAGGCCAAACTTACCTGTTGTTCCTTTTATCTCCTGACTCCCTACTTTAGCATTCCAATCCCCTATAATGAGAAGAACATCTTTCTTTGGTGTCAGTTCTAGAAGGTGTTGTAAGTCTTCATAGAATTGGTCAATTTCAGCCTCTTCAGCATCGGTGGTTGGTGCATAAACTTGGATTACTGTGATGTAGAAAGGTCTGCCTTGGATTCGTATTGAAATCATTCTATCATTTTTGAGATTGTATCCCAGTACAGCTTTTCCCACTCTTTGGTTGACTATGAGGGCTACTCCATTTCTTCTACGGGATTCTAGCCCACAATAGTAGATATGATAATCGTCTGAATTGAATTCGCCCATTCCCACCCATTTTAGTTCACTGACACCCAGGATGTCAATGTTTATTCTTGCCATCTCCTGTTTGACCACATCCAGCTTCCCAAGGTTCATAGATCTTACATTCCAGGTTCCTATGCAGTCTTTTTCTTTGCAGCATCAGACTTTCCTTTCACTTCCAGGCCCGTCCGCAGCTGAGCGTCCTTTCGGCTTTGGCCCAACCACTTCATTAGCTCTGGAGCTACTTGTACTTGTCCTCCGCTCTTCCTCAGTAGCATGTTGGATGCCTTCCGACCTGAGGGGCTCATCTTCCAGCGTCATATCTTTTAGCCTTTTGTTTCTGTTCATGGAGTTTTCTTGGCAAAGATACTAGAGTGGCTTGCCTGTTCCTGCTCCAGGTGGATCGCGTTTAGTCAGAACTCTCCACCATGACCTGTCCGTCTTGTGTGTCCCTGCACAGAATAGCCCATAGCTTCTCTGAATTACTCGAGCCCCTTCACCATGACAAGGCAGCAATCTGTGAAGGGGATTTACCTCTGTAAATATACCAAGTGTAATAGCACAGTAACTGCTGCTTTGTTGAGTAGCATCAAAGACTAGAAGCACTGGAGAAGTCATTTGCCTCTGTGAGCCATCCGTCTATCTTTCTGTGCTTGCTCTCTGTATATGCTGCATGCACAAAAGGATACAATGCTAAAGAGATTTTGTGCAAATTTCTAAAAGTACCATTTTAAAAATTGTTGGTATCTCATGCAGTAGGTGAGATCCTGCATGGCGGCTTGAGAATTCTCAAGAGGCAGTCTTGTCACGTTAAGGCCACTTGTCTCAATCATAAGTAAGACAAAATCTCTTCAACCTCTTAGAAATGGTAGAGTTCTGGCCTTTCCACTTCACCAAACATGCATGAATTAGAACATTTCTTGCCCTTGCCAGTTCCTCTTAAGTTCAATTGGAAAAGTTCCTTTTAGGGACTACAACTTCCAGAATCCAACAACCACGCTGGCTGGGAATTTCTAGATCTCTTCCAAAATTTGTTTGTTCATGAATGTGCTCAGGCTGATGTCTGCCTTAAACTGCCTTAAACTTCCAGAGACCCCCACGAATACGAAGGGTTGAATATTTACCCGTTTTTATTCATCCTTCGTATTAAAAAACAAAAGAAAAACACCATTCTGCCTACCAGCTGCCGATCAGCTGATGGAGACCTCGGCAGCAGCTATTAAGGTAAGGGGGTGTCGGTGGGAGTGGGGTGGGGGTAGGCTGTTGGGGTGGGAAAGGAAGGGGGTGTGGGGGTAGGCTGTTGGGGTGGCTGGCTGTGTGTGTGGAGTGGCTGCCTATCGGCTTCTGATCAGCTGATCGGCGGCTGGTAGGCAGAATGGGCTTCTGTGCAGTGTGGTAAACTCTCCTGGGGGAAAACAATTTGTGGGTGAATAACTCGGATGTCCGATATCCAATCTTCACCAAAGTTGGCAGGCGTGTTGGGGAAAGATGTAGGAAGCTCCCTAGTGATTCTGGAGTCTCTAAGTACCCGGGGGAAGCTTTCCTGGGGGGTTTCCTCTTTGTGACTATATAACTGGGGGGTCCATGATCCAATGTTCACCAACCTTTCATGAGTTGTAGAAAAGCGTCTGAGGAAGCTTCTCTGCAAATCTGGTGTCTCTAGGTTGTCAGGGGCCAGTGTTATAGCCATTTACAGTGCAGACAAATCGACGGATCGATCCATTGAAGAATATTCGTATATTCGTATTCGTTGATCTGTTAACCTTGACGAATAATGGATCAAAACGAATTGCCATTTTTTTTAATTTGTCCCCATCTCTACTAAAGACCATTCAGAGTTAGCACTTTTTCACTTATGGCCAGGCTTTCTGGTGAGCGGAAAGTCCTGCTGGTGTATTGATGTTTTCACTGCTCTGCTTTAGCCAAAACAAATGAGCCATTCCTGGCATGCAGAGATCCATATTGTATTATTTGATAATGATGGAAAGCCTGTCAGGTAAAAAACTGGTGGTAACTCTTAATTCAGCAGTACTTTAGCTGAACATATAGGGACTGTGTGGATGGACAAATATATCCGTTTCAGACTCTCGTACAACCTCCTCCTCCTTTTTTTGGCTCTCAAGATTTTCTGCTCACCCAAACAGGAAGAATTTTGAAAACTGAAATAGAATTTCTGCTTTCCCCTTAGCAACAAGGCATGTTACTAAGAGATCTCCTTAATTCGGCAATGGGGGAAGACATCTTCCTTTTGCCTTCTGGAAGGTTTTCTTAAAGGAGAAGCTCTCCCTGTAGTTAATTAAAATGTTTACCGAAACTTTGAAATGGAAAATCACTGACAGATGACACTGCTGGAGGGTAAACCTCTCTCTAGAGCTGCATTTTGGATAATCACAGAGGAAAAGCATTGAGCCCGGCTTTAGCAGAGCTCTCTTCAACTCTCAACTCTATTCAAAAATAAGAGAAATAAAAATTGGCCGAAATACCATCAACCCCTCAAGCTGAGTCACAGTCTATCTGTGTACCTTCCTCACCCCTTCAGTGCAAGTGGCTTTGTGGTATAGAAAGATTGGATTGGAGATTGGATGTCTCCAGGGCCGTCTGGAGCTGTTGAAGAAGGAACTCCTTCTGCTTCACTCATTAAAAAGCGACCAGATTGTTTACCTTGGGCTGAGTGTGTTACACAAACGCTTCTTCCTTGGACTCTCAAAGGAGAAATGCCTGACAGATGTCTTTGGTCCTTTATCCTGACAACAGACTTTGATTCCCCCAAATACAGCCAAGCTATGGTGCCGAGGCTATCGTATTTTGGGCATATCATCAGAAAAGTCACTAACAAAGAAGATCGTGCTGGAAGATGTTGAAGGTACCAAGAAAAGAGGAAGATCAAACAAGAGATGGACTGACTCAGTAAAGGATGTCACAGCCTTCTTTGTCTTCTCCCATAACTCAAGGACATTTTGATATATACACATAGCTAAAGACCAGATCTTGGGAAAGTATTTTTTTTTTCTTATGACAACTTCCAGAATTCTTCAGCCACAATTACTCAGTGGCTGATGGATTTTGGGATCTGTAGGGGTTTTTTTTTTTTAAAGGAATGTTCCCAAGCTTTGCTAAGACTGGCCAAGTTTTACAAGCAGAAGATAGGAAAAGACAGAAAAACCCATTTTTCTCCCCATCTTTATTTCTGTATTTGTCTCATTCCTCCATCACTAAAATTAGTGGTCTAGGTAGAGGAATATTCAGTCCCAATAAACTTCAGGAGGACCTTTAGACACATTGCACTCCCCTTCATATCTGCCCCAGTCTTCCTTCAAAGATCATTCCACAAAATTATGCTCTTTGACATCAGCTCCTAGCATTTCTCAACCAGCCTGACCAGTGGCCGCACTGGCTGGGGTGGGATGGAGGGAGGCACCGAGATTTATACTTCAAAATTGTAACATTTCTTACTTCTGCTATATTTTCTTCTGCGATAAGACAAGAGAAGTTGAGATGGATGCCTGTCCTGATTCTGCATATTTTTACCTCCTCTCCTTTAAACAGTGCTGCCTCCTTCTTAAAAGATCAGTTGCCTCCCCCCTTGCCACATCCCTTTGTGCAGATCAACACAGAGGCATCTTGTTTCATTTATAGTTGGAATCAAAGCAGCAGCTCTTCTTTGGTGCTCAGCAGCTTTTTTGAAAAGCACTATAGGCCAAGGTTACGTGATCAAGCTCTTTGGGGATGATCAAAGCTGGGCGAGAAATGTGTACCTTGCCTCTTCAGCAATTTTCCATCCTGCTGGATTCTAGAGGGAGGAAGTCCGGAGCGAGTGCTAATCATCCTTCTACTATGGGGATGCAGCATAGTGAGGCCCTTAATCTGATTAAGGAGACATTGGCTAAAATGTTCTGTTGCTAAGTCTCAGTCACTATGAATTTTCCTTTGACTTCATGTAACTCTTTCAAGAACTTTTGAACTTTTCTTTTTAATCTCTGGGATGTGACCTACAGAATAATGCGGGAAGGAATTGGTAGATGCTCACAAGTGCCTGGTGCATTTGCATCAATTTATTGTTTGGCTTCAGAGACCTGTTTTGAGGCACTGAGGTTGGAGTTGTGCTGACAGATTTCTTGGAATAAAGAGCTCAGTATAATTTCCCTTGTTTACTTCCTGTCACTGAAAACTCACACTACACTACACAAAATTTGGGGAAGGCTTCCTACGTGGTTCAGATGAAGACACTGACATTCCCTTTGTACACATCTTTTCTCTACTCCCAGTGACCCAGGCTGGAGTCATTACCTTTGTGCTACCAAAAGTGGCATGGATGTAGAGACTCTGGATGATGGAGGAATGTGAATCAGAAGGGCATCACAATTTGGCCTCCAGGAACCCTGGGATTTGGCAGGTTTCCATGGGAATGGGATTCTATCATTGTGATGCAGCATACCAAACACAGGAGCAAAGAGGGCACTGATTTGAACAACATTTGCATATGCAAATATACCAGTGAGGCTGCAGATATAATCAACCCACTTTAAACACAAATGAAATACTTCTCACCACACTGGAGAAGAGTGTGGCCAGGGAACCTGAATGTTGGGTCAGTTGATAGTCCAAGTATTAAGGAGCATCTTGAAGGCTCCTGCTCTCCTTCTCTTCCCCTTAAATCAGACAGCCCTCTAGACATAGAAGTCCTTCAGATAAAGGACTGTCCTCAGTAAAATAGGACACATTTATCTGTATCAATTAAAGCCTTTGTCCCATAATCAATATAGACCCAGCTCCAGGAGGCACTCTTGATACTCTTGTGAAGATTCACCCCTAGGGGTGTACAGCTTCCTGAGGATGCATTATCTGTGGTCCCAAGAGTTCTTCTCCTTCTGAAAAGGGCAAATAGAACCTCAAGAGCAGAAGAGAAGCATTATTTCTTTGCTCCCAAAGCATACCATACTAATAATGTCATCAATAACATCAAGGATTCATCCTCCTGTGGGCTCCCATCAACCATAATGCAGGGAGTTTTAATCTAAGAACATCTGGTGGGCCAACCTGATCCCTCCCTGACCCATGTGACATATGCCATCATTGGTCTACTACTGCATTTTACTTAAGACAGATAGGCCAAGATCTGCACCAAAAAATAAACGAGTGAAGGGACAACGTGAAACCCTTCAGGTGTTGCTGGATTGCACCTCCTCTCAGCCCTAGTGGTTAACTTGGGACATATCAAAATTTTCTTTTTGGCTTGCAGCTTCCATCAGCCTTAGCAAGCATGACCAATAAAGAGGCTTTATGGGAGTTGTAGTTCAGCAGCATCAGAAGGGCCCAGAGGAAGAACAGTATATCTGTATCAGTATTTCTACTGGGTGGAGAACCTAAGAGACACATGGTTTTTGTTGCAGTTAAAGTTCATCTGTGGTATTATTAATAGCAGTGTTTGCAAGCTGTAGATTAGTTTAAAGATTTTTGGAACTCACATAACCCAATATATTTTGTGCCATTTAACTGCTGTTCCCTTATTGCTGAATTATTGTCCCTTTTCCCTCCTGCTCCAGCTGATCTAGCCTTCTGCCATAAACATGTTTACATATTAATCTGCTTACTAGTTGAACTGTCATTGGGGAAGATAAACTTGTTTACCTCCTTGCACCTGTATTGTAATTAATTGACTGTTTAAAGCAAGACCAAAAGCTGGGAGCTACTAGTCAAAAATCCAAATTATGACTGCACTGTTCTAGAAGACTCTTTCATTGTCTTGCTGCTGGTTATACAGGTTTGATCATCTTGTTGAAAGCATTCTTTTGTCCTCTTTCTATAGAGAGCAGCTGTTTGAGCAAATGTCAGTGTGAAACTGCCAACAAGCTCCGTGAAAGAAGTTGGTGGAATATACATAAATCATCTTTCAAATCAAGCTAACATAATAATCAGTGTGTGCCAGATCTCCCCCCTTAAAAATTTAAAGGAAATGAAAAAAAGGATGGGCTCATATCTACACTGGCATCCCAGCTGAAGTAACAGGAAGCCATAAAATAATGTTGGAGTCGGAAGAAAATCTGTTTACACTACAATCTGATGGCCCAATGAACATGGCCCCATGGCACATAGGAAAGACCAGATTTCTCCTTTCCAAGGCAGAGCCAGATATTTGAGCTCAAAAGAGGAGATCCAACCACAGTTACCTGTCACCACTCATTGTAGTGTTTCTGGTTTACATCTGGACAGTGCTGCTGGTTCTTGTGGATCACAGTTGTTCGATATGAGAACAAACTTCTTTATTTCTCCTTTCCCATACATATACGGCCAACAAATATCTTGTGGGAACTGCTGTATAGCTTAGTGGTTTAGTTAGCTGGCTGCAGAGCCAGAGGTTGGGGGCTCAATTCCTCACTCTGCCTCCTTGGCAGAGGCTGGACTCCATCACTGATCTATAGGGTCCTTCCTAGCTCTGCAGTTCTAAGATGATGATGATGATAATTATCTTAAAGACTAACAAGTTGCATTAGGCATAAGATTTTGTGGACTGTAGCCCATTTCCTGAGATGAAACGTATAATGCATGTTCAGAAAAGGCATGAAAAAGAATAATAGAAAAGAGCCAGTAAAATAAGGATTCTTTCAGATGAAAACATTAACAGGCAAAGAGGTTCATGTCCTTTTAAAATGCATGGTGGGCATCCTTTCTTTGATTAGTGAGACACAACGACTTTTGAAGAGAGAGAGTGGATCAGGATTAAACAACAAAACTGTCATCTTCATAAGACTGTGAATTCTAATTCATTCTGTTAGATGTTTTAGGCTCAGACATTCTGTAGCTCTGTCTGTCTCCCATTTACAATCTTCTTTCCAATCCATCACAAGTCAACATTTAATTCTAACTCTTTCCAACTCTGAAATGATGGAAGTGGCAAACCAGCCTTCATTAGAAACCAAAGCAGAAACCAGTCAAAGGGCAGCTGAGATGCGGTTCAGTCATGCATGGTGGGAAGCCATGGACTCACTCTTTAGAAAGCAAATACCAGCACTGCTAAATTAACAAGCTACTTGTATTCCACACAGTGTATATGTTGCTTTGATCAAACGGCAGCTTTTCTACTCTAGTGCGAGCATGGTTAACTAATATCGATCAGAAGCTTATCACAGTTTTGCTGGTGTTACATATTCGGCATAAATCTCAGTGGGGAATTGCTTCAAGTTAAAAAGTCAGTAATTTGCTGTTGTGTACCAACTCACGTTGGTACGTTGGCCTGGCGTGCTCTGGTCCATGGGGTCACGAAGAGTCGGACACGACTTAACGACTAAACAACAACAACAACCAACTTACGTGACTTGGTGTACAATAGGAAGTCCTGACGTGAATTTCTTAACTCATGGCAGTTCACTGCAGGCATTTATGCCAATTGAGTTATGCCATTGAGCATAAGTAACAGGATTGTGTCCATTATCTCTTTAGTGGCTTAAACTAAGATTGATCTTAAGTTCCCAGTTTAGTCTGGAGGCCAACTTGGTGCTTTGGGAAAGATCCCATTCAGACTACAGAAGTGCCATCTGGTTCTCTTTGTGCTCTGGACCCAAACTGATTTGCCCATTTGTATCAGCTGCTTCCCATTGACTTGCACTAGAAAACTAAACCAGTCATAACTTGCTTTTGCAGCAATGTACATGAAATTGGAAAACATGATAGATCCTAAGAGAGGAGTAAAAACTGTCATATTTCAGACTGCTAGCTTCAGGGGTAGGTGTACATTTTGCTGGGAATGTCCTGAGCGAAAAAACAAGGTATAAATGCCTCAGACTCTGGTCTTCCAGATGTTTTGGGACTGAATCTCCTGGAATCTTCTTCTAGCATGGCTAGTAGCCACGAATTCCATGAGTTCAAGTCCAAACAAATGGGACGGCCAAAAGTTGTGCACTATTGCTATAAGCAAATTAAAATTTTGCATTGGCCTGTGTTGTGAAGGTCTTGTCCCAGGGTTGGCCCTACCATTAGCCAGAATAAAGATGGTTCCTCCAGCATCAGATAATATGGTGGGTGATGGTGAGATATATAAGGACATCCTGTCTGCACCCCTCAGGGTATCCTAATGCCTTAATATGCAGTGAAGAATACTTCCCTCTTCTAGTGGAGTTGGATGGAACGTATTTTTGTTCATTGCTTTGTTGTGTATGTTTACCCATAAGTCTATCCAACCCATTTCTTTGCAAATATGTTTATGTGTGAGCACACACACACACATACATGCAAAGAACCTGGCAAAACACAGAACAGACTCACCCAGGTAAAGACTTGCCAAGTACTTCCAGTTGCTGCAGATTTCTTCTATCAACCAATAAACATGGGCCTAGTTAACTTAATTCTTGAGTCTCAGTTCTCAGTTCTTTGCATGTTCACACTCATCCGCAACGCACCCATTGCCTGTAATGTCTTAAAAAACTATTTGAGAATGTTCTGAAATGATTGAACACGGCACAGGTGTGAATCATGAACCTGCAAACTGAGCATTCCCGTTTCTAAAAATACAAATTTAACAGGGAACAGCTCCATAGAAACAAAAATATCACTAAAAATAACAAAAGTATTGATGAAAGTTTTTTACCCCACCTGCTCCTTCTGTGTCAGTTTAACAAATTAAAATGGTCTGTCATTTGATCACGGGAAGGGATGGCATGATAGAAGTGCATTGCGTGTTTTGTGATTTCACACGGATTTCACATTTGCAACAGAGGTCAACAAATTAAATTAGAAGTCTATAAATCCAGTGGCTTGGCCAGCTGGGAGGTTCTATGTAATTATGGCCAAAACAGTAACTTTTCCAAGTTCTGCTCTGCATGCACGCAATTGGAATATTGTTTCCTTTTTGCTTATTTAGAATAGCCAACAATATGTAAAAGGTTGGCTAAGAACACTTTATCCTCAAATACTAACTGTATTTAGCATCATCGTATTGAAACTGGAAATTAATAGAAACAGACCCTGAATTTTTGTGTTAATGGCATAACTAGCAGCATCTCTCCTCCAAAGGAAGTCCCATTATGACCAATGGAGTTTTGTTCCTAAGTGAATGTGCACAGAATTGCAGTCTACATCCCCTTGAATTCAAAGTGGCCAACATGTACATCTAACTTTCCATTCAATGAACACTTGTAGTTGTAGTTGTTGCAATGTGCTGTCAAACTGCTTCTGATTTATGACTGAGGTCAGATTTTGGTTGAATATCAGGAAAACTTCCTAACTGTTAAAGCAGTATGACAGTGGAACCAATTACCTTGAGAGGTGGTGAATGGTCCAATGCTGGAGGCGTACAAGAGAAACTTAGACAACCACCTGGCAGATATCCTTTGATTTGTATTTCTTCCTCAAGCAGGGGGTTGGACTTGATGGCCTTATAGGCCCCTTCCAACTTCACTATTCTATGCGTCTATGACTCTATAGATCAGTGATCTCCAAAAGACCCAATCATAAACACCTCTGCTCAGTTAGCATAATACCTAAAGTTGGGGTGTTCCCATAAGTAGCCTTCAAGCACTGGGGAAGAATGATGTATGTGTGCTGGCCATGTTCTCTATTAGTCATAGGACTATCCCACATTACCCAACATAAAATCTCATCCCACTGTGAGGGTTCAGAATACACCCCCCCCCCCATGGTCAAAGAATGCATGCAAAGAATGGTGCTCATGTATTCTTGACCTCATTTATGTGTGCTGGGATGTTATCTAACCTCCTCTAGTGAGATGAGATTTTAAGTAAACATGACAAGTAATGAGCTGTAGGCCTCACAGTTTACAGTAGAACATACTCCTTTTGGATCATGTCCATTGTCTTCTTCCATTGACTCTACTGCTTCAGAAATGATCCTTTTCATTCGTTGAATATTCCAATTATTATGAAAGCAACAACCTGAAATAAATTACACTCCAATCCACATACTCCCTGGTTGTACTTAGTCCCTGGTTGCCCATCTGAGTGTCATACTCAGGGGAAGGCAAGGCTCAGATCCACCTGAACAAGCTGTCATAATATAGGAATCTATTCTATTTACAGCAGGGGTAGGCAACTGTGATTTCTTTTTCCTTTTTAAAGCTCCAATTCTCATCATGTGGGGGGGGGGGAAGGATTATGAAAGTTGCAGTCCAAAAATACTTGGAAGGCCGCAGTTGTCCATCCCAATATATAGGAATGAACAGGATCTATTGATTGGCATAAGGAGAACGGGGCAGGGCTTGTAAAAAATCACTAAGACTATGGTGGAAATCCTGTTGCATTGCTGTGGAAAGGGTATAACTTTGCCTCAAGTTAAGAAATCTCTGTAGACATTATCTCTTGCACACAGAGTCATGCAACTCACTATGCAACAGACTAGGTCTATGGAGATTTTCTTAATCTGAGGCAATTTGCCTCCAGAAGGTAAGCCTTTGGTGGAGCAGTGCAACAGGATTTCAGCCTGTAACTCCCAAGATGGCCTCAGCAAGCCAGTGGGTCATTGCCCATGCTGGCTCAAGAATTCTGGGCATCATAATGCAAGCAATTTCTCCAGTCTTTGGAAATGAGAGCTCTCAAACTTCACCAAGGGAGTGTGCTAAATCTTGGGTATTGTGAATCTTCCTTCTTCCTATCTATGAACCTAATCTCAAGTTTTCTTACTTGGTTACTTTAAAATGTGACAGAATGTGGATGTCTATGGATGAAAGGGAAGGAGTGTGTGTGTGAGAGAACAAGAGATAAAGGAAACAGTTATCAAAATATGCCACAATATGTGGCCTGTCATGTGAATAACAGAGGTTGAAATTATCAATTATAGTCAATAGATTTGAACAGGGTGTCTCAAGGAAGTCAATAATACATTTCTATACTGAAAAAGAGTCACAAGAGAAGACATTAACACTGGAATTTTTTTTTAAAGGGGGGCAATGAAGAGTTTAAATGAATTCTTTCCTCCTGACAGTTTGAAATGTATACTATCTACCTCTCTCATTTTAAAAAACAAGTGATTTTCCAAAAACATATTAACCACTAAGCGTGTTATTACATTACATTAACATGAAAATCCATAATGAAAGTTGGTCTTTATACTGGAACGAGTGATAACATAAAGAACTTGATTTCATATTGCATCAGCCTCTTAACCTTATTACACATACCACAGCAAATGGAGAGTGTAAATGTTTGTGACGTTCCCTGGTATTAAAATCTAATGGGGATTTTCAAGGAGCATTAGTTGCAGTGAGCTGTCTCCTTGGCACAGCTGCATTCACGTTACCCTATAGAGACTTTCTTCTTCATTTCTTTTGAATCAAAGTTAAATCTAGGACTGGCATCATATGCTGGCACTGGAGTTCAGAAAGCTGAAACACATCAGTTTGCTTTTAGATCCTAGTTGGTGGAGACCAACATTATGGCAATGTGGAATGTCATAAGAAAGAAGGAGGAAGAACCAAGTGCATTTTTAAATTGATAAATGTAGTGTTGAAAAAGTGTGGAATTTGGGACACAGTTATGGCAAATGTTTTGTTAAAATGTGTGCCCTACACAAATCTCTCTCTTTCCTATCTGTAGGCACATTCATATCCTTATACATAAGCATGCTCTTGATTCCTTTACTAAATGGCTGAATCGTGATTCATTCTCTGACAAGCAGGTTAATAAAGAGCACAGGCTGATAATGAATTCTGTAGAACAAGAGGCCAATGGACCACTCAGATACCAACAATTGTAGGTCACAGGTATGAAGAAGAAATGTGAACAAGGTTTTATCGGTGAAGGCTCTGTCTCAACCAGGAAGCCAGCCACATCGACAAAAGGGTAGTTATCTGAAATCTGCTTGAAATTTCTACCTACTCTACTCTTTTCCAAGAGGAACTGCAAATCACCAGGTAGAATTTGTTCCAGCTCCTCTCAGGAGCCCCTCCCCCCCATGGTGCCCAGTCTTTTTGTTTCACAAATTAACTGCTTGCAAGCCACATAACCATGGCCACTTCTTCCTTCAGGCACCAGTTTTGCTTTTGGGCTGCTCACTGTAGTTTGACTCTTGGCCCTGAAGCTGCCAGTTCATCTCTATTTGTTTCCCTGCACCCGTCTGATTGTCTTGTTGAGACAGAGTGTCACAGTAGGAAGACCCCATTTCAGATATTCACTCAGCCATGATGATCACAGGATTGTATTGTCATTCTTGACTTCAAAGACCTTGAAGAAAATACATTGCAAGTAACATCTTTACTTATAATATGTTACTTTTGAGGGGAAATGAGGACATAAAGTTATTTTGCAAAGTATCATAATCTCTCTCTCTCTCTCTCTCTCTCTCTCTGTGTGTGAGTGAGTGCAAAATGAGCAATGTTCACTCCTTAATTCTAAAACACTGAATTTTGGGAAGAGTCATTTCATGGGATTTTAGACTAATATTCAATTTTTACATTTACAATATTATTTTGTCATTATTATTTAACACCATTTACATGTGGAGGGTCTCCTGAGAGGACATCTTAATGGCAGCTGGAAAAAAAAATCTGTCTAGTGATTTGGAGTTCCTCTTTGAACAGAGTAGAATAGATAGAAATGTCAAGCAGGCTTCAGAGAACCATCATTTTTTTAGTTGTGCCTAGCTTCCTGGTAGAGACAGAGCCTTCACGGATAAAACCTTTGGAGTCTTCACAGATCCCATGTTCACATTTCGTCTTCATACCTGTGACCTACAATTGTTAGCATCTGAGTAGTCCATTGGCCTCTTGTTCTACAGTATTCATTAATGGAGAAAACTTAAAAGTACCATGTTAGCAGAAGTACTCCTAAAGTATTGAAGTGACTCATTTTGAAAAATGAAAGTTCCAAGCTTTAACCCTGAGCCAAGCACACTCCCTCTCAATCAAACCTTCCTCACAGTTTTTTTGTGAGAGAAAAAGAGAAAGAAGAGAAGGGGCTAGATTTGTCATCTTGAGCTCCTTGGAGAAAGGAGAAGGGCATAAAAACTTGAATAGCTTTTCGGGCAGGTTTCAGGCATCACTGAGAAAGGACAACTTATTTTCATCCTTTGATTTTCTTGTTTAGATTTAGAGCCTGTTCTGTGCCATTTTCCTGGGAGGAACATTCCTCTTCCTCACCCCTGCCCAAGGTAACAGAGCTAATGCTGAGCAGATGCTTGAAACACTCTTCCATGGGAATTGCAGCGGACAGGCAGCATAACAACATCTGCTTCAGAGTCTTCAGAACTAACAGGTTACAGAACTAAACTTAACAGCAACAAAGGGACTCCTCTTAGATCTGAGTTGGAGAATAAGAGTGACTGGCTGAGTAGAGCCACATCCGAGTTCTCAGCTTTAGAAAACACAGAATTGTATTGTCATTTTTGCCCCCCTTCCTTTTTTCACACTTGCTTATTTATGTATAGTTCTTTGAAGTTGCAGGATATCAATATATTCAATTAAAAAAACAACAACACAGCTTGTTTGCATCTCAGCCTGCATGCATCAAAATCCTGAACCTGTAGATCAACAGTGAATCATCAGCGAAGCAAAAGTAATATGTCCTTAAAGATTGGATGTAGGACAACATTTACAAGATCATTGCCTCTTAGAGAAGAGACAGTATAGTGATCTATGGTACCTAGGGTTCCACAAGTTTGCGAAGAAATGTGTAACCTGAACAGATTACAGAGCAGTGGTAGGCAGGAGCCAGGATTGGTTCCAAAGCAGAATCATTTCTAGTCTCAAGATCCTTAACCAACCCAGCAAACATCTCTCTTTGTTCTTTGTAAGGAATCATCTCCTAGGTACTTTTGCTCCACTAGTTTTCTAAGGACTCAACCCTACGGACAATAAAACCATATTTTGTATAGGATGGAGCTGAAAACAACCCAACTTTTAGTATACATATGAGACACATGCATGCGTGGCCTACTCTGCCAGGGGAGCATGTTTTTCTGCTCCTCTGGCAGAGGTCCATTTATTTTGAGGCACATGTGGAATCGATTCATTGGAATCGATTCCACATGGGTGTATGCCCCTGCTGCTTTTAAAAAAAATTCCTACTGCCTCATACAGGCTAGACCAGATTGCAGAAATTTAAAAAATATTAAAGCATCATGTTTGACTTCCCTCCTGCCCACCTGACTGTCCCCTCACCAGGGGAATCACTCATCCCCCTTCCTGATCACCTGCCTGATTTGTCCCCATCCACCTGAATCACCACCCCATTGCCTGCCTGATTGCCCCCATCACCAATCCAATTTCCCCTCAACCACCTGGATCCCCCCATTGCCTCCCCAATAGCTCCCCCCAATTGCCCATCCAATTCCCCCTGCCAGCCAGATTGCCCTCCTGCCCATCCAAATCATGTCCCCCTTGCCTGCCCGATTGCCCACTTGCACATCAGATCGCTTGACTTACCTTTCTTTTATTGACAGGTGGTGAAGGCAACGTTTGTATTCAGGCTAAAGTTCCCGAATCCAAACATCTGCTTATTTATTCCAGCAGTGGATGCCAAGTATAATCTTCCCAGACCTAAAACTTGAAATCATTTCACCTGAAGATTGCAGGAATTGGACTTTAGAGTTCTTGTGTGGATTTATCACAGGGGAACATTCAAATATGCAACCTGCCCTTGTCTTTTCTGAGATGGTATTATTTACTGAGACATTAATTGAATTGTCAGCCTCAACTAAAGTTGACACACTGAATGAGTGAAACTTGTTCTTGACTTAACAAAGTCCCATTGATTGTATGGTTCTACTCTACACTGGCCAGGGGATTTGCTAAAATGAATTCCTGTTGGCTAGAAAATGAATCCAAAAATGTTGAAGAACAGCATTAACACAAGTAATGTGAGCACAGGGAGAGCCATACGAAAAACTCCATACAAGTAGAAATACAAGGTCATCATCAGAAAATAATCAATGGCTGTTGAGGGCAAAGAGAGAAAACGTGGAATGTGAAAGTGAGAAGCAAGTGTCCCTAATCAGGCATCAGAGTGGATATGGAAGTTATTCATTGGGTGAGATCAAACAGAGGCATTATAATAGATAAAGCATTTCCTGATCACATAGTTTAAATAACCTATCAGAAAGCTGCACTGTCCTTATCATAGCTTTTCAGCAGTTATTTTTATTTTATGCATTCCTGTACATGCTCAGTTGTTTACTTAGGAACTTCACACTAGCTCTATAAAAGAGTGATTATCTGATTATTTGGGGAGAGCCACTTTGCACATGTACTGTGTGTAGTGACTAACATTCACTCTGTGTTCTGTTTTGCGACCTCCAGAAAGGAAACACAAGTTGGGCTGAAGGGCCATCCTTCCCCAACAGTGTCTCCACAAAGAACTATGCTTTTACATAATAGTGAAGCATTTCCTCCGAGCCACAACGAAGAGGGCAGCTCACAAAAGCTGATGCCAAACAAAGCATATTTCTCAGCTATCAGAAGGGCCTTTGTTGTTTCTGTTGCAACAGATTGTACTACTGATTCACAGAGTTTCAAACCCAGACTTTGAAGACACTGCATGTTGGATGGGTGCCAGTTTCACTTCCTCCCACATTCCTTCCTCCCCCCCCCCCTTTTAATAATTTCAGGTTCTTTCCATCATGAATACAAAGAAAGCTTCAAATTTTGGAAAGTTCCTAAAGAGCGAGAGTAAGATCTCAAATTTCTCACTCTTCTCTAAAATAAGATGCTTCCTAGACCCTTGGAAAAGTTACTTTTTTTTTGGAATATCACAACTAAAACTTTCTTGTGAGCATGGTCAGTGACCATGTTTCCTGGTGGATGTGATAGCTCAAACATAGTGATGTTCCCAGGTTCTGCTAGACCCTGAGAGCTGCTCTGTGTCCATCCAGAATTGACTCTAAATTAAGTTTGAATTGGCTTAAATATTTCCTAATGTTACTTTCCCCTTCGGTTTGTCTTTCAGATATCTTTGCTCATTTTTTGAGAGACACCGAGCAGAGAGAAAAAGCACAGAGTAAAGGGGGATCATATTTCTCTGTGACCCACATAATCCTGAAATGACACTTGTGCACAGGATGTTTCAACCATCTTGTGCCTGATAAGTGCACGGAAATAATACAGTTCTAATGTGGACAAATCTGTATCAATGGCTACTCTTATGGTTTGTAAAAGAACCCGATTTTTAATCCTCTGTCAGGTCCTATTAGAGAAAGCCAGCCAGGGCATCCAAAAATTGTGTGCATCTAGGAGCACAGTGTCAAAAGTGGTTTTGGTTACTTTATCATATGTACTTTAAATAAAGCAAAAACAAGAACAACAGTATCCTTCTCTGCTCACAGAAGACAGTCATCATCGTCACCATCAGCATCATTGCTCTCTTTATAACAAAAAGCTGATACAGGTTGAATGAAGTCAGATTGTAAATGGAGGTTATAGAATAAATGAGATCAAGGCAAGGACTCAGTGGCCTTATAGGCACCTTCCAACTTCATGATTCTATGACACCAGGTCAAGGAGGATTTGGAGATGAGAAAACACTGCTGAGAAGCTATTTATGCTTAACAGCAATAGTCGTACATGCTTTAGGGAGCTGTCTAAAATGGAAAGGCAGCAGGAATTTTCAAATTTTGGAAAACTGATTTTTTTTTGGTACATTGTTGTTGTTGTTGTTGTTAGTTTTATTAGTTTTATTTATATGCCACATTTCTCCCAACAAGGGACCCAAATATTAAAAGATAAATTAAACAATATATGATTTAAAATACAATTAAAAGATTAAAACTTGAAAACATAAAAAAGATCAAAATTTCTGCTGAGCTTGTTTGGAGGTCCTCGCTCACTGTCTATATCTTTCCCCCCCCCCCCCCGATATGTGGAACTATTAGTAGAAGAGAATGTATAGAATTACGATGAAAATAATTGATTTGTAATGTATCCGTTCAAATCCACCCCCTCCAAGGGTATCCCTATCCCAGCTGTCCCCAATCTTACCCCACCTTTATAAGGAAAATTAAAAAAAAGTAATAAAAAAAATCTGCTGCAATGAGGTTCAGGGATTCAGTTATAATTGTTAAAAGCCTGCCTGAAGAGATGGGTCTTTAGTTTTTTTCCTGAAAGGATAAAAGGGAAGGGCCCATCCCAGACAGCATAGCCACTGTGGATGATCCAAAATAGCAACTTTTCCAACCTCTGTTTTTAATACAGCATCTTGAGTATTCAAGAATTGTTTCCTTAAAGAGGCAGAAAAGCAACAGCAACAATAACCCATGAAGCAAAACAAAAAAGACCAAAAAATATAATACGGTTTCCTCAGCCTCATGCTACCTGCAAATTAAACTTGATTTATAGGTGAAATATTGAATTTATCTTTCAGCAAGGGTGGATTGAGATGACAGTGTCTTGGACTGTAGAGCTGATCAAAGTAATGAAGTCCATAATAGACTAGGAATTAAGACACGTGGGTTCAAATCCTCACTCGACCAGGGAAATTTACTGGGGGGGGCGGCGGCATTGGTAAAACCACTCTTTAAGTATCTCACATACTTGAAAAACTCCATTAGAGTCATCATAAATTGGAGATGACTTGACAACACATAATAAGCTCTATCTTTATCTTCATTTCAGGAATGATTTCCATTTCTGAACCATACATAACTTGATAAACCTCTATCATAGCCTATTTTTATTTTATTCATTATATTTATATCCCACTCATCTATGCCTAAGCACTACTCTGGGTGGCTAATAACAGTTAAAACACAACTACCCAATCCCACCCACAAGGACATAAATAAAGAGAACCAATAAACATTAAAACCCAGGAAGTCAAAAAAAAAATGAAGGAAACCTGAACCTAATATATTTTCCCTCAATGTTCCTTTAACTTTCTCACTCTGCCCTGGCAAACACAAAAATAAACAAGCAAAAGGATCAAGATTCTCATTACAATCAAGTTTAACCAAGCAATGTTGTTTTACTTAATCACTTAGTGTTTAATGGTCACTATTATTTTCTTTTTTTCCTTTACAAGTGAGGGTGAGAAACAAAATAGTATAAATGGCATTCTATTCCATAGAACAATTTGACCCTATCAGTTCCTAAGGGTTTGTTTTCTTCTGTTTGTAGAAAAACAATATATTTATTCCTTGCCACCTGCTGAAGCCAATTTTTCCCAAATATTAAACTGACTGAAGCTTGTCCAGACTCTGGTTATTCTGCTTTCCAAAAGCAGAGGAACCAACTATACCCACAGTCACCTCTCTGCACATTATGGACAGAGACAGTAAAATGGGAAGAGTCCATCAAAATTCTGAACTGATGGTGCCACAATGTCAGCTGAGGCAATTCTCCTTTCTCCTCTCTTACCTCATGTCTGTTATGGTCATAAAACCTTGTGTGTCACACAAGAAGGAGGAACCATAACGTTTGTGTCTTTTGTTGCTGAGATTTTTCTGGAATTGTCTATGAGAATTCTGACATTGTTAGAAATTATTTTGGGGCAAATGGTGCAATTCTGCAAAACTCTAATAGCTGCTGCTTTGTTGCCCAAATGAGCTTTTTAAGAATTAAAAACCATCACATGGGTTGTATGCTTCCTTTCTTAGCAATCAACCAGTCCTTCTGTGCTTCCTCCGCATGTGTCCACTTTGCTTCCTAAAAGGAAATGGCACTAGTTTTTCTCAGAAACAACAATCAATGGATACCAATCCTGTAGATAAGGAGGCCCTACTGTACTTGCACGAATAGCAGACACCTCTGTTTGTGGGTGGCAGAGAACTCTTTTTTCATTCTTCTATTGGAAGTAAGAAATCTCATGGGGCTTCATAATTCCTTGTCAAGGTGATGTATTGTGTCAGAACTAGAGATGTGAAGAATACAAGCTAAATTCCTCATCCTTATTGAGGTAGTTGTCAAGAGTCATCTTGATAAGGACTTTGAGAGATTCCCTGCTTCCAGTCCAGAGTGAGACAAAGAATTCTACAAGGTCTCCAGAACCTGACTAGGTAGTTCAGTGGAATACTGGAGTTTAATTCCCCACTGTGCCTTCAGGGTGACAACCTAACTTGGGCAAGCTACACTGTCCTAGAGTATCACTAACAGAAGGGAATGTAAACCACTTCTGAGTACTTTATACCTAGGAGACCCTTGCAAGGATCACCGTAAGTTGGAAGTGATGGTGCACAATTATTCACAGAATCATACAGAGGCATAGGATTGTAGTGCGTGAAGCATTTCTGATAGATGGCCATCCAAATTCTGCTCAAAAATATCCAGCGAAGGAGAGTCTGCATCCACCCAAGGCAGTCTTACTTACTTACTTACTTACTTACTTACTTACTTACTTACTTACTTACTTACTTACTTACTTATTTCCCACCTTTCTCCCAGTAAGGGACATAAGGCAGCACACAACAACTGAACATCCATATATTTAAAATCACAGTAAATTAAATAAGATTAAACCAACAAAGTGTTAAAAACATCATTAATTATATTTAAAATACCTGGAAACTCCCCCAATAATACTGCTGAAAGATACCATCCTGAAAAAGCCTTTGGAGGTCAAAAACCAAATTAAAAAGGAAGGTTTTTACCTGCTGATGGAAGGACCGTAAGGAGGGAGCCAACCTAGGTTGGTGAGGCAAGGAATTCCATAGACTGGGAACAGCCACCAAAAATACCTTCTCTTGGATTCTCACCAAATGTGTCTGGGATGGTGGTGGGACTGACAGAAGACCTCTCCCTGAAGACCTCAAGTACTTTGAGGGGGTATTATATGGGAAAATACAGTTTTTCATTACTTCTGTTCCTATCCAGTTGAGCTGCAAAGAACAAGCCTAGCCCACCTTCCATGTGACAGCCCTTCTAATATTTGGGGATGAGTGCCATATAAACTCTCAGTCTTCCTTTCTACAGGATGATCATGCTAAGTTCCCTAAATATTTCCTTATATGGCTTGATTTTCAAACCTCTTACCATTCTGGTTGTCCTCATCTGGACATGTTCCTTCTTAAGGTATCCAGAACTGGACACAGTATTATTATTATACACAAAGTTTGTGTCCTTTCACTGAGAAGCAAAATTTGCATGCACACACGCACGCACGCACACACACACACACGCACACACACACACACACACAGAGAACACAGAAAGACTGATTGATTTTTCAAAAAGTGAGAGACAACCTATTCAAGGCTTTAAATTCTTTAATTTCCATTAATTTCAAAGGGCAGCCATCCCAGTATTGCATCAAAAATATGTCCTTGTGAATGCAAGGATAGGCTCAGAAGTAAGTGAATGCCTCATCTACAGTACTTCTCAGAGAAGCAGTTTGTGATTCCCCATTCTTGTCCACTTCATGTTCTCAGGAAGAGTGAGGGTTTCTACTCTTAATCAATACAGGCAGAATCAACGTGTCAGCCTCGAAACAATGAGGTTCATGAGCATTCTTCACATCTCCTGTAAGTACTCAGCCATCTTCTGTGATTGCTTCTGGTGTCTACTTCATTGGTCATGTAGGACTGGCCCTCAATGAGCATCCTTTACTATGAGCCACTTCCAGCCATTTTTCATGATTATTTCATGGCTCTTCTTATTTACATGGCCCTCAAAGCAGCTTTCTTTCATTAGCCTAAAGTAGTCTAAATGGTTTAAAACACGAAGTAACATAAAGCATCATTAGGAAGCATTACAAATGCAGTGCAAACCATAATAGCAGCACCTTAGCGGCAGAATATTAATTGGAGTTCATCAATACAAGTAGACGCCAGCTACAACAGCCCTTTCTAGAGGTTTCCCCACTACAGAGGGAACAAAAAAAAATGCCCCATAGGCCACATGATTCCCACAGGCTGCATTTTACTGACCCTTTGACTACAGCATCAGATATTTACACACACAAAGGCAGGGGAGGTGAATATACCATTTTAGCACTGTGGCCACATGTCCTCCTCCACAGATTTCACAGATTTGAACGGCTGTCAGTGGACAGTTTTCTTTCTAAAGTGCCCTCCTGAATGAGAGATGGCCTATCCAGGCTTCATTTAAAGATTAAACAAACTAAAATAAGAGAGGAGAACTGGAACCTTGAAATTGCTTATCCACAATGAGAACAGCAAATGCAACAGGCAGCACCCCATCTTTTTTCAGTGGCACATAACTAATCACAACTATGCCTAATTACTTTTTTAAAGTAAATGTTCAAGTTGTAAGTAAGTGCTAGCTGCCTGAAGGACAACTGGATTTTTTTTTTCTGAAGGTCTCCTCCTGCCTCTCTAGCAGAGTTTTGAATTTCTGGTAAAATTTCTTTTTTTACTTTACTGCGTAAGTACAGAAATTTGATGGAGGAGAATAGCTTCAAGTTTCCCAGAGTCCTCCCTTTCTCCTTAACTGGCACTTAAAGTCTCAATAACTCAAAGCAAAAGCAAAAAGTGTGCTGCTTATACACCGCCCCATAGCACTTCAAGCACTCTCTGGGCAGTTTACAAGTTAATTATGCAGGCTACAGAAACTCACTCTGAGATATTTGTAGGAGAATGAACAGAAATGTTTCATTACAGTTGTGAACAGATCAACAGCAAACAAAACAACACTGCTTCCAATAGATTAAAGAGAAGGAAAGAGCAACAATTAGCAGAGATGTGGGGCTCTCTTTGAGTTCAGAGGCAGGAGGGTTAGTGCTGGATAGACTGATAGTCACCTCAGCCCAGTAAAGTCCCTGCTATTCACTTAAACCACAGGCATCATGCAAGGTTGCAAATAAAACTCCAACAGCCTCATCATGTTTAGGACCGTGCTTCTCACTGCCCATTTCTATTCTGTGCTAGTGATGATTTTGTCCCGATATTGGCCTGTACTGTTAGAGACAAGAGGTGGTAAAAGATAATGGGAGTCTGTGGATCAAGAACAAACAGAAGGCAACATGTTCCCCCTTTCCTGCTTTAGGTGAAGATTTGGTATTGCCACATGTAATAGCACAAATTTCAAGAGTAAGCAAGTCTGAATAATCAGACCTGACAAATTCCTGTTTATAAAAGGAATTAGTTAAAGCTATAGTCCCCAAAAAGGGACATGGTGGCGCTGTGGGTTAAACCGCAGAAGCCTCTGTGCTGCAAGGTCAGAAGACCAGCAGTCGTAAGATTGAATCCACGCGACGGAGTGAGCTCCCGTCGCTTGTCCCAGCTCCTGCCAACCTAGCAGTTCGAAAGCATGCAAATGCAAGTAGATAAATAGGTACCACCACGGTAACAGTGTTCCATGTCTAAGTCGCACTGGCCATGTGACCACGGAAACTGTCTACGGAGAAACGCTGGCTCTATGGCTTGGAAACGGGGATGAGCACCGCCCCCTAGAGTCGGACACGACTGGACTAAATGTCAAGGGGAACCTTTACCTTTACCTATAGTCCCCAAAGACAGAAAAGTAGTTTTTAAAAACGCAACTCTTTCTTTCCTGTTTCATCAAAAGTAAATAGAACAACTGGTTTTAAAATCACTTCTACAAAATTTGAATGTTACAAGCGTGTGGCATAAAACACACTCATTTATTTTACTTATTTAATTTCTATCCCACTCTGAGGGTTTCAAAGTGATATAGAAACACAAAAATTAAAATAATTACAAACAGAAAAAAATCTCATTTAACAGATGAATTATTAAAAAGCACCATCTTGTTATTACCTCAAAACTCACAGTAGAGCTTGAGGCTGTAGCTCGAGACAACATTTGAATTATGATTTATTCTTCCTCCACCATTTTGTGAAGCCACAACTGTATAAACAGAAAAGTAATGTAAAAGTTAGTTATGCCACAAAATGGGTGTCATGATATCTTTTTAAGTTATAACTACAATGTGAAGTTATAACTACAAGTTCAAGATTGAGGGGGAAAAGAATTAGTTACAAGTACCAAGTTTTTTGTGACTAGTTACTTCCAAACTCTAGCAACAATATAGCTGGAAGGGAACCTGAATTTTTCTTTGGAACTGGTCTCAGACATACTTTAATCTCATTTTAGTGACCAGACAGAGCTCTGAAATCCTAAGCCAAGAATGGCTGAACCAGCCCAGGCTTAGAGGGATTGCCTAGGAATTGGAAAGTGGTTAAACAAATATTGATGAACTATTGCTTGTTCCTGGGACCTGAAAGGACTGTGGAAGCCCAAGAGGAAGGTGGAAATAAATGTGTAAGATTTTCTCCATTGTATGGTTGGTTAATGTCTGAGAAGATTATCACCATGCAAATCCAAGAGTGGTATTTAACCAGTTGAGTTTGTTCCCATTTCATTGGAAGAAAACAGCCTGGACGTTGACATGTTGAATTCTTAGCATCTATTGAAACCCGTGCCAGGCAGGTATCTATGCCAGAGCTTATCTTTAGCTACTTTCAGCCTGGCCTTTCCTGCAAGCTCTTCGCCATCTGCATCAAACGTATCTCACATACCAGCCACTGGAGAAAGACCATGGGCTGGTTTTTTGACCAGCCTCCAGCCTCTCTGCTACCTGGCAAAGACAAGCCCTGAGAAGCTAAATCCTTTAGATCCACTGTACCTCTAGGATGGTGCTGTGACAATAGGGCTTTCTCAAATCAAGAACAATGTTGTTTGAACCATCTGAGGCATACATGAATAGAGGAGTCGCCATGCTCGGTCAGGCGAAACATCCATTTGAGCTAGTGCTTCATCTCAAATAACTTCCCCATGAGAATCATCCACTGCATATCTCTTGCACATAATAATAATAACAGGAGTTTGGAAAATGGTTTTAAAACTATAATTCCTAGTGACCATGTTGCCTGGAGATTCTGAGAGTTGTCATCCAAAAACGAACTTTTCTGAGCAATGATAAGTAGTGAGATCTGGAAGAAAATGATGCTGTACAACCTTCTCAATGTACCTTCCTTTAGGACACATCATTCTACTCCTCCATTTTTTCTTTTTCTTTTCTGGCTATGGTTTCCAATTTGATGCTGAACAGCCTCTTGCTAAAAGGCATGCTGAATCCTAACTGCATTATTGGTTCTCAGACATTTTATTTAAAAACAAACAAACAAACAAACAAGTTGTGTTATCCTGCAAAATGTGGGGGTCCCCTGAACATGCTAAACAGACTTGACAATGAGGTTCACTATTTCTTGAATTTTTGAAAATGTATCCAATTCACAGCAGATAAACAGAGAATAAGCTGCATGAATCAAAAGCACAATATAAGAGAAATCAAGGGGAAATCAATTAATTTCAGACAAAATACAGTGCAATGATTAAATGAAAAGCATAACTTAGGACAATATTGATTAAAGTAGCAGATGAAGTGGTAACATGCAAAATTAGCCAATGGCAGTCCTTCATAAACCACTACTTATTTGTTTGTTTTATTTACTTTGGCCCCTAATCTTCCACCATCCCTCCAGTTCAGGCTCCCCATGCCGCCAGCTGTTTTGCATTCTTCAGCCTAATGAGAGAAGGAAAGATGCATAGCTACCTCTGCCAGAGAACAGGTTCCTGAAGACTCAGGGGAATGTGGAGAAAAAGTGGTCCAGGAAAATTCAGACAAAAAAATTAGAAGAAAATGACAAAATTAGCAAGTAAACTTTCTATTCCTCTCTCTCTCTCATCCTCATTTTTTCTTTCTTTCTGTCCCTGTGCATGTGTGTGTTTCTCTGTGTTGGAGGAATAAAAATAAAATAAGAATAAAGGAAAGGAAGATCAGTGTTCACTCAGAGCAGTATGCCGGTCAAAAAACCCCCAGCCCATGAAAACCTAGCTCTATATATAAATGTCAAGGGAAAATTCTAATCAGGAAGATGTAGAATCTCCCAAATGATGTAACCTAACCCACAATAAGAGCTCGCATTTCTCCAAAAGTTAAGACAAAAAAGTAAAGTAAGGCCCTACAGGAATCATAATCATAATATTATTATTATGGGACGTGACGTGACAATAACACACCGGACATAGTAGTAATAGAACGAAGAAAGGTCCGGATCATTGACATTGCAATTCCAGGGGATGCCAGAGTTCAAAATAAGGAATTGGAAAAACAAACAAAGTACAGAGACCTGACAATCGAAACATCTCGCCTCTGGAAGAAGCACACTTCAGTGGTTCCCGTAGTCATTGGGGCTTTGGGAACAATATCAAGAAATTTCACACAGTATTATAAGCAGTTGCAGATCTCAGAAATCACACCATAATCAGAGCTACAGAAACGGCAATATTAGGAACAGCACACATACTGCGTCAATATTTAACAGATACTTAGGTTTTTGGTTAAAACTTTTATCTGTTATATAATACCAGTCAAGTGTGTGTGTGTGTGTGTGTGTGTGTGTGTGTGTGTCCAAAGAGCAACTGATTTTCATTCCATCTGACATGTTTATTTTTACTGCGTTCTGACTGGTTTCTTTGTTCTCATCATTAATATTCAATTCTGTATTGGTAGATGACAATAAAATAGCTGTGTGCCATCAAGTCAATTCTGACTTATGGCGACCCTTTCCAGAGTTTTCCAGGTAGAGAATATTCAGAATATTCAGTATTCCCTTCTTCTGGGAGCATCCTGGGACTGTGTGGGTTGCCCAAGGCCACACAGGAGAAAAAGTACATTGCACATTTTTTCTTTATGACCTAGAAAGTACAGCATCCCTTTGTTGTGAGGCAAATGATGGGATCACAGCATCTTCTCAGGATTCACTCAGGGGATGGATCAACTGAAAGTATTCAGCTTTGTAGCTTGTCCATACAGTCTCATTGCCTTTCAACTTGACCAAGGCCTTGATGCCATAGCAACCATGCATCTGTCTTTTTTGCCCAGTCTATGGTCCAAAAATCCTCTGCCCTCTTTTCCAACAGGAAACAATTGACTAGGCTGTTTATCAAACACACCAAAGATTTCCTCCCTAGCCTTCCATGGCTCTTTATTCCATTCCATAAGCCATGTATCCATAGGCCAGGCCAGTACCTAGGTCTCTTCCTCAGTACCTTGATTAAGTAGCTGCAGTTTCAAGTTTTAGAAGACTACAGGGGAAGCCCCAGAGGTCAATCTCCCAATCCTCCAGGCATCCCAGGATCCTCCTCACAAGCATTCTGAGGATGACATTTTTACCAGCAGTGGAAGGGCATCAGTGACATGTACCTCACCAAAACTACAAATCCCAGAATTCCTTAAAATGCATGACCTTTAAAGTGGTTTCTAATGCTGTGTGTTATATAATCTATGGGGATATAATCTATGTGGGATCATCACCCGTGGTTCCAATAAGGCTGACAGCCACATCAACTCAGGATAGACCACTGGAGAGACTAGCATATCATGCTCACACTGTTGCTAGTTGGCTAGCAAGCTCAGAAGGTGCTGAGGCTACAATCTCCCCATGCTAGCTAGAATTTTTTGCTTCCCCTCCAAGTCACTTGGCTCTAAAAAGGAGAGATCCTAAGCTATGTACATGCAGCACCCACCATCTTCTTTCTCTCTCTGGACCTATCACAGTCCTGATACCTTGGTGATCGTGCCCAGAGACATATGAGGAGTCTAGCCCACCATTAGTTTCAAGCACTGGGCCCTAAAAAGATGGCCAGTTTTTTAAAAATTAAAAATCTGGGTTTCCAGTGCACCTAAATACACATGGGCATCCAAGAGTGCTTAGGAGACCATCAGTCCTAGTATAAGCCTGATTTGCAGAGGCCGAACATGAACCTACCTTCTTGCTTCTAATCCAAATCTGTTAGTCTTTACAATTTGAGTTTACTCTTAAAGGGAGTAAT
This sequence comes from Intellagama lesueurii, assembly GCA_037013535.1. Lineage (NCBI taxonomy): Eukaryota > Metazoa > Chordata > Lepidosauria > Squamata > Agamidae > Intellagama > Intellagama lesueurii. Next base: position 21,308,684 of record JBAJHW010000005.1, read on the forward strand.
ATTGTTCCGGAGCACACCAGCCTCTCAACAACTCATCCTGATAGCTACTAATTGACCTGCCAATCACCTCTATGCAGAACCACCAGCCATATTGCCCCTGATTCAACTATCTTTCATCTATGAGCTGTATTATGCATTGTAGGAAGGAGCCTGTTCTTTTGCTCCTTTTGAATCAACGGCCAGTCACTTCATTTTGGGTGATCCTTAGGTTGCGGTGTTAATGCTGACACAAATGGATATACTCAGTCTTCTGTCACTACATGTATTCAGTATGATTTTAAAAGCCTTTTTCCTCCTTTGTCTTGGCCCAGAAGAAGAGGTGGGGAAATGCTTGATCCTCCAATCTAGTCACATAAAGTGAGGAATCAGGGTAGTAAAGTCTGGAGGGCCAAAGGTGGACAACCAGTCTTCTAAGCCATGTAACACATACTCAAAACAACAGCCATGAAACATGGGGACTTGATGCATATACTTTTGGAGCTAAGCACGAGAACTTGGTGCACAGCCTGAAGAAGGTGAATTATCATTGAAAGCTTGCTTTATTTTTTTGTGTTTTGTTTCATTTTCTTAATGGTCCAAAAAAGATATCACCTATTCCTACATTTGTATTGTTTTGGGGACCATGCAGCCTTGTCCTGATTTTTTCTGAACTGTGTAAGACTGTAGAATGGCTGGTCTGGGCACCAACTGAAGACCAATGTGAGTTCCTGAACATCATGGACTCTTGGACATCATGGACAAGCAGTACGGCATGCTGAGGAAAGCAAAAACTATTGATTTGGCTTTAATTTGGCTGAAATTGGCTGTTCCTGGTAGTTTAACTAAAATTTTAATCCCAACTCTGAAGGAAACATGCCATGCTTCTGGTTACTCTGCTTGTTTTCCCTAGCCAAATAGAAACTCTTTGAGTTCCAAAAGAAGGCAGAAAGGGGGGAAAAGGCAGGGTCAGGGTGCTGGCCACCTTTTGTTTAGACAGATGGGTAATAAATCCCAAACCACCGACTGAAGAGGGGACTGAAACCACACCTTCCCCCACAAGTGTCTTGCAGATGGTAGACTACAGCTCTCTCCATCTAAGAAGCAGCACCTGGCCTCCAACAGCAGCCATGAAACTTTAGGACTTTAATATAAACATATACTTTTGAAGGAGAACTTGGTGCACTGCCTGAGGAAGGTGAATTATCATTGAAAGCTCACTGTTTTTTGTTTTATTTTCTTAATGGTCCGATAAAGGTATCACCTGTTCCTCCATCAAAACAGAGTGGCTGTTCAAGGAGTTCAATGGAGTTCAAGGAGCATCTTTGACAGTCCATGAAGCCCAACTGTGTCCACAAGACAACTGTGTTCTCTCAAGAAGAAAGAGTCACCAAAACCTGTACCTCTAGTCCACAGGTGGAATGTGCATCAGTAGGCATTCTTTTTAAAAAAAGGCCTTTGTTTTTATAGTAACTTTTAGACAGAAAAGCTAAGAATAAGAAAAAGAGGAAAGACAAGGTAATTTGTTTCAGCGCTTGACAGGCTGTGATATTCCATAACTGGCAGAAATGAAGGGAAGCCCCATTGAATTTGCATGATGAGCGGCAATAATTTGAAAGCTAAAAAAAAGAAAAGCATTTCAATGGAAATGTTCAGAATTGAATGGTGCATTTATTAAAGCAGCTTCCTGAGTAGGTATTGGATGAAAGACACACACACAATTTCACCACAGAGCCGCTTTACATAAGCAATAAGACTGGGAATCATGACTATTTATACTGCTTTTTCATAAGGCATGCTGTGAGTGTATTATGGAATTAAAGGGCAGATACATTCCAAAATATATACGTGGCAATACTGGTCTGTACCTGATTCTGATTCAGGACAATTAGATGGACAGTAAGTGTTCCGCACTATTCAAGTCTCAGGAAATGGTCATGATCCAAAAATGTCTAATGCAGAGCTACAATCCAGCTGCTTCTTATTTGGAACATCCCACCAAATGGGCATTAGATTTACTTGATTACGTAATACTACTTTTACTTGCTTGATGAACTTAAATGAAAATTGAGAATTTTACATCACGGATTCAAACTATGAAAGCTGAACTAAACATTTGCTATATTGATACATTGGTGACAGCTCAATTCTGCAATCCATAAGTGAACTCAAAAAGTAGGGGTGCCACAACCTTTAAAAAGACTTTGAATCTGGAACTCAGATCAGCACCAAATTTGGTACAGATGTAGCAGACAGTCTGCTCTTGCTCTGTGCCAAAGGTGTGGACATTTGGGCACATGGTTTAGGAGTTATGATTTTTAAAAGAAAAACTGTTCCCCCCTATTAGTTTACATTCGCTTAATACAGCAAATATTTAGTTCAAGTTTTGTAGTTTGAATCTACATTCAAACTGCATGTACACTTGTTGAAAAACAGCCCTGACAATTGCTTTGTGTTTGGGTAAAAAGTAGATAACTGATGAAAAAAGGAGTCAGCTTCTGGAATTTTCTCTTACTTAGTGTCACTTTGTGATTGTTAGTGAGCAGAAGAGGGTATCCTGTCGACCTTCTTGACTGCTGCCATTGGTGTTGTCAACATTTAGGCTGCCCTTTGCTACATAAAGCTTGGCATCCTTTTTCCGGCTGGCAACGTAGGCATGATATTGTGCAGCATTATTGTTCCATTTCTTGGTTTTTTGAATCTTGGTACAGAAACACAATATCCCACATTCATAACCAGGTTTTTGTTTTTTGTTTTTTGAAGAATTGAATTTAGTCTCAGCACTTTATAACATACCTCTGTGCATACATATGGATAGGGGTATTGTGAATATGTATGTTCCCCTCCTCCTAAAAATGAGATATACATGCAATTAAATCTTCATAAATGTTTTTGCTTTTAGCACACTGAAGATTTGTTACTTTGCTGGTGCAGGTAGTTTCTTCACCAGTGCAGAATGGAACTATCCCATGCCTTTGTTGTATTCATAATTGCTATGGCCATTTCAATGCCTAAATTGCAAACCCGCCAATGATGAACCTCTTTGTACTTAGCTAGGCTGTCCTGGGGTGGCAGACATGCTTTTGACCAGTAGGACCATCTTCAAAGCCTTATTATTAAAATCTTTAAGAACTTGTGCTCCACTGGCAGAGCCTTTAGGAGCCCAGGGAGATCACAGAGTAGAATTATGCAGAATTTTTACAATGGTCAGAATCCTATTGGCTACTTACACTGGTGTAAATATACCGAAATAAATTGTGATGCTGAATTGCAGTTAGATAATGAGTTTCTGCTTGAACCTCTTATTGCGCATTCAGTAAAAGATGTACATAGCAACCTGTTAAATAGCAGCAGTTTGCCAATGCAATTCATGCCATTACATTTAAACTGGTTTAATTAACCAGTAAGGATGTGTATGGTGACATTTTTCATATTTGTTTAATTTCAGTTTCTTTGGGCCATGCAGCCAGTTTCATGTTTTTTGGGGCACTGGTCCTTTTGTTTTACTCTTTTGGGTCATTTACTTTCAGGTTTCCTCATTTGTCCAAAAGCCCTAAACAACCTGCAAGAAAAGCAGAAGCAAGACAACAGAGAATCAATCTACTACAAAAGCAGGGAACAGCAGAGAAACAAAAATAATCGTCAGACACATGCAGCCATTAGTTTATGCTATCACATTCACACAGCCCAGTGGCACACTGGCACAGTCACAGCGTCCTCCCCACTGCCTGCCCACACATCATCACAGAACAAAACAAAACAAAACACACAGCCAAAAACCCTACTAGAATGTGGAGATATTTCTCTCACTCTCTCAGACACACTCGATGCTTTCTCTCCTCATCTTTAAGAGCAGTAGACAGCCAAGGCAGGCAGCAAAAATAATCCAAGACAGGCAAGGCCCAAATTGAGGTGGGGACTTTAAAAAAAACCCCACCAAGAAGGCACATTGAAGCAAGCAGGCTGTTTCACCGCAGCAACAGCAATAAGGAAAGAATTGCCCTCCTCTGTCAAGAAAAAAAAGGGCAAAAAGGAAAGGCTTCAAAATGGAGGCAGAGAGACAGCTAGGCAGGCAGACAGGTAGCCCAGTCCAGAAGCTTCCTCACCTATTTATTTATTTATTTATTTATTTATTTATTTATTTATTTATTTATTTCATTTATATCCCGCCTATCTGGTCAATTATGACCACTCCAGGCGGCTTACAACATACATTAAAAACAATAAACAAAAACATACACATAACATAACATAATTTTCCCAAAGATGGCAAGAAACAGAGTGTATTATAGTGAAAAAAGAAAGAAAAAAAATAATAGGAGTTAACTGGAAAGGGGGAAGGCCTGCCTAAACATCCATGTTTTCAGTTGTTTCTTGAAAATACCCAGCGAGGGAGCTGCGCGAATCTCAGGAGGTAAGCTGTTCCAGAGGCGAGGAGCCACTGCCGAGAAGGCCCGGCTTCTTGTTTTTTCCTTCCGGGCCTCCCTCGGCGTCAGGCTCCTCAACCTCACCTCCTGACTTGCGCGAGTGACACGGGTAGAACTGGGTGGGAGTAAGCGTTCCGACAAGTATCGAGGCCCTAAACCGTTTAGGGCTTTAAACGTAAGCATCAAAACTTTGAAGTCAATGCGGAACCGAATGGGCAGCCAATGCAACGCGGCCAGGGTAGGGGAGATGTGATGGTTTCTTCTCACTCCACTTAGGAGTCTGGCCGCTGCATTCTGGACCACTTGGAGTTTCCGCGTCAGCCTCAAAGGTAGCCCCACGTAGAGCGCGTTACAGTGGTCTAATCTTGAGATTACGAGCGCATGGACCAAGGTGGTGAGCGCCCCCACATCGAGATAGGGTCGCAGCCGGGCTATCCACCAGAGATGAAAAAAGGCGGTGCGGACCACCGACGCCACCTGAGTCTCCATGGAGAGCGCCGGGTCCAGATGGATCCCCAGACTGCAAACCCCACTCTTTGCAGCCAGGGCCACCCCCCCAAACGAGAGGGAGTCGCCCAAGCCACTAACAGTGGGGGCACCCACCCTCAAGACCTCCGTCTTGTCCGGGTTCAGCCTCAGCCCATTCTCCTGCATCCATTCCAGTACAGTCCCCAGGCAGCGCTGAAGGGACAGGACGGCATCACCTGCAGTTGGTGAAAAGGAGATGTAGAGCTGGGTGTCATCCGCATACTGATGACACGATGCCCCACATCCCCTGATGACCCCACCCAGCGGCCTCATGAAGATATTGAACAGCATTGGGGAGATAATCGACCCCTGTGGAACCCCACAATTGAGACTCCACGGGGCCGAGACACTCTCCCCAAGCTGTACTCTCTGGGGACGGTCCTCCAAGAAGGAACGGAGCCAGGCAAGCGCCAAGCCACCAATTCCCAGATCGGAGAGCCTCCCCAGGAGGATACCGTGGTCGACGGTATCAAAGGCCGCCGAGATGTCGAGAAGGACTAACAGAGAGATTTTTCCCCTGTCAGCCTCCCTCAATAGGTCATCATACAGGGCGACCAATACCGTCTCTGTTCCGTGGCGCGGCCTGAAGCCCGACTGAAACGGATCCAGGGCATCCGCTTCTTCCAAGAGGGCTTGAAGCTGGTCGGCCACCACCCTCTCCACCACTTTGCTCATGAAAGAGACATTGGCGACGGGCCTATAATTGCCAATTTCGTCCGCCGCCAAACTAGGTTTCTTTCTTATGGGCCTAATGAGTGTTTCCTTGAGGGCAGAAGGAAACCTGCCCTCAAGGAAAGACCCATTTATTATTACAGTGACCCATTCTGTTGTTATCGGCCTGGCTGCTTTGATTAGCCAGGCCGGGCAAGGGTCAAGGGAGGAGGTGGTGGCTCGACAGCGATCAAGGACCTTGGCCACAGAATCGGGCGTGACAGGCTGAAAGGTGTCAAGAGTTACCGGGCAAGACGGAGCGCTGGACATCTCTGCTCGACTCACTGTGTTCAAAAAAGGAGAGAGGTCCCGGCGGATGGCCTCCACTTTAGATTTTAAAAAGGCTGCAAACTGGTCAGGTGAGAAACTAGGGGGAGGCCTATCACCCGGACCAGTTCCGGATAGGTCGCACACTATACGGAATAACTCCGCCTGCTGGTTGGCCGCTTCGCTTATCCGGTTAGTGAAGTAAGTTCGACAAGCAGCCTTTACCTTAGACAGGTAAAGGTTAGTTGCAACCCTGACAGCTATCCAATTATAATCCGTCGGGTCCTTCCTCCACCTACGCTCTAGCCTTCTCCTATGTCGCTTCAGCCCTCGGAGCTCCTGGTTATACCAGGGCGCCGGGCGGGTTCTGCGACGGAGAGGGCGTTTAGGCGCGATCATGTCCACGGCCCTGGCGGCAGCCGTGGACCAGCTGTCAACCAGAGCGTCGACAGGAGCGCTAGCCAGGTCAGCCGTAACACCTCTCATGGCATCCTGGAATCCAACCGGATCCAGTAGCCTTCGAGGGCGGACCATAGAAATGGGTCCCTGCTCCCTGCGAGGGGGGAGAGCCACGGAGACATTACATTTTACCAGATGGTGATCTGACCATGACAAAGGGAGCGACACAATGTCGGTCACCACCAGACCACGCTCGCTCCAATTAGTGGAAAAGACCAAGTCCAACGTATGGCCACCCACGTGTGTGGGGACGTTGACATGTTGGGACATGTTCAAGGAAGCCATGGTTTCCAGGAACTCAAGAGCTGGTCCAGTAACCTCTGCCTCCGCATGCACGTTGAAATCGCCCAAGACCAAGAGCCTCGGGGATCCCAACAATGCCGCGGAGACAAAGTCGGCCAGTTCCGGAAGGGAAGTGGCTGGGTTACAGGGAGCACGATAACACAGCAAAATCCCAATTCCATCCCTAGTCCCAAGTGACACGTGGAGTGCCTCTAGACCTGGCTTCACCACAAAGGAGCGCCTAGTAACCTGTAAACTGGATTTATAAACAATGGCTACTCCCCCCCCCGCCCCTCCAGTCTACCCTGGTGCTGGACGGCATAACCGGGTGGACAGACGAGGGCCAGGGGAGGACCCCCCTCCCCACCGATCCACGTCTCGGTTATGCATGCCAGGTCTGCATCCTCCTCCAGGATAAGATCGTAAATTACCTGGGATTTATTAGACACAGACCTGGCATTCAACAACAACAAGGATAGAGTGGAAGGCTGGCTGGGCTGGCTACCTCGATACTGAGGGTTGGTCACAGTCTCAGAACAATGAACAGCCTTCACGCATCTGTTCATTGATCTTCTAACACGAGTAGGGACTGTGCCAACGCCATATCTCCCACTACCCGTGATCACTGGGATGTTAAAAGGCCCCTCGCTGGGGGGGCAGGCCTTCCAATCCATATCAGGGAAAGGGAGGGGGAAAGAGAGCAAAAGAAAAAGAAAGAAAGAGGAAAAGAAAAAAAATCAAATTACAAAGAAATACAAAATTCAAAATACCAAAATTAACAGAAAACTGTGCAATCAAATTATATAAATTAATTAATATACATATAATAAAAATACATAGCCCAATTGTATCTAAAACTTAATACCAATTAAATTAAAAAGAAAATTATACATTAAAAGGAAAAAAGAAGAGGGAAAAGAAAAAACAGCTATAAAGATCCCATGGTGATTATCCCCCACAAATATTTCTGAACTGTCCTCCTTTACTATATAATCTTGTCCTTTTTGGTGTTAATCGTCCTGGTGGTATTAATGGCGGCGCTGGTATGCGAGTCTTGATGCAAGAAGAAGACTCCCAGATCTTAATGGCGGCTACAGCATTCACAAAGAGACTCACAAACAGGATCAAAGTCACTACAGACCAAGTTGGAAAGAAGCATGCCATTCTCCAACCTAGTGAGCCGGCTGGGATAGCTTCGTCGTTAAGGCACCAAAAACAGCTTGAGGAGAGGGAAGCTGAAGAAAGGGTTACCCTCCGGTTGTCAAACATGGCGCAGCATTCCAACGCTCCTCGCAGGCACCCCTCGGCAGCCACAGCTTGCAGGCACACAATCCAGACCCACTGCAGCAGTCTCCAGCTCCCAATTCGCAGGTCCTCCACTAAAATACCTCCAGATGGAAACAGGGTTAAATCGGAGTCTCCGCAAAGGTGCCTCCCGATGGAAATGAAGTTGAGCCAGAGATAAAATTGAAGCAGGAACCTCCGAGCTCCGACGGGCAGTCTAGAAACGACCCCCGCGTTCTGAGCCCCAGCTCCGCCTGGCTAGACTCGCCCCGTTTGCTCTCGCGCCGGTCAGCTGCTGCAGCTCTCTCTCTCTGCAGCCGAGAAGATCTCCAACCGCAAATAAGGGAGGGAGGAAGAACTATTCCGGAGGGGGGGGGAAGAATTTAAATATAAAAAGGACCAAAAGCAACCAAAAAGTGTGAAGGAAAGAAGAAGAAAGTAGGGAAAAAGCAAACCGGGGCGGCAGCAGTAAAAACGCTATCCGACCGCCACCGGCACCATCTTGGGGTGATGTTCACCTTCAGCCTTCAGGGACCTCAACATGAATGACTGAAGCAAAGAAACACTTGCACTGGCTTTCAACTAGAGATGGGCATGAACTGCCGAACCAGTGGCTCATGCTGGTTTGTCCTTGGGTCAAACAGGTGTTCCCAGTCCTGCCTCCTCGGGTGGGTACCCACTCAGAGGCAGCACCCCGGTGTCCCTGCCCTGCCTCATCTGAGCACTGCCTCTGAGTGGGTGCCTGCCGGAGGAGGCAAGGCTGGGAGGTTCCAAACACTTCTTTGGCCAAAGCATGATTTGTGCCCATCTCTGGTTTCAACCAATCTAGGCTCTTTTCCAGATTGAAAATTCTGCCATTTGTGGTTATTATTGGCTGCTAACAGCAGCTCTTGTGATGCAGTTGGATGAATATTTCACAGGCAATTTGACAGACAAAGGGCCCATCCAGACGGGTTTATAGTTTGCTGTTTGGACTGCTTTTGGTGTGATTTGGTTTGAAGACAAATACAACATCCACATGTGCTTTAACTTAGAGCACTCCATCCTGTTCCATTCTAAAGCTGTCCCACTCTTTTCCGGCACAGTGCTAGGGCTTCTGGGCTGTTTTGGCACAATTCAGCATACTCCAAATTATCCCATTGCATAGTCCATGTTTATGGTTAGTTCATATCGAAATAGAGCAGTGGGTGGTGACAACCTTGTGACATATTTGGTGGGTTGTGGCATTGAAATAGAGAGGACTACCTTGCAAGATGGGGAGAGAAGCTTAGTGGGAGGAGAGGAGCAATAATGCAATGTACAAATCACCACAGGAAAAATCTGCACAACACCTTGTAGGAAAGCCGAGAGCAAAAGAGGGCAGGTAGATATGGAGGGAACACAGAGCATGGGAATGGGCATACTGGATCTATCCTCTCCCCCTCCTCCACACTCTTTGCCTCCATGGTAAGGTTTTGTGAATTAGATTGGCAGGAAACACCTCTACATTCTCTCTGCCACCACTACTGCTACTCCTGCCTCCTTTTTCCCATTTCCCCCACCCATGAGCCCAAGCAATGATGCCACGGCTGCTATCCCTAGAGAGGATATGCCACTGTTGAAGCCACATGGAAGTCCAGAATGTCAACCTCTTTATTTCCTCCCCTGACAGAAATGGGGATAAATACTTGTCTATGCTTCTCTCTCACACACATACACACACCGCTCCTTCTGTTGTACATGTTGTCTGCTTCTCTTTTGCACCGTTTCATTTCCCTTCCTCATTCAGGGGCAGCAGATTGTTACAGAGATATTCCTAACGCAAACCTGGCATTTTCCAGATCACAAGAATAATGAGATGTTTCTCTGATTCCCTTTCCCCGTCTCTTGCAAAACTGAGGGTTATTGTTGTTGTTGAAAGGAAACCTCGATGCTGGATCCAGCCATGTACATTTCATACATTTGCAAATAAAACACAAGAGAGGAAGAAGAGAGAGTGTCGGGTGGAGCTGAGGGCAGAGGTGGAAAGATAGGGGGCAAAACCCTAGTCTATCTTCATGTACGCTACTGTTTTACATTTCTAAAATATGTTTTCCTAATAAAGCAGTGCTATTCTACATAAACAAGATACATTGGCAGGAGGTTGATGCATTGCTGTTTCGCTATGTCATTCATTTTAACAAAAAAAGAGAAAAGTTGCTGTGACCTGCTGAAGGATGGCCATGGGAGAAAAGGCAGGGAAGGTGATGGGAAGGTGGCGTCATTAATTGAAAGAGGGACAAATTGGAGTGATCTAAGACCTGTCTGGATCCATCCCATGGGAGGAAAAAAAATCAGTCTCTGTGAACAGAAGGATCACTTGAGTGAGAGATAAAACAGATCGCACTAAAGATAAGAACCTTTTACATGTCAACTAGATAAACCCAAATTACCCTGTCTGGACAGGCCACCCAAAGGGGGAAAGAAAGATTAAAGAAAAGAGGGAAACTCCCAAAAACCCACAAAACTTTCATGTACTCCTCTTTCGTTAATACAAATCATTCACGTTTAAGTGGCTGTCTTTTGGTAATGGACAAAAACCACAAAAAAACAAAAAGAAAAAGCTCTTTCATGTTCCTCCCCCCCCTCCCTTCATGTACATCTGAAAGGCCCATCCTATTAACGAACAGGAATCTGGCCAATCTTATTTTGTGTTGTTAGGTGCTGTCAACTTGCACCTGTCTTATGGTGACTCTAATCGGATTTTTAAGGTTATATATATTGAGATATTTAAGGAGTGGTTTTATCAGTGCCATCACTCCCAGTAATTTTCCCTGGCTGAGAAGGCATCTAGGAGTTGGAGTCCAAGCTTGTTTGAGGACCCATGTCTGGGAACCACTAGCCTAAACAGAAGATGCTCCTGATGACAAGGGTTGTTTGGCAGCGAAACAGACTGCCTCGGAAAGTGGTAGACTTCCTTCCATGGACATTTTTAAACAGAGGTTGGATGGTTATTTGTGAGGAATATTTTATCTGTGGTTCCTGTTTAGGCAGAGGGCTGAACTAGATGATTCTATGATCCTATGATTCAACCAAACAATCAGCTAGAAATGAATTTTGCCATAGATATAAAATTAGAGATGGGGACGAATATAAAAACGGATCAGTTTTTCCGACGAATATAGCTGATTCGTTAAATATTCGTTGATCCGTATTTGTGTCTCCCTTTTTACACGCTGTGGCTGCGAAGGCCTGATGGAGACCTGGTAGCAGCTATTAAGGTAAGGGGGTGTCAGTGGGAGTGGGGTGGGGGATAAGGTAGCGAAAGGAACCAGGGTGAAATGATCCTTCAAATAGCTTGGACCCATGCTGTATAGGGCTTTATAGGTAATAGCCAGCACTTTGAATTGAGCCTGGAAATAGACTGGCAGCCAATAAAGCAGTTGTAATAAGGGAGTCATATGCTCCCTCTAACCAGTGCATATCAGCAGCCTGGCTGCAGCATTTTGAACCAGCTGAAGTTTCTGAACACTCTTCAAAGGCAGCCCCACATACAGCACATTGCTGTAATCCAGATGATATATAACCAAGGCATGTGTCACCATGACTAAATAGGACAACTCATCTTTAACTGGCCACTGCTGAGACCTGTGCATCCAAGCTCAGGGTTAAGTCCAGGAGCACACCCAAGCTGCGAATATGACTTTTCAGAAGGAGTGTAACCCTGTCCAGTACAGACTGGATCCTTATCCCTTAATTTGCCTTGTGACTGACCAGGACCACCTCCATCTTGTCTGGATTACATTTAAGTTTGTTAGCCCTTGTCCAGTACATTACTGATAACAGGTACTGGTCTAGGCGCAAAACAGCTTTCTTGGAAGGGGAAGGAAAGATATAGTTGGGTGTCATTAGCATACCGCTCCCAGTGTTTTCATGTAGATGTTGAATAAGATGGCGGACAGAACTGAACCCCCAGGGACACCACAGGTAAATATCCAGGGTGTCAAACAGGATTCCATCCCCCAACACCACCTTCTGAGTTTGGCCATCTAGGAAGGATTGGAACCACTGTAAGACAGAACCTCCAAGACTCATCCCAGAAAGGCACTCCAGAAGGATACCATGGTTGAAAGTATTGAAGACCACTGAGAGGTCCAGCAGAACCAACAGGGACACACTCCCCCTATCCAGTTTCTGCCGTTGGTCCTCCGCCAAGGTGACCAAAGCAGTCTCTGTTCTGTAACCAGGCCTGAAGCCTGAATCAATGAGCATACTCTAGAGAAATTTACTGTGCTAAGCAACAGGATTTCAACCATAACTGGTTAGTTCTTTTCACAAACTTAGGAACTGTCCAACTGTTTGTATAAGGGACTGTTGTGTGAGTGGAAGCTACAGATAAATGTTTGCTGTCTATATCTTTGTATCCTCCAGACCCATGTGTTGATCACTGCAGTTTCTGAGATTTCTTGTCATTTTCAGAAAAAGAACTGCAATCATCTGTAGAGAGTTGAGGGAAATATTGATAATGGGGCATTGTAGCTTTGGGGTTTTAAAAAATGTGTTCATAAAATCTTTTATGAATCTGCTATGTGATATGTAGAGATGGAATAGAGATTCAGTAGTCTCTCTCAAGGTAGCCATTTTGTATGCCCGAAGATTCATTAGAAGAAGAAATATGCTCACCTTAGGAATTCACACTAAATGCAAAACTTTCAGGGGAATTCAGAGAAATGAAGAGTGCACAAAATAATGCTGACATTTAAAAAATACAAATCAGCAGTGTGTGTGCAACTGAAGATAATTACACACAAACACTCTTTATTCAATAAAAATAAGGTAAGATGTAAAAACTGATGAATGACTTTCAATATAACAAGAAAAAAGTCTTGTCACCCAATATGAAATGTGTTGCCTAACTATAGGCAAAATCCTGGCAGCATCACTTTTACACTAACTGACATTTCTGTGTTGCTGCTTTCATTACCACAAGGAGAATGTAGGTGAGATTTGGAGGCACAGAATGAGATCAAGACTGAGAGATTTTCACACTTCTGTTGAAGGGAGGCAGATGGCTACCAGAGAAAGTGACTTCTTAGTAGTTGTTACTTAGAAAAATGGGATATCCGCAAAGGGATGTCACATGAGGAGAAATAAAACCAACTTGTATAGGCAGCCATAGGTGGGCATGAGAAGCAGGAGAGGTGTAAGTCAAAAAAGAGAGGTTGAATGGTTCAAGAGACCACGAGACACACAGGCTGCAATCCTGTTGGGTAACTATGCCTGAGTAATTTGACAGTACACATGTCATAATGGTCGTAGCACTAAGGCAGAAATGCTATTCATAACACATTTCTGCACGGAGCAATTGGTTGAAACAGGAACTATCTGACCATTTGCACAATGAAATTGTGCAATTCTCCTTGCCTGGGCAGAATGTCCAATGCATTTATGCAGGGATAACCAACTTCTTCTCTCTTTCTCTCACTCACTCCATCCCCTCTACCAATTTGTCCTCATCCATCCTAGACCTAAATCTTCTTCCCGTTATCCTTTCACAACCTTCTGGTTTTGGATCCAAAACCTTTTGGTCTCCAAGGAGAAAAGAATCCTCATGAGATGCCTTCACATATCCACAGATGATGGTGGATGGAAAAACACCAAGCGTTGTTGAAGTTTCACTTTCCTGCTTTAATGTACTCCTCACTTCTCTTCCATCCCATAAGGTTATGGGCATTTCTATATATTTTCCCAATGATGGATATGGGACTGCAACCAATGACCAATGAAGCGGAGGTGGTCAATTTTGGTCAGGGTAGCTTTCACATTTTTAACTCCAGGCCTTTCTGATTGGATGCAAATGCAGTAAATCCCTTGTTCCTTCATGAGTTACTGGGACCATGAAAAACTGGGACCAGGAAGCTGGATCTTTTGCCTCATCTGAATGAACTCTTTGTCAGTAATGGTCAACTAAGAACATGTTGGCAGTACTGCAGAGTGTGAATTTTGGTTAAATTCCTCTAGCTGCACAGCAGAAGTGCAGGGATTCACAGAGTAGAATAGCTTCAAGTTCCCCAACTTAGTCCATCCCTTTTTACTGGTCAACTGGCACTTACAGTCTCAATAGCTCACTCTAAGACATTTGAAGTAGAAAGAACAGTGAACAGATAGCAGCAAGCTAAAAACATGACTGACTACTTGCAAGAGGCCTCAACAGACTCACTGCTTCCAACTGACTCAAGAGAGGGAAAGAGCACAGCAGAGAGGTGGGGTTCTCTTTGACTCAGAGGCAGCACATTGGTTAGTGCTGATAGTGACTGACAGTCACCCCAAGCCCAGAAAGGTCCCTCCCGGCCACACCTATTAGAAGCAGCAGCCAAAGTTGCAAAAACTCCAACAGGCAGCTGGCCAGTAGTATTTAAAAATATGACAGATTGATACCAGCCACAGAACTAAATCCGAGAGTAATAAGTTTTTGTTTTCTGTTCATGTATTTTTAAAATGCAGAGAGTGCCTTCCTTTGTTGTTCTTACAAAATATAACAAATAAATAGCACAAGTATAAATTCTACTCGGAAGAGTTTGCTAGATTCCCTTATGATTCTGTTCCCTAGAAGAGTGAATAAGAGGCCTGTCAATCAACATCTCAAGCTATAAAGAAAGAAATGCTTTACAAGTTGATGCTTGAAGAAGATGTCATCAAGTTGATCATAATGTCTATAAATATTCTGCTCAAATGCTGCCACATCATCCATGTACAGATACCATAACAATAGGATGTGGGAGAAAGTTTCCTCCCTGCCGTATATATTTACATAAATCTGCAATTATGAACATTTTCAGATGGTCTTTTAGTAAATTGTCTCATTACTTTAAAGAACAAAATGACCTCCTTCTGTCTGAAAGATTTTCCTCATCACTGGTGGGTAGGTATTGGGACTTAGAGACGTGAAAAAGTCTAGATTTTGCAGTTTCTCCAAATTCCATCTGTGTTCTCATCCCAATCTTTATATATGTTCATAGTAATTGTGTGCTGTCAAGTCAATTCTGATTTATGGTAGCCCTCTTCAGGGTTTTTCAGGTAGAGAATACTCAGAAGTGGTTTAGCATTCCTTTCTTCTTAAGGTGTACTGGGACTGTGTAGCTTGCCTAAGGTCACACAGGCTGGCTCTTCTCCCAGGAGGCACTGTGGAGAATTGAACTCCCAACCGCTGGCTACACAGTCAGATATCTTAAACCTGTCCAACCAGCCAGATCTTATTTCTTTTCTGTATTTCCCACTTACCTTTTATATAGATAAATATATAGCATTTTCCTAATGTCTACATTTTTATGTATTTTCCCAGTTGAATAACTGGGAAGTATTTCCCCCCCAGCTGTACACAGTCTAGCTGCTCATGTTTTTAAAAATGCATATGTCATCTTCTCTGAAATACTTTGTATTTCCAAAATGAAGTGTACTTTTTCTCACAATGAGTTCCAGGAGGAATGAAACAAGTGTTTCTTCACTAGGTGTTGACAATCTCAACTGTAATGAAATTATTTTCCATATCAGTTGTTTAGGCATCTGGCTGCAGAGCCAGAAGTTGGGAGTTTGATTCCCCACTGTGCCTCCTGTGAGTAGAGCCAGCCTGTGTGGCCTCAGGAAAGCTGCACAGTCCCAGGGTGCCCCCAGAAGAAGGGAATGATAAACCACTTCTGTGTATTCTGTCTATTTATTTAAAATATTTTTACTCCACCTTTCTCTCTAAAAAGGACCCAAGCTGGCTTACATTATTAAAAGATAATATTTGCAGTTAAAAACAATGAGAATACAAAGGCAGCTAACATAATTAAAAGACAATATTTATGTTAAGAACACTAAGTATACAAATACTAAAAAGGAGCAAACAAATACCACACTGAAAGACAGTAAGCAAAGCAACACCAAAAATACATTTAGAGCAGTAAGGCACAGCAATCCATTTAAAAATCCCACTCCGGCAGCCAGTGACTGAGCGAAAGCTTGCCTGAAGAGAAAGGTCTTTATCTGCTTGCAGAAGGACAGCAAGGATGGGGTCAGTTATTATTTAATTAGGCTGAAACTCTAGGTTGTCTGTGAACAACAGTGAATAGATTCAGACTACTATATCTCTGAAGAGCCCTGATTTTCAGGAATATGCTATACATCAGAGTGATCAGGGCAGAGGGTTGGGGAGGTGCACATTCACCCCATTCCCCATCTCCATAGCCTAGACCTCTGTGGGCTGTACTCACAACTTTCAAAATTAGGAGGTCACTTCTGGTTTTGCAGGGAAAAATGAAGACGAAAATTGCTTTGAGTCCCAAAAGATGCACTCTCTGAAACAGCTTTAAAATAATGACCTGCACCATCTGGTGGCTTCAGGGGGTATATTTCTCTGGGGGCTGATTTTTTGTGCAATTAGAAGAAAGGGGGTGGGGATAGAGGGCTCTGGTAAGTGACCCATGGGCTTTATAAGCCCTTCCCAGCTGTAGATAGCAAAGATAGGTATGTTGAATGAAGGCATCAAAAGAGGATGGTTGAATAGCATGGACAATATGGTTTAGCCTTCAGGGAGAGATGATTTGGTTTGTCTTTACACCTAAATACAGAACAGGGCATTGGTGCTGAGTTCCATAAAATCTTTGGTGAGAAGTTTGATACACAGTTCTGAAAAATAAAATAAAATATATAGCTAAGGTTTCAGAAATCCAGTTCTCAACTATCAGATCATACTTTTAACCTCACAACACAATGAGAAAGAACTGCCTGAGACATTATCTCCTCTGTGCAAGGAAGGTAATGAGAGCCCTCTTCGTCACTGAAGTCCTAATTGCCATCTGTGTTACCTGGTTTGCTGGCTCTGCCTGGATCTTCTAATTATAGGAAACATCTTAATCACTATGCAATAGTAAAGTGGGCGTAATATTGTGACAACACCTTCCAATACAATGAACTGCAGATGCACAGCACAGCCCCCTGCTTGGGGACAAACTTTGCTCCTTATTTTGCTCTCACTAGCTTTCTCTTTAAACCACCTCTCTCTCTTTCCTGGCTGTGCTTCCATCGCATCCATTACCAAGCGATCCCACTGTGGGTTTCGAGGATATTAAATATACTTGACGAGCTCATTAATTTTGCCTGTTGCAGTTTCAGTCCACTTACGATGAGGAAGCAAGAGATCTCAGCTGTAGTGACCAATAGTAATTTTGGCTGAATTTTCTTTCTTACAATGTCTGCATGGCTATCCTTTTATATTTTTGCATATGAATAAAGAAAGGCAGAGCCAGAAGGATTTTTAAGTAAGATATGCATTTGTGATGTTGAGTGTGAAATAATACTAACACAGAGTCTTGTAGCATCTTATAGACTAACACTTGGGGAGAGGGAGATAAGCTGATATGTACTGTGTCCCACTGCTTCAGATGCAGAGTGTGATATGTTTAGTTACTTAAGCATTTTAAAGCATATTTTAAGGGCTACATCCTCCTAAAATCAACATATAGAAAATAAAAAGAAGGTACAAAGTATCTAACAACAACAATAAAAAGGTTCTGTGTCAGCTCTGGGACTATGATTTATTTTAGCATGACTTGTCATGATCTAAACAGACTGAGGTTGGCTATCTTTTTGAAAATGGGTACAAATTACAGATGACTGAATCAGAATAGAAGGCCAGAAATACCTTACAATTTTGTTCTGTCAACTCAGGGAATCAATACAGAGATGCCTTCAAGGCCAATCTAAAACTCAGAATTGAAGGAACAAGATGGAGGTCCATTGGAGGGAAGTTCTAAAGATCTGGGGCCATCACTGAGAAGGTTATGCTCCTGCATGCAAACCTCACTGATTTTAATGAGGAATAATCGAGAAAGACCAATCAAGAAAGGAAAATCTTAGGTTTTGGAGGGGATCCTTCATATAACCTGGCCCTCAGCCATCAAGGACTTTAAAGATTGCAAAATACTCTTTGAATTTTCCAGGTGGAACTCCTTATGCCTTTTCCTATCCTTTATGAGTTCTGCAACCCCTGAGCACAAAAAATGTGAGATTGCTCACTCCTTTTATCTTGCTTCATAAAGTGAGGGTCTGGGACTGCTAATGTTCAGTTTTACATTTTTCATGGTGTTAGTTGTATATTGGGTGTGTGTGTGTGATGTTGGCATTGCCTAGGCATACACAACTATCTATGGAGGGAGATCAAAATTATTTTCTTGCCTGTTTTCCTACACTGTGGTGTGACTCTAGGAAGACTTTTGTCATGTTTGTTTCTTCTGCATAAAATAATAATAAAAAAATTTACATTCCAAATGTGAGGAGTTTCTGATTTTTCAAAAATTCTTATTGAAACAGACCTGAAATGAAACTCACACCACCATCAGACTCCATTTGTGCTGTCAGTAAAAGTGGATATGTCAACCTCAGCTGTATAAGCAAGATCATCCACATACAGTATTAATTTAAGATATGTCAAATGATCCACTCTGGTGTCAAGATCCAGTTTTACCTTTGTAGGATTCATGGATGACAAAATCTGTCAGTCAGATTCTGCTTTTAAAAAATCTCAGGTTCCTTCCATCCGAATTTGTGAAGACATTTGTGAATTTTGGCAAATTCTTCAAAAATTAGTCAAAGGGAAATTCTCCCCTAACTGCAATGGCCAATTTCAAAAGCCAGGGTTATTCCCACCATGGAGGGGGTAAATGTGTGCCCATCTTCTGCGATACAAGGATATCTGCAAGCAGAATCTGAAGGCCTTAGGAATGGACCTCAACAGATGGGAAACCTTGACATCTGAGCGTTCAGCCTGGAGGTAGGCGGTGCATCATGGCCTCTCCCATTTTGAAGAGACACTTGTCCAGCAGGCCGAGGCAAAGAGACAGTCCCGAAACCAGCAAAATCAAGGAGCTGGACAGGGGACAGATTGTACTTGTCTTCAGTGTGGAAGGGATTGTCACTCTCGAATTGGCCTTCTCAGCCACACTAGACACTGTTCCAAGCCCTCCATACAGAGCACGTTACCATAGTCTCTTGAGACTGAAGGATGCCTAATCTAATCTAATCTGTCTATATCAGGGGTGGGCAAAGTGAGATCTGAGGACCACAAGCAGCACCCTATCTTGATCTTTATGGCTCCCGGATGTCCTTCGCTATTGAAAACCATCTTCTAAAATGATGTCATTTGTTGTCCTTGGAAGCTTGCACAAGCGGTGCAAGGCTCGCCAAACACCCACCTCCCCAATCCCAGGACCACAAACCCATGCAAACACACACAATAAAGATGAAATTGGAGGTGAACTTTCAGCATTGCTTGGCTTTGATTTCTGTACTCTGCTTTTCTGGAGGGCTAGTGCGGCCGCATGGGCAGAAAGTCAGCTGCAGGGTATTCAGGAGTTGCCCACTCTGGTATAGGCAGTGGACACAGGGATTCTTTGTAAGAAAGAGAGAGAAGAGGCAGCTCTAAATCAGCACTAAGATGGTAAAAGGTACAAAAATTCATACTCAAGATATGATGAAACAAGCACTCAAAGCGCAGTAGCAAGATAGACAGATCTGTTTGGTTTGGATTCTGGTACATTTGTTTTTTCTTTCATACTCTCAAGCTGTTTCCATTCCATTTATGAACTATCTGGAGAATTTTTGGCAAATCCTTACTGAGACAAAAATGAAACAAAGTTCTTGCTTATCTCAACTCCCTGCCTTACTGCTTCTCTGGGTGCAAAAGTTGGTATTTTACAGATTCTTCAGCTCGGCACTTTACTTGCAGATGCCTAAATGGTTCTGGCCTCCACGAGATGGCGCTCTCCTTGTGCTACTCTCTCTTTCTTGCAAATGCTATTTATGAAAGCACAGCTTTGCTGCACTGGCGATAATTACTTCTACAATCCATCAAAACTAGCCACTGCTCCATAATGCATGCTTTGCACATTGCATGACAGCATTAAAGACATCCTGGCATTGATTTCCCCACCCCACTCCTTAATTAGAGGCCCAGAGAATATAGTCATAGATAATCTGCATTCTGTCAGACACCCATAGGCACAACAACAGGGTAGTCCGCACATTTTATAGAACACTGATCTCTTAATTAGAGACAAAGCGGGATGACTTCTTACAACAGCCAGGGAATTGGAAGCATTTGGCCTAATAAATGTTTCCGCCCAAACAGAAGATCTATACATGGATCTCTGGCTGTAAAGCAGGCGACAGAATTAACAGCATCAACCCAAATGCAGCTTTGCCTGGAAGGATGAGTTTCCTTAGCAGACTTGGCCATATCCTGTAGAGTTGCTTGTGTGTTCATTTGTTTTGATAAGCAAATTGGCAGCATTCTCTAATTAAGGATCGCCTGAAGCCCAGTAATGAAAAATGGTCAACATTCACCCTTATCAATAATAGAAACCCTACTGAAAATACAGAAGGCAAAGTTGAAACCACCGTCCCTTTCCCAGAAGCCCAAATGAGGAGCTATAAAGCAGTGAAATACTATATATATATTTCCAGTTGCCAACAAAACAAGAAGCAAAGAGCTAGACAGATCTTTTTAATAATAATAATAATAATTTTTATTATTATTATTATTATTATTATTATTATTATTATTATTATTATTATTATTATTATTATTATTATTATTATTATTATTATTATTAACTGCAAGCCTGGAAAGGACTCTATGGATCACTGAGTCCAGCCCCTGTTAAGGAGGCACAGCGGAGAACTGAACTCCTAACCTCCGGCTCCACGAAATGGCTGAGCTATCCAGCAGTTCATTTAGAAGGTTTTGGATTTCAAAGCTAACTCATCGTTTGCGGAAGCCTGCAAGACGTCAGCCATTTGAATGTCATCTTCAAGGCTGCATGGATCAACAAAGACTCCAGAAAAAAATTTGATTAGCGAGATTACAAACACCTAGATTTACCTCATGGATTTCAGTAGCAGCTCTGTTCACATACATCTCCTGGAGGTGGAGATGTATGTGTGTATTACATGCTAGCGAGACAGAACTGACTTATAATTACCCTAACAGGGCTTTCAAGGTAGGTGAGATATTTAAGGAGTGGTTTTACCAGTTCCACTCCCCCAGTCAATTTCCATGGCTGAGCAGGGATTTGAACCCTGTTTTCCAGAGTCCTCGTCTATGACTCTATCCACTACACCACACTGGGAATTTGGAGGCAGAGATGGCTCCTGAAATTATTGCAAACAAGGAGAATTCCCAGCACTCTGGTGAGTGGAATGTGTGAGGATAAGTGGATTTCTTGCATTCTTGTACGTTTATATTTGTTTGTTCTGCCTTGCATTCTGTTCTAGGGGTGAACTGCATTGTAACTTTTGTAGAATCATAGAACTAAGTTAGAATTGTAGAATGAGTTGGAAGGGGCCTATAAGGCTATCGAGTCCAACCCTCTGCTCAGTGCAGGAATTCAAATCAAAGCAGATCTGACAGGTGGTTGTCCAATTTTCTCTTGAATGCCTCCAGCGTTGAAACGCTCACCACCTCCCGAGGTAATTGGTTCCATTGCCATACTGTTCTAACAGTTAAGAGGTTTTTCCTGATTTTCAGCCTAAGTCTAAAAAGGGGGATTGAAAATAAAACAGCCAACATTATAATGCAATTGTACAAAACGTCGGTAAGACCGCACCTGGAGTATTGTGTACAGTTCTGGTCGCCGCATCTCAAAATAGACATAGTGGAACTGGAAAAGGTGCAGAAGAGAGTGACTAAAATGATTACTGGGCTGGGGCACCTCCCTTATGAGGAAAGGCTACAGCATTTGGGGCTCTTTAGTCTAGAGAAAAGGCGCCTGAGGGGGGTGCCTTTTATATGATTGAGACATATAAAATTATGCAGGGGATGGATAAAGTGGATATAGGGAAGCTCTTTTCCCTCTCACGCAATACCAGAACCAGGGGACATCCACTCAAATTGAGTGCTGGGAGAGTGAGAACAGGCAAAAGAAAATATTTCTTTACCCAGCATGTTGTTAGTCTGTGGAATTCCTTGCCACAGGATGTGGTGATGGCATCTGGCCTAGATGCCTTTAAAAGGGGATTGGACAGATTTCTGGAGGAAAAGTACGTCACAGGTTACAAGCCATGATGTGGATGTACAATCTCCAGGCTTAGAAGGAAGGCACCTCCAAATGCCAGAAGCAGGTGAGGGTTATCAGGAGACAGGTATCTAGTTGTCTCATATGCTCTCAGAGGTATCTGGTGGGGTCACTGTGAGATAAGGAAGTTGGATTAGATGGGCCCTTGGCCTGATCCAGCAGGGCTCTTTTTATGTTATTATGTTCTGGCTTCTCTCCTAATTTGAAGAGACCCTTGTCCAGCAGGCCGAGGCAAAGAGGCAGTCCCAAAAGCAGCAAAATCAGGGAGCTGGACAGGGGACAGATTGTATTTGTCCTCAGTGTGGAAGGGATTGTCACTCTCGTATTGGCCTTCTCAGCCACACTAGACGCTGTTCCAAGTCCTCCATACAGAGCACGTTACCATAGTCTCTTGAGACTGAAGGATGCCTACGTAGGGTTCTGGCTTCTTGTAGCTTGAGCCCATTGTTATGTGTCCTGCACTCTGGGATGATTGAGAACATAATGAAAACATTCCATTGTACATGGAATGGAGTGCAACCTGGGTGGGTGGGTGGGTGAATCTTTTTTGGATTAATATTTGGAGTCTTTCAGAATCATAAATCAGCAGCCAGATTCTGAGAGCTGCAGGGAAAAATGTAACTTTTCTAAGTTCTGGAATGGGTTGATATTCTCCCACCATCTTGTCCTTGCAAAGAGGGAGCAAAATATCTTGTGCCAGCCATGTTGGTTTAAATGCCCACCAACAAAGTGCTCAGCAAGCACACATGAGGAACATTAAGAAGCTAGAGTCCTGCTATGGTTTCATCCATCGGTAGTCATTTTGTGTAGGACTATCTGTCTACAACAGAATTGAACAAATTCTGCTGGTCCAGAGACATACTTAGAGGGACCTGCTTGGGGTCATATGAACAGGTGGTGCATAGAATCATGAGTAGACTTGCTAAGTCATACCATCATGAGCTTCATGATCGTTCTTATTGCACAATCCCTGGCAACAGAGTTAGGATTGCTCTGTCTCAGGATTTAAGGAGGTTGCTATGCTATGCCATGCTTTCTCTGGATCCCCAGGAAGAGAAATTTCAGAGGCAGCAGCCCTGGGATGGGAGATAGATTGACTTCTGTATGTGTTGTAGCTTTAAAGCTTGATCACCCTTTTCTACATGTTCCCAGCTAGCACCATGGCATACTGGCTCAAAGTGTCAGCGTGTGTTACACCAGAGGAGGAGCAAATGCGGGCACTCACTGGCTCATGGTTTCCCAGTGCTCTGCCCCTTGCTTCAGGCTTTCTGAAGTGCTGCAATTAGACCCACTGTACTATCTGGAGCAAAGCAGGGGGTGAAGTACCAGTATCAAGCGCCTTCTTGGCCTGCTACCCCTAGAAACTGTGGTACAAAACCTGGAAAAACTTTTTGCTCTCAGTCATTGCCTGCCTTGCCTTTGAGACATCACAAAGGCCTGCTACTCTGGCATCACAAAAGTGTGCTCTTCAGTAGGATATTTCAGACTTAAAATCTCAAAAAATAGGATGCTGCTGACCGGGTAACCCTACCTGCGGATTTCAAGATTTTCAACCCTGGCCTTGGAAAACATAGCTCATGTTTGCTACCATGTAAGCCACAGGCAAAGAAAGGCCTGGCTCTTTCAAAAGCCTTAAGCTGGCACCTTTTGTGCTGAGCCAAAAATTCTCCATAAAGAATTGGAGTCATGGTGATGGTGGGACTGGGTGGAAAAGATAGCTAAAATTGCTTAGTGGCAACTGATGAGGAAACTCAGTAAGAGCCAATTCCCCACAATTTGGAAATGTGAAAAGAAAAGGATTGTTAAGCCCCAGGGAGTCGTCTGAAATCCCAGGGAATTGCTTTGTTTCTCTAATTGAGGAGACAAATCCCAGAGCGAGCAGTGCTAGAGGAAGAAAAAGGTTGGTTTATTTTATTTTATTTTGTTTGTTTGGCTAAGGTGGCTTTAAATCCTGGGCACACATCTTCTTTAATTCCCAGCTTTCAACAGGGCTTATTAGCTTAGCATTAATGTGTTTATAGCTGTTGCATCTTTGTGATATCCACACCCCAAAAAAGGCCAGAAGTGAGAGGAGGGGATTGGAGGAGAGAACTGGTCCGTTCATGGAGTTGGATCCATTGTGCCATTTATGAGAAAGCAAGAGTGGAGCAAAACTGTCACAGCCCCTGAGATTTCTTGTAGCACAATCCCTGGAAGGGGGAAAAAAAAACATAAGAGAGAGAAAGAGACTGCAGGATCTGGTGGTGATCCTTCCAAAAGTGCTGGCAGCATGTGTGCAAGTGGTAGGAATAGATGTGGGAAGCAAACCCTCATGGGAATTATGGGAAGTGTTGCTGCTGCTAAGCACATTCTGCCACCTCCCCTCCTCCGAAAATAGTCGCTTT
Source organism: Intellagama lesueurii (assembly GCA_037013535.1). NCBI lineage: Eukaryota > Metazoa > Chordata > Lepidosauria > Squamata > Agamidae > Intellagama > Intellagama lesueurii. The sequence continues at coordinate 21,333,071 of JBAJHW010000005.1, forward strand.
GGGATGCCCTCATATTTTTATTTATTTATTTATTATATTTATATCCCGCCCATCTAGTCGTTCGATATCCAATTAGCAGGGGCTTAGCTAGATTCTGGGCTTGTTTATCCAGATTCCTCTCATGCCCATTGCCACAGCTAGCTGGTGCAAAATGTTTTCCACACCCACCCACATGAACTTGTGCTCATCCTGACACTGTAAATACCGCACTCATGTAGTATCGGAAGAACCTTTCCTTGGTTTTTGCGTTTGGTCCTGAAATCTTAGGAAAAGAGATGCTTGGCCTATCCGTGCTACTGAGTCAATGTTTCAGCCTCAATACGATCTTGAGATAATTGCCCCTTTCCTCCAAAGCTCCCAGAGCAAAGTGTCACCCTGATGAGGACTTCTAGGAAAGACTATGCCGTAAAAGCCTGTTCATACTTAAGGTACCACGTATCTCTTTGTTGCTTTTCCTGTACAGGCAGTGTCGGGGCATGATATATTTCTCTGCCTGGGGCAGAAAAAGAATTACCACTACTCCCACCTTCAACATTTAGCACAACTCCAATGCCACCATTGTCCGGGCTTGCCACCTCCCACTAATACCACTGCACAGGGCCTCACTCTGAAGCACCCCTTCCACCAAGTTCTCAGACTTGGGCCTGGTTTGATCTCTACAGAGCCGTACTGGCCATTTTTTTTTTTTTTTTGCAGCTGTCATGGCTTTTCAGAGTGTGCACTTAACATCTGTTTCAGAGGTGAGACGTGGGACAGGCGCCTTCTTCAGACCATCTGCTGCCACAGTAGCGGAAAGTTTTCCAAAAATCTGCTCTGCTTCTCCATACTTTATGGAGCAGGCACTGATGGTGGTGGTGGTGGGGTTCTCCTCATTGTAGTGGAGCAAGTGAAGCACCATCCCTTCCCACTGTGGCACCCAAAGCCAAGGACCCATCCCACCTCACAGGAGGGTGGGCACTCTATGCAGATTTGTTGTAAGCCACCTTGGGTCCTTTTAAGGAGAAAGGTGGAGCAAAAATATTTTAAATAAATAAATTATTGAACCCATTTACTGAGTCCCTTTATTTCCGATTTATAAATGCTGATAGCAACGTTGAGTAAACGGGCAACACCATTAAAAAGTGCTTTCAAGTATTAGAGTTGTATTTTTAGTTCTACAGCTAGGAAACGAGTGCAGTAATTCTAATTACATTGTTAAAACACTCTTTTTATCCCTGTGGGCTGTTTCCTGCTGTGTTTACTTCTGAATCAGTTTACAGTTATTCTGGCTTTACAAGCCTCTAAAATAAGCTTCCATTAAAACCTCTTTTTTTTGCCCCCCCCCCAACATGGCTTTTCAACAGTTTTATAAAACTTCTTTTAAAAGTATCATCAACCAAATTAATCAAAATTGGAAGTTGAATGTCCTAAACAAATAATGAGGTGCAGAGTGAAAAGTAGTGTAGCTTTATCTGCCAGTGGTGTCTGCTTTCATGTATCACTCTTTTCTCTGACTGAGGATAAGAGGAAGTTGCCTCCAGCACATCAGAATGATTTGATCTCAGCATCAGGTACAATCAGCTTAGTTCAGCTCCTGTTCTAAATCAGATATCAAACACATAATGGAGATAAGAAGTCTAACCAATACACACTTTTATGCCAGTTCCACAGAACTATGGGAAGCAGTGCTTGTATTCTAATGCAGTTCTAAGACATTGTTTATTATTATTATTATTATTATTATTATTATTATTATTATTATTATTATTATTATTATTATTATTATTATTATTATTGATAAATACAAATAAATACATTGTTTATTATCCTTACTTCCAAGCTCTCTATATAATATTCATTGTGACCAAGCATAGAATTTGGTCCAGTCTACCAAATGGTTTTCTTAGTAGAAAAACGTATGTATTTGGGTGAACTTTGTACCCATGAAAGGGCATGTGATTGTTGAAGAAGCCTTCTCCATTATATGTAATTCCAGAATGTCCATGCACCAGCAACAAGTCCCATTTCCAAAGGTTCCTGCAGCAACAGCAACCAAGGAAGAGCTGCCACTACAGAAACCACCAGCATTGCCTCTAGATCAAGTAAGTGCCAGTAGAGTGAAGAAATTAGGAAACATCATTTCTTTATCATCAAAGATGATGCTGATGGTTGTTGTTGTTGTTGTGGAAGACCATATGTTATAATTGGTAAGACTAGTGGAAAGGCATTCAATGAAATGCAAACTGCATCCTGCAAATCTTATATAAATGTGCAGCCCAGAACAAATTTATGAATTAACACATGGCAAAGTAGTATTGGCTAAAACTCTATTGTTTAGCATAGTAAGTCACACTACAGTAAGCCCATTGAATCAGCAAAGATTTGGTGAATCAACTTCTTTGTAAGGTCAATCAGTTCAAATGGGCCTTCTCTATTTGCAATTTACTTTTGCAGAATAAGTCACAAGTAGAGTAGGCCTCTTTGCATCAATGGAATTTAATGAAGGAGTTGAATCACCAAATCCCCACTGATTCAATGGGCCCTGTGACCAGCCCTACCTGGCTAATCACCTCTTGAACTGCCTTGTCTTTTCCCCTGGACTATCCTTAAGCTCAAATCATAAGAGCCAAGCAGTTTTGAAGTGAAACATAAAATAAAATTCTTTATTTAGTAAGCATAATGGTTACAGGCCGACTCTAGTGCAGCTTACTATGCTAAGCAATAGGATTTGAGCCACTGATTGAGCATCAGCCCATCAGACAGTGTGATATTGATGGGGTATGTCAGCTCAACTATTTAAATGCTGAAGACCTTCTGTTGGTGAGCTGCCCTAATATCAAATTAATATCCATCTCATTAGGTCCAGTTGCAGACAGAAACTAACTGGGATTCAAATTTTGCATTACTTGTTTAATTATCCTGTACCGTTCCCCCCACCATCAGTGTCTATTATGGCAATGCGTTTACCTGCATATAAATAGCTCATGTTCTCCCTTTTAATCAGTACATCTCCTGATTAATCCATTGATGTCATCATAGTCCAGCAGGTGACATCACAGCTTATCATTATCACCCCAGTATACTGATTTGTTTCAGGAAGGAGGAGAGAGGTGATTTGTAAGGGAAGTGACTTTGTATCTCACACAAATAACTTGCTAATGATGGGGAAGAATATACAGTATAAAGCAAGGCTACTCTTTAACTGCCAGGTTGCCTTTTTAATCTATGATGCATCACGGAAGAATTGTTTATTACATCTGTGGATGGATGGATGGATGAATGAGTTCAGAACATCACACTGTGAAATTCTGCTGAAAGGCAATAATTTTCTGCCTTGTTCCTAGGGCATGACCCTTTATTCTTTCCCCATTTTTCTTGTATTAAGACATATTATCCCCAGATAAACATTTTTGTTGCCAGGGTAACTGTACAAAACATTGAAATGTGGAGAATTTGGACAACCTATTCCTGCCAGAGAAATATTTTGAATCAAGAGAGTGACCAGTCGAAGAAGTACTAAGGATAATGAATAACGTTCAAGAGACAATCAAACTCAGAAAATGCAGTTTTAAAGAAAATCTTTAGTGGAGTTAATGGAACTAAAGGTAACATTTTCAGCAGGGTAAGGATCAGTGCTTTCTGGGTAAGGATAAATTTAATTTCATGCACAGGATGACTGCATAAACATGGAAAGAAAGGTGATTGTTCACAAAATCCAATTCTTCAGAAAAAAAAACCCTCAGTTTTTTGATGGGATATTGTGCTTCTGTACCCACAATTCAAAAAGTCAGGAAATGACCTAATATTGCTGCACAATATCATGCCTACATTGCCATGCCAATCTTTGCATAGCAAATAGCAGCCTGAATGTTGACAACTCCAGTGGCAGCAGTCAAGATGGTCTACAGAATATCCTTTTTTCATCAGTCAGCCCCTTCTCACCCAAACACAAACCAACTGTCAGGGCTCCTTTTCAACAAGTGTGAATGGTAATGAGTAGAAGGGGGTAAAGGGGGTATCCTGTATCTGCATGGAAGGAACAGTTTTACCTTTAAAAAAATCATAACTCAAAGATTCCTTGCCCAAGAGTCCCCAAATTTGGCACAGAGCAAGAACAGACTGCCTACTACATTTGTGACAAATGTGGTGCTGATCCAAGGTCTGGTTTCTAAGTTATAATTTGTTGTTTGGAGTATCTCTATTTTTTGAGTTGGCTTTTGGAATGCTGAATTGAGCTGTCACACAATATCTATTGCTGCATGGCTGTGCAGCAATAATATAGGTGGATAGTGAAGCTCTTGATATTATCAAGGGTATAATATTACAAACCTATAATGTCATTGGAAGTCTGGATTGTATATTTCTATCAAGAGGGTAAGCAACTGTAATGTATGAGCCCATTTTATACACAGCTGGAAAACAATATATTTTTCAGGTGTTAAAACTTAAACACTGTATCATATAAAAGCCAGCATAAAGAATTTGATGAAGAGTAGTTGTTAAGTAGTGTTCTTGGGATTATCAAGAGAACTATTCCTATAACTAAGAAGGAGCCAGTCCTAACTGGACAAGATGAAGAAGGGGCTTAGAAGTACCCTCACCTTGGCCTAATTTTGTACAGTCATTGTGGTTGTTTCATTGGCCTGTAAGAGGTTCATTTCTGCTGTGACTTTTGCCCCCTCTTTCTCTGACCCATTTTTCGCTCTTCTTCCAGCAGATCTTAGCCAGGAAAGCAGTTCTGCCAGCAGATTGCTTCTACTGGATGGTTCCTGAGATTATCAAGCAAATGAGGATTCTGCTGGCAGCAGTGCATTTCTAGCAGCCAACATGGCTTGCGACTAATTCTAATACATCACAACCAGTGGACTGGAGAGCTGCTTGTGAAAGCAGGAGTTGTGCACTCAAATCCCTACCCAGAACACATGTGGCTATTGGGATCATAGGCCTTACCTACTGTGCAGACTAAGGCGAGCTGCATATCAGCAGAAGGAAAGACAGGTAAACCACTTTGTGAGAGGGTCACCACAGGTGCCCTGGGCAGGCCATCTGCCCTCACCCTGTGACCCTGGGAGAGTCTGGGAGGGACTTTGGCTCTTGAGCCCCTGGCAGGCAGGGGAGAGGGATGGCAGCTGTCTACAGAGAAACTGGCTGTGATGGATAACTGTCTCCCTTGTATGGGCATTGACTGGGCAGGTGTCCAAGTAGAGCTAGGGCCTATTTTTCTCATCCCTCTCACTGCCATTTTCTGCTTTCTTTTATTTCTTTAATGCCTGATGATGGCCTTTATGTGCAGAAACATTTTTCTCTGGCTGTGGGTACCTGTTTATGTTCCAGACACTGACTGAGGATGCTCCTCACCCCAAACACATATTTTCTCTAACCGCAACTCCCAGAGAGTGGAAGGAAGTATGGATGGAAGGAAGCTGGTAGGAGCTTTGCCTATAAACTAAACGTTGACCGCATTCTCAAAGCTGGTGGCGCTGAGATGACATTTCCATACAACATTGGCTTGGGTTTCCTCGAGCTTCTGGGTTGAGTGGCACCGATCGTCATAATATGCTAATTTGTTCAAGATGAATAAAGTGTTACGGGCTTGGATGTTATCATAGAAGTGATTAAAAATAAGTTTCACAAAAGAAAGTCAGATTAATCTCTGAGCAATGGATGATAATTTGGGCAGCTGCTGAGAGGCCCGTGAGGGCAGGATGAGTTTTCTCCCAAGAAATGGTCCACACCACTCTCCAGGGCTCTTGGACTTTTAACCAAGTGATTAGGATATATAATTAATGGGGCTAGGGAAGTGGGAGGGGAAAAAAATCACTTATAGAACATCCAGGCTGCTTATTTCAGTAGAGATGCAAATGATCTCCAGAGAGACAGAGAGGGGAAGGAGTAATTTCAAGTTTAACATTTTCTTTTGATATGTATATCACTGTTACCATCTCAGCTTAATTGGCTTAAAGGGTAGCTCTTCCCTGAAAATTGAATCTGGCTTCACAGGGCATCATGTTTATTGTCTCACTATGACTTCTGTTACAAATTACAAGTAAGCGATAAATTCCTATTTCCCCCCCCCCCCCTTTCCCTTATGTGTCAGCGTCACAAACCCACGCTGGGACCATCAAATCAAGCTGTGTTCTTTCCTGCTCATTCTTCCCCTTTTTATTCTTTTTAAGCTTCATTTGTTATTTTTTTAAAATGCCAACAGTGTGCAGTTTAGGGTGGCAAACAGAGAAAATGCAGGCTGCTATCTTCCAACCGCTTACTCTGAAACAGAAGATTGAAACTGATTCCGCTTTTCAGAATAAATCATAGAGTTTAACCACATTAGACCTCTGTCCTATATGGAAAAGAATCTGCATGATTTAACATAGCAATCTGGATAGCTCAGTGATTTAAGTATCTGGTTGTGGAGTCAGAGGTTGGGAATTTGATTCCACATGGTGCCTCTTGCGAGTACAGACAGCCTGTGTGGCCTTGGGTAAGCTGCACAGTCCCAGAGCACCCCTAGAAGGAGGGAATGGTAAACCACTTCTGAGTGTTCCATACCTGGAAAACCCTGGAAAACAGTTGCCGCAAGTCAGAGTTGACTTGATGTCACATGATGATGATTAAAGCAGCTTTTACTGATGGCCAACCAACCTCTGTGAATGAGCATCTGCCACCTTCTTAGGCAGCATGCCCCCCATCAACAAGCTCATACCATGTTTGTAATGTTTACCTAGATTCTCATTTCTTATAAATTGGACCCTCTGGTTGAAGTACGTATTACCTCTTGAGCAGCAAAATACATGCTGGCTCCATCTATAACATGACTGGCTGACAATCATCTCAACTCTTGGTCTTTTTCAGACTGAATATATTGACATCTTCGAACTGTTCTTCATATGACTTGGGTTTCAAACTCCTTTCCATCAAAAAATATTTGGATGCAAAGCCTCTGAAAATTGGACTTAAAATTTTGTATCAACAGGCCCATATGAACAGAGGTTATCCAGGGTATATGGCTAATTATTAGGATGGGGTATAACCATGGACTGATGTTCGACAAATAAGAAATGTCCAGGATGTTCTTTCTAATATTTTCTCTGATATAAAGCATTAAAAGTTTTGTTCCTTTAGTGCTGCATAGCTGTTTCTCTCAGTGTGTTCTAAGCTGAGTAAAATTCTGTTTTGCCAGCAATTCCATACAAATATCCTCCTGTCTCTCCTCAAGTCCAATGCGTTTCAATAGACTTGATACATCATGTATGCAACCACTGCAGTCAGTCATCTATTAGAGAAGTATCAAGTGATGACTGGCAGCAGAATATTTGAGATGGATCCTTTGAAAAGCACTAGGCTTGCAGTGGTATGAAAAAAATCAGCCTCTCATGTGAGATCTGAAACGCAGCATTCACACATGCCACTGAACACTGGATGTCACAGCTATCATCAAAGGATGATCACACATGCATGAATAGCTCTTGGTAAGTGGCAGTTGAATGGATGGAGTTAATGCTATCCAAGACCACTGGATTTTTAAGGAGGGTATTCACATTCATAATGGTCAAAATCCTGCTGCTTAGGGTAGTAAATTACACTAGAGTAGGACCATTTTGAATCCGTGAAATTTAGGGAGGAGCTGACACACCAGACCCTCATTGATTCAGTGGACCTCAACATTCTGTAATTTCTATAAATTTAAGGAGCAGCGGTCCCAGTTTTGCACAAATTTTGTGCAAAAATATATCCTTGCAAACGTGAAGACAAAACCGAGAGTGGCAGAAATATCCTGCAGTCCTCACAGGGGAGGAAAAGAATGCTTTGATTCCTTAGCCTTGCCCAAGAGAATGAAACCAGGGAAGGTTTACATCCTTGGTTGACACATGCTAGAAGAAAATATATACACATATAAGACATTTAAGAATCTCAGGCTTTTCAGGACTTTAATGATGCCAGATGGTTGAAGATATTCACATATATACACTTTTAATTTCCTACCAAGCCCCTGCCCTAACAGTACTGTAAGTACATTTGAAGAAATAAAAAGATGGTCAAACTCAGCTGTCCAAGAAAGGCCAATCAAGGAACTCATTGCCTACAGCCCCCCTCAAATGTGGAGCTGGTCCTGCCAGTTAGATAGACAATACTGGGCTAGATGAAAAAGTTGTATGAAGTACTCGAAGACCATTTCTGAAGCCAGTGAAGGTTGATGGTTCTGAAGTTAGTGGGGAGAAAAATTGATTCCAAGATTTGTTCAAACTTTAAAGGAGCTCTCCAAGTGCTGAACATCTGTGGGGGAGACAACCAAGCACCTTGGATCGCTTCTGTAAAATTCAGGCTAAAACCTGGAGCAGAGGTTAGAGACACCAAGCTCCACAGTTACCAGCTCAATATTTGGCTGGGGATCTCTAATAATTCTAAAAAATGTATATGAAATGTACTTTTGATCAAAATGGATGTATTGAAAGGCTTTGATCTTTTGATGTCAATGTTACAAAGACTGTGTTGTTATCTGGTGGTTCCCTCTACCACCAATGTCATGGACATAGTGTTGTAGAAGCACATCTTTAAGACCATGGTCAACACTTTATCACAAATAAAAACCTGTCATTAACGATTTCATTAAATGAACTGAGCTCCCAAGAACTGAACAAGGATAAGCAAAAGCATCACAGGATTCTGAGGAAGATGATATGAAAGATGCATCAAAAAGTTTGACATGTATTGAGGTAGAAGCCACTAAAGACCTAGAGGATTTTAGAAAGTGGCTATGAACCTTTTTCTACAAGACCTACTACTATCAAGAATATGATAGGTGGGGTTTTTGATCTGGAATTCTGTTTGAACTGGAAGTTTGCAACAAGAAAAAAATCCCATCCAGTTTGTTTCATAGGTCCAAAATATCATGAACTTGCAAAGCTAAGCTCACTGCCAGCTCACATCTAATTAAGTTGTGGGATGTCTAGGCAGCAGATTCTGTTATTCTTGGTAGCAGAGTTGTCCGGTCTCAGGAGTCTAACTGAAAAGCCAGGAAACTGCTATCCTTTGCTAGATCTCCAAGCAGGGAGGCAAATCTTAGGGCTAGCAGTGCTGGAGGAGGAACTAATTTGTCATCTGTGGGATGACTTTCAAGCCTGGACATCTATCTCCATCCATTTCCAGCAGGCACCTGGGCTCCCTGCTGCAGAGTGAAGGTATTGGTATGTATGCTGCTCCAAATGTCACAAAGAACCCAAAGGTGTGCATTCACCAGCTCTTCCCCAATCCTTTTCCTTTACTACTCAATTTGTTGCAGTGAAATTTGGACCCATACATATGGAGCAAGGCAGATAATGGAACATCGGCACCATGACTCATGAGCCTTCTTGTTGCAAAAGGTCTGGCAACAGCAGCACAAAACTGGAAGAATAAAAACCTCTCCTTCTCAAGGGACCTTGACAGCCCTCTCTGCAGGCATTCCCCTGAACATGTGAGGGCCCAAAGTGTGTAGGGACAGAGATAGTGGGAACTGGCTTTTGTGCCAAGAAAGAAAACCATATCAGTGTGTAAAATCCTGGCTCCTCCCCTCATCTAGACTTCAGATAATCAAACAAATATCTGAATAGGGCAGTAAGGACACTTTTTTATACAACTATGACAGCATGGAATGGAATGCTGGAAAAAGTTATTTCTAGAATACAACTATCAGAATCAACCAGCCAAGAAGGCCAGTGGCCATGCTGGTTGGAGTCTTCTGGGAGCTGTAGTACAAATAGTAACTTTCTGAAGAAGTGTGCATTCTGGAAGCATTTGCTTTAGCTTTTGAAGGACAATTGTCTTAACCGAGTTTCTGTTTCACCAAAGTTGTAGCTCACACCAGCCACAGATGAGGTAATAATAGTGTTCCTGGCTCATGTTTGCCATCATTTTTGTCTGTTCATGATGGGCTGTTGGTCCATATTAAGCAATACAAAACACTTGAAATCATATAAATTCAGATTACATTCATTGTGGAAAGTCAATGAAGTACACTCATAATTTGCTATGTCTACAATGAGTTAAAAAATAATTTACTATGTCTATTATGTCTCACTGTCTACAATTAAACACTTGTTTTGTTTGTAATGTAGTGCTGGAGGAGAGCTTTTTTGGATACCAGAAAGACAAGTGATTCCTAGATCAAATATCCTGAACTGTATCTCTGGAGGCAAAATATTGAAACGAAGGCTGTCCTAGTTTGGGCACATCATGAGAATGCTAGATTCCCTGGAAAAGACAATAATGCTTGGAAAGGTTGAAGGCAGCAGGAAAAGAGGAAAACCAAATATGAGATGGACTGACTCCCTAAAGCTGACTTTACAAAAGCTGAGCATGGCTGTTAAGGACAGGACGTTTTGGAGATTGCTTATTCATTGGGTCACCATAAGTTGGAGGCAACCTGACAACACATAACAACAACAATAGTGAGAAAGCTTTCTAATTATTTGTATAAAATCTCTAATGGTTAAGAGATTTTAAAAGTTTGGCCCATACATCCAGTAACTGGCACCAGCGCTGTCTTTATTGTTGTCTTTTATCTAGTTATTATTTCCAGAAAGGTGTTCACCTACTAATATGAGAGGAATGGCATGGCGTGCAGCTGTGATGTCCCAACCCACCAGTGATTCATTGGTCACTGCTTGTGAAGGAATAAAACATCCTGTGACCACTGTTGGGTTCTACTGGAGCCGTTTTTTCCTGGCCACTAATAACACTGTGGTTGAAAGGATGGTTTGTGCCTCTCTGAAGGAAGTAAGAAGAAATGTGTTTTCTGTATTGCACTTAAATTGAAGTGACATTGATTTTTCTTTAAGACTGCTCTCCAAGGGCGTTACTAGTTATCATTCCATCAGGATGTAAGTTGTTCAGGAAAGAGTAGTCTTTTCCTCCCATTCCACTCTGCTTGCTTGCATGCTTTCTGGCATATATTACTTCAGGCTGTATGCTGAAGTTCACATGGCTGAAAATTCCTACACTTATTTACCTATAGTAGTTGTAAAAGAGGTAGCCGTGTTGGTCTGTGAAAGCATTATAGGTGAAAACAAAATCAAAATAGAGAGTTAAAAAAGACAAAAATGTGGTGGCACTTTAAAGACTAGCTTTTATATATTTTTTAATGTGAGCTTGTCTGATGAAGTGGACTTGTCCACAAAAGCTCACATTAAAAATATATATAAAAGTTAGTCTTTAAAGTGCCACCATGTTTTGGTCTTTTTTAACGCTTTATTTTGATTTTGTTTTCACCTGTTATTATGACCTATGTGTTTCAAAGCATGTATATCTCACCTGGAGGAGCCAGTGTGGTGTAGCAGATAGAAATGCGGACTCAGGAGACCTGGGTTCAAGTCACTCCACAACCATGGAAACTTACAGGTGGATGGCAGTGGTAAACCAGTTCTAGAACATTTCACATACTTCAAAAACCCTGTTCAGATCATCACCAACATTGGAATTGACTTGACAGCACATAACAATAAATATCTGGTCTATCTCTGAAGGTTTCTGAGTGGTTCACATGATGTAAATAATTGTTTGTGGATTATATAGACTTTATATAGATTTTATGGTTTATGTGCAGTGTACGTTGTCTGTGGTGGAATGGGAATCCTAATGTGTTTGTTTTCACTTCATTCTATAGCTTTCTATAGAATGTATACATAGGACCTTCCCCTTCACAGCAGGGGTGAGAAAAGTACTCTAGATATTATTGGCCCTCTCTTCTTGGAATTCCTTACATCCGACTCAGAATTCCTCACAGCCTTTTTACTCTCTTTAATAAAAATATAAAAAACATCTCTAACACCTGTCTAGGTTTTTGGCTGAGAGAGCTTGTCATACTCTACCCAGGTCTTGCCTTGGTCATCTACTGGGAGTTTGGTATTTTTGTGGGTGTGGTGGCAGCTTGACCTTGCAAAGCTGGGGTTCTGGTCCTTATTACCTAGCCAGGTGGATTTTTGGACACTCTCTGGAAGCACTGCCAAGTCTGAGAAGACTAGGGTGTTGGAAGGCACAACTGGCAGGCTGGTTCCATAGTCCTAACCAAAACTCACTCTCTTGGCTTCACCCACCCTCTGGTAAACAGGGTAGTGTGACAGAGTAGTTATTGAAGGGCCAACTGCATCTGAACAACCATCACACATACTATGCCGTTTCTGATATATGGATAAGAAAGCTGGATGATGAAGAAAGCCAATGAAGGCTGAGAATGCAAGAGTGACTTAACATAATTATGATTTTCATAAATATTTCCAATGTGCAGTATCAGAAACAGCCAGTAGAAAGAACCGGAGGATACTTACTTACATTTTTTTGTGACCTGTTGGTTATAACAATGCAACATATTAATAATATGTAAGGCAATTCATTACTTCAGTTCAATCATCAGTCAATGGATTACTTGTGTGATAATAGAGGGGATAATGATAATAGCAAGCTGTCCATGGAGAAGTAATGAATAACTCAATAAGTTCCTTTTTAAATGTAATATTCTGAGTTATGAGGTTACAAATCCAACTCTTCTTGCATTGTCTAAATCTTAAAACTAAATTACGATACTGGAAGCAGTATTCTCCTGGAAGAGTCGTCACGGAGATAAAATGTTATGCCCAGAACTCAGCTGGCTAGTTCATGATGAAGTGAATACACTTGTTTGACTTAAGCCTCAGGTGATAGATATTAGTATTGCTGTCAATTAACTTATGCCAAAATTACATCTGTTAAAGGATTTTGCCCTAAAAGATTCTCAGTGAATGGGCATAGGTTTATTTCACACAATATTTTAACATATTGTTTATTCTAAACCTCTTTTACATTGATCCATACACTGGAAGGGGCACCAGCTTCCAAACCATGAGAAGAGAAAAGATTTGTATTTTTGAAGACATTACATGCTTTCATGTGTGATCCTGAAGGTAGAAAAACAATAGAGTATTTGTCTCACCTGCTTAGCTGCACTAGAGAGCATGTCTATAACATAAACTATAAGGCAAGACTTTTCATGATTCTCATTAAAATTGCTTGTACTGCAGCATGGTTATAGAAATAAGAAGATTTATTGATGTGCATTTATTTCCCACCGGTCCTGCATTATGATCATTTTGCCATCTCAGTGCTCCAATTATGGATGAAATGATCATGTGCTTTCATTACAAACCCTCATTTCAGAAAGGTTTATAAGATTCTGGAAAAAATAATGATTTCATGGCATGTCACTTCTGCTCGCATTGGTTTTAAAAAGGGTGTTGATTTTCTTTTACCCTGTCTTCAGATTTTTTTAAAAAAATCAGCAATGTAGGGTCTGATATCTGCTCAAAAGGGATGCCTCTTCACCTGGATGCCCCTTGTCTCCTAATGGGAGGTCTCAATCAGAGATGGGAATGTCACATTGGAAGGTAAGACTTAGGCATACTGCTCTGCAGTCTACTCCTGCATCCTCTAGGAATGCCTAAGTAGGACTCTCATTCCACAGATCCATTCTGACAATATGAATACGATGGATGAGGAGATTAACTTTGCAGTCAAAAGGAGTCCATGACTATGTGGGTGCTGCTCAACAGGAAAGAGGAATATACCACAACTCTCTACATCTCACACAGGTAGAGATGTATGCACAAGATGGAGCACCACTGGATGTAATTAGTTGACTTTTATGTTTGATCCAGAAATAAATTATGCTCCCCCCCAGCTTCTGGCAATTTTGTGAAGCCTGAGCTCCTTTTCTCACTCTAATCATACAACTCCAAACAAAATAAGAGAGTGTTTCTTTTTTCTTGTTCAAGTTAGCTCTTTCAAAAAAACAAAAGAAAATATTGCAATGCAAAAAACCTGAGATGAACTTTGGAATAGCAGTGAACACATGCAGCGACATGAATGAGTCATCTGATGGAAAAAGATCGATTACTTTGACCATGACAAACTGATTGTCTGGCCATGATGATCTGTTGAACTGGGCCTGTGTAGCTAGGGAAGCCTCTTCTCTCAATCTTGCATTCATTTTATCCAGAAATGTGAGGTTTCATCAACATTTTTATGTGCATTTCCTCAATTTATTTATTTATATTTATTTATTTATTACATTTATAGCCCGCCCATCTAGTCATATAGACTACTCTGGGCGGGTAACAACATATGATGTAACAATTTAACAATTTAAAATCATAACAATATATTACTAAATAAACAATGATCCAAGATGGAAGAAAACACAAAATAACTAAATTCAGACGGTGGGTGGAGGGAAGGCTTGCTTAAACAGCCAGGTTTTCAGTTGGCATTTAAAGATGCCCAGCGACGGGACCATGCGAATCTCAGGAGGGAGGCTGTTCCAAAGACGAGGAGCCACTGCCGAGAAGGCCCAGTTTCTTGTTTTTTCCTTCCGGGCCTCCCTCGGCGTTAGGCTCCTTAGCCTCACCTCCTGGCTAGATCGGGTGATACAGGTAGATCTAGGTGGGAGAAGGCGTTCCGTCAGGTAGCGAGGCCCTAAACCGTTTAGGGCTTTATACGCTTTATAAGTTTATTTATAAACTTTTGTATACAACATTGCCTAATTTGGTAAATATAGCCACCATATTGTTATGGTTGGTGACAGGTTTCCATATTATCTCTCCCACATAAAATTAATGGTGGACTGAATTGTTTCTTTCCCTTTTGGCAACTTTTAAATTATTATTCAAAAATACCAGGCACAGTAAATCAAAGTTCTAAAAACATTGACTGGTATTATATAACAGACACAAGTTTTAACCAAAAAACGGAGTATTTGTTAAGTATCAACGTAGTATATTGTTTCTAATATTGTTTCTAATATTGCCATTTTTTGTAGTTCTGTAGTACAAGTGAGATGTTTTGTTTGCCAGATCTCTGTACTTCTTATTATTATTATTTTGAAGATACAGAATGGCAAAAGCTAACAAAACACAGAGATTTGGCAATTGAAACATCTTGCTTGTGAATGAAACATATTTCAGTGGTCCCCATAGTCATTGGGGCTTTGGGAACAAAATCAAGAAATTTCACACAGTATTATAAGCAGTTGCAGATCTCAGAAATCACACCATCAAAGCTACAAAAACAGCAACATTAGGAACAGCATACATTCTGCACCAATATTTAACAGATACTTAGGTTTTTGGTATAATTTTAATTGACTGTGCCTGCTATTTTGAATAGTAGTAGCAGCAGTAGGAAGGAGGAGGAGGAGGAGGTTTTTGGTTAAAACCTCTATCTGTTATATGATACCACATCCCACATATGATACCAGTGAATGCTTTTTTGATCGACTGTGCTTGATTTTTTTTAGCAACAACAACTAGTGTTCACTGGTGCTGCAGTTCTACATTCAGCTCTTCCACCTTCTGAAAGCCTCTCTCTCTGTGTGTGCCTTTCCCCAAGTGGACAATTTAGAGTGACATTTGAGTGCAGGGCTAGCTTTGGTGGAACAAATCTGACCCTGTAATGTGTTTTCTTGGTCAAACTTTAAGCTTCACGAGAATAATGGCAGGCTAGTAGATTAATGCCTGGTCATTATCAACACAATCTTTTATGATCTTGTATTATACTATTATATATTATTGCATCATAGCCTGACACATTTTGTCCTGAAAACTGATAGTGTGAGTTAATGGTAGGAAATGGCTAACATCATGGAACCTGAGGAATTTTGAGGTCACTGATTAAAGAAACTTAACCAGTCACAATAATTGATGAGAGTCCAGTTGGACTGAGAACAGGAATGTTAATCACTTCTGTCTGGAAAGAGGACCAGAAAGATGTATGTCCTAGATTCTAAGTATGGAAACAAAGAACATGTGGGATTTTGTGTTTGTGTTACCTACTGGTTGAAATCCTATCGCCCAGCTATGTGGGTGTAATTCAACACTATGCCCATGGTATTTACAACTATGCCAAGGTGGAAGTGCTATCCATGAAGCACTTATGCTGGCACATTGCACAGATCAGTCATGACAGAAACAGCACATCCAACTGTGCAGTCGAATTGCGTAATCTCTGTTGCCTGGGCATAATGCCCAGCAAAGTTACACCTGCACAACCTTACATTACATGACAATGAACTGGATTCCAGCCACTTTGCTGTAACTGTAGGGTGATGGCAATTGTATTTACATATGTAAATGTACTTGCAGAGACCTTTTGGTTTGTATTCTGGTAGCATCTCTTATAGGTCATTGTATGATCCAAAGTTAACACCTAGGTATCTGGGGACAGAACAGTGATCTAGTTGGATGCTTTTCCAGGTAACCTGAAGCTTTTGAGATGTTGTAACCTCCAAAAAGCTAGGCTTACACCCTACAGTTCTCCATCCACTTTGCAGACATTATTCTCATCACTGACTCTGGTTTTCTTCCCTCCCCTTGTGGTGACAGCACATAATGACTGTGGAATGAAGATTGCACTGACTGTTTGCACTGCTATTGTTAAATGATTGCCTGAGTACTTATTGATTCCAGATCTGCTTGATCCACATATTGAGACCTCAAGGCAAAGCTCAATATAAATATATTGATTTCTGCAGTGATGCATGCACTGAGCGATTTTTATGGGCTTTTCCTTAAAATGATACCCAATTACCACTGCTTTTGTTTATGTACTCTTCATTCTTTAATCTTCTCCTGTGTCTTCTTCCTTCACTTCAATATTCTTAACAGTTAGCTCATTCTATTCTACTGCTATAGCCTCCTGTAGTTATTAATATTTTGGTAATATAACAGAATGATAGGTATACAATGGCAGAGGGTGGATGGCTGTTAAACATGGGGTCTCTCCCTGGAGTATAAGGAATATGGCCAGTTTTCAGCTGAATTTTGGATGAAATGATGATGGTGATCATGGTGATCATGATTTTGAGAATAATGTTTTCTAGTGATCATATGTTTTGTCTTAATTTCAAGAACAGAACACATTGTTTGCTTGACAGGTTTGGCTGGAAGCACCACCAATTTCCTTCCTTGGAGCCAGAGGTGAACAAGTTTTTGGAATTCTGTGCCAGTGAGCAAGTAGGTGGCAGAAGAAAGATGGAGCGGGCTGCCCCTCTGTGTCCATAAGATGAATGGACTACCTGAGTAAAGAATTTCCAGGATTCTGGCCTCTGATTAATCTGGAAGAAATCCAGGAAACACTTAGCCTGAGTAAAGAGTTCCTCATGTTATTAAGGCTAATAAGATAAGGGATTGCAATTTTAAACAAAATGAAAGGTGTAAACAATTTTAAACTATTAAATGTATTTTTAAAAGTTGAAATAAAAATAAAATAACCATAGACAAGCCTGGAAAGTGACTTCAAAGCTGTTCTGCTGATCTTTGGCAGCATTTCCTTCCTTCCTTCCTTCCTTCCTTCCTTCCTTCCTTCCTTCCTTCCTTCCTTCCTTCCTTCCTTCCTTCCTTCCTTCCTTCCTTCCTTCCTTCCTTCTCAAAGGCTTGTTGCACTGAATAAGGGGTTTATATAACAACACAGAACTATTATACTCTGTAGACATGAATCCAATCCTCTTTACCTAGTTCCTTTATAAAGGAACATTAGGATTTGCCTTGTACTATGTCAGAGCTATTGGTCCATCAATGTTTGTTTCCATCAGACTGACTGAGAAATGTGTCCAAAGGAACCCTCTTCTGATATCAAGATATCAGAAGAACTGGAAATCAGGCCCTGAGAGGAACTGTAGAGACAGGTGTGTATGTAGAGAAGACAGAAGGAGATTCCATCTCAACATTAGAAAAAAATTCTTGACGACAAAATCTGTTTTGACAGTGAATCAAACTGCAATAGATGAAGATTGGATTCTCCTTGGTTGGAGATGTCTGTGCAAAGATTGGATAGCTGCCTGTCAATGATACTTTAGCTGTGATAGAAGAGTTGGACCTGATGGCCACTGGGACCTTTCAGTTCTACAATTCTGCAGTTTTGTGATTCCATGTTTCTGCATTGGGTACCCACCTGACTGGCAGTGGCTCTCCAGAATTTCAGGAAGGGGTCCTTCCCAGCCATGCCTAGAAATGCTAGTAATTGAAAATAGGAGCTTTTGCATGGAAAGGTATGCATGAGGCCTAAATCCAGTTGCTAGTCTCAACTAGAGTACACTAACTGAATCAAAGGGATGTACATAAGTGTTGACTTATCATTCAGCAGTTGAGTCAATAGGTCTGCCCTAGCTCAGACTATATTGGATTTAGGTTATGATTACAGATGGGGGTATTCGTATTTGTATGCGAATACGAATACCCCCGCACAGTTGGACATAACGAGGGTCCAGCCCCATGGGGTCAGACGGTCCACTCACCGATCTGCTGCTGCTGCGAGCACTGCAGAGCCTTCCAATGACTCAAAAGATCACGTTCGACGAACCACTCTTCGACCTAGCAGAGAGGCTTGTCATCCCGCCTCCTGCCAGGAGTGGCAAGCTGAACACGATCTTTGGCTCTGCGGCACCCAAATCAGCGGCAGATCGGTGAGTGGACCGTCCGGCCCCATGGGGCTGGACCCTCGTTATGTCCACCTGTGCGGGGGTATTTGTATTTGTATATGAATACCCTCATCTATAGTTATGATACTTAGAAGAATATCTATCCAGAGATCCTGTTCTAAAGGAGGAAGGGAAGCAAGCTAAATTTGTTACTTTTCTGTGTTAAATGTTGAAATGAGAAAAAATTATGATGTGGGTTTACCACCTAGACATGGGGGATGCTTTACCCTGTTGCTTTGGGCGGACTCTCCTGGTGGATAGATTGTGACTTCCTCTGCAGAAAGGTAACCCAATGTAGCACTCACTTAAAAACAAAAAACAAAACCCAAAGCATTAAATTGCTAGACATTAGAAATAACAAAAGATCACTGATACCTAATGGTGAAGATTGAGACAAACTACCTATGGTAACAATTGCCCATATTCAGAAGGCATGTACTCTTTGGTTTGATAACCTATCTGCAGATATATAAGCAGCATGCTTTATGTTTGTATACAAATTTAATGCCAGTGACTCCTGTATTTGGATCCTGACATGTTGTGAGACTGCACTCCCCAGAATCCTTGCCCATTGGCCCTGGTGGCTGAGGTTTTTGAACCTCTGGTTTATGCTATTGGAGCAATAATCAGCTTCTTGAGTATAAATCAGACAGGGGAGTACTTGTGTGGCCAGGGCTAATGTGGCCAAAGTACTATGGATTTTTTTAATTAGTACCCCCATCTTCAAATATGAATTGCATATCACTGATAGTTTAAAGCTCTCAGAGCTAGTGCATTCTCTCAATCTGAACAAATTCTGGTTGACAGATGCCACTCTGGGGAGCCACTTTCCTTACAGACTTTCTACATCTTCAGAGTATAAGGGTTGTGGGATTAAGGGTTGTGGGATCATACAATAAGTCAAGCTATCTCACAGTCATGGGTGTCCAGCAAATATTCCCTCTGTTCCCCTGTTTGGTCCTATAGAAGGTATAGAACATAGAACACTTTCTGCTATAGTGTTCACAGCTGATAGAGTAGAACCAGAGTAAAACGTTGTGGCCTTCCAGATAGGGTTGGCCTGTTACTCTCATCATCCCCAGCAATTAGTCCTGCTAGCTGGGGCTGATGGGGGTTGGTGATCAACAAAATCCAGAGATTCACAGGAAAATTTGGGTTCCTTAGAGGCTGGTTCTAACTAGCTCTCTTACTATCATATTGCTTTAACAGACTGTACAATATCATCCAAATCGATCCATAGGATCAGAGTAGGAAAGCTGGTAGAAAAAGTGCATTAAACTAGATTGTTTCCAAAGCAATTCTTGTATTAATGCACTAGTTCACCTTCAGGTGGCAATCAGAATATAAAAAAGGAATATTATAACAGCAATTCATCTGTCTGGTAATTATCCTTTAATCTTATCCTCCTCTAAGACTTTAAACCCAGAATTTAGTTCTAAAGGCTTATTTAGAAGTTTGCAAGTCTTTTAAAGTTGCCGTTGGATATGCAGAAAATCAACATGTAGCTTTTCTGCAGCATGTTGTTTCATTTCTGCTTCTTTTTCAGAGAACCTGATGATCACATCTCCATCTCTCCGAGATTGCGGTGGATGAAAAATCTTACTCTAATCTAATGAACAGTTTAAGATTATTTCCCTCTATCAGAGAATGAGACCTATGAGAAATTCACCAGTGATGGATGACTAGGAGACTTCTGATGGGAATGAAACCATCTTCTGCATAAATGAAAATCATTGGCAATCAAACAACAACAAGCTACTAATAAGACTGCAGAGAACATGTAATGAGCTATTATCTGCTGAGAGACTGCACCAGATTTTGATTTCAAATTTCTCAGTACAATAAGACACATGCCATTGACAAACAAATTCTAAAGCTAGCACCTGATCATGTTTTTGACAACTTTCTAATCTCTCTTTTCTTGGAGAAATAAAATAATTGATCATTACTATGGATTCTCTGCCATGATTTTACTCATAACAATTTATGGATCCCGATCATTTTATTTAATTGCATTACAGTTCTCTCCCACTTTTCCTGTAAGGTGATCAAGGTGCCGTGCATAGTTTTCATCTTTCTAATTCACCTCCCCCCACATTTTCATCTTCACCCTAACCCAGTGTGGTAGGATTGCACGGGATTTTAGGGTGCATTAACAGAAGTATAGTCTCCAAATCCCATGAGGTACTAGTTCTCCTCTATTCAGCATTGGCTAGGCCTTATCTAAACAACAACAACAACAACAACCTAAGATCATGGCCACTGGCCCCATCACCTCCTGGCAAATAGAAGGGGAAGATATGGAGGCAGTGAGAGATTTTACTTTCTTGGGCTCCATGATCACTGCAGATGGTGACAGCAGCCACGAAATTAAAAGACACCTGCTTCTTGGGAGGAAAGCGATGACAAACCTAGACAGCATCTTAAAAAGCAGAGACATCACCCTGCCGACAAAGGTCCGCATAGTCAAAGCTATGGTTTTTCCAGTAGCGATGTATGGAAGTGAGAGCTGGACCATAAAGAAGGCTGACCGCCGAAGAATTGATGCTTTTGAATTGTGGTGCTGGAGGAGACTCTTGAGAGTTCCCTGGACTGCAAGGAGATCAAACCTATCCATTTTGAAGGAAATCAACCCTGAGTGCTCACTGGAAGGACAGATCCTGAAGCTGAGGCTCCAATACTTTGGCCATCTCATGAGAAGAGAAGACTCCCTGGAAAAGACCCTGATGTTGGGAAAGTGTGAAGGCAAGAGGAGAAGGGGATGACAGAGGACGAGATGGTTGGACAGTGTCATCAAAGCTACCAACATGAATTTGACCCAACTCCGGGAGGCAGTGGAAGACAGGAGGGCCTGGCGTGCTTTGGTCCATGGGGTCACGAAGAGTCGGACACGACTTAATGACTAAGCAACAACAACAACAAAGGCCTCATCTAGAGTACTGTTGTCCATATGACCCTCATGACTATCAGCTATTGATAGTTTTGCCCTTTGTGAATTTGTCCGATCTCCCTTTCAAGTCATTTGGGTTGGTGACCATCACCTCATCTGTGGTGACAATTTCCATAGTCTAATTGTGTGCAGCGATGGGAGTTGGGAGGTGCAGTCTTTAGACCTGAGACTCAGGATTGGGACCTCAGATCTCAGGAAATGAGATACTGTCAAATTGGGAACGCTAGATTTTGGGGGTCATTTTCATGGCTTCAATGCATGCCATTTAGATACTCTCAGAAGCACCATTGTCTTTCCATTATCATGCTTGCTCTACAACAGCAAATGTTCCTGCTGGAAACCACACATTGGCCTTTAAATTCTTCATAGAATCTCCACATTGGCAGCCTGTCACTCACATACCACTGTGAAATTGTTGCTGCCACTAGTTCCACCCCACCCCTCCCATCAAGATGTTCTGTGCTCAAATCCAACCAAGGTACACTGGCACATGAGGCAGAAAATTCCATAAACACCTTTCCTTATCACTGCCAGTAAAAATGCAGGCCTCTCCAAGTCAATAACTAAGAAGGTTATGGCATCCAACGTCTGCTCCCTGAGGTGGCTGCCTCATTCTGCCTAATGATAGGACTGGCTGTGTTCTGTTTGTCCCATATTTCTCACTGTTCAGCATCATTGGATGACCTGGGTTTCTAGTGTTATATGAGTAGAAGGAAAACTTCTCTATGCCCTTTTTCTGCATCTGTGCTGTTCCAAGTATAAAGGGGCTGCCAGGTTCTTTCCTGACAGTTCTCTTCTGTGTTTCTGTGGTTCATCTCACACTCATCTATAGTAATGAGACAGGCTCCAGGTATGTCACATTGCAGGTGAGAGAAGGTTGTGGGTGACAGGACTGAAAGGAAGAAGCAGATAAAGCAGGTGTTGCATTTTTCTTCCACTGTCTCAGGGAATCTGAAGGTGTTATGTATTATGCACCATATCACCACTAACATCTCATATCTCTTTGGATTTCAGAAGCTAGACAGGGTCAGGCCTGGTTCATGCTTCAGTGGGAGACTGCCAGAGAATACCAGGGATGTCCAGGCAGGGCTAGGAAATAATCTCACCTGGAACTCTGGAGAGCTGCTGTTAGCCAGAGTCGACAAAACCGGCCTAGATGGACCACTACTCTGACTAGGTGTGAGACAGATTTCTACGTATGTTCCTAAACAGGTTGAAACCTGCAATCCATTCCCCATACCATAACTTACAAGACCAATTTAAAAGATACTGATAAAGACAAAAAGTAAGAAGATTAAAATACAAATAAACAACTGTAGACTATTAAAATCCAGTTGAATTAAAGGCAGTTCAAAGGCATATAAACAAAAAGTACAGCACCCACCTCTTAAAAGTCCTTTCCTCAGCTTGCCAGTTAAATGCCAAAATTGCCCCTGATTTTTTAAAAAAGTCTTTGCCTGTTTTAAGGTTTCCTTCCTTCCTTCCTTCCTTCCTTCCTTCCTTCCTTCCTTCCTTCCTTCCTTCCTTCCTTCCTTCCTTCCGTTTGCTTTGATTCATATTTGATGGGGCTACCAGGCCATATCAGAAGCTATATAAAAACATGGCTTGGAGTAAGATTTGCCTGCAGGCTCCCAGTTATCTCTTCAGGCACCAGAGCAAGCAAAGGGTGGTCCTCCAGACAGTGTTAGACTACCACTCCCAGCATTCCTAGCTATCAGATATGCTGGCTAGAAGTGATTTAAGTAACAGTTCGATAGCACCTGGAAGATCCAGCTTTGCCCAGTCCTGCTGCAAAACGAAAGTGTGGAACTGAATTCAGTTTCAGATAATTTCTCATGGGCCCTAATCTAAAAAGGTTTGACCAACCAGCATGCTAGCATAATATTTGTTTCATTTCCAGGCTGCCTTTCTTCTGACAAGGGGACTCAAGGCATCTCACAATGATTGAAACATGTTGGACTAAAACTACAATGAATTGCCAAGTTAAAAGCACATGTAATGTCTCCCCCCATATACCCAGTATTCAGGATGGATACACTCTTAGCTATTAAAAGCCTACCTAAAGGGAGGGAGCCAGCCTAACCTGCTGTGAAGGACAGGAAGCTAGTGTGCCGTCCCCGCAAGGAAAAGTATCAAAAGAGACATGCGCGTGTGTGGAAGGGGTGCTCGTAGAAATAGAGGGAAGTGAAGGGAGGAGAGAGAATGCACTGGAGGTGTGTTTAGCAGAAGATAAAGGGGAGGAGTTAGATCTAATAGTTTGGGAAGAGATTATAAAGGAGGAGGAGGAGGCGCGCGAATTTCAGGTGGTAACAGACCAGGCAGTGAGACGCACAAGGGATTGTGCTGTCCAAACCGAAGATGAGGGCGACACGCCTGACAAGGTTAGAGAACTAACGCGGGAGTTCCCTAACTTAAGAACTGGAGGAGGGTTACTTCCTGATCCAGATGTTCCCAAGTTGGAACGGCAAAAGATAAAACCTTTGGAATGGACCGTAGTGGTTTACCCCCGCAATCAAGATGGGGGGAGGAAAGTGATTCGCCCTACACCCTCTTTCAACCAGCCACCTCTGGAGGGGGACTGGGCAAGGCATCCCTGCTGCGGGACGGTTTGTGCAGTAAGGAGTGCACCTATACGGGTGATGACCGATCGGGAGCGTTTTGGCCCGGCCCCGATGTGAGAAGCGATATATTCACCCCTGAGTTAAGTGTTAAAAGTTATAAGACGTTACCAGAATTAAGTTGTTTTGATCCGTTCGACCTGGTTGAAATTGAAGTGGAAAAGAATAAAAAGGAATCTGTTCAATTTTTGAAACCGCCTCCGTCTCTCATTCCCGCCAAGACGAGGGAACCGCCAATAGCTTTAGAAGAACCCAATCACACCTGCCAAGGGAGAGCATTCCACCTTCTGGAATCAGCCGCAGAGAAGGCCATCTCTTGTGTCCCCATCAAACGTCCCTGTGATAACCATGGTACTGAGAAAAATGCTCCCTCTGAAGATCTTTGGAATCGAGAAGGATCATACAAGAAGAGATAGTCCTTCAGATTGCCTGGACCCAACTGTAGAAGGCTTTATAGGTCATAATCAGCACTTTGAATTGGGTCCAGAAACAGACTGGTAGCTACTGCAGCTGTTGTAGTGGGGCAGTAACTTGCCCCAGTCAGCACTTTGGCAGCTGTCTTTTGAACCAGATGAAGTTTCTGAACCATCTTCAAGGGCAGCCCCATGCAGAGCACACTGCAGTAATCCAAATGGGATGTAACTAAGCTGTGTGTCCCCGTAGCCAAATCAGGCATCTCAAGGAATGGGTGCAGCTGGTACACCAGGTTTAACTCTGGAAATGATCTATTGGCCACCTCCAAAACATGGACATCCAGGCTTAGGGATAAGTCCAGGAGTACACTCAAGCTATGGATCTGAGTTTTCTAGCTGCAGGTTGTTGCTGATGCAGGAGAGCATTAAAAATGTGATGTGCACCTCATTGCACTGCACATGTACACCAGGCCTAAGATACAAAGGTTGTTATGTGCCTTCAGGTTGGAACCAACTCACAGTGACCCTAACAGGGTTTTCAAGGTAAATGAGATATTTAAGGAGTGGTTTTACCAGTTCCACACCTCCAGTGAGTTTCCATGGCTGAGCTGGGATATGAACCCAAGTCTCCTGAGTCTTAGTTCATTTGTCTATCCACTACACCACACTAGGCATCAAAGATACAAAGGTAGGGGCATGGAATTTTTGACCTACAAGATTTTTGGACTTCAACTCTCAGAAGCCACAGCCAGCATGTAAGACATTATGGTCAATATAGAGCATCATCTATAGAGAAGCGAAGACTCCCATCTCCTGATTTAAATAAATCACCCACAGTTAATCAATGCTTTTGCAGCCAGTAAGCAATCCATAGGAGAGGCATTTCAACATCTGAGAATGTGGGGGAAAAACATTAAAAGCTAGGAAATAATGTTATGGCAGAGAAAAAGGCATGGCTCTTTGCAGAACCCCAGAGGGGTTGGGATTCAGACTCAGGCTCTGAGGTTATCTGTAGAAGATGGAAATCATAACTGTAGATGGCAGAGATCAATCCTGTTGAAAATACACAGCATGTGAAATGCCTGCCTGACTGTGTTCACCACAGCTGAATCTGCAAGAAAAAGAAAAAGCTGAAGATGAGCTTGTGCTGTTCTTAACAGCTGCTACTATGACTGCCACTCTAAAGCCAGCAATTGTCTCTCAAATTCCATGTTATTACCTCTTTATTGCTTGTCCACCATGCGTCCCACTTCAATGTCATATCCTCTGAAATGGTCAAGCAGATTGCATTTCCAGGAAATAAAGGAGGAAAATGACGTGTGGAACACTTCTGGAATAAAGACTTGCATGTGAGACACCAGGTTACACTTGCTCAGCAAGTGGTCCATCTGGGAGAAGACTAGAGAGATTTATTTTATGTTATGTTATTTTAAAACTGTGTGTCTGTTTTGATGACATTAATGTCCTGTTCCTGCTGCAAGGGCAACACTGTTGGAGAAAAAGTGTAATTGCTAGGAAGCTGGAGAGGAGAGGAGAGAGAGAAAGAGAGAGAGATGCTTTTCATGCTGATGGCTTGAACCTCAAATGCCCTTTCAAATTACTGTTCACTAGGCAGTCACATACTTTCTCTGGATCAAAATATATTTACAGGAAGACCTTGCCTTCTTTTTGATCACAGGCGGTCTTGAACCCGAGGAGCAGCTCAGCAGAGACAATGGTAGGAGTTTTTTTGTGTGTGAAATGACATTTAGGTCAACTGCACCATTAAATATAATGGGAACATTCTTCCTGCTAAGGCTCACCCACTGAAAAACTAATTGTGAAACTTGTTAAAACATGGTGCCCCAAATTAACAGTTTGTGTGCGTTCTTCTGCCCAGTTCCTACAGATTATAAATTGGCCTTGAGGAAGCTACAGGACTGATATATCAATTAAATAGATCGCCCAGGTTTTCAATCCTTCCTCCTTTTTGATGTTCTGTTTGTGTGCCAACTTTTTAAATTAGCTTGTTTCATTAGTATCCTCCGTGCAAACTGACAATTCAATCTGAGATGGACCTTAAAACACCTTGATTTGAATTTAGAGAAGGAAAAAAGTGTGTGTGGGGGGGTCATCTTGAAAAAATTGGATTTAATTTTCTAATACATCTATTCTGTGAATTATTCTTGTATTAGAAAAAAATGTTCTGTATGCATACATAATCAATGTCACTAATTGCAAAGCATTTGGCAGAAGGAAATTTCCCTTGTCAAGGGTCATATATTGTTTGATGCAAAATGCTGGTAATGGTAATATAAAACTATTAGCTCCATGGTCTACTTGTTAGTGAATCTTTGCCAAGTGTTCAGATGTTTTTGGCAATAACTGCCAGGGCCCGAGAACCTGGCCACTGGGATTTTGTGTACAATATAGCAATGTTCTCTGACTGTTCATGCATAAACTCCAGGATGCTGGATAGCTCAGTGGCTCAAGTCAAAGGCTGGGAGTTCGATTCCTCACTGTGCCTCCTTGACAGAGGGCTGGACTCGATGATCCATATTCTTCCAGCTCTGCACTTCTAAGATCCTAATGTAGAAATGCTGTCCCATTCATCTATCTAGTTGAAACGTATTGTTGTTAGTTATCAGGATAGTCACTTAAATGCTGTCAAAAGACAAGAAATGCATCATGAGGGGCCACAGATTTACATAATTTAAGGTTTATCCCTAGATGCAAATTTAGGATACATTACTACAGGCATACCTCGGTTTACGAAATTAATGCGTCCTCTGGGACGTTACGTAATGCAGAAATTTCGTAAACCGATACACGGATTGTGCTAGGAACGGGGGAGGGGGGGCTGTGCTAGAAACCTCCAGGCACAATGCTTCCTGGGGAAACCCTTTCATACAGCGGGGGGGGGGGGGGGGAGAGAAAAAAAACATAAACCGGGGCATTATTTTCTATAGATTTCAATTCATAAACCGAAAATTACGTAAACTGAGGCTTTCGTAAACCGAGGCACCTCTATTGGAAACTGCTATTTAGTGAATCAGACTCTTGGCTCATCTACCCCAGTATGGTTGACACTGGCAGAATATTTCCAGAATTTTAGGGGTTTCTTTGATGCCTTAGGCGGAAATTTGTGTGCCCACAGAGGTAAGGTCATTTTAAATCATTATAATTTAAAATATAAGGGTAGGAATCCTGTTGCTTTTTTACATGTGCAGAAAGCAAATGACATCACATCCACTTCCTTCTAGCTGGCACACGCTCCTGCTGCCTTGGCATAAAAAAAGCAACAGGATTTCAGCCAATCATGGTTGAAAAAGCACTGACCACATAAGATCCTTTGGCTGTCCATACAGAAGCAGTCAACGGGCCCTTGTTCTCCTGCCTTATAGTTCTTTGCTTTTAAATTGGATTTTGACTGCACAATCTTTCAGATCAATGACCTTTAAGCAAAAGCCTGTGTCTCACCAGTCTTCTATCAAAGGAACTGCTTTCAGGTTGGCATCATTTGTGAAACAGAAGGTGAATTGGTCCCTTCCATTGGATTTGGGAACCACCATTGGGGTGCACGTGTGGCCCTGTCTCTGATCTCTCTGGGCCCCTGGGTCCTTTTCAATGAGTCCAAAGAGTTCTCCACAGACCATAGGGACACAGCCCCCTACTTTTTCATTGAACCCCTGGACTACCCTTCCATTGAAGAGAGCAGCCATTTTATGTATATCTTCTCAATAAAGGCACAATTTTTTTAAACCTGGAAAATAGGCAGCTTACCAATAGTTACTCTGACTGGAATATACATAAAATGGCTGTTCTGTAAAGGGGAGATGTGTACCTATGGGTCCTTCAGAGTCAGATCTGGCGGTTGTGGGAACACTGTGAAAAGAGGGACTACAATAGGGACTTGGGCCCTGGGGTCTTTGCTTGCCTTTAACCAGCAATGGCTGTTCATTTTTACCTTGTTTGTGCTACTGTATTGTTTTAAAATTGTAGTTGTAATGTATTATAACTTGCCTTTATTCTGATTTACATTGACTTTTCATTTTTGTAGCCAACCTTAGTCTTCAGCTGAATGGAAAGATAGGCACAGAAATGGTCCACTTAATTGTGTAGAAATGGGCGCAAACCTGGAAAATGATAGTTTGTGATGGTTCATGGTTCATAGTTATCCACGAACCACAAACCACTGTGAACCAACTGGTTTTCAGTTCATGCCCAATGTGTGTGTGGATCCTACCTGCTCCTCTTGTGCCACCGCTGCCATTGTCACACCGGTCTGCTGTCCCTGATGATGGAAGTGGTGGTGGCAGCAACACCAGGTAGGTAGTGACAGAGGCAGTGGGAAGTGGACGTGCAGCCATCCATTTTGCCAAAGCAAAACACATTTATTTATTTATTCGTTCATTCATTCATTCATTCATTCATTCATTCATTCATTCACTCAGTTTGTTTCCTGCACTACTCTGGGTGGGTTACAACACATATAATAGAAAACAAAAATAAAAATAGAAACATTAAAAGCAGCAACAATAACCCTAAAAAACCCAAAACAAAGCCCTGAGGGAATGGGGGAAATTTAGGTGCTTTGTTTTGGTTCGGCTGAACAGGATCCCCAAACTCAGTTGCAAACTAAATCACAAAACAGCCCGATTTGTCAGCTTTTCTGGTTTGTGGTTCAGTTTGTGCCCATCTCTAGTACAGTGATAAACTTAGATGTCCAGCACTTATCATTATAGTTGTCATAGCTAGCACCACCATGAGGCAAGTTGAAAAATGCAAGTTGATTATAAAGCTAATCACTCTTAATTGTCCAATCAAGACCAATCCAATCTCAAATACTTTGCATTGCAACAGAGGTATCTTGCCATTATATCATGTTCATGGGAACATCTTTTTTTCCTCTCAGCTACTGTGAGGATTGCAGCTAACCTCAAATGGAATAGGGAAGCCTGGTGCGGATGGATGATGCTACGGTTACCGGCCAATTTCGGGTCTCGCTTGTCCGGCAAGGAATCAGGCAAAGATGCAACAGCTGAACCAAAGGCCCAATTTTATTTGAATAGCAGCAAAGAAAAGTTCAGCTGGGACTTCTCTTAAAAGCAGAGAAGACCCCAAGAATACAGAGTACATATGTTTTATAATGATACAAACTAAGAGCAATAAAAGTACTACAATTCTATTGGTCACTTGTACCCCAACTTTGGATCCAGTCCCTCATTGGGCAAATGATGCCAACTACGCTAATCTATTGGTCATTTGTGAATATGCATATTGTGTCTCCATCTTTCCTTGACCTATGCCCACGATGCACCTGAAAGTCTGGGGACAAGAGTGTCTATTTCCCTTGTCTATTGGTATGTTTATGCGTTTTCTTCCTGGGCCCTGATATATGGCCTTCACTCTCCGGCTCCCTGGTGTGAATGTTTTGGCCTGTCATTGCTGGTTTCCTCCTGCCTGCATTCTAGGACCAGGCCATCTGCCAGATCAAAAGGAGGATGGGCAAAACAAAAGTGTCACAATGAGATTCTATACTTTGTGTGAATGTTCCTCTATTTGCCTGAGCTATGTGTGAATGTTCCTGGGCCTAGTTTCTCTGAGGCCTCTGTTTTCTCTGCTAAGGGCTATACTAAAATCTAGTTTGATTCTGCTCCGGTATCACTACAGTCCCTATTACTCAAGAAGTCCTAGAGCTTTGACCCTATGAATCCTTACTCCACTACCACACTGACTGCAATACTGCACATTTAGAAGTCCATCTTAATATGATCATGATTCAGGAGGTTTACTTCTAGATAACAGGGCATAGAGTTGCAATTGTACTTAAAGACGTAATGCTACAGAGAACCTGCTGTAAAATATTAGGTCTAGCTGACTTAACAAGCAACTTTAATTAAGTCCTAGATTGGACCACTTTGTGTTACAAATCTAAATTTTTGGTTTGCTTACTTGTTGTTCCTTGGACAATGTTTTGGATAAAACACTTTAAGATAAGATGCACAAAAGTAAAAAAATAAAAGATCCATGATATAAAACATTTGTTGCCAAGAATTACCTACAAGAGTAACCAGTTTGCCTACATATTTAAAAGGCAAAGCAAAGCAAAGCAAAGCATGCTGCTTATATACCGCCTCATAGCACTTCAAGCACTCTCTGGGCGGTTTACAAGTTAATTATGCAGGCTACACATCCCCCCCCCCCCAGCGAGCTGGGTACTCATTTTACTGACCTTGGAAGGATAGAAGGCTGAGTCAACCTTGAGCCGGCTAACTGGGATTGAACCCTGGGCCGTGAACACAGTTTTGGCTGCAGTACAGCAGTTTAACCACTGCGCCACGAGGCTCTTATATTTAAAAACTGGCCGATCATATTCCATCAAATTCCTAGAAGTAGGGAAATGCAGAGAATGTTTATCAGGCAAGGAGCCACAACAGAAAGGCTTTCTCCCTTGTCACCCAATAACCTCACCTCCTACGGAAGCCATCAGAGGCAGAGCTCCGATGCTGATCCCATGTAGAGGATGGTTGGACGACTTGCTTATTGGATGTTGAACCAAAAATCCCATCCACCCAAGCTGATGTTGGCATTAGTAAGGAATGATTATCACTGCTGTCTTAGCAACATCTGGAGGGCCAAGAAGCTGCTTATCCTTGGTTGAAAAAGAAGATATGTGGATTCGTCCATTCATCCTTCCCCATGGCTTTAGCTCATAGCAACTTGCTGTCTTCATGCTCTTTTTCTTTGCAGGTGGCATGGGGGTAAGGTACTGCCAAAGCACTCTTTTCATGAATGAGTTAGAAATGAGATAGAAATGAAGGCAGGCTCAGAGTCCTTTACTTTTTTACTGAGGTGCTCATCATTCAAGTCATACTACTGTAATCCCCTCTTCCGCCCAACTGTGTCTTGTTTTCCGTCAGGTCACCCTACCTCTTGCTCAGCTGGTGACCTTGGGGAAGTCACTTAACATCTTTGTTCCTATTAAAATGTGGACACAATCATGCTCATCTCATTCACAGTGAAGGCAGAGGTTTAATTAATGTTTAATTAATGTTTGCCCAGTGCTTTGAGATGAGATGCAAGGATGAAAAGCACCATGCAAGCATGGCTCGTTATTTTTATTACAGCTTACGGCTATATAATTGATGAAGTGCTCCCAGCTTCATCCCACACAGGCTTTCTTCTTATGTATTGTAAAAACCACAACCATCTTCATGTACAAGCTGCTAATGCTTCCAAATGACACTGAAGAGTGCAGATGTAAAGGAACATGTCCTCTTGATAGCTGGCTACTTTAGCTACTTTAATAATATATATTTTGACCATTTTGCTGTAACGTCTGAGAAGTTGACCTTTGAATCCACTATCTGGATTGGTCCTGGACTCAACTCTTGGGGATATCACTACAGCAAACAAGCTGCTTAGAGAGATTTCTTGGGAGATTTAGAATGATAGCTGCATTGTAATCAGCTGGTTTCATTTAAATCATCATCATCATCTTACAACTGCAGAACTGGACGGGGCCCTATGGATCATTGAATCCAGCCCTGTCAAGAAGGCACAGTGGGAAATCAAACTCCCAACCTCGGTTTCACAGCCAGATAACTAAACCACTGAGCTATAAATGTTGGATGTCCTGCTTGAAGGGAAGGAAATTGTATCACAGATAC
This sequence comes from Intellagama lesueurii, assembly GCA_037013535.1. Classification (NCBI taxonomy): domain Eukaryota; kingdom Metazoa; phylum Chordata; class Lepidosauria; order Squamata; family Agamidae; genus Intellagama; species Intellagama lesueurii. The sequence continues at coordinate 21,365,161 of JBAJHW010000005.1, forward strand.
TTCAAGAGATCCAGAAAAGTACTAGTGAACATTTTTAGAGACATTCTAACAGAGCGGGCAAAGTGGAACCTGGGGTGGGGTGGTGGCGGCTTGAAGTTCTTAAGGTCCCAATATGGTCCCCTCCACTGGTCATGCTTCTCCCTCTTTTAACTTCAAAAGACCTCACATCTTTGACAGTAGTGGTTCCGAACCTCCCAGAAATCCCAGCCAACACAGCTAATGGTGAAAGCTTCTGGGAATTGCAGTCCAAGAACACTTTGGTTACACAAGGATGGGAACCACTGCTCTACAGGACACAGAGACAATTTACCTACGTCTCAACCAGGTGTGATCTGTTTTAGGCTGACGGGTTCCCCCCCCCCCCAAAAAATGGAAGTGACAATGTCTGACAGCTGACATGCAACAGCATCTATTGACAGTTGTAATAGTGCATAACAACTTTCAAAGGACCTCAGTGCATTCACTGAATATCCTTTTGAATAAATGACAAAATCTGAATCACTTGTAAAAGAAATTTAAAACATCATTACAAAAAAAATATTCCTGAAATGTATCGACTAAATCCAATTGTTTGTCCCAACTAACATGAGTTGATGAGTGAATGGTGTCTTTGCAGTAAAGGAAAAAATTGCATTCTTAAGAATCTGAGGAGTTCAATGTGGACTCTTTCCACAGACCACCCCTTCTAGAACCATGGTTAGGCATTTGGAACCTGGATCTTTGTGGCTCTATTGGTTAATCCTGGGTCACATGAGATTGGCATATGCAGGAAGAGGATGGGGAAATGAGGAAAAATGCCTGGATATGATCATATAATGGCCGTATTGGTCACTCACAGAGCTTGCTTGTTCTATGTTTCCTTCTGCCCAAACAGCAGCAGCTGGAGGCAGTATATCTGCTTGGATGGTCCACACTAGAGATGGGGGTATTTGTATACAAATACAAATATCCCCCCACAGGTGCAGATAATGAGGGTCCGGACCGACCACTCATGATTCCGCCACTGCCACCGGCTCCGTGGAGTCTTCCTATCTCTTCATTGCTCACGATGGATTAGCCACTCTGCAACTTGGCAGAGAGGCTCATCATCCCGCCTTCTGCCAGGACTGGCTAATCTATTGCGAGCAACGGAGCGATAGGAAGACTCCACGGAGCCGGTGGAAGTGGCGGAATCATGAGTGCTCAGTCTGACCCCAGGGGGGCGTTATCTGCACCTGTGGGGGGGGATATTCGTATTCATATACGAATACCTTCGTTATCTGCATCTGTGGGGGGATATTCGTATTCATATACGAATACCCCCATCTCTAGTCCACACCCTTCCAGCAGTGAATACCAGCAACAAATTTTGGCACCCCATAAATGTCAGCACCCTGCGTCAAAGTTAGTGTCCTCCAGCAGCTATGGCTTCATTCCCTTCCACTCACACATATTTGCACCACAGCAAATGAAAACCCAACCTCCTTTAGCACCCTAGCAAAACTTACGGGATAGGTTTATCAGTCCTACACCCTCCCACAAAAGCAAAATAATAATAATAATAAAGTGTTCCAGCATCTACACTGGCATAGTTTTTGTGTCTTTTTTTTTTTGCTGGTGTTGTTGTTGGAATAGTAATGGGTATTATCCAGCATGGATTGGGGATTTGATTTGTGCCATTACAGCTAGCTGTGCTGTTGTGGAATCGGATTTCTTTAGCAAGAATAGGGTTTTTTCTCTTTAAAAAAAATAAAGGGAGGAAGGAAAGAAAAAAATGTGGCCATTTCATCCTTAAAATTAAGACCATCCCATGAGAATTCTTACAAACTTTCTTTCCCAAAAATTTAATCCAGCCACATTTCCCTGAAACCTCCACAGTAGAATTGTTCCCAAATACTTCAACCAGGCAGTAAGTGGAACAAAGCCAGAGTATATATTGCACTGAGGTAATAATTTTTAATGACTGCTCAGTCCTTTCCTATTAAAAGCTGGGGAGGAAAGATAGAAAAGGGACTACCCTTTTCATTGTCTATTCATCATGTTTCCTCATTTTTAAAAATCGAACACTATCTAGAACACAATAAGCATTAACTAAAGAAAATGCAGAGACTTCACCTAGCTGGGCAGCCACCCTTCAATCTAAAAATTAAAGAGGGGGGATTGAGGGGAAAAAGAAGGCCACGGGAGTAGGGAAGGGTAAGGGAAGATTGGTTTCCACAGCAACCTGCTTGAAAGCTGTAGTTTGCCAACACCCTTGTAAAGGACAATGTATTAAAAAGGCAATATACTGTGTAAAAGGCTCTTAAAGCAGTCCAGACTGAAGTGTTAGGGATCTCTCTCTCACACACACTTTCTCTCTTCCCTGAGTTTTCTTTCCCTCTTTAGAAAGTTCTGATCTGCCACCAATCTCATGAAGGCTCAATTATTTGAAAGCTAACAAGATGCTGGAAAGGTCCAGAAATGGGAACATTTTCACTTTTAAGCACAGAGCAGGAGGCTTAAGGAAGTCATGATAAATCTTATGGCATTCCATATCCACATTGAGACAACTGAACTTTTTTTAAAAAAGAGCAGCATTCAACTTTCCTTTGTTTTTATATCCATTGGACACAATTTATAATGACACGGGCACTGCTGCACCCTCACCCGCCCACCCACTTGCTCATACACAATTTGTTCTTCAGAGAGACTTGTGAACGCTTCTAGTGTCCAGTTCCCTTTCCTGGAGTTTCATTGGCCCTATCCTGCATTCGGCCTCTTCATTGGATGGCTGAAAGTATGGCAGGACTGAGAGCTAAAGATGTGAAGAAGATTCACTGAATTTTTCATTCCCATCAATTTTGGTTGTCTTTATGTGCGGCATCTCAGTAGGGAATTTTCAAGCCCTGTGAGAGTAATTATTGCCTGTTTATTTTATTAATATAATTTCTATGCTGCCCTTCTCCGGTAAAGAGATTCCTTACTTCCAGGAGAGAGTGAGATAAGGAACCCCCCACCCCTTAATCAGGGAGTCCATGAATTGTGCAAATTGTCTCTGAGCAAAACTAGGGTCCAGGCAACAAACCAGCAACCATTGTTTAGCCCAAAATTGTTCCGAAGCCTTAAGTGTTTTACGAATTTTTTAAAAAAATTTCAACCAATTTGTGTTAAAGTGCTCTTTGTATTCTTAACACACTTTTGCTTTGTTTGCACACACACACAAAATATACTAATAATAATAATCTGAGGACTGCAGAACTGGAAGGAACCCTGTGGATCCTTGAGTCCAGCCTCTGCCAAGGAGGCACAGCGAAGAATCGAACTCCTAAACCACTGAGCTATCCAGCAGTATCTGGTTTTCTTCAACATCGTCTGAAATAACTTGCCTTTTTGCTGGATGAAGAAAACCATTTTGTGGTTTCTTGTCCTCATTTATGAAAATATGCAACCCATTCCCTGCTGGATGTGGGCACATAAGAAGCTCCGGCATCAAACTTGTCACAAGCCTGGTTCTTCTAAAGCACATTTGGTGCTAAGGCCTGAAAGCGATCTAGAAGTGCATTTGGTCAAACATGTTAGAGAGAGAGATGGGCACAAACCAGGAAAAGGGCAGTTCATGATGGTTGATGGTTCGTTGCTATTCATGAACCATGAACTACAAACTTACATGAACTTTCCAATGAATTGAACTGTTTTGTGGTTTGTGTGATTCAGGATTTCTGTGAATGGTAATAACAGCCACTGTGTGAGTTAAAGATGCCAAACTCACAGTCTTCATCTGACTCTCCTCCCTGTCCCCTCCAAGTTTGGCAAAGATTGGATTTGGGACATCCAATTTATAATCCCCTGCAAGGAGCCTCCCCAGGTAAGTGCTCTTTAGCAGGTGGCAAAGCACAATATGGCCCAATTTGTGGGTGTTTTGTTGTTGTTGTTTGCTTTGTGGCTTGTTTCATGCCGATCTCCAGTCAGAAACCATTGTATGGCTTGGCTCTTATTTATGAGAAGGTTTGAGAGCACTTTCAGTGTTAAGCTTGTAAAACACTTCAGAGCAAGGGTATGGAGGCTTCGGCCTTCCAGGCATTTTGGAGTTCATCTCTCATAATCCTTTACTATTGGCTTTGTTGCCAGTGAGTATTTGATTATGCTCAGGGTCTAGGATTTCAAACCCCCACTGTGCCTCTTGAGGGAGGGGCAATCCTGATCACTCAGAGTCTGTGTGTGGATAGTAGGGTACATGCCCCTGTGCAAGCTGCTGGCCCCAGAGTATCACCAGATGGAGAGACTGGTAGAAATCTAAACTTTGCATTAAAAAAATCCAGAGAAAGTCATCATAAATCAAAAATCTCAAAATCAATTTAACAGCACAAAATTAATTAATTAACACTGTAAGTTGTAGTCTGACAACATTTAGCAGGGCAAAGATTACACCCCCACTTTAGGGAATGTTCTATCCCTGGATAATAATAATAATCATGTGCTGTCAGGTCAATTCTGACTTATGGCAAACCTTCCCGGGATTTCCCAGGTAGAGAATACCAGAAGGGGTTCACCATTCCCTTCTTCTTGGGGAGTCCTGGGACTGTGGAGCTTGCCCAAGGCCACACAGGCTGGCTTTTTTCCCTGGAGGCACAATGGGGAACCGAATTCCCAGCCTCTGGCTCTGCAGCTAGATATCTAACTCATTGGGGTGCAATATCTTCTAATCTCACTTAACTGTGCAAAAGAACAGAACAACTCTAATGCCCTCTCAAGGGAGAGCATTCCACAGTCTACTCTTTGCATTGAAAAAGCCATCTCTCACATCCTAGCTGCCAAACGTCAGACAGGAAGGAGGCAATAAACAGGATCTTACTTGCTGAACAGAATACCTGAATGGGCTTATATGGAAGCAGAGGACCTTGGGCAGGTTACTTAATTTGCCCAACAACTCCCAGAATTCCTCACCAGCATGGGCTTGTGGCTAACTAAAATAACTTTCCAAGCTCTGGGAAGGAGACAAAGGGAGGTGAGGTGTACTTATATATTTTCCCAATTCCATTACACTCTTAGAGTAAGAAAATAGAAACTAGAATGGGTCAATGTATGTGAAGGGGTACAGCTCTGTAAATAAGCGCATGTGTGATTCCCCGTGGTTGGTTTATTGGAATGATCTGAATGGGAAAGGGTTTAGTCTCTCTACAAAGAAAAATCCTATGTTCAATGTCCTATTTACCAGTTTACTACATCACAAAGAATGATTCCATTAGGGCTGCAAACTGGGGATTTCTTTGATCCCCTTGGATGTTAGTTTTGCCTTTTCTTTCCTGTGGGAAACCTAAGTCAAATCAAGCCACTACCATTTATATAAGAAATCAAAATTATACAAGGGGTTCATCGTCTTGTAACAAGCCCAAAAGTTAGGACTGTCATATTGGCAGCATCTCATTCCCTGAAATTTCAGATCCAAAACCTGAAGATCCACAAATGAACCCCCAAACCTCAATCAAGGGGCCAACACCTAAGGCCTGGCAAGCCCATACTGGCCACTATCCTGTTTTCCTGCAGAAGAAAGCTAAATATACGATAAGGAGTTTCTCCCCTACTTGGCTACAAATGATCTCTGCCCTGCTTTGATCTTCCCTGCCTTTTCTCAATTTGGTAAACTGATCTTGATAGGGTATGATATATAGTCTTAGGTTCCAGTAAAGACTACTGTTAACGTTCCTACAAAAGACTAATTGTTAAAAGAAACCAGATCCATGATTCATTCTGATGCATAAATGAACAAACCTTTCATTTTTCCCAGATGGGGGGAAAACCAATCAAGAAAAACAGCAAAAAAAGACACCACTATCAAATTACAAAATAGCGTATTAAAAGAAAATTTAACCACAATACATTATCAGTTCTATCATGATGATTCCCTCTCTGCTCCCAGTTGAAAAGATGTTTGGAAATCAGCAAGGGGTTCATATCTAAAATTGGTTCTCATTCAAACTGACCAACGAAGCAACCCACCCTTTAATATCTGGGTAATTTGATAGGTGTTCCCTTAGTACATTTTTACTAAGTACTGTATATGATCTAATAATGCAATGAAGATCGAGATATTCTGTTTCTAACTAACTGGCCATATGTTTAATTGATCCTGAAAAAAGAAAGTCGTGTACAAAAGCAGAATAAATAATAAATGCGCCTTGCAGCTATATGGAAGTTAACAGATTTTGAGCTTTGTTTGCCTGCATTTAAAGCAGATTCACACGCTGTGTACTTACTACATTAAAAAGATTTTAGACAGAGAGATGTCTCTGTTTGCACTTCAAAACATGAAGACTCCCTTGTAAATAAGTCATAGGAGGATTACGCTGTCCGTACCTGCCAGGAATAAATGAATTCTCCAAGGATTCCTTCGAGATGAAAGCTGATTATTAGCACAAGCATTGTAGTGGTGTTTGATTTTGACAGTTCACATCAGAATGTGGGTGTTGTTCAAAGTCATGTTAAAAAGGAACCCATTTCCAGAAGAGGTTAGAGAGTTTAGATGAATCTGAGTCCAATTCATTCACATGGAGGATATGGTGGCATGCAGAGCTTAGCACCTGCCAAAACGTATCCACAATTACTTGTGGTCTGCCCAGGCTGAGTGCAGTCACCAATGTTTTCCAGGCCATAACCAGCTGTGCCTTTAATAGTAACTTGTTTTTCAGACATTAGTAGGTGAGAATGTTTTATCTTCCTGCTGTGAAAAGCTTCACCCACTGAAAACTTTACACTGAACTGCTCTTAAAGGCAGAAAACCAAAACAGGCCAATTTTTTTCCTGGTCACTGGGCAGTTACACTAGTCAGTTCAACTCAGATTTCATGGGCCACTGCTTAACTACAAGGAGAGAGCCTGAGGACAATGAATAAAGCCCACAAATTCTGAAGAGTATGCTGATTGGGGATGTCAGGGAGCAGTAGTCCAAATATATATATATAACATGTCCAAGCTCCAGAAATCAGAGAGATGAAACAGCAGCTAGCAATAGATGTCTGCATAGCATCCTCTCAGATGTCCAAAAACAAGACACCAGTCAGGGATCAGCTATGAGGGTGCAGTGGCATCTGTGGGTATGTGGGGTGCATTTCTCCCTGCCAGAAAACAGCAGAATATTTTGTGCCCTCACTATCTCCATGCTTTCTTGGACCCACTCATTCCATATGTTCATCCCATGATTTCATGCATGGTGGGACTGTCTCAGTCTGCCACAGCTAGTCTTGAGAATTTTTATGGCAACCAACAGAGTTCGATAGGACCATAACTGGACAAATATTTGATTTTTTTAACCATATCTCCCAGAATACATCAGGTAGCACGGCCAAAAACCATCTGTGCTCAGGATTGCTAAGAAATAAATCATTCAGTGATGATGATTCCAAAGTTCTCCTAGGGATGAGAAGCATTCTATGTGGAAACATCTAGAAGTTTCAGATTGGCATTACTCAGCATGCCAATCTGAAACATTTCATTGTGCTTATAAGAACTTACTGTCTCAGGACATTTTTTATCACTATGATTATTTTTGCTGTTGCTTTTAGGTTCTGCTGGGGCAGCAGTTTATATAAACCACCCTAAATAATCGTTTGCTTACAGTTTGGTAGAAGCAAACCATAAAAACATTATCCTCTGGAAGGAACATTTTTCAAAGTTGACTGAAATGGAGTAAGAGGTAGAGTTGAGAGGAGATGATTGACTTTTTCTGTCTCCTCTAGATGGAAATTTTTGTTGTCCATGTGAAAAGAGAGGGAGCTAAGGATGGGCTGTGGAGCCAGAGTTTGAGAGTTTGATTCCCCACTGTGCTTCCTTGGCAGGGGCTGGACTCAGTGGCCCATAGGGTCCCTTCCAGCTCTGCAGTTCTGAGAGAGTATTATGGGAAAGAAAGTCATCATGTTCAAATTTTGTTATGAAAATATATCTTCAGCATTTTCTGAAATGACAAGATGAAATGCATTTTCTCTCAGAAATCTGTACATTTCCAAGGATGGTGAGTATTTGAGTGAAGAAATTTTTTGGATAAAATCATATGTGAAAAATGTGTACAAAAAGCTTTAGTTGGCTGGGGGAATATACCAAAAAGGTGCTTGTTGGGGAAAAAAATGAAATATGGACACATGGTCCATGAAAAGAAGTTTCAAAATCCAACCAAGGTTTTGAAACCTTTAAGTGAGATTTTGAAAAAGGCAAAGAAAATGAAAATGGCGGGTTTTCACATTTGTGGGAGGAAACCTGTGCTAAAAGGAATTCTAGTATGAAAAGATATCACCATACATCACAGGTGTGCAGTAACACATATCCAATCAAAAAAAGGTTCTTGGTGCCAGCAAAACATGCTTTAACTGGGGTATGCTTAACTCTATAAATCAGTCCACTCTGTAAAAAATACTTTATGCTTTATAAACAAGAATGGCTCTTGGCAGTCACCCTCTTTTTCTCTTTCTCTCTTAAAAACTGTCAGGATACACTGTTTTCTTTTGCTTTTGCAACCATTCCAACATATACAATCGCTTAATTTGAAGATGCAAACATTTGTGAGACCTGCATGGTGTTAAAAGATGTGGTTGGGAAAAAAAATACAACAGAAAGCAAAGAGCCTTAAATGGGAAAAAAGAGAGAGTCAGAGAGTAGAGGAGACTTTGCAAATTACACAATATTTTGAACAGAGAAAATCGCTTGGAGCAAATCATCCAGCAATGGCAGCATGTGTCAGGATGAGTTGTCTCCCTTACCATAGTTGGACAACAGTTTACCAGAGGCAGAGTTGGGTTCCTTCCTAGCTTTCATCCCTTTCCCCAGTTCTCTCTGGACAGGATCAGTGTTTTATTCGGTGTCACTTTAATGGGGAAAAGAACACACTTGCCCCAAGATAATCTTCTCTTTTTTTACTTTTACAGGGCAGGAGAGTGAAAAATGTGATGCCGACCACCATTGTCTCAACTTCAGGGTCTCTGGAAACCACCTTGAAAGAAAAGGGAATTGACCCTGTAGCATGTCAGAGACATCCATAAAAACTGATGCGCTTGGATGTTCTATTTGGGACATATTTTACCCCCTGTCAGTTAGAATTATCACGTGTGTTCATCCACCTCTGAAGTTTGATCACTTTATATAGTGATGAATGCTGATGTGCATTTAAAAACAAGTTCGCAGGAGTACCCAAAATCTTATTTATTTCTAAAAATCAGTATCCTGGTGGTCATTACATGTGACCTCATGATGGGTCACCACTTGGGATGTCAAGCCTTCTTGGTCTCGTTTCCATGAGGAGGAGAAATCACAAAATGATGCTTCTCGCTTCCCCAGGGACAAAGTATTTTATTTCGTGCTTGAGAAGAGAATAAAAATGAGAAGGGTTTTTTTCTATAAGATCAAATAAATAAATAAATAAATAAATAAATAAATAATGCACAGTGTTATGTTTTCCGTTTGTGCAAAATGACAAAGGTTGTGGCTTTCCCCCCATATAGACTTTTACGAATGAGAAACATCAGAGAGACTGATTTGTGCATTTTGGTTCTCAAATAGAAAACGTTTAAGTTTTGCACAGTTTGGGGAAGTTATGGAGACCTTGGTGGTTATAGTACTTCTTGTCTGCCTCCTGGAGATGAGGGGGTCTCACAAGGGTTGGAATCTACTTTTTGAGATGTCACATCAAGTCACAATAGCCTACAACAGAATGAAAAACCTAGGGAGTATTCTGTGTACCCCTAGTCACAAGAATCGTGGGTGCATTTGAAAACAGAAATACCATAACTCAAAGGTCTGTTAAAAGAGAAAAGTATGCATTCTAATAATATATATATATATATATATTTTAAGAGCAACTAGATTTTGGAGAGACCATTTGTTTCACTCCTGAGTGTTACTAGAAAAAAATCGCTTTTTTAAAAAACTACAACTCCCAGAATGTCTGGTTGTGGTTAGTGCGATGTACCATTCTGGGTGGGTTACAACAAAATAGGACATAAACTAATAAAAAAGGAATATATAATAAAAATTAAAACAATTGATGGCATAAAGCTAGAGGCAATTTCCCCTTTAACAGTGGGACAAGAGGTGTACATAGGAGACCTAGTTTCAATTCCCTGGCTCTGCCATGGAAACTCACTGGGATTAAATACTTCACTTTCCTTGGAAAACATATTAGGGTTGCTATAAGTGAACTCTGACTTGAGGCCACATAAAAACACCAAAATCACACACTGTTTTACTGGGAAGGATGAGTATATTGACACATGAGTCCAGAGAGGACAGGCATCCTATCTGCTCCCTGGTCAGCCTTGTAGCCTCTGCATTGGGATCCTAGCAAATCCCTCACATGTTCCCATTCTATCTCATGGGGAAAAGCAAAATACTTCCCAATTTAATGCCAAAGGAAGGGCATTAACTTGAAATTAATGGCATGTCAAAATGCTTCACTGGATCCTGTCCATAGTCTGCAAAAATGCTTAGCATGTCCAGATTTACTGAATAAATCATTTCACCATGGGTTATTCTTTTAGATCTGAATAGTTATGAGTGATAACAACAGCAATAAGAAAGCATGATGATAAGGGGTTTTTAGAATAACAAAGAAAAAGAAAAGCTTTATAGGACTGCATTATCTGGAGCATAATCTCACAGAAATGTAATAAGCTCATTAGGCAGTAAATTGTGATGGTTTAAGGAAACTATAATGGAAATATTAAAGTACAATAATCAGCCACAGCAATTAAACCTGAATGTTTCACTGAAGCTAATTGAAGAGACTCATCGTTTGTATGAGCAGCCATCTCTGCTGTTTTTGCAGCCTGAGGAAGGTTATCTTGCTTTCATAGTGCCTTAAAATATGCACATGGAGTACTTACATTTATGTAGTGTCATTGAGTGATATGCACAATATGGGGTTAAAGATGGATGACAAACCCCATGCATGCCAGTTTGGAAAGAAGGCTTTGAAGAAGAATTAATGATAGACTGAAGATAACTGTAACTAAACAGTGGATCAAAGCCCCATATTACCACTACTCAGTTATCAATAGGTATGTGGACAAAGGTCAGTCAATTTCCCATCCTCATTTATTTCAGCCTGTCCCAACCTGGGAATACACCTTGGGGGTGATTTCAAAAGTCCAGGGAGAATGGCCGTCCTCCAATCTAGATGCTGCAAAGACAAAAACTCAGCTATTTGTGTCACTCTCTGCTGGAAGCTAAGGTCTTATGAGATTTTCCAAGTTCCTTTTGATGTGCCTCATTGACTGGAAAAGGCTGAATAGATAAAAACAAGGAACAGATACATTGTTACAATGGTGGTTGAGTCCTTCCAACGCTGAATATAGGAGATGTCCCTCCATCACTACACGTCATCTTCCCTCCCTCCTCTTTTTCCTCCCTCTCGCACAACCACTGTCAGGGAAAAAAAATAACCTCAAATAATCAAGCAATAATCAATCAACTTCAGAGCTTTAGCTGTTCTCCAGAAGAGTCTTGTTTATTTAAGATGTGATCACAAATGGCTTAATGCCCTCAAGTCTAATCTGGGCAAAGGCATCATCCTCCAAAATCATAGACTTGTTATACCCCCAGTCAGAACATGTGTCGATCACAGACATCATTTCACTTCTATATTGCCAATTACGATATTACCTCCTCCAGACTCCCTACTTTAGGGTACATAGGAGCTTCAGAGTGTAATAGGGATGTGGAGAGACTCGGTGGAATAAAGCAAGGTGCTGATAGCAGAAGGAGAGAAGAAAAGAGGGAAGGCAGCAGCAAAGAGTTGTACTTATGACATGTCTTCTCAAGTCTTGTCTTGTTGGAGGGCCTGGACTACTATGGTAAAAATGTCCTTCACATAAACTGGAAGTAGGCCATGCAGCCTTCTAGATTTTTTTTCTTCATTTCAATATGTACTATAAATATCAACTGTCAATTATTTTGAGGTGAGAGAGTTCTGCAAAATGAGGTGAAAGCATTTAATCATGGGAACGAGGCTGTGAGGACAGGAGACAAAACCACAGTAGTGCAGAACTCCTGGCATGGCTCCTTAGGTTACAAAGGTGACAAGAGTGAGGGCTGTCATTGCATGCGGAGTACAAGCAATGGTGCAGAAGAGGAGCTATCTTCACATGGTGAGACAGGGAGGGCTGGCTTGGTGGCCTTACCACTGGGACACATTATTTTCTTCCCTCTCCTGGTGAGGGTAATGTGATGAAGTGAGCATAGGCTTCAATCCAAACTGATTCTGGGACATGGTTGCAAAGTTCCTAGCTGGCTTTCTCATGGAAAAGAACAATTAAAAAATGATGACACAACAGAAACATAGAGGGCAGCAAAAGACAGTGAATAGGAACAGAAAGGTAAACACTGAGAAACAAGGGGAAGTTGAGAATATTTTGAATCCCCTAAGCTCTTCTTCTGTGCCAAATCTAGCCACCTGTCTGTCTGTCTGACCTTTCCTTGTGTGAGCTCAAGGTAACATAGATGGCTCTCTCCCCTTTATTATCGCAAGAAAAAGAGACCTTATCAAATTAATTTAAATTTTCCAGAATTCAGCTTTCAGCGCTCACGTGAACGCTTCCTAATAGTAACAACCTGCACACCTGAAGTATTTCCTTTCTTCCTTCCATTTACATTTATATACCCTGCCTCTTCTCCAGTGACTTGAAAGTACCATACTTGGCTCTTCTCTTCAGTTTATTTGCACAAGCCTGTGAGGGTCAGGCTCAGAGAATTTGCCTGACCCACAATCAGCTAGTAAAGTTCATGGTGGAATGGAATTTTCAACCCGTATGTCCTGAGTCATAATCCAATAATCTTGTAACTGCTATACTTAACTAAAACTGGTTCTGTAAATGACACTAGGTAATTTGGGACCTTGCTGAGGAAGCCAAATGGTAGTCAAGTTGCCATTGCAGTTCCTCCTTATGTATAAATGTAACAGCAGTAACACTTCTCCCTCCCAAGCAAAACCCAAAACCCTTAGGAAAAAGGCAGAAGATGCGCTACTGCCACTTTGATTTTTGAGCCCCACATGAGTCAGATTTGAAGAAATTCTTCTCACTCCCCCACCCCACCAGCTAGAAAGATGATGGAGAAGATCAAGAGGTGATTTATGTATGGCTGTACCTGACAGAAGAGGGAAATCCCTAGAATAGGAAACTATGTTCCTAAGGCAAAATTCAGAGCATTACCTATTTGTAAATATATGTAGTTAGTTAGTTATTTTATCACAGCACCACCCGCAAAACTAAGGCCAACATTCTAAGATCATAAGAATCACAGTCCTCCCACCACTGCCAAGAAAGGAACCATCCCTCGTTAAAGAAACAATTTTTGGGCTTATACTTTTTAAAATGAACCAGGAATTTAGAAGAAGTTATTTGATACCTACTGGAAACCATCTTTATGGAGTCTGTTCTTTAATTTCACAGCTCATGGGGATGATGTTTTTCAAACAGGACACTGTTTAAAATGTCCTGAGGAGATTTAGTATGAGATACATGTAGCAAATTCCCTTTTTTTAAACAGAAGAGGAATTCCCCCCCCCCTTACCAAAACAGAATAAATTAAATAAAACAGTATGTGTTGGGGTTGGGTGAGGACACTGCTCCTGGGACTCTGATAGCTACGAAGAAGAGCGGGTTTCCTTGGGAACAGCGAATTTACCACACTTGGTTGCAAATACTTGTAAGTCTCCTCACACTTGTGGATGAGGAACTGCGACACTCTTTCCTTGCTGGTGAGGAATTTCCTGGTGCTCTCAGTGGAATTCTGGCATTGGTGAGAATCACGCTTTGTGTAGAATTACTAATTTTTGCCTCAGAATCATCATTTTGCACAAACTAGCTGATTTTGCACAAAACTTGTCCAATTTGTACAAACTGACCCGAAGTAGAACGATGATGCTTTTTTGGGGAGTTGGAAGTAGGGGATCAGTGGTGTGTGTCTTTTAATGATCAGCTAGTCTTCCTGTGCTTGCTATTATGTGCTTGTGTGCTTTCCTTCTCCAAAGGAATGGGCACTACAGATATTTTAAAGGCTCTTTGTCTCCATCTTGATTTTCAGTGAGGGATCTCAAGGGGCTTTAAAATTCTTCAGCAAGGTTGAGACAACCTAAATCAGCGAGGTTGAATAATTTTTTTCCATCCCTATTCAGGTGAAATGCCATCTTCTTTTCAAGGTGGAAAAGTCCTGTCCTCTTTTGCATCTAGCCATCCTGCTTAGAGTAATTACCTGAAACGATATTCTGCTGACAGAAGTGAGATCTGCTAAATATGAATCCTACCTGGCATGCTCTTTTTAAGGGATCCTCAATAAACCATTAGATCCCCTTGGTCATTTTTTTTCTGGTCCCTCTCTTTGTGCAAGCTATATTCTATGACATGGCCTCTTCCACACAGGTAGAAGAGCCCTGCCCTCTTTCACATGTGACCACTGGAGGCAAAAAAATAACTACAAATATTTCACATCCCTCTCCCCAGAATTGAAGAATGTTATAACTGGGGATGCAAAACTGGCTGTGTGTCTCCCTGTTGGACTCTGCACATGGGCCCAATTCTGTAAGACAAGGATGGGGAACCTACATCTCAACACATGCTGATAGATTCCAGCAGGGCCAGTGCTCATGGAGGATGGGAGATGTTGTCCTACATCATCTGGAAGGCAAATAAACTCCCCACCTCTGCTCTAGAGAAAAAGGGCAATACAAAGGAGAACTGGACTCTGTACAGGGGTGTTAGATAATTTTCTGAGGTCTAAAATATTGTATGAACTTTGTATGAGAGTTACACACATCCAAACTATTATTATTATTTATTTATTTAATGTTTATACTGCCTGACTTAGTAAGAACTCACTACTCTGGGCAGTGTACAAGGAAAATCAACACATAACACTACTATCCCCCCATACAATAGAACAAAAGAATATAATATAGAAATAATGTAAAAAACCAGACAAATTACAACATGAAACAGAGTCAAGCAAAATCAAGTAAAATCAAAATCAAATGGCTATAGAAAGTAAGCTCCAAAAGATAAAGTAATAGAAACGTATCTTGGAGGCATGATCTTTTGAAGGCCTCTTTATAAAGTTCTGCTTTGGTGAGTTTTCTGGAAGTAAGGAGGGATGAGTCCAGGCAAACATTTGATTGCTAAGGAGTTCCAGAGATGGAGCCACCACCAAGAAGGCCTGATTCCTGGTTGATGATCTTCTGGCCTCTCTCAGTGTAGCCACTCTAAGGAGCCAGGTGACACAGGTAGTAGTTCTTCGGGAGAGATGGTTCAACAGATAGCAAGGTCCCAAACCATTTAGGGCTATTAGTAAACATTCTTCCATGTAGAAATCTACATTTCCTAGGATATGATGATTCAGTCTGCAACATAACAGTAACATTATGAATGCACACGACAAGGAAACACATACAACAATGCATTTATTAAAGGAAAGTACATGTAAAACTGCTTTATATTAGGGAAAGGCACTCGTAAAAAGTACAAACACAAACTTGTGTCACTTTAAGGAGTACCAAACTTTGTTTCACAACCCAAATAAATATCAAATAAGCTCTGTTTGGCATGTAAAATGCCATACTTTAATGGAGGGGTGGTCAACTGCCAGAGGTCTGACGACCACCCATGTCCATCACTTTATCTTAGAGGGCAGTATCTAGTGGCTGGTTTTTTTTCTTTTTTTTCTTTCTATAATCGGTGTGTGTGAGTATTGAGGACCTCTGAAAACATGGAAAAATGGCTCCCACATCTCCTTGTGGGCATAAGAGAACTAATTTGCCCGAAACATCCCAAAACCATTAAATGTGGTGTTTGTAGAAGGGGAGGCAGGAGGCTGCATGTTGCCCTCCCCTGCTTTCAAGACTCCCAGGCTGTGTTTTGAAGTTTCCTCAACCTTTTCCCCCTCCTGATTCAACACGGTAGGATGCTATTCAGTTCAGATGTATGCAAAAATGGGTATATCAGGAAAAACATTGTTAAAAAATCATTCATGCAAATTATATTGGGACGAATTTTCTTGGGTTCACATAGTGTAAGAGTAGAATGAAATGAACTTGCTGGATGAAAAATAAGAAATCTAAGAAAAGAGAAATTTGTAAATTGTCCTATCTATTCCAATACCTTTCAATAGCTGTGTAGAATACTGGAACTACCAGGCACGTCTGCAGCTGAGCGTCCTTTTGGCTTTGGCCCAACAACTTCATTAGCTCTGGAGGTACATGTACTTGTCCTCCACTCTTCCTCAGTAGCATGTTGGATGCCTTCCGACCTGAGGGGCTCATCTTCCAGCGTCATATCTTTTAGCCTTTTGTTTCTGTCCATGGAGTTTTCTTGGCAATTTTCTTAAATGATAACCCATCCTTAATGTTGCTTCCATCTCCCAGAGAACACCCTAACGAATATACATAGTTTGACCCTTTGAAATCTGGACTTGTGAACTTTAGAGTTGCTTCAGGTTTTTGCTCCTTAATGCAAACACACATTTACCTTCTTTTACATTCCTCTTCCACTTCTGTTATTAGGTGCTGTCAAGTTGCCTGTGGCTTTCTTTAGGGAGTCAACCCATCTCATTTTTGGTCTTCCTCTTTTCCTGCTCCCTTCCATCTTTCCCAGCATTATTAAATATTACAGATCATCCTGCCTTCTCATGATGTGCCAGGAATACAGACTTGAGTTGCGAGACTCACTGTCAAGTCAGACTTAAGTCATGCTGGTGACTCGACTTGGACTCAACTCAGGGTTGTTGTTTTTCCCCAATGGTTTAGACTTGACTCACGACTTGGAACTTGCTCAGGACTTGAACCAAAGTCTCAGACTTGGATTTGGGACTTGGAACTCAGACCCACAGACTTGCCAACATCCGTATGATGTGCCTGAAGTACAACAGCCTCAGTGTCAACATTTTTGCCTCCAGAGATAGTTCAGGCTTGATTCGATCTGGGACGCACCTGTATGTCTTTCTGACAATCCAGAGAATCTGCAAAGCTCTCCTCCAGCACTACATTTCAAACAAATCATTTCTTTCCCTGTGAGCCTTCTTAACTGCCCAGCTTTCACACCCATACATGACTGGAGTCTCCATTTGAATTGATGATTGAACCAAGGTATACAAAATCTCTGTTTCAATTTCTTCTTTGTCAGTGTTAAAGTTGTGTAGTTCTTCTATCAGCCTTTAAATTATTAAAACAACATTTGTGTTTTCACTGTAACATCTTGGGGTATCAATGTTAGAGAAGCCTTGATCTAGCTGTAACGGCTTTTGAAATCTAGAGCTGCAGACATGATGCTTTTTAAAAAAAATCCTTTGTTTCATCATCACTTCTAAGTAGGAGCTGCTGTCATATAAGAATCTGTATTTACATGGGCTTTTACGATTTTTTTTTCTTCAGCTCTTCCATCTGCCAAAAAGAAGCAGAAAATTTAGAAATCCCCAACAGGAGCCTTCAGAATTTTGAACTTGGCATAGTTTCATCTACTCACTCACACATGTTATCAAAAGTGGGAAAAGCTACCTCAAGAACAATAAATCACAGAATATCTAAGCCAGCACATTGACCAGGGGATTCTGGGAGTTGTAATACAAAAAAGTAACATTTTTACAACTTTCTGCATTCATCATCATCATCACCTTAGAACTGCAGAGCTGGAAAGTTCCCTATGGATCATCGAGAAGAGCCCTTGTCAAGGAGGCACAGTGGGGAATCGAACTCCCAACCTCTGGTTCTGCAGCCAGAGACCTAAACTACTGAGCTGTCCTATGAACACTGATCTGAGCACATCTGGAACACCTGCTGGTTGGAACAGCTGTCTGTGTTTCATTTTTCTTCTTAACTGCATCCTTCATTTTCAAAACAGGAGAGAGAAAAAAAGAAGGGAGAGATAGTAACAGACTATAAGGATTGTGGCACTATCAAAAGAACAAAAGCCTTTTTCAGTTGAGCAAATCCATGCACTCCCCAGCTGAGGAATGGAGAATTCCTCATTGTGAATGCTTTTACCAGACATACGTTAATCCCTTCCTGATTCCAGGTCCAAGAGCTGCAGAATGTAAGGTAGAATGAGGAGGCAGTGAAGCAAGGAGACACCATCTGCAGGGAAATGACTGCCTAGCAATAATCTCCACACATCAAACATTCGCTAGGGAGAGTTGGAAAGAAAGGCAGTTCTCTGGATGAAGCTCTTGACAAAATCTCCATATTTGGCAGGACATTTATGCTCTTATCACTCTCCCCCCAACCTCCGATAAATGACAACAGTTTGTTTCCCATTCTGTGCAAACAATTGCAAGGTTGACTCCTTGTTAAGTCACTACTGACTTTTAAACTGGTTTTGTTCTTGGAGTCTATCATTCGTTATGCCCAGAATAGAAAGGACCCTTCTGCTGTATTGGAACCTCAAAAGAAAAAAGTGAAACCAACCTTAATTCAGTGCCCCCAAAATGGTGGACTCCAACAGGATTCAGACTCAAATATTCAAAACCTCCGGCTTGGAGGAACAAACTGATCAGTCTGGGTTTCTTCCACATTCAAAATGTTTCGATTTCTATGGCCCTCATGAAGAAGCACATTTTATAGTTTTTATGTAAAAACTATATTTATTAAGGAACACAGAATTGATATTGAATTAAGACTGCTGGTCCATCTAGCTCTGTATTGTCAACATTGAGTGGCATCAGATGTCCAACATTTCCATCTAGGATTCTTTCTTAACCCTATCTGGAAATGGCAGCCATTGAATTAGTAACCATGGTCACTTTGCAATGTTCCCTTCCAAACAACCATGGTCAACAGTTCCTTGTACTGCATGATTTGGTTTGCAAACTCTGAAGTACTCTGCTGCACTCAGTTGCAATGGAGGATGCCAACCATTCTCCATGCTTCAGTGAGCTGCTGTGGTCATTTATATTTTGGTATGTTCCTTCAACATCATTCCCATAAACACTGCAGTTAGAAGGCAGGGCCATGCCAGAATTATTTCCCTGTTTGCAAGCTAAAGCTGTCAGCCTGGACATTACTTTTAAGAAGAGCATAAGAAAGTGCTGAAGCAACTCACTAAGTGGTAATGGGAAGATGGTCACGTGGGTCCCAAAGCGTCACTGTTCAGTAATGAATTACTTCTATATGGCACCATACCTTTCTTTTTAAAAGTAACTTTCCAAACACCCTTCTCTCACCTTTTCCCATCTTCCTTTCCAGACCTTTAGAAGGAGAGACAAGCTAAGAATCTGTCCAAATTCAATACTTGGAAAAAAAATATTTTGCATTAGAATGACAGTTCTGTGTTGAATGCTGTACCCTCCTTCATAATTATGAGACACAAATTGGAACAGGTTCAGAGGAGGGCAACAAAGATGATCAGGGGACTGGAAACCAAGCCCTATGAAGAAAAACTGGAAGAACTGGGCATATTTAGCCTTAAGAAAAGAAGAAGGAGGGGAGATACGATACCACTTTTCAGATACTTGAAAGATCGTCATGCAGAGGAGTGACAGGATCTGTTCTCAATCATCCCAGAGTGCATGACACAGAATAATAGGCTCAAAAGCCAGATTTTGGTTGAATACCAAGAACAGATTCCAACCTATTAGAGTAGTATGACAATTACAGCATGACCAATTACCTCAGGGGGTGGTGAGTGCTCCAATGCTGGAGACATTCAAGAGAAAATTAGGCAACCATCTATCCGTTATACTTTGCTTTGGATTCCTTCCTTCAGCAGGCGGTTGGACTCTCTAAGGTGCTCAAGGTGCCATGCATAATTTTCTTCTTTCTAATTCACTTTTTCCCACACTTTCATCTTCACCATAACCCGTGATGTGGTAGGATTGTGTGTGATTTTAGGATGCATTAACAGAAGTACAGTATCCAAATCCTGTGAGGTACTAGTCCTCCTCTATTCAGCCCTGGTTAGGACTCATCTAGAGTACTGTGTCCAGTTCTGGACACCGCACTTTAAGAAGGATGCCAACAAACTGGAACAAGTTCAGAGGAGGGCAGTAATGATGGTCATAGGGGACTGGAAACCAAGCCCAATGAGGAAATACTGAAAGAACTAGACATGTTTAGCCTTGATAAAAGAACGCTGAGGGGAGATATGATAGCATTTTTCAAATATTTGAAAAGCAGTCATACAGAGGAGGGGCAGGATCTGTTCTTGATCATCCCAGAGTGCAGGACATGTAAAAATGGGCTCAAGTTACAGGAAGCCAGATTTAGGCTGAATATCGGGGGGGGGGGAATCTTAACTGTTAGAGCAGTATGACAATGGAACCAATTACTTTGGGTGGTGGTGAATGCTCCAATGCTGGAGGCATTCAAGAGAAAATTGGACAACCATCTCTCATATACTGCTTTGATTTGGATTTCTGCCTTGAGCAGGGTGATGGACTCTGTGGGCTTATAAGCCATTTCCAATTCCATGATTGTATGATTCTATATATGGTACAATCTGTGAATGTTTAGTATTTATAGAAGAAAAGCCTTACTGATCATCTGACATCATTGCAATACACACTTTCCCGTTGCTCCTGTAGGTAATTGGTTTTCACTGGAGATTGTGGGAAAGTGCAGGCTACGCAACTGCTGGCTAGACAACAATTGTCTGCATGGAATACTTTAATTGCAAATTGTATTAAATTGTGGTGAGCCATATCAAGAGAGGAAAAAGATTTAAAAAAAAAAAAGCTGGAGAAAAGATACTCTGCAGATAAGAATTCTGTGCATATGTCTTTAGTTCTCATCTCAGCTAATATAAAAAGAGAATCAATGTAGCAAAACTAGCAGTCACCCATGCAGGGTTCATAATGAAATGTGTAATGTTCAAAAATTGCTCAAAGTCTGCAAAATATTGCACAGAACCCATAATGAAGAAACCGCATCCCATGGGCTGAATGCCAGCCATGCAGCATCAGTTTCTTTGCTATCCTTACAACCAGTTGGAAATCATAAAGTCCAGTACTAGTATTTACTGAACAGCAAATACTTATTTAAGCTGATTTTTAAAAAACTTTATATATGTATCACAGTTTTGTGGGTGCTCACCTTTGACTTTCTTCATGTCCATCTTAAAGGGGGAGCTCTCTGTTAGATAACAATGTGCTAATGATATACTGATGGTCCCAGTTTTTAACAATACTTTCAAAAGTAACAAGTGTTTGGAACATTGTTGCCCAAAGGTAAGAAACTCAGTACTGCTAATGTTATTACTTCCACTGCATTATTTCCAAGCTGTGTGTGTGCGCGTTTTAATGAAAGCAAGAAACACAATTCTTAGTTGCTATAGAGTCAATGCCGGACCACAAAGAAATAGCTTCACCTCCCTAGACTTATACAAAGAGATTACGGCAATGTTTGCCTTTTTAGTTTGTAAACTGCCCAGAATAGTGCATTGCAGTAATGGGGCAATCAATCAATCAATCAATCAATCAATCAATCAATCAATCAATCAATCAATCAATCAATCAATCAATCAATCAATCAATCAATCGGTATTTTACTGGGAAGGTGCATCAGTCGAGTGCTGAATTTGTCACTAGCAAAGAGAGAATTATAACTCTCGAGAAAAGTAATTAGGCAAAAAAGGAAACTGACTGACTGAAACTCAGTAGTAAGTTGCGCTAGAGTAAACCCTCTGAATCAGTAGGGATTTGGTGAGTCAACTCCTCCATAAGTTTCATTGATTTAAATGGGCTTACTCTAGTTGTGGTTTACTAATGAATTTTGGCCAATGGTTACTCGCTAGGAAATCTATGCACGGCAGTACAAGAAGGAAAAGATCATTGAACGTATTCACAAAAACCCTAAAGCAGGCTCCATGTCTGTAGGTATCTCCTGCCCTGTCTTGCTAAAAGGGTAGCTGAAAGGTTGACGCTAGACCACACAGAAATAGCTTAACCTCCCTCTACATCCATGTGCCCTGACAGAATATAGTTTTAATTAAATGAAGGGTAGCAGAAGTAAATTAAAAAAACAAAGAAGGAAAGTATGTTGGTGTCATCCTGTGGAAATTCATAGCCACCGGAAGGATAAAGAAATACATAGTGTTGCTATGTTACAAATAAAGCTGAGCCCATGTTCTGTCCCAGAATAATAGATGCTCTGGAGGTCATCATAATGGCCAAGGAAGCATGATCCTCATGCTGATCGCTGAAGGAGTCAAGAAGGAGGTTTTAGGCACCACCCTACCAGAGCTGCAGTAAGCAAGAAAGTCACATTTTCTTTTCTTTCCATTGCTTTCACTCTAAAGTTCAAGACCATCCACATCTGGAGACAGGATATATCATTTGTCACATTGATGCCCAGCTCAGGATGGAATGTGCTGTATTTTACCCTTAGAAATGTCTGTAGAATCTCCTGCCCTGCCTTGCTAAAAGGGAAGCTGAAGGGTTCACAGGAGCAGGAAATGACCTCAAAGAGAGAAGAAGGGCAGAGCCTTGGGGTAGCAGGAGAATCCTCCTCCATTTGGGGATTGTGTATGGCTGAAAAAGGAAGAGAGGAAAGCTCCTGAACAATCCGTCTGTCTATTGCTTTCCCCATCAACTGGTTCAGATTATTTGCTACATATGCTTTAACTCCAGAAGGTCCTAGGTTTGATTTCTCACCCTTGTCAGGCAAGGCTAGGAAGGGTGCCTCTTTGAAATCCAGGACAGCTAGCAATTGGGAGCCACTAGGGATGCGAATTTTAGATTTCTTGGACCTCATATCCCATAATACTTCATTAGGGGAGTTCAACCTGATTTACACACACCTTACAGACACTCAAATGTGCCTCACCCCCCTTTGTCATACGTGCATGAAATTTGCGCGCATACTATCCCTTTGTGATGGAGTTACTTCTGAGATATCTCAGATAAATAAATATAGGAAAGTCTCTGCCATGTGCCTTTGCATTTTGATTAAACAAAAAGAACAGAGAACGGGAAAGACCTTAATTTATTTCTTAACAGAATTAGATTAAATTAACAGGGAAAATTGTCCCTTGTGAGCGAACCACTGCTTTTGTGCCAGTAACAGTTATGCTCTGTGAATTTCAAGTGAATAAAATAAAATAAAATCTATTCTCCCAGTTTTTGCCTGTGGACCATTGTTACGAAAATGATTAACAGAATAGTAGTGGATGGTGGCCCTGGTTAAATGATTCATAAAATTCTAGGAGACCTACAACTTTTTGGTAGAAAGGATCAATTCCTGAGTGAGGGAGAGGGAGAGTGAAATTCTTTCCTTTACCTCCCTTCAAGGCTTTTAGAGTAATTTCCATTTGTATGAAAATGGCCTGTCATAGAGTTGTCCGTAGGCAATGAACCTGCCAAATTTCAGAAGAATAGGTGCAGGAGCTAAAAGTAATGAGGAGTGGAATAAGCTTAAGACATTTAAATCTATTCCCATAACTGAGGAATTGCAAACGGGAAAGCCTGGTCACAGCTTAAACCGATGGTACAACTGTAGCTGACTCTGGAATTTTGGACGGCTCAGCAAGTAGGTTTATTCAAGGGGAAAAAACCCTGTTTATTTCTATTGGGAAAGAAGGGTGGTTGCCATCTTCCAGCCTTATCTCTACACTTTCCATCTTTTCTCTCTCCCCTCTCTTCCTCTTCCTCCTTGGTGCACTGAACACAAATGCTCCATGTAGGTGCCACTGTGTCATGTGGGTGACAGGCAGCTGCTTGCAACCTGCAGTTGCTTCAGAAACACACATATTCAGTTAGGATTTCCATGTTTGTCTGAAAACAGGGAACATCCCTAGGTGTCACTATATCTCTGCTTGCTTAACAAACAGTTTAACAACAGAACGGGAGGGTGAAATACATAAATCTGCCTGTTAAACATGAAGGATCTTTTAAAAAAAATGAGGTTACAGTCTGGGTTCAGCACAGCAAACATAGTTAAATACTAAAGATGAGGAGATCTTTCTATTTCAATTCTTTGGGATTTCTCTGAATCCCACCTGCACTTTCTTCCCATCCTTGTTTCTTATTGGGCTGTGAGACTTTGTGTTTTCTTCCTACCTCCTGGATAAATGTACACTCATTTTCATGCATTATTCTTATTGCATTATTCTTATATGCATTATTCAGGATTCTACAGGGGCTGGGACAGAAAGCTGTAACTGTGAGGAAAACAGCCATACTTTCTGACACTGGCAATTTCTACCGGATTCACCCCTTCCCTTCATTCTTTATTTTATTTTATTATTTCTGAAGTCACATAGCACTTATCTGGTACAGCACTATCTTTTACAAATAAACAACAACATTCAGAGGAGCTTGACATTCCTTCCAAATTTTTCTTTTCAAAAAAATATCCTTATCATCTCTAGCTGGGAGTATTAGCTCCTTCAGTTGTGGGATTCTCCTGCAAGGTAGGTGAATCCTGGCCCTTACTCAGGCTGCATAAATTATCCTTAACAATAAGTAAAGTAGAGAACAACACACACACACATACAAAGAGAGAGAGAGAGAGAGAGAAGAAAAAACAAATTGAGACCACTACAGTGGTTTTTCATCTTTGATCAAACACATCAGAGTGTTTCGCTGACTATGTGGAAAGGATCTGAAATATTTATCCTAAGGTCTCCAAAGTTCTTTTAATACACTCCCTTTAAACCCACGTTTTTGTGTGTAATTTTTTGTTGTTAGAAACCCCCCCCCCCATATTTCCTTAAACGAGCACCAAGCACAGCCTTTATTTCAATGTCTGATATTCAAGAAGGCCCTTGGTGAAAGAAAATTAAGTTTTAAACAGCATTTTAGGTGGAATATACATCAAGAAGGTTAGTCATAACCTTCTGTGGTAAATCAGAGCAGACACAGAGAGAATAATTAAACAGATCCTTCTCATCTAAAAGGGGGCAACTCTCCTGTATAATTCACATCATGTGTATATTTGTATGGGGTGGGAGGATCAATGGGTTTAGGCACACATGGTCATCCCACTGCCCACCATCTGAAAATGATCAAGATCTTCTAAGCATTCCAATCAAAGCCCCTTTGCTGACTTTCACTTCAAACATTTGCTAAGGCTAACAATCTGGTTCAAAGCACTGTCACATCTGTGCTCTTTCCTTTCTCTATTCCAAGACCCAAAAACGTACTCAAGTCTCTCTTTAAAACAGAACACAAGTAACTACTAGTGATTTTTAGTTCTAAGAAGGACGGGGTTTTTCCCCCCCTCATTTTTCTGTTTCCGTGTGAGGTGCAGCCCATGCTCATATGTGTCCATTCAAAGAGTTCTGAGGGATGGAAAGTGATCCCAAAAGAGGGATAGAGAGCATTCTTGCTAATTTCCTTATTCTCATTGATTTTGGCTGTCTCGGTGTGATTTGGCACCCCAAAGTCCACAACATTCCTCACTTCCAGCTAAGAGTGATACAAAGAACCCTTTTCCTCTTCCTCAAGATTTCTGCAATTTGTACAACATGTATCCACTGTTCTTCTCTGAGAAGCAAAGCACACATCTGCAGAACTATCAGAGAAGGACAAACGATTGATAAGAAAGATGCAGGCAACCCATCTAACTCTTCCAATTCCAGAGCAGCAAACAGTCCAGTTTTGGGCTATTTGTGAAATTCACAAAATTGTATGAATTGCATAATATTCCACACATCTTTATTTATTTGTTTATTCACTCATTTCATGGATTTATATACTGCTGACTTAGTACAAAGCAGAACTCTGAGCAGTTTACAGCAACACAATGTAATACTAGCCCAACCACGCATCCAACATTTAACATCTTAAAGCAAACCAACAAACCATAGATAGAAACCCAGAATGATGGCTACAGAGAGAACACACATAGAATAACTTAAGGGAGGATGCTTTTCAGGCAGTGTAATCATTTTAAAAATCTATATGACGAGCAAATGCAATATGGCTTTGTATATGCTGGGACTGCCTGTACCTGTTCGGTTTGACTGGTGAAGATATAAGCCAATTTTTGCTTTGTTTCATTTATTTTAAGGTATGGATCAAAATCCACATATTTCTTGGTATCTGGAAACAGGGAGGAATTTGAGGTTCAAACAATTTAAAATGGAGGAGAACTGATGGATTTTCATATCCCTGCATGTAACACCCTGGTGTGGAAATAACGAAAGTCCTATACTAGGACATTTCTCTCACTCATACTATTCAGCCATTTGGAGGAAAAATGGCAAGGACGCAGGGAAATTGGAAGGGGACTGTTTTCTAAACCCTTTTCATAGCAACCACCCAGGTATGCCAATGAAGGATACATACCTAAAGGCCACATGTTAAGTTTCCATCCAGACGTGATCATCCACTTATAATAGTTTCTTTCCTTGTCCTTTATGCATTGCAATAAGTTTGAAAATCTAGAAGAACACCTGGAGCACAGAATGATGGCAAGCAGTGAGCATAATTCGTTTTATATACTATCTCCCTTGGAGCCATTACTTTTCTCATGCATAATTATCAGGGGCTTTTTGTTCAGGAGCAGGCTGCATGCTATGTGACATTTAGGGCTTGTTCTCAAAGCCATTTCAGCACCTGGTGGCTGCAGAGAAGTCTGTCCATGTTGGTGCCCAGCTGTGTTTGATTATCACACACACAGATCCATTTTTAGGCCACATTGCAAAGTGCAGACCCATGTTCCTCCTGAAGACTCCGATCCCTTACTCTTTTTCGCTTATTTATTTTGCAATCTGTATTGCTAACATTTTTAGAAGTGTTGCAGCCTTCCAAAATAATAACAAAGTGAAATATGACTGAGTGTGAATTATTTCTCACATATGCTCCTGTATTCTTTTAGAACTGTCATGTTTCAAACAGCAACAATAGTTGGGAATCTAATTTGGATTGGAAATGATTATCATGAGAACATGAAGCTGTCTTCCATTCCATCTGGCTGCTTAAGAAAGGGAAGTGAGGCATCGAGGCCCTCTGTTAAAAAAACTGATCAGTAATTTGCCTTTCCTTGAAAAATCTCATGGTGGTATATATTAGTAACTCTCCAGATGTTTTGGCTTTCAACTCACAGTAGTGATAGACAGTGCAGCTCAAGGCCATGTATGCTTGAGAGGCAAGATCCTAAACATCTGGAGGGGCATATGTTGCGAACAGGGATGTAAATCC
The DNA here is from genome assembly GCA_037013535.1 of Intellagama lesueurii. Taxonomy (NCBI): domain Eukaryota; kingdom Metazoa; phylum Chordata; class Lepidosauria; order Squamata; family Agamidae; genus Intellagama; species Intellagama lesueurii. The sequence continues at coordinate 21,392,217 of JBAJHW010000005.1, forward strand.
TTCATTCTCTCATCCTCTCAGGTGAGGATAAAGCATTTCACATTTTTCTTGTCATGATGTGGAAAAGTAAAACATTTCTGCTGCTATCAAATTGTTGTGCAAATTGAGCATCTTGTGCAAATTACATAACTTGTGTAATTTGGACAAATTGCTCCACATTTACAATAGCTGTTGCCTTGCTGTGTGGACTTTTAATAATCAGGGTTGGTGGTATTATTTTTTCTAACTTTTGGAATCACTGTTGGTGCCTGCTTTGCTTCTCAAGGGGAAGGATGCTAGATTTTATACAGAGTGCGTCAGAGATGTTTTGCACAAAATCTTACCGAAGACATTCTGCTCTCTGTCTGAACATACATAATCTTGTGGTATTTGGAAAGTCTTCTCAAGGTACTGTATTTTGTACCATCAGGAGAGCCTGAATCAACAAGAATCAATGAGGAATTGTATGAGAGTTCTTTGTATCCCTACCTATATATATATATATATATATATATATATATATATATATATATATATATATATTTAACAGAGGTGGATTTTCCTTCCAAACTGTTGTCAGAAGACAGCCTTCCATTGAAAGGGCCATCCATTTGAAAATCCAACCCATCCAAGTCTTATTTAAATAGAAAACATTCTTGGGAAGAAGTTCGTGTGAATGGGTAACCAACCAGGAGTCTTTTTTCACAACACAGTCTCATTGAAACATAAAGATCTATAAGGAGGGAGATTAGGAACCTCGATGTCATCTCTCTACAGTTGGCAGCACCTGGACACTAAACTCAGCAAGTGCTGGATCAAAGTAAAGGCTTACTTGAGGTCATCTGTGCTTGCTTTGATTCTGTTCATATAAGTTTAAGCAGGATTTTTCTACACACTTTCATTCCATCCTGAATACAGAAGTCAAAGCAGAGGGAAAAAAATGTGATCCTGCTGTTCCCCATGCATTCAAGGCACTGAGGGTCTAAGAAGGGGCTTTAAAGCTGGAAGCAACCCAGCCTACATTTGAGTAAGACTGAAGAATTTATTGAAATTCACAAATCATGAATTTGGGATGGAAATAACTTGAGATATAAAAAGAAATCTGGTATATCAGTGGAACTGAGAGATTTGTACGCTCTCTAGTTATATTTTCATGTAGAGAATAAATCAGCAGTCTCTGAAAGGTTTGGTTTGGAAACTGTTTCTGTGCCATGTTGCTTCTCATCCCATGTGAACCTTAATGCGCATGCTTTGCACAATTCCCCCTTTGTGTAGAAGGTAGAGGATCAAGACTGGCTGAACACAGATGGCATATGATTTGGAAGCATTAAGGTTGGGCACACCAAAGAAGCATATTTTACCCACCCAATCCAAATCTCTTATACAACTTTTTAAATGGCTCCATTTCATCCTTTACAAAAATAAATAACAATAGCCCAAGTCCTTTTCAAAATTAGCTGCAACACTTTTGTTGTTTAAGTTGGTTGTTAATGTTTTCGTCAGAGCAACTAAGAACCATCCAGCTGTTGAAAACCTTTAATTGAGAAATCTTACACCTCTTTCAGTTGGAGGGAAGAAAACACAAACCCATCCTTAAATACAGGTTGATGCTTTCAAAAATAGACAATGGAGCTTGAGAAATGAGATCCTGCATGTTAAATCTGGCATTCATACATCATAATTAGAAGTCGGGAAAGAGGAAGAAAAACTGAGGAAGATGCTGAGGTCATGGGAAAAGAGACAGCAGCTGAAATCCTATTGCATAACAATAAGCAAAGTCATAAATTTGGTCCTTTCCTTGGCCATAAATAAAGAGCACCTCCCATGATTCTCAGATGCATGTGCACACATGCCAAGCCAATGTGCACATGTGCCCCCAAGAATCACGGCATGTGCTCTTTATTGACTGGTGAGGAATGAACCAGAAAGTATGATTTTGCTTACATTATGCAACAGGATTTTGGCCAGTGAGTATTCTCTTAACCTTAGAAATGAACTTCCTTGTCTGTCTTGATGCAAAGTCATTGATTTAAGCATGGCCCTAAAGCCCCAGAATCATGCAAAGGTATTGATTTGGCCTGCTATTTACACCTTTGTCCAAAGACAGTATACATCCCTGAGAATATTTTACAGAAAACTCTCAACAACATATATTCTTCATGCTATCTGAGTGGCTATTTCCTCCATATGTTTCAGTGTATAAATACAACACTGCCAATCCACATTGCATCTCTTACTGGGTGTTCTCAGTGCATTGTCATGATTATTATCATCATTACTTTGCATACAAATTGTGGTGATTTCAAAAAAGAAATCAAAAGCAGCCCAAGCGATTCTTTTGGCAGCAAACCAAAGAAGTTGGATGCCGTCTTGCCCAAAGTGGAGTTGAGATGGTTCAAAGTGTGAGCATTCACCCTAAAAAATGTGCCCATGGACTCTTTCTCGCATGCCACCCCACTTCCCCCCCTCCACTGCAGAAACCACTGCTAATGTCTATGTTTAGGAGAGGAGTCTCTTTCTATCCTCATGAAGCTAAACAATTTTGGCAGATATACTAATTTAACCTTTCCACAGTTCTATGTGATGAGTAAATTTTCTCTTTTACAGTCTTCTGGAATATACAAGGGCCAACATTTAGGTTTTCAAAGCAGCATGACCGATTTGGCCTGACATAATTTTACATATCTATCACAGAGCCTCCAGCTTCCCAGTTCTGTGTATTATCGAAAACATTTCAGCTACCCTTATCTAGCTTCCATTCATACTTATCCTGTAATCAACAACATATAATTTCTGGCTGCATGTTACTGAAACTGTGCTTTATTCATTATTCTCCTCTGCTTAGTATGTGGTTCATCTTTATTTTTAGGTCACAGGAAATCTTTGTAGTTAAATAGTAAGTAATGTGACTTAGGTGAGACTGTTTTGTTTTTGTTGTTCTGAGAGCCCCAATGCCCAGACACAAGGTTGTTAGGTCAGCAGTATCCCATCCCTTTACATTTTAGGGCCCCCAAAACCTAAAAAAATGTTGAGCTATCCATGCACTGTAGCAGCCCAGAACCTAGCAGGTGGCAAAATGTTGCCAACAGCTGGAGCAGTGGTATTCATTGCTGTTGCTGCTAGGAATCACATCATGTGCACCCTTATTTATGGCACTCACAGTGCAATGAATCATGAAGGGTTCATCACTGTCACACATGGAGTTGTTTCTTCCTCCCAAGGTCTTGTGGCCTTGTTGTCAGGGCATGTGCAAGAAGAGGGCTCATGAATTGTGATACCAGTGCTGTACTTGCTGTCTTCTTTCAAATGGCATGGTGGGCTTTTTGGTGTGCAGACGTACAAGCAGAATGCACTTAAAGATATGTTTGTGCTGAGCCCTGGGGCCTGCTTGGAACAAGTAGAAATGGGTACAGAGTCTTTAAAGCCAGAACTTTGTCTTTTAAGATCTTCTGGGGAGGCCCTACTCTCAGCTCCATCAGCTTTCCAAGCTCATTTGGTGAGGACACGAGAGGGGACCTTCTCAGTGATCGCTCCCAGGTAAAGATGGGCATGAACCACCAGACAAACAGGTGTTAGATGCTTCCCAGCCACGCCTCCTCCAGTGGGCACCCTCTCAGATGCAGTGCCTGGAGGAAGCAGGCCAGGGAAGCTTGGGCACTGCCTCTGAGTGGACACCAGTTGGAGGAGGCGGGGCTGGGAAACCAGCATGAACCACTGAACCAGCGGTTCATACCCATCTCTACTCTCAGGCTTTTGAATGAAGTGCCCTGAGAAGCCAGATTGGGCCCCTCCCTCTTGTCTTTCTGTGCTTCAGCAAAGACATTCCTTTTAAGTGATACTGATAATTGTTTAAGGAACAAAGTTTTTTTTAATCTTGAGATATTTTGAAATGTGTTTTAAAAATGTTTTCAAAATTGTTTTTAATCCTGACCAATGTTTAATTGTTTTGAATATATTTTTAACTTGTCATTATGGTATGTTTTTAATTGTTGTGAGCCACCTTGGATCCCCTATGGGGAAAAGGTAGCATATAAGTAAACAAAATACCCTGTTTCTCCGAAAATAAGACCTAACCTGAAAATAAGCCCTAGTATGATTTTTCAGGATGCTTGTAATACAAGCCCTACCCCAAAAATAAGCCCCAGTTTCTCATGAGAAGAGAAGACTCCCTGGAAAAGCCCCTGATGTTGGGAAAGTGTGAAGGCAAGAGGAGAAGGGGACGACAGAGGACAAGATGGATGGACAGTGTCATCGAAGCTACCAACATGAATTTGACCAAACTCCGGGAGGCAGTGGAAGACAGGAGGGCCTGGCGTGCTATGGTCCATGGGGTCACAAAGAGTCGGACATGACTTAACGACTAAACAACAACAAAAAAGTGAAACCCCACCTTCCACCATTGTGCAGCAACCAGAAGAAGATGACATGACTGTATTTGAATAAATGTAGATTGTTGTATGTGGAAGAAAAAAACATCCCCTGAAAATAAGCCCTAATGTGTTTTTTTGGAGCAAAAATTAATATAAGACCCTGTCTTATTTTCGGGGAAACATGGTAAAATAAAAAATAAATAATTTCCCATTCCCCAGATTGCCTGGCACTGAGATTAGTCTTCTCACTGGAGGATCTCAAGAAGTTTAGGAATCCTCTGAGATTCCAGTCAATGCCCGGAGACCTGGCAAGTGGTGACCCTACGGCCAGACACATATCTCCAACATTTATTGATACAAAGAGGCAGAAATTAAGGAGGGACCAAAATGGTCAAAGGCAGCAGCAGCAACTTCCATATAAGGAAAGGCAACCATTTTGATGGATTTTAGTTTTGTAAAAAAAAAAAAAAAAGACAAGCAGAGGACATGATAGAAAGTTAAGCAATGATTCATTAAGTGAAAAAAGTATATACTTTCCCCCCTCCTTCTCTTATAATAGTAGAACATATGCTCACCCAGTGAAGCTGAATGATGGTGGATTCCAGATAGACAGGGTGAAGTAGATCTTTACATAGCACATCACTGAATTATAGAGCACAATTTCCTTAGGTTCCTTTAGAAGAAGATACAGGACAACTCATGGTGGAGTGTAGTTCTATGATTGCTATTAGTTATGGTTATCTTTATGAAATCTTCATGTTAAGAGACAAGTTGATGCTAAGGTTGACCAATTATCAGTTGTTGGAAAACAACAACAGAAGAGAGCTATTGCTCTAATCTCTTTGTATAAGTCTAGTTATTTTTAATACATTCCCTTTTCCATTGTTGTTGTGATGTGCTGTCAGGTTGCTTCTGAATTATGGTGACTGCATGAATTAATTACCTCCAAAAGGCTCTACTATTGTGAATAGGTTCCCATTTTTCCTTTCTATGATAACAAGATCACTGTCTTACTTTGTGGGTCCTGTAATTCTGGATATTTCCTGCTCTTTTCGTCTGACACACAATATTCCTTAGGCTATCAGGTTTTACAGACAAGACCTTCTGACCACTAAATATAGCAGAAGCCACTGCTGGATTAAAATGGATTCAGTGAGACCCTACAAATTCACCATATCCATAAAGTACATGTGAATATGAACTGAACATCTGTTCTTGCATGCAGAATGTATGTTGTGTATCAAATGTCAGCCTGGCAAACAGGTCCAAAATTTTCACCACTTGCCTTTCCCAAGATTGGAAGATAAGAAATCTCTGTTGTGTAAGACAATACTCTATTTGTTCTATGTAGAGTGTGACATTCAAGAGCAGTAGTATCAGGAGGCTGAACTCGAGTATCACCATAAGTCACAAGAATTAGATATAACTCTTGGTTAATGTTTAATCTGCTAGGTAAATCATGCAACATTTTCACTGGGAGAACATTGGCTTCAGCTCCTGTGTTGAGTACGAATTTTACAGAAAGTCTCCACAGAGTCTTCAAAACAAAGAAAAAAAGAAAAAAAGTGGGGAACAGTTTTACTTCACTGGAAGCTTTTGTTGATCAAAGTTCTTTGCAAGTTCACAAAGTTACGTCAACATACAATTCAACTCCTTGGATTGACAGTTGACCACAGGTAGTGTGAGTTAATCTCCTAACAAATAGCCTATGTAAAGTACATGAACCTTTTCTCAGATTGTGTTTTCTCAGATTCTGAAGCTTCAATAAAAATGTCTTCATGTTCTTTACCGTTTACATGTAATGCACACAGCTCCTTGCCTGATACTAGCCCGGTTTACATTATCTACCACTGAGTTCTTGTTTCTTCATCTACAGAACAATTGCTTTTTCCAGAGGAAAAATATTTATTTTATTTATTTAAAACGTTTTTACTCCACCTTTCTCCTTAACAAGGACCCAAGGCGGATTGTATCAGGCAATACTGAAAGCTAAAAACAGTAAACATATAAATAGTAAAAAAGGATCAAACAGATGCAACACTAAAAGACACTAAACAAAAGCAACACCAAAAACACATTCAAAGCAGTAACTGTCCATTTAAACACCCCACTCAGCCAGCGAGTCATTAAGGGAAAGTTTGCACAAAAAAAGAAAGGTATTTGTATGCTTGTGGAAAGACAACAAAGATGGGGCCAGTCTAACATCCCAAAGGCTGGGAGCAGCAACAGAGAAGGCTCTCTCCTGTGTCCTCATCAAATGCACCCGTGAGGGTGGTGGAACAAGCAAAACCCTCTCCTGATGATCTTAACAGCCAGGCAGACTCATAGAGACACAGTCCTTGAGACAGCTTGGACCCAAGTTGTTTAGGGCTTTGTAGGTTGAATTCAGCCTCGAAATGGATTGGCAGCCAGTGGACCTGATATAACAGGGACTATATGGTCCCTGTGACCAGCCCATCCTCTCTTCCTTCATAATGAGCACAATCTTGTCACTCAATATATCATTGAGTACAAGTCACAACTAAAGGGTTCCAGTTTGAGTTCAGTTAACAAAATATCCAGTGGTATATCAGTGAATTTACATGTGACTCCAAAAGAAATGTTATCCAAAAACCACATTCTTGTGAGGAGTTCACTATGTCTTAAATTGTGTAAAGACCTACTCAATATCTTTCGGGCATCAACATCAGGAAAAAACAAAAATATTCTGGGGTTTCCTCCTGAACAGAATGCTGTTTGTCTTTTCTTACAGGCCTTGCTCACTCCAATTACACTGTGATGCAACCAAAAAGGCTTCTTCCCCATGTTTTCTCAGAAGCATATCCCTTGGAAAACTTATGAAAATGGAGGCCTGAAAGAGCCCATGCACCTGAAAACTGTAGCATGAGATTTTGCTGGCAGGTTGTAAGCTGTGAAGGAATTCAAGCCAGCTTCTGACATCACAGAATGCCTGTTACTCATGAACCTCAACAACTCATGTCTTCTTTGAAAACCAACATTCATTTATATGATCCAGATATGACAAAAGCGCTATTTAAAAATAAACCTTGAGGCCATAACTTCTACTGGGCCTCAGTGGGAAAAGGAGCTGCTGGTTCTACTTTCACTCGTTCTACTTTAGCATTTGCCTAACAGTTATTTCCTACAATTATCTTAGAGGGTTATTACATCACAAGACTCACGTTTTCTAAGCTATCCCTCAAATAGGATATGGTCTTAATATGTGTATCATGTTCAGATACAGCTTTTTGAACTATTAAGGGGTACTTTCACCTCCCTGTTTTGAGATGGAAATTCCAAAACTCTTGCATCATGTTTTTCTACTAATTAGAGTACCTATGCACCAAATTTCAGTTTCTAAGTCGTGGAAGTGCCAATTTGATATGCTCATCAGAGTGGGTGAATAATTAAAACACTGAGAACCAGTGTTATAAAGTAGAAATCTCATTCATTTCAAAGGTTCTAATCTAAGCAGGGAAAAAAAATGATTTCATTCTAAGGCCCAGTGTCCCTATATGTAGTCAATTCATTTTACATCTCAATTCTGGGAGGAACTACACATAGAATAAATGCCTGTGGTGAAGAAATGGATTATGTAAGTACCCTTCACAACTTCTTTCTCCTTTCTTTTTTACAGAACCTATGCTGAAATCTTCAGAGGGTATTTCAAGTCCCATTGGAAAGAGTCATTGCCGACCCAGCCCGGAAATAACGAGACAAGACACAGGTGTTGGGTTTAAAACTTGGGCCACAACTTTATTAACTATTTAAAGTCATATCCACCCAAATGCAAGGGGGCCTACCGTAGTGCGATATTCTTCAATGTCCGGATAATCCTAGATCTCCAGACATTTCCTATATCAGGGTGAGCTCCTATTTCTGAAACGTGCTGTTCGGTGTACAGCACACCTTCAGGTGCTCTGTGAACTGGTACCCCCCCAGCCAACTCCTCCTGCCAAGCCTCGTGACCCTAAGCAGGCAGTTGGCTGGGAGATCGTACCATGTAAAACCACCTCTCATCTGATAGCTGATTGTCACAACCTGACAGAGAGATGGCCAAATTTTTGGCACCACGTGTCAATCCTGAACTCACCCAAGCTTTTTTATCGCACTACCCGAAGCTGTGACCGAAAGGAATTTAACTAACCATTATTTCCATGGCATTTATAACTACACTGTGTAGATAAGAATGGGATGGGCGAAAACACACCTGCAACCAACTGCCAATTAGGATGCAGGCCAAACATTCCCATCCGGCTCCAAAGGCAACCAGCTAATCTCACTCTTAATCCAAGGGTGGGTGGGAGGGATTGCAGAGAAGGCAGCAAAGAGGCTGCTGTAGAGGGACCCAGCTTTCTTAAAGGCACAGTCCCTCCTCCCATCAGAAGACTGCATCACCCGTGACGCTTGCCTCCGGATGGGTAGGCAAAGCCTCCCCAAAATGGCGACCCAGTGCCATTTCGGAGAGGTCATTGGTTGGAGAGGAAGAGGGAGACCTACTCTCACAAAACTTTTTGTGCAGTTGTGGAAACCTCTGTCAACTTTTCTGCTCCACCATTGGTGCTCCAGCAGCAGCTTGCTTGCTTATTTATTTATTTGGAAAAAAAATAGGCATACCAGTGGTGGATCAGGAGAAGCTTTGAATCCGCCAGCTCTAAAGCTCTCCCATTCTCCTAACACAACCCCATTATGGGAAGAAGCATACCAGCCCTGGAGAGCAAATGATAAATTTTCTCCACTTGCCCTAACCATCTGGTGTGAGACCGGCAGGGCATTTGCTGTGACCAGAGTTTGGAAAAGACAGCATTGAATATAATACATTGACTTTAATTTTACTTGACAGCCAGACTATAGATGTTATTTATTTTCTTCTGAGAAAAGAAAAAAGACAAATTGTGCCAGTAACCATTAGTAATGTGCTACTTCATAAAAAAAATCATTAATAATGTCTCAGTGCCCCAAGATTACAAATGCAAGATATGGGTCAAAATCCTGTGGCTCAGCATAGTGAATCATACGAGATTAGGCCCATTGAATCCCTGACTTACAGGGATTCGGTAAGTCATCTCTTCCATAGGTTTCATTGATTCAAATGGGTTTACTTTAACTGTGACTTACTATGCTAAAGTAAGTTGTAGTTACAGTAGGACCATTTGAATCAATGGACCTTATGGAGGAGTTGGGATCTCCATGTCCAAATAGGAAGATTCTTCCTTGGGGACCTCAATGGAATCATCCCAAGCATCCTTTTCTCCCCACTCCTCTTCTACTCCCCTTGCCTCAGGGGCCAAATCCCCAGTTAGGACAGATCAGTCTACCATACTCTTATCCTCACTTCTTTCTTCTCTACTCTCCACTGCTTCTAAGTCCTCTTTTGTAGTCTCCATCTGCCAAGAGCCTTCACCCCCCCCCCCAGTGGTTACCCTCCCATTCTTGGGTTTTATTCAGTTCCCAAGCATTTTCTTTGGACCAACCCTTCTTGTGATTCTGAGTGAACTCCCTCCTTCTTGTCACCTAGGTCTTCCTGGATTTCTGGTTCCCTGTGGAGTCACCCTCCAGCATATTCTCTCCTAGGTGTCTACAGGGGAGCTCACTGTGGGAAACTAATGGTTTACAGGGGCATCTGTGCCACTGTCTCCATACTTATAATTCATTTCTTTTATCAAAATTGCTTTCTTTGCAGTATCATAAACCTACTTTTTTTCAACAACCAAGGCAAGGGAGGAAAACAACAATCTGAAATGACTGAACAATTACTTTATGGATGTATGCACTCTAAAGATTCATACAGAGACTTGTTCACTACAATTTGGTATGCTGTGAGAAGGGGAGAAACTTCTAAATGGCTGATTTTAATCTTGAAAAAGCATGCAGCCACAGGGCAGCTATGAGGTTAAGCGTAAAAGGAGACATCTCCCGCCCTTGTTCTAAGCATGGAGTAGGGCTCTCGGCTTAGCATTAGGTGGCTGTTTATGCACTCACTTTTTTTCTGAAGACAATTTACACTACAAAGCAAATTGTGAGGCACATGTTGATGAAAACAAGCCACACACAGTGATGGGATAGCATCTGTAGCAGAACAGATGTAAAATAGGTGCCTTCAGTTCTGTGAAGCTCATTTTGTAGATCTTTAACAGTGGCTAATCCTGATTTGCATTACTTAAAACATTCCTTCCCTCTACAGAAAGCTTAATTAAGAGCTTGAAAAATGTGTGTGTTTTTGTGATGTTTGAACAGCAGCTTGAAATGCGTATTTTACTGCAGGTACATGGACTGAGAAAAAAGGAGATGCCGATATTAAAGCCGGTTTGTTTATTCATTCTTGGATTAATGTCCTACTTCAGTCCAACAAGCACAAGGCTCTTGACATCTCTTCTTGTGACATGAAAGCAATGCTGGAATATGGATCTTGAAGCTGATTTCTGTACTGGAAAATGTAGTGTGTAAAACAATCAGTTACAGCAGAAAGTGCTGGAAGGAGGACTGACATCTTGCCTTAGACCAAGATAAAAAAGAAGAACAACTTTTTTTTGTTAGGAATTCAGACAGGCGATTAGCTGATATGCCTCATACAATCTTGGCTATCTTGGTTTGTTTGGTTGCAAAATTGTGCAGGGCTAATTTGGTGCTTGAAAGGGTGTAGACAGGGGCAAAATAGTGGGAGAACATACTCATGGTGGCAATGGTGGCAAGCAAAAATCAAGAACAAAGACCACTCGAGTGAAGGCAGATGGTATAACCCTCACTCTAAGTTGGCTTTGTGATGATGTCACATTATGATCGCCAAAGAGTGACAGCAAACTCCCCTTTCCCATCTCATACAAAAACCATGAATGATTATTCAGAAGCATTCTCAAAATGTTGTGGAATTAAGCGATATCCACAGAGGGTTCCACTGCTGCTCAGAAAGAAGGAAGGAAGGAAGGAAGGAAGGAAGGAAGGAAGGAAGGAAGGAAGGAAGGAAGGAAGGAAGGAAGGAAGGAAGGAAGGAAGGAAGGAAGGAAGGAAGGAAGAGCTCTAAAATCCCCCAAATTCCATCAATCCCTATTCGGAATTGCCCCAAAATCTTTTATTTCACCCCTTTCAACCCTGCCTGTGACCTTAGTTATACTGCCAGAACTATAAAACAGGTGGTGGCTGACAGCAACAAGAAAACTGAATGAGAAGCATTTTCATGAAATCTTCTGATACCACCTACATAACCCAGATTTCAGACTTGAACAAGTAGTGACGATAATTTTTGTCTCACCTTTAAACATGTTCCAATAAATAGCTTATTGAAACTTGGTGCCATGTAGATGTGCTGGAGCTGTAGACTAACACATTTGGAGAGCACTAGGGCATGAAAGGCTACAGTAAGTCTTCTCATCAAGTCTATTAACATACTGCCTTCTTTCTTCATCTCAGAGAGTTATCCAACATTTTCTTGAAGTGAAAAATTCACTCTGTTGTGTTTCTGAAAGAGGGATGTACTTAGTTCTGTACATCCCAGATAGAACAGCATGTGATTTGTGGTTGGAAAGCCACCATGCATTGTGGGCCATTCCATGAAAAGAAACATGCACAGACACACACACACATATTTGACAAGGTGTTTACAATTGAAAATTACACACACACACACACACACACATTTCTATAATGTGCATCAATATAATTAAAGTCAAAGGGGATACTCATTAATTAACACAAAGACTACATAATTAAAAAAATCTGTTATGAAAGGGAGTTGAAGTGTGTAGAACAGATTTCCCTATCTGTATCTTAAAAGCACTTAGGGTTTAATGGGTTTTGCTCAGTGAAACTGGCACACTATGGTCAAATGTGAGGAATCCATCCCAAGTCATCCCAGGTCAAGTTAGCATGTCATGCTGGCATTCCCTCAATCCATGCAAGTCAAAAAGTTCTTGAATACGAGTTTACCTTGTGTGTCACGCCAGTTGTAGATTGTTTGATCCTTACTTAGGACTGGTTTGTTGTCTCTGCTCATCTCAACCTACCCTAAACTCAGACTAAACTATGATGTTGCCTTTTATTCCTCTCTTTTCTCATTGATATGTTTCCTTTTGTTGTTCTGAAGAGCAGAGCACAAGTGGCCAGGGATTCCAGAGGTTAATAACACAAATGGCCTTTAAAACACCGCCATTTGGGAGTCTCCTCCTGCCCCAAGCTCAAAGCAAGTAGATGTCATGGAAATTGGTTTTCTACAAAATACATTGCTAGTAAAAGGTGAAGAGGTCAGCCAATTTGCTAGTGTCCCCTTGAAAGACAAGAGACAGAGAAAACATGTTGTAAATACAAATACTTTCACAGAGACAAACTTTATTTCTAATCTTCAGACTTCAATTGACAACAGAAATCTCTTGCCACCACAAAGGTGGTAGTGACAGATGTGTGAGGTGCAGGGCACCAGTCATACACATTTAAATTGGTTGAACATTTATATCCCAGGGATTGTTATAAATTGTAGGTCCATGAAGAAAAAGGCAAGATAGCACTTTCAACAAACTACAATTCCCAGGTTATTTGGTGGGACGCTAGACCAATGAAAACTGGTATATGTTTGGGGAATGGAGTACAAATAGTCTAGTTATTAAGTGAATTGGGTGTTCATTCTGCCTCTATTTGGATGTTCCAGCCCTCACATAATTTGCCTCATGAAGAAGGCTGGAAGATTCTGGAAGCTTTAGCCAAATGAAAGGAGAACCTTTTCCAGGTGTTTTCTCATACGACCTTTGACCAAAAATGTCACTGGCTGTCATGGGACTGGGGAAAGAGGGCATGCACAATCACAAAATGTCTGCAAGGTGTTTCAATAATGGTTTTACAGAAATCTAAACTGGTGAACCGAAAAGATAAGGACCTTGTTCATGAATCTGAACACATAGCAAATGGAGGGGGGGTGTCTGAGTCCCCAAACAGATGTTTATTCCCATGAAACCATAGTTCTTCCCCCCTTTGCATCATTTAGGTTTCACACCCCCAAACACACACTCTTTCCCCCAATCGTCAGTGTGCAAGATTCACTTACCACAATCACAAGTATCTCTCTAAGTCTCGGAAAAACTCTTCAAAACATATACTCTCTCTGCTACACAAACCCTGTGTCCAATGGCCAAGCACATCCCATTCCCCTTCTTGCTTTCCACTTTTCCATACTGCAGACCTTCCTAACCATCTCATTTCTCTCCATCAGAAGAAGAAAAAGTGGTGCCCCACCTCTCCAGTCCATAGATTTCATTCCAAACCCATTAAGTCATTCCTTCAGTCCAGTCCTGGATTTCCCACTGCTTCTACACCCAAACTTTCTCAGGTTCTCCTGGCTTTCTCCTAGCTCTACATACTGCAAATGACTATCCTCCCTGCATATTTTGGAAAATCCAAAATGTCTGCCACCATAAAAAGGATTTCCTCCTTCACCATCCACTGGAGGCCACTACTATAATAGACAGCACTCAAATTTCACATGGATCAGCATAGGCAGATCAATTTTCTGGCAGATCATTTTATTATTCTAGAGGCCAAGGGTTACATCATGGCCAAAAGAAAGTGCACAGATGGAAACGGACTTCTTAAAAATAGAGTCTATGCAATCATGTATTTGCATCTCAAATATTAAGAAATACTTTTTTTAAATGTGGAATTTCTTTAAAAAACTTTTATAGCTATAAAGATAAAAATTCAAAGACTCCGCCCACCCAAGACTTCTTACTTGTCTTATTTGTAAGTGTCACAGGACCAACACCAAACTGAAGAGGAAAAACAGCCACTCAAAAATACAGTATTTCTGCCATATATCAAAGGGGTCACAGACCGCATGGGGAAACTTTTGAAAAAACACAACCTACAAACAGTATTCAGGCCCACCACAAAAATACAACAAATGTTACGGTCAGCAAAGGACAAAAGGGACCCCCTCACCACTGCAGGAGTATACCGGATACCTTGCAGTTGTGGCCAGGTATATATTGGAACCACAAAACGCAGCATCTACACCAGAATCAAAGAACATGAGAGACACTGCAGACTAAAACAACCGGAAAAATCGGCAGTAGCTGAACATGCCCTAAAACAAGCTGGACATGAAATTCTATTTCAAAATACTGAAGTGCTGGACAATACCAGCAATCATTATGTTAGACTGCACAGGGAAGCCATTGAAATCCACAAACACCAGCAGAGCTTCTACAAAAAAGAAGAAAGTCTAAAACTCAACAAAGCCTGGCTCCCAGCACTGAAAAATACAGCCTGCAAAAGGTCAACGAACTCTACCCAGCCACAAGGACCAGTGATCACTGCACACAAAAGACCAGCTAACGACACCCATCAATCACAGTGACAGATCATCTCTCCCTCTTATCACAACAATACACCCACAACAAAAATACACTGATCACCATAATCACCCAATCTCCTGAAAAGGACAAAAGCTGATCCCACAGCTGTAAATACTCAACTATCCAACAAACTGCAACAGAGCACAGACAGAGTTCTGACTCCTGTCCTCTGAAGATGCCGGCCACAGAGACTGGCGAAACGTTAGGAAGAAAAACCTTAAGAACACGGTCAAACAGCCCGGAAAACCCACAACAACCATAAATAAATATTATTTGAAAGCAGATCCACAATGTAAAAAAATCTGATGCTGTCTTGTTTTTTTTAAGGAGAGAAGAGTAGACTGAAAATCAGCCAAAATCAGCCAAGAAACCCTATGTATTTTCCTATTCAATTTAGTAGAACTTATTCTTCACTAATTATGCTGATTAGGCAGTATAATCAATCACTGAAACACAACTGAAAGAACAGGGGTTGTAGAAGGGATGTCCCCAAACCATGTATTGAATTCCTTGGAATAGCTGTATAGGCTGGCACTGTGAAGTCCAGAATATAGTAAAGACTCTGATTCTCTCTGAGGCCATCCAAGGCTGTACAGGGCTGCTCCTAAAAATATATGGCCTTCTTTCACTGCCATAAACAGTTATGGCATGAGGTCTGGCAGCAATACCGTACTGATGTCTAATGTTTGTCCAGAGCTGTGCTTTGCTCTGCATATTCCTGCCCATTCAACTTTAGGCCCAGAATGTGACTGTCGTATGATGCCAATAGCTCTAAATCAATGTTAGACAGTATGATTTCCCCCAAGAATTGTTATTACTACAGAGATTTAAATTGGAAGCATGTAAAGAAGCTATTTTTGCAAGAAAACAAAGATTTTCACCAAATTTTTTTTGCTAAAAGACATAATAGAAAAACCAGGAAAAGGCTGCATGGTCATGGAAACAATACAAATGCAGGAGTAGGAGAAACCTTTAATCAACAAGATATAAGTGAGCAATAGGTACAGAATAGAGATGGGCACGAATTAGAAAAATGGTGATTCGTTTTGATTTGTGATTCATCAAGTTTGATGACTCATGAATTATGAATTTATGAATTTTTCATTTTTTTACTTTAAAACTCTGTAAAACGCCCCCCCCCCAGCATCTAGAGACACCAAATATGCAGGAAAGCTTTCCCTGATTCTCCTTTACAAGCGCTAAGAGTATGGTGAAGTTTGGGCTTCAGACATCTGAGTTATATACCCACAAGGAGGGCCCCTCCAGGAAAGTTTCCCCCAGGCACATAGAGAAACCAAAATAAAAAAGAAGCTTCTACCAACTCTCCTCTACAATCTCTCCAAATTTGGTGAAGATTGGTTTTCAGACATCAAAGTAATATACCCACAAAGTGTGTCCCCCAGAAAAGGTCCTTTAGCAGCTGGCTTAGGGAAACCCAATCTTCACCAGTCTTCTGAGAAGCATCCTTAACAAGATCACCGTGCATATAACAGATCTGCCTTATTAGAGACCTTCTCAAGTTTATTAAAATGTCAGGATGCAGGAAGAATTGCGAAGAGTCTTTGCCTAGAAAACCAGGATTTCCAAAAAGAGCACACCATTCCTCTTTCTTTCCTATAGCACCAAAGAGCCTACAGTTTGGTACAGCTGAGCTGAAGTAATGGTTTCATTTTGTTTTGCTTCTTTTCATTAATTGTTAAAAGTCCCTGATTTTGCAGTTTGTAGAGAAGGCTGAGGCAACAATGCCAAGCCTTCACTCTGAGTTGGCTTTGTTATTGCCAACTTATCACCAAAGTTGTATTTTCAGTTGAACTTGGGAAAACCACTTTAAGCATTTGTTGTGTTGAGCTATTTCAATTGCTTTTGTTTGATTTGTTCCTTACAAAAAGCTGGAAGTCTGTAAATGCTGATAATAAATCTGATTTGCAATGGGGGTTGAATAATTTTGATTGGTGAAAAGAACAGAAAAGTCTTCTGGCACCTTAAAGGCTTATAACTTTTATTTGACACAAGCCTTTGCAGACTGAAAGCCACTTCTTCAGAGCAAATTGATGATTACAAGTTCGTTGTAATTGGGTCTCCTGTAAAAGACGGCCTGTAAAGGCAAAGCGTGTAAATAAACAGCTGACAATAGGCCAATGCCCTCAGGATAGTTCATCATTTATAAAACTGAAACAATGGATGAAATCATGAATTTTACCAACCTAAAAAACCCCACACACAATCAATCAGAACATGTCACAACAATAAAAAGTTAGAATGGTAAAAGCCAGCTGTAAAAATTAAAATAGCAAAAGCAAAGAGGGAGGGGAAAAAAATCAAACTCTGAACACCTGTAATGCACACTTTCCCCTCAGGGAGCCAATTAGATTAGCTCGTTATTCCAGCACGGTGACACGAGATGTGATGGTGCACTGGTACAAAGTCATTGCAACATATCCTAATTATTAAAAATGCAGTGACACATAGTAACAGGGCCATTGGAAGGTGTGACCAGGGCTCCATTAGCAATTTATGCAAATATCAGAGGAAACTGCCTTTTGTTTTGATGGCCCATAGCTCCAAAAAATGGCCATGAGAAGGGAATGCACTGACTCAATCCTTTTATGTCAGCAAATGGACTTCGGGAGGCATTCCTTTCAGATATATTGAGTGGTCTGAACATTTTAGGTCAGGCAGGGCTTCATTAATGCTCACTAATGCTTTGAGAAATGTGTACTGAGGCACAAGTGTCTGCTGACATTCTTTCCTTGCCCGATTTTACCGCACTCTGCTAAATCATCCACCAACCTAGCAGAAGTGATGGGCGTGTCTGCAAAATCCACATTGCTCCTCAGTCCTATCTGAGGTCTTCTTTTCTGAGGGAATATTTTCACTCTTGTCTTGTGAACATACCATGTTTGGGAGCAAATGTTTATGTGGTTGCAAACAGGTATGGGGTAGAGTAGGGGTGGCAAATTAACAAAAATGCTTGGCATCAGTTGTTGTGGCAAAAGAAGGAAGCATGAAAGTGGCGGGAGATTGATAGCTGAAGCTCCAATGAAAGACAGAGCCTCTCATGGAAACTCCAGTCACAGAGCCCTGGGGATGGCCGAGATGGACCTCACCAGATTCTAATTATTCCTCATTCACCTGAAAAAGCACCCATTATACATCTAGATAAGAAGAGGATGGTATATCACTCCTTAGAGAAGCTGCATTCTTGAGTTGCCTTGCTTTTACTTTGAGTCTGTCGTCCCGAAATACAAACCTGCACACCTCTAATCCTTAATATGTTTTTTTTCCCTTTAAAATTCTACAGCCCTAATGTTCTTTGCTCCCTATGACTTTTCATATGGAGAGCTGGAAGACCAACACTTTATTCCAACAACAGCTCTGTGAAGCAGATCAGACTAACAGACTGTGAAGGATCACCTAGTTACTTTCATGGCCAAGCAGGGATTTAAACCCCACTCTCCTGGGTCTAGTCCAGACCTCTAACCCCTGTACCACACAGGTTCTAAATGGCAACTTGGAACCCAGTCTTTCAAGGTGACGGGGTTAATACAGGCCAGGGTCCAGTTTGAGACTCTTGATGCCTTAAACAAGGAATATATTCACCTAGCTGAAGTACCTCACTCACCTCTTCCTTCTGATCCATGCCCTGAATTTTGATGCATTTTAGAGAGATGACAGTGCCTTGCACTTCTGAGCCAGGCATGGGGCATCATTGACAGTGATGTAATTAATGCATTAGATGTGTCACTATACTGTCCTCTTTCCATATGCAAGAATCTATACAAGAAATGAGCACCGATCTAGTCTGGGACACAATGATAACAATATTGGACAGGTTGTTAATCGAGTTTGTTTATTGGCCTGGGTTTTGTCAACTTTTCCATTCAGGAATTGGATTAATGCCTGTTAAGCACTTGCTGACTGACAATTTCACTTTATTAAAACACATGGGTATTTTCGGGGAGGAGAAAGATTTTGAATTGCAGCAAGGTATTCAGCTTTATAGAAGAGGAAGACTGAGATGGGACTATTGATTATAATAAAAGAGAGAGAGAAGACTTGAATCACCATTAGATATTGAACGGATCTATCCCTAAAGTTAAAAAATATATAGCAAAGATGTTTTACCTCTCTCCTAGGGGTAAAAAAACATGATGACAATAGTGGCAGTTTTTTTACAGTACCATTCTAAAAGTGCTTTTAGAGATCAGATAAGGCACTAATAGTGTAAGGCTTCCAGTGTCACATTTGTATCATCAGAAGATCACACAGAGAAATAGCACTGTGATCTTGGAAAAGTTGTACTGAAGCCGGTGAAAAATATAGAACAGGTGTCTTGAGGGCCATTGGGTCCTCTTTTTCTTCAAGGGAATAAAATATTATTTTATTTGAAATTCAGTCTTCCATAGGAATATTAACGGGGCTGGAGAAGAGTTTTTTGAAATGGAGCCAAATTACATTGAAGGAAAGGCTTTGAAAATATATTAGGTATATTATTCATAACTGATGCTCTAGCAAAGAAGCAGTAATCAACATATTGCCAACTGTTAAAGATGACCCATAACTCTAGCTTAATATAAGCTATTCATCACTCCAACATAGGAGTGCAAGTCCTCATTCATTTTGTTCTTATGGCCAAGAAGCAAAAACAGCAGCATTTTTCTCCTTGCATGTGTGAGTGAAATATTTTCTGTCAATCTTGACAAGAGTTTCTGTATTTGTAAGACTCTTCCCCCCTCCCCATACTGCAATCCAGCACATAACACAAAGTGTGGACAACTTTGAAAGCTCTTGCTTTGTTTTGTGAACGTTTAAGAATGACAAACATTGGATGGATTGTTTGTGTCTTTTTGGATGATCAACCTGTTTGCTTTGAGTCCTTCATTTTCCCAAACAAAAGGTCTCTTGTTTTACACAGACATATATTATGCAAATTGAAGCAATTTGGATGGGGGGGGGAAAATAGCTTTGTGTTGTATTTTCCACACTTGATGAAAAGAATCTCATGAAATTCCTCATCAAGGAGTTTCATCACAGTTGAGACTGTGATGAAACAAGGAGCTTGTTCAAGCAATTTAGTGAATAACCATAATATCCTGATCTCTTGGCATTTTCACGTTGAATTCTTCAACTCACAAACAAGGGAAAGCCCACTCCTTCCCTTCCATTATCTCCTTCTTCCCATGGAAAGGGGTGCTTTTGAAGAAGAGAGGTTTCTCCTTGCATAGAGGCTTTCCCCTGAACAAGCATCCTGAAGCATCACAGAGCTTGTTCATGTCTAAAGCCTCGATTTCCACAGATGGTTCCACTTCTCTTCTGATGTGTTCTTTTCCATGTCAGGAAAGTGATGTAGAAGTGACTGGTTGGGATTAGGTGTTCTTCCTTCATGTGTTGAAAGAAAGATTCAATGATAAATAGGGATAAAAAATTCTGAATTTTCAGAATAGGAAGAATGCTTCACAACATTCACACTCTTCACTCTGCTGTGCGAGAATTAAAAAAAATAGACTAACACTATAATACTATTACTCTGGGAAGGAGGTGAGAGTGTTCTGCTTTTGGTGAGCGGGTGAAGCTGAATAATGTTCCGCAGAGAGGAAAGCAAGAATGTATCAGATGGACCACTTTTAACATGGCTTCTAGTTGGCAGAGGAGAACTACCGATCTGACTCAGGTTTATGTCATGAATACATGATAAACACAGCTCTCGGGCACAGGCTGTCAAGTGGCTTTTCCCATTAAATAGGATGACACCAAGAGGAAAGGGAAGCACTTTCTAGAATGAATAAGATGATTACTTTCATTTTGTTTCTGGTTTGAAGAGCAGCTTGAAGAGGTAGAGGATTGCCTGAGGAACATAAAGAAGCATCTTCAAAACATCTCAGTGCTAAAGGGGAAAATGGGGCCATTGAGATTCTAACAGTTTTTTTTTGTTTTGTTTTGTTTTTGTCTGGAGGCAGTTTTAGTGTTATCTCCAGCACATGGCCATACTAGCTGGGGAATTCTGGGTGCTATAGCCCCCAAAAAACAACAACATATTTTTCTGAGTTCTGTCCCAGTGCAATGTTCAGGAACAACTTTGTGCATGTCTTAACATGGGGCCCTTTGTCTTCATCTTGTCTTTTGCCAGAAATCTGTTGTTATTTGTGTAAGGTTGGCAGAAGGTGGCATGGCTAATTGCAGCCAATTGCTGAGGTGCCAGAGTGCATCTCAGCAGTGCACTTAGTCATGTGCTTGATTGCACAACCAGGATATGCCCCAGAACCATGTTAATTGGCTACAATGAGCCATAGCAAGTTAGAGAAACCCTAAGATGTCAACCTTTATTTCATGACCAAATCTTCAGTACCCTTTTTAAAAAATACTGTGTGGAACTACCCTGACACATATTGCCCATCATCAGACATTTTTGGCTCCTTAGTTTTGGCCTTGGTGTTTTGCCTGAGGAAAAATGTTTATATTTCGTTGAAATGGGATTTTACACCAACAAAGTTTAAATGCAGACTCTCCCAATCGTTCATAGAAGACATACAAGAAATCAGTCAATCTCATACAAAACAGGATTACATTTTATAAATCTACTGCAGGGGTGGGTAACTGAGTCCATTGCTCATGTTTCTGGACATGACCTGTGTCTGTAAACAGTGTTGGCTAGGGCCACTGGAAGTTAGGGCTGCTAACATTTGCCAGTCCCTCCATTCCTGCAATAAAAGATTGCCACCAGACATTCCACAGCTGAACTTCAGGGCCTCTGCGCAACAGGAAGTTAGACAGGAAGTTGAAGGGGACAGAAACAAGTTTAACCAACTATCAAATTAGGTTACAGCTCCTCCTACTGTGAGAGCAGAGCCTCATAATTATTACTCATGTCACTGATAACACTGACATAGCAATATTCATGCATCATCATCATCATCTAAAATTTGCACGTATAGTATCTGTGATGAAATTTGCGAGAACCCGGCCAGCCCCAATTTGACCACCCCCCGGGCCTCAAGCCAGCTTCTCCTGGTTGACTGTTGGTCTGAGTGTGGCCCCAGCGCATCTTTCCCCCCAAGCACTGTAATCGCATGATCCACAGCGCTGGGAGGTCAGATGGGCTATAGCTTACCTGAGTTTGCAATGGGACTCACCAACAAAACCTGTTATATCCGCATTACCCGCCACAGCATAGGGACTAGCCAAGCTAAGCCCCATGCCCGCCATCGAGCTCACCAAGCTCCAACAGCAGGCCCCCCCTTGATGTCTTCAAGGATGACATCCAAACCTCGTTCGGACGGATGTACACCATCGTTCCGAAAAAAACAGGCCTATCCATGCGGATCCTCTGGTGACTAATCACCGATCCAAGGCCGCTGCAATCAGCTCTGCAGACTACCCTGCTAACACTACTTCATGCAGCGTTAGCGGGCCAAAAATGCCTCGCATCCCTCCATACCAGCTGAGGGATGGTCATCAGTCATACAGTGTTCATAGCATGATACGGTGCCTGCACCAATCGGAAAACTCAGGTCTATCCATGGATCCTCTGGTGACCAATCACCGATCCAGGCCGCTGCAGACAGCTCCGCAGGCTACCCAGCTAATACTCCTTCATGAAGTGTTAGCGGGCCAAAAAATGCCTCACATCCCATCGTGCCAGCCGAGGGATGATCATCGGCCATACACTGCTCATAGCAGGGTACTGAGCCATCACCGATCGGAAAAATCCAGGCCTATTCGTGGATCCTCTGGTGACCAATCACTGATCCAGGCCGCTGCAGACAGCTCTGCAGACCACCCTGCTAACACTCTTTCGTGCAGTGTTAGCGGGCCAAAAATACCTCACATCCCTCCATGCCAGCCAGGGGATGATTGTTGACCATACAATGGCCATAGCAGGGTACGTAACCCTCAACCATGTGTGGTCCCGAATCGCATCAAGGATCAAGGCCTTTCCGCAGATTCTGGTCAGGTCGTTACTGCCCAAGTGTGTTACCAACACATCTGGGGGATGTTGACCAAAGGCAGCCGCATGGCAAAGTTGGCCTCACAGCATCCCACGGCGTCCTTTCCCTACGATATGAGCTCTAGCTCCCAGGCCGAGACTGCTCCCCCTGGGGACATGGCAGCGTACTGAGCTGCCCAAAACATAGCTGCGGCCCACAGTCATGATGTGCTTCCTCTCATCATTGTTACGGCATCTGCAAGATAAAACAAACCAGGCCCCTGCCTAGATGTTAGGGGGTGCCTCGTTAATCGGCCTTGGATCGATGGATGTGAATCTGCACCGTCCCGTTGACTACCCAAACATCCTGCCATTGTAAAGCTACTCCGGTTCTGTCTCCCTTTCCAGTGGCTACCACTTCACTAAACCTGAGGGTGCCGAAAAAGTTATTAAGGACGCCGCCCTGAAGAAAACAACTTCATATAACCTAACACTGCTTACAAGTGCTTCCTAATACTCCGGTTGATATAGGTACTCTCAAATCTTTAAATCTGCCTCTTTCCTTAGACCAACTTTCAATCATTTTCCTAAAGCGGTAGTCTGAAAAATAATTCTGATACCATGAACTTTAGTGTAGCAAGCCTGCGCCAATAACCTACCCTGTATAGGTCCTGGCCACGTAGGTTCTAAATCGACCAAGTTCCTCAGCTCCTGAAATTCTATACTCACTGCCTAGCACACTGATCATGTCCTTGGTGCCAGGGCCAGTCTTATTGCCCTTTCCACATCATCACACCAAATTGCCAAGCCCCCGGGGGAAGAGTCTCCGGGAACTTGTTGGCTCCTGGATCTAACTCCCCGAACCGCTCGATCTGTTGGCATGATAATGCATTGGCTAAGCTATTATCTACACCTGGTACGTGTCTAGCCTGCACCAGTGTCGTGACACAGTCTGAATGCACGTGGGGTTATTGATTAAATAGACCACCGTCAGATTGTCGCTCCAAAAACGTACAACAGTGTTAGCCCATTTGCCTGCCCAAAGCCACAAGGCACCAGCTATTGGGAAAAATTCCAAAAATGTCAAATCTCTGGTGATTCCCGTGTGGTGCCACTCCTTTGACCATTTGCATGCGCACCGTCAGCCTCCAAAGTAAATTTTTGAACCCAAAGGAGCCTGCAGCGGCCAACTGGACCTGAATTTTGACCTTAAGCATCTTGTCTCCTCTCCAACCTAACTCTACTGCCATTGAACAAAAGGTATCTAGTATAAATTTATATATTCCCGTGTTCTTTTCACCACAAAAGATAAGCATCCCAATAATGGGCCGTATTTTACATCCCCATTCTACACCTAAGCTTCCACTCAAGAAACGAACTGAAACGTTCGAATGCTGCATATGAAACAGGGCAGCCCATAGGCAACACTCTATTTATATAGAAAAAACCCTGGAAGTAAAATCCTAACAGATCAAATCCTGCAGGTGAACTGGCAAAATCAGGAATGCTGATTTCCTGTCACATTTTGCCAACTCCGCCCCTGACCACACCTACAGACCATGTGAACAGCCTCATCAAAGGAGGTGTGGCACACGGTACAAAGTTCCTGAGGGATGGCATCGTTAACCGACTCCCCCTCGGGGTAAGACAGATGATGGGTCAGTCTAAACTCACCTTGTGCCTTCTTTGGTACATTCCCAAAGGTGAAACCCGCAAAGTCTCCAGAGGAGCTGTTGCAACAGTCCCAACACTCTACCCCTCCTGTACTTCTTTGGCAATCTTTTCTTGAACTACAACCTCCATGCCGTAT
Source organism: Intellagama lesueurii (assembly GCA_037013535.1). NCBI lineage: Eukaryota > Metazoa > Chordata > Lepidosauria > Squamata > Agamidae > Intellagama > Intellagama lesueurii. The sequence goes on from JBAJHW010000005.1 coordinate 21,416,637, forward strand.
ACTGATTTAAGATTTTGGGCAAAGAATGCTGTGTGCTCCCCGACCGCTGGTATCCTAAAGCCTTCCTTAAAACCTTCCAGTAAATAACTAGCTTCGTCCCTACTAGGATAATCACGCAACCATGCTCCTAAAACTGGGACCTTAATTGGGCTGGGGCCCTTTACCAGGGTTACCCTGGCTGCCATTGGGCTTCTTCCCATCTCCAGGGCCCTTATTCTGTCTCGGGGCACCGGCCTGGAAGCTTGTGTTACTGGGGTGCTGACCACTGAACACTGTACACTCGTGTCTGAAATGGCCAGGTGTCTTAGTGCACACACCCCTGGAGTTGTACCCCAGCAGAGCAGGTGGGGTGGAGTGATGTCAGATGTAGTGGTTGGTCCACTGCCTGGTCAAGGCCAGGCAGGGAACTGTGGAGAGGTATCTGGTGCAACGGGTGACTCACCAGACAGAAGCGTCACGACAGGCTCCTACCTGCTGTACGTGGCGTCCGGGCCAACCTCGTCCAGTGCCTCCTGCCTGCCTGATGCCGATGCACTGGTTGGTGCCGTGATTGAAGTTGATCTCCCTTCGTCGGTGCCCTGCTGTGACGCTGCTACCATCGCCCCATCTGCATCCTTTCTACATGTTCCCTCCGCCTGTTGCCCTGCTTCTGACAAAGGTGGTATCACAATTGGTTCCTCACTGCCGTACAGGTAGTCTGGACTAGCCTACATCCAACACCTTTTGCCAGCCCAGAGCTGTTGGCGCTGCACCAGTTGCTGCCGGAGTAAGGGTCACTCCTCCTTCTTCAGCGCACTGCTGCCGTGGTGTTACTGCTGCCCCCTCCAGACGTCCCCGCAGCTTGTTGTTCTGCATCTGACAAAGGCATCGCCAGACTTGCTTCGTCCCTACCGAAAAGCCATTCAGGGCTGGCCTCTTCCATGTCGTCCTGCCCCTCCTGAACCGCAGTTGCTGACGCGGCAGCCGTCAGGGGGGATGACCCTTGTCAGTACGCCACGACCTTGGCATTGCAGTTGCACTGTCTGCATCACATCTGGGCATCTCGTCAGACTGTGGCTCAGCTTCTACGATGGCTCTTAGCCTCCCTAGCTGAGTGGCGTGGCTGTGCATCGACAAGCTGAGGAGCCTGTCTTACCAGCCGTTCAGCCTCCAGCACAGACATTTTCTCCTGCAGTTGCTGCCATACAGGCCAGGATTCCTCCTCCGATGAAGACTGAGGTGGAGACACTTGAGGAACTGGCCTTTTCCTGGCCGGTTGCTTCCCCTTCTTATTGCCCTGACCTTTTCCTGTGGCCATTATGATTCTATCACACTGTACCAGGCAAAGGGCACCACGTGTCTGACCAGCTCCAGTGCCAAATCAGATGATAATCCCACTCTATGCTGACTGTAGAAAACAAAAAGGGGGCCAGCTGCTACCTCTCAGCTGTAGCCTGTTGAACCACAACATATTCTTATTTGTATTAGGGAGCACGTATTATCCCAAATTAATTATTAATTGTTTCCAGTAATTATACTGGGAGTACAATGTCTGGCTTCCTCAATTAATTTCGTATACGTTATCCATCTGATTATGATTATTAATGAATTTGAAGGACTTAAATAATTCTAAGTAACAGTTCTTAACACAAGTAACAATCTAGGGAGGTATGATCAATTGAATATATATACACACACACACACATACATACACACACACACACACATACATACACACACGTATGTATATGTATATGTATATATGTATATATGTATATGTGTATATGTATATTTATTTATTTATTTATTTATTTATTTATTTGATTTATATCCCGCCCATCTGGTATATTCTACCACTCTGGGCGGCTACCAACATACATATAACACAGACATAATCAATAGAAAAACAGTGAAAAAATATTATAAATAATAAATAGCAAAAGAAAAAGAGTTAAGTGCTGACAGGAGGGAAGGCCTGGATGTACATCCATGTTTTTGGTTGGACTTTAAATGTACCCAGCGTAGGGGCCTCGCGAATCTCTGGAGGAAGGTTATTCCAGAGGCGAGGAGCCACCGCCGAGAAGGCCCGGTTTCGTGTCTTTTCCCTCCGGGCCTCCCTATATATACATATATACGTATATACATATATACGTATATGTATATGTATGTATATGTATATGTATATATATGTGTGTATGTATGTATGTATGTATGTGTGTATGTATGTATGTGTGTGTGTGTGTGTGTATATATCTATCTATCTATCTATAGATAGATAGATAGATAGATAGATATAGTATTTATTTATTTATTTATTTATTTATTTATTTATTTATTTATTTATTTTTAATCAGGGATTGCTAGACCGAATAAATTAAATAAACTTCCCTATCTAATTATTCTAATTAATTAATTATCTGTCCCTATGTATAATTAATTTCCCACTAGTGGCTACTATATCCCTATTAACAGTACTCAGATCACGATCAACTATATCCTAATTAGTTATTTATACACTCATATATATGATATTGTATTAAGGTTCAAATCTTTTTAGTACTTGATAGTATCTATTGTTTTCTTCTTCTTTTTAAATAGATCCTTGCACGAATTGGACCGTTGAAAATAGCGAGGCCAATTCAAATTCCACGCCTGCTATCTAAGCGTTTTTGTTTTGTTTTGGTTTTTTTTAGTAAAAAACACGTGGCGTAGTTCAAATGAATCTCCACTAACGTGATCCGAACACCGATCCTCGGGAGGTGGGGAGGATGGGGGGCAGGGGATGAAATCGCAACTCAAACGGCCGAGGAGCCCAACAGCCGCAATGCACCCCCCAAAATTGCTGGGGATCCCAGAGGCCGAGCCGAGCCTCAGGCGCCTCTTGTGGACCCGGGTTGCCCTAATGCAACCGATTGGGCTGGCACAACGAGTGTGCCAGACCCGTGCATAAATTCCAACCAGCTCCGCTTCCTTTCCCCTTTAACAATTTTTTTTTTAAAAAAAAACTGAACCTCACCGGGCTTCCCAACTGCAGTCGCGCCGGCACGCGATCTGCGCGTCTCGCATGGTCGCGACCCCCCCTTGCAAACACCAATATCAACAACAATAATATCATAAAAGAAGGCAATCAACATTGTTAACTAAAGGCTAATGAAGCCACAAAAGACTCCTAATCGAGCCCAAAAGTAAACAAATTAGAATTAAAAACCACGGGAGGGAGCCGATGCTGCCCTCCAAACTCCTGAGCGATGTTCCTCTCGGCCTTGATGATAATGCAGCTCGTAAAATAGAGCACAGCAGGGAGCTCTATCCTTCTCTGATGCCAGCAAAGGAAGAGGAAGAGGAGAGGGGGGAACGGCTCTTAAATAACCTAACGTTCCACCCTCTCCTCCTATGCTAATCTCGTGATACCAGAAGTCTCACGCTATCCAGGGAGGGAGGCAAAGGCGAGCCGCGCTGCTGAAGTTCGGCTCAGCAGCAGCTCAAGCATTGCAGGGAAGGGGGGGAGAGGAAAAAGGCAGCTTTGGTAGCGCAAAACTTTGGCACTGGATAGTCTTGGTTAAATCAATGGTGTTATTTCTGAAATCTGCAACTGTGTGAAATTTCTTGATATTGTTCCCAAAGCTCCAATGACTAAGGGGACCACTGAAGTATGTTTCATTCACAAGCGAGATTTTTAAATTTCCAGATCTCTGTATTTTTTAAGTTTTTCCAATTCTTTATTTTCAACTCTGGCATCCCCTGGGATTGCAACATCAATGGTCCAGACATTTCTTCGTTCTATTACCACGATGTCTGGTGTGTTATGTTCAAGGTGTCTGTTTGGATTCAGAAATCCCACAAGAGCTTGACTTCCTCATTTTCGGACACCTTCTCTACCTGATGCTCCCATGGGGTTTTGGAGGCTGGCAAGGTGTTTTGTTTTTTGTTTGTTTGTTTGTTTGTTTTGTTTTGCATAATGACCAGTGCACTGATTTTGCCACTCTATCATATCTATATATATAATAAGCATAGACAAGGGAAAAAAGAAGAAGACGGGGACAATACTCTGGAGAAATATTTCCTTCAGCTTCTTTCAGAACATTCTGTTCACACATTGCTTTACGCCCTGCCTCTGATAATGTATACAGCACTTATATTGAGTGACGCTGTCTACAGAGAACACCCAATGTTCAAGACCAATACATGCTCATTAGGTAAGTCTCCAAAGTTTTCCTAAGCCTCCCCCAACCCCCAACAATGAGCAGCTGTAGAACTGGGCAAAATTGAAGCAGGGGTTGTTGTAATCTCACTTGGAAAATCTCTCTTTTTTTAAGAAGGAGAGAAAGAAAGAAAAAACTGTGAAACATGCAGGCCAAGACAGTGCCAATTACTTTTTCCCTATTAGCTTTTTTTTTTTTTTTAATGAGACTCAGCAAGTCAGAATTGCTGAACACTCTGCAGTGGATATACATGAATCGATAGACAATTCTGGTCATTGCTGAGTCCGAGAGGAAAATGGCCCAGTGGAAAATAAAAAGATGCCTTGCTAACTCCTTACTAAGTTGTTCTTGTCTTTGCTCAACCACAATTCTAAATCAGCTATGTGCCCATGTGACTTTTGATTTTCCTTTGTTTCTGGTGCAGATAACTCCATTTTCTAGTTAAACATGAAATTTGATTTGCCATTGTACTGATGGAACATGCCATAGGACTGGGAAGTGACCACAGACAGTAGCCTATGCCCTATTGTGTAACCTAAACCAAATGGTAACTCTCATCCTGTTCCTCCCTGGTAAACAAAGCATCCACACTGTGATATTTGGGGCACTAAGCCATGTTCACTCTGAGAATTGCACCAAGGATGGTTTATTTGCTGGGAGTAACTAAGCAACAAGATTTTGGTGAGTGTGTCCTAGACCACCAAGGGCCACCAATGGTATGATTTTCTGTTTTTCTGTTATTGTTGTTGATAAGTCCAGGAGGGTCATGGGACTGCACAAACTGTGGTTTGCAGCAACCTTTAGGTCACAGATGGCATAATTCCCAGTCCTGTCATGAAGTCATGCAATATTGCTTCCATACTACACATCATTGTCTGACTCTGGGGAGAGTGAGAAAACTCAACACATTATGTTTAGGAATGGGTGGCTGACGAATTTAAGTTTTGTCAATATTTTTATTTCAACAACTGCAAGTTTGCTTCTACCCATGTTCACGTCACGTTTGCATTAAAAAAAATCATACATGTATGTTTTTCTAACATGCAATTTTAGACACCATTCTGAGTTGGTAGGGCTGAAATTAGTAAATTTAGGCAGGTTGGATTTCATTTCTCTTTGATTCCTAGCAGAAGAAAAGATATTATGGAAGAAGGAGAAAGAACCTGACATGTTTTTCGGGCTGTTTGGCCGTGTCCTGGAGGTTTTAAAATATTTAAAATAATGTAAAATATTTTACCCCGACCTTTCTACCTAGAAAAAGGACCCAAGGCAACTTAAAGCATTTGTATTTAACCTTGTCATTCATCCTTGAGAATTTGTTTTAGTCATCAGAACTGGTCAGTGAGCAAATCTGGTTGATTTGGCACCCTGCGACTGTGCAGCTTGCCCAAAACCACACAGACTGGCTCTACTTGCGGGAGACACAGTGAAGAATTCAACTCCCGACCTCTGGCTCCCACAGCCAGATACCGAAACCACTGAGCAATCTGGCCAGCTAGCATATATTAAATAAAGTAAAATAAAACAAAAGTGAGTGTGCCATAACAAACAGTAGCCCCATCCCTTTCCTCCCGTCTTCCTCTGAAACATCTGGCAAACAAATGGTTTGACCAGAGAAATATACTCAAAGTTTCACAGTCCCTAGAAAGAACTGGGGTGGAGAAATTGAATGCTAAGGGATAAATTGGGGATGAGCAAAATGCAGATGTTTTTGGGCTATAACTCCCAGCAATGCTAGCCAGCACAGGCAAGGGGGCAGAAAGCTGAAAGCTGCAGTCTCACAACACTGGAGAAGTCGCTCTGTTTCTTCATTTCACCACCCTTGGGTTAATTCACTTGTTAATCCCAAATAGAATAGATCAGATGAAGGAATGAGACTTGTTAAATCAGCCCTTACCCCACTGATTCTGTGGGTCTGCTCTCATTGGGTCCAGCAATTGCATTTCATCCTAAGTGTGGAAACTTCAGAGCTTGGGGAGGTTATTTTTGGACTACTACCAGAATCCAGTGGTGACCATGCAGATTAAGACACTCTGGCATTTACTGGCCAAAAAAGTAACTTTGACAAGCAATGGATAATCTGATTTTATACCTCCTCATTTCAAATCCTAGCTTGGGGAGATGAGGGGATGAGAGGACTTGATTTTTGGTTGCAGCCATGTATAGCATGAGATTCTGGTTGGCTCCCAGTTGCTCCTCTACCTTAAGGTCTCTTACACAGTATACGTTCTAACACTGGGGAAACGAACTCTTGCACCCCTAGAATCCCTAGAAAGTCTACTAAATCTGCTTGGCATAATATCACCATGTTTTTCATCAGTGATACTTTGTTGTTTCCCATAAAACAAATAAATTGAAAGAAAGCCACTTTCAAACATAGAGGATTTCCACTCTGATCAAGCAGGGCTTTGGAAGGAAGGGTCAAAATTCATAGCCTCTTCCTCTATAAAACTCTGCCTCTTAAAATCAGCTTTGAGAAGCTTTCCCTTTGGTTCCACTTAGGCTTTTAGAAAAGCTTTCTCCCTGGACAGAAGTGTGTGAAAACCTTCTCGCTGGGGATTGGGCCAACCATGGGCTCATTCCTTAAGTCCTCTTACTGCAAAACTTTATCAGAGAAAAACCATTCATAGAGGCTTAGGCATTTTATCGCACAGTTTTGTTTTCCTTTTTTTGTTGAAAATGCGGAGGCTTTTGTCTGAGAATTCAATTAAAGGAGGCTAGAAATTCCTTTGACACTTGCTAAGTGGGATGTCAGCCTTCCCATCTTTCTTTTCCATACCTGTCAAGAAGTCCTCTAAAATTTCAGGTCATTCACACCAAACATTATTGTTTTGCTCTGACAGAAAATGAATTGGAAGGAGAGGGAGTGAAAGCAGATATATTACTCTTCCTCCTTTTTTAGGGTCCATTCTAAAGGTCTAAGAAGGTCCATTGTTGTTTGAGGTGCTATACTAACTTCCCTGGGGAGGCCCAGCTGGCAAAAAGATCAATAAATATCTGAAGGCTAAACTGTACAAGCACTCCAGGACCTTGTGTGAAATGGTCTTATTTTCAGAGATAACATCAGCTTGCCAGCAAGAGTGCCCAGAAGAATCAAACAATCTGCGAGAAATAGGCATTGGTTTTTTCCTTCCATACGTCAGTGTTTTATGACAACATCAGTACTTCTTAGATCACTTAAATAGATAATCGAAAAGTAGTCACACAGAGGAAGGGCAGGATCTGTTCTTGATCATCCCAAAGTGCTGGGCACGTAATAATGGGCTCAAGCTACAGGAAAACAGATTTCAGTTGAATATTGGGAAAAACTTCTTAACTGTTAGAGCAGTATGACAATGGAACCAATTACTTTGGGAGGCGGTGAGTGCTCCAACACTGGAGGCATTCAAGAGAAAATTGGACAACTATCTTTCAGATCTGCTTTGGTTTGGATTCCTGCATTGAGCAGCGGGTTGGACTGGCCTTATAGGCCCCTTTCAACTCATTTATTCTGTGATTCTGTGAACTCATTTTGTTCGTGCTACTCTGTCTCATGCCTATAGGAACATTCAGGAAGAAGGCATGAACAGGCAAAGAAGGTAGGCTGTTGTGGAACCTATCCTTGTCCCTTGATCGCCATGAATTGATTGGTTCTGGATCACAGAACTGATACATGTATAACTTATATGACCGTAACTACACCATAAGTTATAGCAATATTCTACCTGGACACCTATTTTTTGCCTACTTCCAAATGGCACCTGGGTTCAATGGCCCAACAGGAAGGTGCTTTATACTGGTACATGTATAATATTTGTTCAAGAGGTAGCTCAGGAAATCCAAATCTGAAGTATGCACACACACACACACACATATACACGCACACTTTGTACAAGTATTACACAAGGGCATATCTCACAAAAGCCCACCCCTTGAACTCAGATTTTAGCTCTGAAATGTCAAACAACAGTGTAAATGTTAAACAAGTCATTCTCTTGCTAATCTGGCTGAAACATCTTTTTTTCCCCCCTTCAAATTTCCAGGATATTGTGTCCAAGCAGGAAGTGTTAAATTTACCTTGAGAGTTTGCTTTCAATGGCATTTAGTGGGAATTCTCTGTTCTGTAGATCAGTGGTTCCCAACCTTGAGTAATCCCTGGGAAATCCCAGCCAGCACAGATGGTGGTGAGGATGTCTGGGAATTGCAGTCCAAGAACACCTAGGCTACCCAAGGTTGGGAACCACTGCTGTAAAAGAAAAGTTTCTTTTGAGTCCACAAAACTCTCAAAATATACTGTCCGGCACTGTTGTGAGGAAAACACTGAAATAACAATAAATCACATCGATATTTCAGAGTGGGGAGGAGATCTAGAAATGTACTATAGACAGCAAGATGACAACACAGCCTATTCATGGTTGTTGTTGTTGTTTAGTCGTTAAGTTGTGTCCGACTCTTCGTGACCCCATGGACCAGAGCACGCCAGGCCCTCCTGTCTTCCACTGCCTCCCGGAGTTGGGTCAAATTCATGTTGGTAGCTTTGGTGACACTGTCCAACCATCTTGTCCTCTGTCGTCCTCTTCTCTTGCCTTCACACTTTCCCAACATCAGGGTCTTTTCCAGGGAGTCTTCTCTTCTCATGAGATGACCAAAGTATTGGAGCCTCAGCTTCAGGATCTGTCCTTCCAGTGAGCACTCAGGGTTGATTTCCTTCAAAATGGATAGGTTTGTTCTCTTTGCAGTCCAGGGGACTCTCAAGAGTCTCCTCCAGCACCACAATTCAAAAGCATCAATTTTTCGGCGGTCAGCCTTCTTTATGGTCCAGCTCTCACTTCCATACATCGCTACTGGAAAAACCATAGCTTTGACTATGCGGACCTTTGTCGGCAAGGTGATGTCTCTGCTTTTTAAGATGCTGTCTAGGTTTCTCATCGCTTTCCTCCCAAGAAGCAGGGGTCTTTTAATTTCGTGGCTGTTGTCCCCATCTGCAGTGATCAGGGAGCCCAAGAAAGTAAAATCTGTCACTGCCTCCATATCTTCCCCTTCTATTTGCCAGGAGGTGATGGGGCCAGTGGCCATGATCTTAGTTTTTTTGATGTTGAGCTTCAGACCATTTTTGGCGCTCTCCTCTTTCACCCTCAGTAAGAGGTTCTTTAATTCCTCCTCACTTTCTGCCATCAGAGTGGTATCATCTGCATATCGGAGCTTGTTGATATTTCTTCTGGCAATCTTAATTCCGGCTTGGGATTCCTCCAGTCCTGCCTTTTGCATGATGTATTCTTCATATAAGTTAAATAAGCAGGGAGACAATATACAGCCTTGTATATCCTTTCCCAATTTTGAACCAATCAGTTGTTCCATATCCAGTTCTAACTGTTGCTTCCTGTCCCACCTGGAAGTAAACTTTGTTCAGAGGACCTTATGTTCTACTAAGTGGATGAAGAATGTAGATTTATTCTAACACTGCCCAATGAAACTGAATAAAGTAAATAAGTTTGGCAATGTTTGCTTCAAATTTTACAATCAGTTCTTCCACTCCAGATCAACTTGAAGTGTCTTGCAAACTTCCAAATACCCTAAAATGGAAACATTCAATGGCTTGCTTTCAGCTCTCAGAGTTTTGAAATATAGAATGCCCCTATTTTATCGCAGGACCAATTCGCAAGACACTAGCTTCCATCTGTCCACTGCTGAGATTGTCCCTGAATGCCAAATATAATCTGTCAACGTCAACAGGAGTTGACCTCTTATGCAGATTTGCACATGGTATACTGATGTGGGAGATCGCTGCAGAGAGCATGGGGAAAAGTCACGGGAAAATGAATTGAACCGGGAAGATGCATTGCTCGTCAGCCTGAACATGCATTAAACCTGCTACTGGATGGGTTCAGTATTTGACAATATATTAAAAGAAAAGGCAATCCTATGATGATTTCTGCACATATAAGGGAATATTTTATCCTATATGCAGTTCTATTCACTTAAACAGGTGCTCCCTGAGGCAGGTATGAGACTTTAAAGGCAAAGGAGGAGTTTTCATCCAGTTTCTTCCTTTTCATAGTATTTGGGAAGTGAAGAAGCTAATGAATAATGAGGGTCCAATATACTCCTTATTCCAGGATGCACAGATCAGTTTATTTTAACCAGAATTTGTAAAACCTCTTTAATGGGGGTGCCTGAATGTAAATGCATCTATTTTTCTTCCTGCTTCAAAGATTTCACTTTTACTTATGACATTATATACATATAACTGCTGGATAGCTCAGTGGTTTGGCCTCTGGCTGCAGAGCCAGAGGTTGGGAGTTCAATTCCCCACAGTGTCTTCTTCCAGTTCTTCATTTCTAAGATTGTTATTGTTATATGTTCCTCAAAATATGCATATTGACTTTGTTAGACTGGAACATTCTACCAAAAAATCTTACTCAAAGCAACTAAAATTAAAATGCAACTTTAAAACAATAACTTCTTGGATGGAAGCTTGAGACAGAACTAAGGAAATTAAGACACAATTAAAAAGCCAACAACAAACCACGTAGATGTGCACAGGGATACATAAACATATAAATAAACACATACATGTTGAGACACATTTCCCTGTCTGGAAGAGGGCACATAGGAACATGTTTTCTAGAGTGAATCCATTTCAGATTAACTGAAATATATACAAACTCCCTTCAAATTCAATTAATTTGTAAGCCATTAAGTAAACAAAATGGGGGAAAAATGTTTCCTTGTTGTGCCAAAGTATCAATACATTAATGCTGTCTGCTCAGGCTCCAGGTCATTAAAATAACAACATTAGATTGGCAGTGTCCTCATCATTTTCTCTGGAAATAGACTCATGCCCTAATCTTCTCATTAGCAAGAAGGCACAGAACCACTTATCCTGGACTTTTTGGTCCATCTTTCTGGAAGCCTGTCCCCAGCAGACAGCTGTTTCCATCTAGTCAGCAATGAAATTGTCCTCCATCAATTCGCATCTGGTGGAATCACATCAGAGTAGAGAAGGGCCACCTAGCACGGCCTGTGTAACAAGAAGAAGATGGAGTTGTTGCTTGTTTGTATTACATAACCCCAAATTCCCGTCCAGCATGGCTGCTGGGAGTTGTAGTACACATGATTAATATTTTCACAGTTTGGTAATAATTTGCTGTTATGTGCCATCAAATCACTCCCAAAACATGGCAACCCTAGTATGGTTTTCAAGGTGTGTCAGAGTAAATAAATCGAATAAATAAAATAGAGGTTCACAAGTGGTTTACCATTGCTACCCACCAGTGATTTTCCATGGCCAAGCAGGGATTTGAACCCAGGGCTCTTGAGCAATTCTGTCCATTGCACCATGTGCCCCTCAGAAAATAAAAGCGAAGTTCAAACAACACCCCTCCCCACTCTCATATTGAAGCAAGGGAAGGGGACACACTTTTGCCCACCAGCCACACTTCACAGTGGTTGTCCTCTATTGGCAGTTCATTTCATGAACACCAGAAAAGGTTGAGAATATGTGCTGATGTGGATGCAGAAACCACATGAGAGGGATCCCAGACCAAACAGAATCTCCCCTTGCAAGGAAATGCTGTTTGAGGTTACATCAGTGATGGTAGATGACAACTTTGCATTGACAGGCTTCATTATACTCAACCAAGAGTCCAAGAGAAAGTAAAAGTATAAAGCAGGATAACATTTAAAGAAACCTTGCTTGACCTGGCACCTTCCAGATGTGTTGAACTACTACAATCCCCATGGCATCTGTGGATGCTGGGAATTGTAGTCCAACATATTTTATGGCAGCCAGGCTGGGGAAGACTAATGGCAAGGAACAATGACAAATAGACCCCAACTTCCTCTCAGCTGTGTTTATTTTTATGCTGTTGTGGTATGAACACCGATATTTCTTTTTACTGGGCTTTAGCTCACATCGAGAGATAATCAGATTGAGAACCTCACAAAGCAAAACTACAGTGTCCCTGTTCAGGAGGGAGATATGACACTAACAAGACAAAGCAACAAGCTGGAATCATCTGATCACAATATCAATCCACACACTGATCTACCTTTTTCCTTTCTTTGATATGAACTGAAACAAGATTCTCAAAAGCAGCAGGCCAGGGAGCTCAGCAACAAAAGCTTGTTGTGATCCTCCTTTCTTTTTACTTTCTTTTGAGAACTTAATAACAAAGTTACTGTTGTGTCTCATTAGAGGCTTGGGAAGCTACTGCGATTCTTTCCAGTTCCATTTATATCTTATTGGGATCAGTGATGTGTGTGTGTGTGTGTCCCCGCAGCCAGCTCACCTCCTGTTGAAAGCAGGCATATCAACAAATGAGGAACAGGTCTTTAGTAAAGTCAATGGCTCTTACTTGCCAACGAAACAACCCTCAAAAACTTTGCATTACAACAGGGACAGCCTGCAACAATATTTCTCTCCCAGTTATTGTGGGGATTGCAGCTAAGTTTAGAGGGGACAAGGATGCCTGAGGGGAATTGCAGCTAATGCCATAGACCCTATTACTTAGAAAGTCCTGAGGCTTTAATCTGATGAACTCTGGCTTCTTCATACCATTCATTTCAGGAAGAGAAGGAATAAAAATGACATTTAAGCCCTATTGAGTCATTCAGTATGGAGATCGCACACAATGACAGGAGTGTGCCGGCTCTGCCACCTCCCCAATCATTTTAATCACAGAAAAAAAAAAACCTGTGTGAACAAGGGGAGGCTACGGTACCCAAATAGCTTTCCCACATGAGAAAGAACCTCACTGGGGGCAGGGAGGGCTCTTGCTCATTTCGAAAGTTTACTCATATACCGCTGCTCCACCTCTGCAAACTTTTTTGTTTCCATGATTCAAGTGCAAACAGAGGAAGGTAGGGCTGGAGTGATTCCCTCATTCCATATGGGTTCCTCATGTCCACTGAAAAACTGGACAGGGCTTCTCCCTCCAACCTGGGGGTCTTACTTTCACGTTAGTTTTTCTATGTTGAGCCAGTGGTGGAGACTCCCTTAATGAATGCCTGTTTTGACAACGTGCCTTTCTCTGTGGAGACAAAGGTGAAAAGTCTGAATCATCTCATTTCTGTGACTTTACAAATGACCGTTGTTGCTCTTCTGTGTTCCCACATTACTTATGACCCATGGCCATGCTATGACAAATCAATGAGTTTAGGTTCTACTCCTAAAAGTCTGCTCAGGTCTTTCAATCTTAAGGCTATGGGCTTCCTTTATTGTGTCAATACACCTCAGTTTGCATGAATCTGAAAATTAAACACATTGGTCAAAATCATCTCCCAGGGCTAAACTGTGTTTAAATATTGTTTTCCATCCATTTACAATGCACACATTTTGGACATGCATTATCTTTATTTTTATTTATTTTTATTATTATTATTGAAGCTGACTACACTTTGATTTGTTTGCTTTGGTTGGTTGGTTTGTCTGTTTACATGTTTTCTATCCCATCTTTCTCCTCCAGCAATTATCTGGGGCAACTTACAACAAATATTTAAAATACACAAAAATTAAAAACATACTGATTAAAATTTGAAAGTATAATTGCACACATATTTAAAAACATTGTATAAAAACTATAAAGCAGATTTTTAAAGATGTCTCCATGTCAGTCACCTGCTGATCCCAAAAAAACTTCTCTAAATAGGTAGGTTTGCAACTGCTGGTAGAAGAAACAGAGGGAAGGGTGTTCCATAATCTGGGAGCAGCCACAGTCTCGGATCATATCTTTAAGCATGAGGATTCCAGAGCATACACTGTGTCTGGGAAGCACAGTCTCAGGCAAGCCCATCAGGCTTTGGACTTAATTCAGATTCTTCATATCTCTCTCCTTTCTCAGATGATTAACTCAAAAAGAAGTTAGTGACCCTTACAATGACAGCAGACCACATGAAGCTAGCTGCTCAAAATGCATTACAACTGACACTGGTTGGATTAGTAACCTAGCCTCCTGAATCTGTAGGGTTTCTTCCTGTTTTCAACATTAGTCTTTTAGTGATGATGAGGGAAGGAGAATGCAGAAGCTGAGAGAGTAGCTATGAATGTATCCATGCTACACATGGATTCACACTAACTGCCTTAAGGAATCTGAGGATTAGAGAATTTTAGCACTATAGTTCAAATAATTCTCGGCACATCAGCAAGCTACAAATCCCAGGATTCCATAACATGGAGCCCATTTGCTATCAGACTTCTATAACTGTGCAGTGTAGATGCGCTCCACACTAAACTTTTTCCTAACTTTCATTTGAAGTCCTTAGATTTACTTGGATGAGGCTGTTTATTGGGTATGATTACTGAACAGATTAACAAAAACAGCCTTCCTCACGCCATGCCTTCATTTTTCTCATGGTGATACATTCCTGACAGAAATCCTCAGATTTGTGTCAGTTTGCCAGAATCCTTCCTGACTGGCATCATACAAAGTCTTGTCATGGATGGTAATGATGGAGAGGAAAAGGAAATGTGCCAGGTTTGAATGACCTGACAGGAGAGGAGGGGACACATGGGACATTTAGATTTTTGAACTACAACTCCCATAATCCTATACTATTGGCCATGCTATCTGAGGTTTTGAGGGGTCGAAGTCCAAAAATCCTGGAGGGCAAACATTTCTCCATCCATCCTACAGAAACCCCTGCATCCAACGTTTCCACTAAGTTTCTCTTCTGCTGTATGGGAGCCTCTCTTTGCCTGTGTGGGGGTGGCTGGGGCTTCATTTGAAAGGGGAAGTAAACAAGTCAGCTGCTGGCTACCCATGTGCAACCCTGACAGAGCTCTGGGCAAATGTGCACACATACACAGCTTAGAGGGAACATTTCAATGCATCATTTGAAGCACTGAAACTCCCACTGGGGAAGTTGTAGGTTCTTGTCTTCCTTTGCAGAGAAGCAGAAAGATACTTTTGAGAATACCTGAAGCTGGGGAAACAATAACAATTTCTGTTGTGTCCCCAGCAGTGGTATAGTAGAACCAAGGCTTGCAGGCCCAAAGCCACTGGACCTTCTGAGTAGGAGAAACTATGTCAACGTCTGCTACTCCTTCCCCCTCAGGCTTCCTTGTTACATCTGAGCTTAGCTGCAATCCTCACAGCAGCTGGGGAAAGAAACAGATTATCCCAAGAAGAAAAAAATATATTGTTATTGCTGTTGTTGTTGCTATTGCTGCTGCTGCTGTTGCTATGTGCCATCAATTTGCCCATGACTTATGGCAACCCCATGAATAAGTGATCTCCAAAATGCCCTGTCCTCAATAACCCTGTTCATCTCTTGCAAACTCAGGCCTGTGGGGGTCAATCCATCTACTATTTGGTCTTCCTTTATTTTTTCCTGCTGCCTTTCCCAGCATCATTGTCTTTTCTGGAGAATCCCATCTTCTCATGATGTCCCCAAAGCAGGACAGCCTGAGTTTCAACATTTTTGTCTTCAGAGATAGTTCAGGCTTGGTTTGATGTAGGACCTACTTGGCTGTCTTTCTGGCAGTCCACAAAGCTCTCCTCCAACTCCACATTTCAAACAAATATTTTTTTTCCCCCGTCAGCTTTCTTTACTGTCCAGCTTTCACACCCAGACATGTAACACAGAGCATTTAAGGATGGCTTGATCTTGAATGAGTAATTAGGTGTCATTCTTTCTTTTCTTTACTCATATTGGAAGACTGCACAATTAAAAATCATGGATGCACATTAAAAAAATTAAATATTTTACAAACCCAATTAAAATGGCAAGACCCTCAGACTATTTTGGACCAGATGTGGTCAGAGCTTGAGATATGTGCAGAAACCTTTTCTTGATTTCAGCCGTTGTGCAGAGGGTCAGCAGGGATGAGGACATAAGTTGTGGGACCTGCTGTCAAGTCGGACGTCAGTTGCACTGGCAACTCAACTCGGACTTGACTCATTTTTTTTCTTAAGGGAATCAGACTCGACTCGCAACTTGGAACTCACCCACCCTTCCCTTTTTCTGGGGAAAACTGTTTGTTTTAATAGGGACTCAGATTTGGGGCTTGAGACTTGGGACTTGAGACTTGGAACCAAAGACTCAGACTTGGGGCTCATACCCAAAGACTAGCCAACATCCCTGGGAAGCAGCACCCTTGAAGCAGGTGGGGTTGGTGCTATTCCAATGCAATTCTTCAGGAAGTGAAAGATTGGCCAGCTGCACACCATTGCTCAGGAGACACCCAAGTTTACTCACAATGCTTTTCGCACTCTTGGACTGCTATGGACTGAGCCAGTTGCTGGTACTTTTTTCTTCTGGGAGTAGTGGGAGTTGGCTATTGAGGACTGTTACAATGAGCACTTGCACTTCCCAATTTGCCACTACACCACTGGTTCCCAAAATTCTGATGTACCTTCACTGCCATTCTCTGTTTTAACCCATAACTTCTAACAGTCACACCCCGCACAGCAAGCCAAAGGTAATGGATTGCAACAAATATACATTATGTAGCCTGCATAATTAACTTGTAAACTGCCCAGAGAGTGCTTGAAGTGCTATGGGCTGCTATATAAGCAACACACTTTGCTTTTTGCTTTATAATCTGAGAAGCCAAAATTTTCCCACTCCATTTATCGTGCTTATAACCATCACCTGGGAATTTTTTCCTAATTGATCCTGCTGTAGCTACTGAATCTCTGCTCCATTGAATAAGGTTTCCGAAGGCACTGCCTTGTATTTTGTCTCCAAAACTATTGCATGAAGTGATCGTGAAACCAGAGAAGAGTGGATGAAAAAATCTAGAAACCCAGGCAGAAGTGGAGAGGGGGTGATGCATGGAGACATGGCAGAGCTGCTCCATGTAAAGTATTGTTCAGATATCTAATCACAGCAGAGGCCACTGATGACAATTCAGAACTACTGGTTTTCTAGCAAAAGCAACCCCAGGTTCTGAAAGCTTTCCCTGTCAGATTGTTAGATACAGCAGATTTTGTTTTATTAATGTTCTTCCAACAGCTCCTCCATTTTCCTTGCTAAATGCTGCCATGAGGGAAGCTGCAGGAGCCCGTTGTGTCCTGCCAACAGAGATGCTAATCAACAGCACTCGTGAGTCCAAGGGAAAGAGTCATATCAGCCCATTGAGCTTGGTGGTGTGCAGCCACCTTTTGTGCCGATTTGGCTTGGAAGGAAGTCAGTTACGATTATTTTGTTGTCTTTTTAAGAAGCAAAGGGTTGGAAGGCACCAAAAGGTCATTAGCAATCTCTCACTACGTGGCCAACAGTATTATTGGATAGAGGTTCAGATTTCTTAACTCTGCCCCTAGTTTTCTTCTCCGGTTTCAGAAACTTATGGGAAAGGACTCAGGACTATAAAGCAGCCATTCTCAACCTTTTTCTTTTGGCCATAGCCGTAAACAAAATATGAAAGAAATATAGGATGGATCAAGATTGTAAAAGTTGCAAAACAAACCTTATAGGATGGTGTGTGAAGAATTGTTTCCAGTCTGTGGCCCCCTTCAAATGTGTCAAGGGAGCCATATGACTTCTGTTGGGAATGGCTGATTTAAAGACTACTCCCTTAATTCTCAGTTCTTATTGATTAAGGTTATCTTGACTGATAGATCCATTATGTCTAAATTTTATTTCTGCTTGCTGTCACCTCTAGGGGTTGTTTTGCTATTATTATTTGTTTATCTTCATTTATGGTGGGTTGGGTATTTTAACTGTTGTAAACCACCCAGAGTAAGTAAGTAAGTAAGTAAGTAAGTAAGTAAGTAAGTAAGTAAGTAAGTAAGTAAGTAAGTAGGAAGAACTGGCTTGGAGGGTTGATTTGATCAACTGGGCTTCACATATTCTTTTCCTTTCTACCACTTTAAAAACATGTTATTACTTATTCAGTTTTATTGGTGGGAACAAACTTTCATCTTATATCAGACAGTGAAGACTTCGGTCTAGATGGGCGGGGTAAAAATTTAATAAATAAATAAATAAATAAATGAAGGCCTGAATTATTTTTCTTAGAAATAAGGTGTAAAAAGCTACTACACAATCTTTTGTGTTCTGTTAAATTTCTATCACAAACATGGTAAGCACACAAATCTGATTTTATTGTAACAAAAACAAAGACAGAACTTTGCAGAATTCTTATCCTAAGTTTTGGAGCACCTTAAAGACTAAAAAACCTTTATTTGTCATAAGTTTCAGGAATTGTAGCTTCTTCAGATGTTTTCTTATTTTAGAGAAGTCTTATGGTTAAACTTGTTTTAAGCGATTGAATATTTTTGCAACAAATTAATTAAATTTGAATAAGCAAGCCATGTCACCAGAACATCAATGTAAGTGCATTTTATCTTTTTGTTTGTTTGTTTTTAAAGATTTTGAAAGAAATGTGTGCTAACATACAATTCAATAAGCAGGGTCTATCACTCACGGTTACTTGAAGCGCATCTTAAAAGTCATTCAGTCTCACTAACTGAAAACCAACCCCTAAGTGGTCAATCAACTAAAGCTTTAGCTGATTAATGTACTAATTAAGCCAATTAAAGCTTACAGTTCTTATTAATTTCCCAGATGCTTCATCATTCGCTATTTGCCTTCAGAATGGTTACACAGCCATTTGGAACTGGCTTGGCCTAGAAGAGGTCAAACAGATTGTGCTGACCTTGGTTTCCCATTCCCATTAGTTTATTTGACGAGATTCTTTGTGCCTTCAAATCTCTCCTTCAGCTCCACTTCAGATATGTAGCTATTCCAGCGATGCCAAAAATAGGAGAAGGACAGATCCTGTGAGATATTTTGAAAAGGGCACATGTGACAATGCAATCTGTCTCCAGTTCTTAATAAGAACTCAAACAAATACTTCCAAAGCTGACATTATTACAGTAAGCAAGAGCAGAAAGCACACATCATGGTCTCCATGCAACCTGTAGACTTCCCAGATGTCAGTCACCTACAAGTTTTATAATTACTCGTAGAGATCAGCACAAAATGCTGATTTGGCAATTCAGTACAGTTTGTTTCCCGGCTGAAGAGCTTATCCACGGCTTGGTGCCCCGCCGCCTCCAGTGGGCAGCCACTCAGAGGTACTGCCCAGAAAAGGTGTGGCAGGGTGCCACCATTGCATGGTTGCCCACTGGAGGAGCGGACAATGAACTACGCATGAGCTGTTTGGCTGAGAAATGAACCGTGCTGAACTGCCAAACCAGCAGTACGTGCCCACTTCTATTTACTCACAATTGGCTACATGGATAGGGATGATGGGAATTGTAATACAGCAACATCTGGAGGTGTGCAGGTGCCAATCTTTGCTTCAGCACTGTGCATATATACACACCAATGCAATTTCAGCAACAGAAATTGTCCAACAAAGTACACAAACAAAAGATCTAGGAATAGATAGAGCCTCGTGGTGCAGTGGTTAAACTGTTGTAAGGTAAAGGTAAAGGTTCCCCTTGACAATTTGTCCAGTTGTGTCCGACTCTAGGGGGCGGTGCTCATCTCCGTTTCCAACCCATAGAGCTAGCGTTTGTCCGAAGACTATCTTCCGTGGTCACGTGGCCAGCGCGACTAGACACGGAACGCCGTTACCTTCCCACTGTGGTGGTACCTATTTATCTACTCGCATTTTTACATGCTTTCGAACCGCTAGGTTGGCGGGAGCTGGGACAAGCGACGGGAGCTCACTCCGTCATGTGGATTCGATCTTACGACTGCGTTTCTTCTGATCTTGCAGCACAGAGGCTTCTGCGGTTTAACTGCAGCGCCACCACGTCCCTGTTGTACTGCAGCCAAAACTGTGCTCACGACCCGGGGTTCAATCCCAGGTGGCCGGCTCAAGGTTGACTCAGCCTTCTATCCTTCCGAGGTCAGTAAAATGAGTACCCCACTCGCTGGGGGGGGGGGGAAATGTGTAGCCTGCATAATTAACTTGTAAACCGCCCAGAGAGTGCTTGAAGCGCTATGGGACAGTATATAAGCAGCACGCTTTGCTTTATACAATAGATTGTAAAAAGTTAATAACTTGACCTGATTTGTGTGCTTACTTCTTTTGGTTCATTTGGTCTCATAGTGAAATTCAGGGAGCAGAGTTCTGAAATCTGTGCTCATTCTTCATAGAGATGGAGTAGGGATGGACAACTGAGAATCTTGAAAGATTAGGGATTAGCACTGCTGGGTTAAGCAGCGTTTCCAAACTTTTTACACATGGTTGATTAAAACTGATCTAAATTATACTTGGGATGGCTAAATGAGAAAGAAACAGTGGGGTTCCTGTAATTGTAACAGTTTTGTAGAATAGAGAGTTTCTACAATTGTAATTTATCAGGCAAGCCACATACTCTGAAATCTCATCAGTGTAACCACTGAAAGTGTAAGAACCTCCTCTTGCATCTAGCTATATTAAGAACTTCTAAATGAAATGTTGATGCACTGAATTCTAGAATTAGAAAACAGGCATATATTAAGGCAAATGGACACCATTTTTAGGCCAGCTGCAGCCGTTTCTGGACATGAATAACCTGGTCGCCGATCATTTCATGTTCACATCTACTTAATCTGTATCAGCACAATAAGCACTTTGAAAAGTAATGTCTATACAGAAATTGTCCACCCCCAGAACAAGAGATCAGTTTCTCATGTCAGTAATGGACTGAATGAAGGTAAACAAACAAACTTAATCCAGATAAGACAGAGGTGCTTCTTGTCAGTCAAAAGGCAGATCAGGGAACAGGGGTGCAGCCTGTACTGGATGGGGTTGAGCTCCCTCTGAAAACACAGGTGTGCTGCTTGGGGTGCTCCTGGATTCATCTCTAAGTCCAGATTTTATTTATTTTATGTATTTATTGAATTTATATGCCATCCCATTACTGCAATACACTATTCTAGGCAGCATAATAAAATAAGCAAACACATACCAGTAAACTTATAAATAAACAATCTAAGAAATAAAAATAAATGGCACCAAAAGGCATAGGATTCTGACCATTACATTATTATGGTCAGAATCTGATTAGCAGTTTATGCTTGTGCAAGTAAAATTGAATATGTCTTGGAGGCAAATTGATAATCATTAATAAGGTGCTGGTTGTGTTCCTCTTGTTGTTGTTATATGCCATCAAGTCACCTCCAACTCATGGCAATCCTATGAACGTGTGATCTCCAAAATGTCCTATCCTCAACTGCCATGCTCAGCTCTTGTAAACTCAAGCCGGTGACTTCCTTTAGGGAGTCAGTCCATCTTGCCTTCCTCTTTTCCCACTGCCTTCCACCTTTCCCAGCATTATTGTCTTTTCCAGAGAATCCTGTCTTCTCATATGATGTGCCCCAAATCAGTTTCAACATTTTTTTGCCTCCAGAGATAGTTCAGCCTTGATTTGATCTAGGACCCACTTATTTGTCTTTCTGACAGTCCAGGGCATGTGTTCTGGCATGTGTTCCTGAGGCATGCCCAGTTACAAACAGGTGTGTACCCAGAAGCACAGCTTGCACCTTGTTAATGAATGGCAATGGCTTACATGATTTCCCTTATGCAAGTGGAAAATACTTATAGGATTATATTATATTATATTATATTATATTATATTATATTATATTATATTATATTATATTATGTTATATTATATTATATTATATTATAACCCACCATCACTTTATATAATAATAGCACAGCCATGTAACTGATGTTGGCCTAACATAACGTGCAACTCAGAACAAACTGCCACCTGTGTTTTGTCACTGTCATTCAAGATGTTGCTTGCAGATTTTGTGATGTTTGTGCCAGTAATTAAACTGTGCTAGCAAAGCACTATTAAATTAAGTTATTGTAGAAAGGAGCAAAAATAATTGATCAGATCTGACTGGCTCATCAATTCCCCCCCCCCCAATGTAATGAAACTGGGGGTGGTGGGTAGAGAGGGAAAAGTTGGGAGGAAGGGGGCACATCAATTAAAAAAGAACATGCTGGAGTCTCAGAAGCCATTAACATTGATTTCATTCCAGGGGACCAGCTCCGGTGGCTTGGCAGAAGGCTGGGCGTGATACTTTAAAGAGGCATATAGAGAGAGGGTTTTCTAGTGACAGAATATAAAGGCAGCTCCACAAGGAGTAGAAATGAAAAGGAATCACTCCAGAGAATTATAGAGCTTGATGGGTAGCTGTTGGGCTGGTTGTATTCCTTGTGTTTTTAACACAACATTTTAGCTTTAGGCCTTCAATCTGGGACCTTCTTGTAACAATTTGGTCAGACAAGTCACGGAAACAGAACCGTTGTTTGCAATGGCAGGATTTTTGGGAGCGTCAGTGGAAGAGCACCTGATCCAGGAAGGGTGTTGTGGAGTCTCTTCTACTGTCAAAGGTGATAGCACTTTTCAAATACTTGAAAGGAGGGACAGGATCTGTTCTTGATCAACCCAGATTGCAGGACATGTAATAATGGGCTCAAGTTACAGGAAGCCAGATTTAAGCTGAATATCAGGGGGGAAAATGCTTAATGGTTAGACAATGGAACCAATTACCTCAGGAGATGGTGAGTGCTCCAACACTGGAGACGTTCAAGAGAAAATTGGAAAACCATCGGACAGATCTGCTTTGATTTGGACTTCTGCATTGAACAGGGAGTTGGATTTGATGACCTTATAGACCCCTTCCAGCTCAATTATTCTACAGTTCTATGATTCAATGATATGATGGCTTGACCAGTGGTGGAGTGTAGACACATATGCTTATTTTTTTATTGATAAACCAGTTCTATCAGATTTCATTGCCATCTGGACCAGGTCTTTAGTAATGTTACTGGGGGTCTTAATTAGGGATGTAACAAATTCTCCCAAAATTACTCTTCTTGATGGGCTGTCTCAATATATCGAGAAAGCCTGTGAAGAAATATAGCAAGATTCCCTAATGGGGTGCCTGCTGAAGCTGAGAGACATGGAAGGAGGAAAGAGGTGCCTTAAAATTTAACCGCACTCTAACCAATTGGACAAAGCAAGGATCAGGCTCATCACAGTACCACAGTGGCACAGAAGTAAGTGTGTGTGTGTGTGTGTGCACGTGCGTGTGTGTGTGCATGTGCATGTGCGCACGTGCATGTGCATGCGTGTGTGTGTGTGTGTGTGTGCGTGTGCGCACATTTCTATGTGCATATATATTTAAGAGTTCAAGGTAAGAATCTACCAGGCCAGTCCTACTTTTAGGCATACAACACCCTGCCCAACTGACCCTCAACTCCACTTCCAACCAGCAGGGTGAGTATAAAGTCTGCTTTGACTGTGCAAAGAAAGAGGTTGGGGTAACTGCATGTCACTTCCTGCCCCACCACGCTTAACATATATCAGCAACCACTGACATGCTAACGTGTCTATTATGAGATAGTCTGAGGAGCCTCCCTTTTCTTGTGGACTGCTGCAACCAAAGCCACAGCTTGTGGAACTCAAAGGAATTCATTTCCTCCCCCATTAATACCCCAGAAGCAAACCTATGTCATTACCCGGTTTCCCTGAAAATAAGACCTAAGCTGAAAATAAGCCCTAGTATGATTTTTCAGGATGCTCGTAATATAAGCCCTACCCCCAAAATAAGCCCTAATTAAGTGAAACCCTGCCCTCCACCATTGTGCAGCAACCAGAAGATGACATGACTGTATTTGAATAAATGTAGATGGTTGTACATGGAAAAAATAAAACATCCCCTGAAAATAAGCCCTAATACTTTTTTTGGAGCAAAAATTAATATAAGACCCTGTCTTATTTTCGGGGAAACAACGGTATGTAGCACTTTTCCACAGGAATTCATGGTCTCATTTTCCAAGTGAGAAAAACCGTGCTGCTTTGGAATACAACACTAAGCCACAGCTGCAGTTGAAAGCACTCCCAGCCCAAAGTCCTCATATCATAGTTTTACCCACCTGACTATTTTCATAGAATATTTACTTTGGGAAGGTTCCCTGTTCAAGTGAGCACCTCTCTAAAATGTCTTCGTTTAAAAAATTGGAAAAAGTTTAAAGAACGTGAGACTTACTGGCTGGAATCTAGTAGTAACTCACAACTAGAGTAAGCCCATTGAATCAATGGAATTTACAGCCAAGTCAACTCACCAAACTCCAGCTGATTCAATGACCCCATGTTTAATAGCAACCCCAGTAAAGATTTGAAGGTAAGTGAAATATTTTAGATTTGGTTCTGCCAGCTCCATTTCCCCCGTGAGTTTCCATGGCCAAGTGGGGATTTGAACCCACTCCTCCAGAGTCTTAGTCCATCACTCTATCCACTGCCCCACATTGGGAATCTCTATGCTCAGTGATTAACATCCAAATCAGTCACACATCGTTCCCCTCACTTTAAGACATGCTCCCACTTTCTTGCTTGTTTGTATCACTCCAGACCTTGCTCTGTCCCTTTGCATTATCTTTGGCCATCTAGAACCACCTCCTAGTTATCTCTCTGCTTCATAGAATCATAGAATCCAAGAATCCTAGAATCCACAGAGTCGGAAGAGACCACAGGGGCCATCGAGTCCAACCCCCTGCCATGCAGGAACTCCATCAAAGCACTCCCGACAGATGGCCATCCAGCCTCTGCTTAAAAACCACCAAAGAAGGAGACTCCACCACACTCCGAGGCAGCCTATTCCACTGCCGACCAGCTCTGACTGTCAGGAAGTTCTTCCTGAGATTCAGGTGGAAGCTCTTTTCCTGTAGTTTGAAATCATTGCTCCCTGTCCTAGTGTCAGGATTCCTAGCTCCCTAAGCCGCTCCTCATAGGACATGGCTTCCAGACCTTTGACCATTTTGGTCGCCCTCTGGACACGTTCCAGGTTGTCAACATCCTTCTTGAATTGAGGTGCCCAGAACTGGACACAATTCTCCAGGTGAGGTCTGACCAAAGCAGAATAAAGTGGTACTGTCACTTCCCTTGATCTAGACACTATACTCCTATTGATGCAACCAAGAATTGCATTGGCTTTATTGGCAGCCGCATCACACTGCTGACTCATGTTCAGTTTGTGGTCTACCAAGACTCCTAGATCCCTTTCACAGGTTCTCTTGTCTAGCCAGGTGTCTTCCATCCTATATCTGTGCAGTTCATTTTTTCTGCCTAGGTGTAGGACCTTACATTTCTCCATGTTTAAATTCATTTTGTTAGTTTTGGCCCAGGACTCTAATCTGTCTAGGTCATTTTGAATTTTAATCCTGTCCTCTGGGGAATTAGCAACCCCTCCCAATTTGGTATCATCTGCAAATTTAATCAGCATACTCTCTATTCCTTCATCCAAGTCATTGATAAAGATGTTGAATAGCACAGGGCCCAGAACAGAACACTGAGGTACCCCACTAGTTACCTCTCTCCGGGATGAAGAGAAGCCATTGGTGAGCACCCTTTGGGTTCGGTCAGCCAACCAATTACAAATTCACCTAACAGTAGCACTGTCCAGCCCACATTTTACTAGCTTCCTTGCCAGAATATCATGGGGAACTTTGTCGAAGGCCTTACTGAAATCAAGATATGCTACATCCACAGCATTCCCTTTATCAAGCCTGTAACTCTATCAAAAAAAGAGATCAGATTAGTCTGGCATGACTTGTTTTTGAGAAACCTGTGTTGACTTTTAGTGATGACAGCATTGCTTTCTAAATAATAACAAACTGTCTGTTTAATGATCTGCTCTAGAATTTTTCCAGGAATTGATGTCAGGCTGAGTGGGCGATAATTATTTGAGTCTTCTTTTTTTTCCCTTTTTGAAGATAGGGACCACATTTGCCCTCCTCCAGTCTGTGGGGACTTCTCCTGTTCTCCAAGAATTCTCAAATATTGCCAATGGTTCTGAAATTACATCTGCCAGTTCTTTTAATATCCTTGGATGTAATTCATCTGGCCCTGGATAGTTGAATTCATTTAGAGTAGCCAGGTATTCCTGTACTACTTCTCTACCTATTCTGTGCTGCATTTCCCCCACTACATCACCTGCTCTTCGCCCCTCAGGTTGAGCACTATTTTCCTTTTTGGAGAAAACTGAGGCAAAGAAGGTGTTGAGAAGTTCAGCCTTTTCCCTGTCCTCTGTTAGTAGTTGGCCATCTTCTCCACGCAGAGACCCTATCATTTCCTTGTTTTTCCTTTTGCTGCGGGCATAACTAAAAAAGCCCTTTTTATTGTTTTTAATCTGTCTGGCAAGCCTGAGTTCATTCTGCACTTTTGCTTTTCTTACCTTCCCCCTACATATACTGGCTATTTGCTTGTATTCCTCTTTGGTGTTTTCCTCATTTTTCCATTTCTTGTACATGTTTTTTTAATACTTAGTTCAGTTGAAAGTTGAAAGTCAACCATTCTGGTTTCTTTGGACATCTCCCGTTTTTCCTTCTTATTGGAACAGTTTTAGATTGTGCCTTTAATATCTCCCTTTTAAGAAATCCCCATCCATCCTGAACTCCCTTCTCTTTCAGTAGCTTTGTCCATGGAATTACAGCCAGTAATTGCCTAAGTTTACTGAAATTGGCCTTCTTAAAGTCTAGAACGCGTGTCTGGCTGGACTTGGCTTCCCCTTCCCACTGTATAAGAAATTCCAAGAGAGTGGGGTCACTCCCACCTAAGGATCCCACCACTTCGACCCCATTGACAAGGTCATCCCTGTTGGTTAAGATCAGATCTAAAATAGCTGATCCCCTTGTTGCCTCTTCCACCTTCTGGACCATGAAATTGTCTGCAAGGCAAGTGAGGAATTTGCTGGACCTTATGCTCTTGGCAGAGTTTGACTGCCAACATATATCAGGATAGTTGAAATCTCCCATTACTACTGCATCTCTCCCTTTTGAATGTGTGACCATCTGCTCCAGGAAGGCATCATCCAACTCCTCGGGCTGGCTTGGGGGTCTGTAGTATACCCCCACAATGACATCCCTCTTGTTTCTCTCCCCCTTAATTCTTACCCAGATGCTCTCAACCTGGCTTCCTGGATTTAAGTCCTGGAACTCTTCACAAGTATAAACATCCTTGACATATAAAGCTCCTCCTCCTCCTTTCTTTCTAGGTCTGTTTCTCCGAAATAGTTTATGCCCCCCAATAACTACATTCCAGTCATGAGTTTCATCCCACCAGGTTTCAGTGATACCTATTCTATCATATTTATTTTGCTGTATTAAGAGTTCCAGTTCATCTTATTTATTTCCCATGCTCTCTGCATTAGTGTAAAGACATTTAGGACCATGTGTGTTTTTCTTCCCCTTGTTGTTTGTTCTCTAGTACCTCTTGCCCTGCTGGGCTTTTCTCACCATCACTTGCTGAATTTCTGCCCTGAAAACTATTGTCCCCCCCCCCCCAGAACTTGGTTTAAAGCTCTCCTGATCAGATTTGTGAGCCTCTTAGCAAAAACATTACTGCCAACAGCTGTGAGGTGCACCCCATCCCCTGCCAAAAGACGATCTTTGTGAAATAGCAGACTGTGGTCCAGGAAGCCAAATCGTTCCTGGCGGCACCATCTGTGGAGCCAGTTGTTCACCTCCATTATTCTTCTCTCCCTTCGTGGGCCATGTCCTTCAATAGGGAGGAGAGATGAGATTACAACCTGCACACCCAGGTCCTTCAGCTTCTTACCCATATCCTCATAATCCTTTGTGATGTCCTGAAAGCTATGCCTCGCAGTGTCATTGGTTCCCACATGAACCAAAAGGAAGGGGTAAGAGTCAGTGGGATTAATGAGTCTTGTCAGTCTCTCTGTTACATCACGAATTTTGGCTCCAGGGAGACAGCACACCTCACGATTCATCTTCTCAGGCTTGCAGATTGTGGCTTCTGTTCCTCTGAGCAAGGAGTCCCCAACCACCACAACTCGTCTCCTCTGAAGCTTGGTAGGGGACACTTGATGTACAGATTGTTCCAGGGTTCTCTGCGGGCTGACACTGCTGCTCTTGCTGCTGTTCCATTTCCTGATTAATAAGGGAGAGAGGTTGGAATCTATTCTGTAGCTCCAAACTCTCTGTAAGGTTCCTGGGCCTTCTACTTCTGTTTGTGACATTCCTCCACATGTCTGCCTCCTGTATTTGTGAACTGCCTTCCTCCTCAATGATGTTTTCCATGTGTTCTGTATTGAAAATGGTCTTCACTGCCCCATCCAAGAAATCCTCATGCTCCCTAGTAATCCGAAGATTAGAAACATGGGCCTCCAGCTGCCAGACCTTATCTTCCAAGTGGGCCACCAACTTGCACTTGGTGCATGTGTAGCCAGGCACATCCTTTGGTAAGAATACAAACATGCTGTTGCAGGTGACTGGAGCAACTCCATCACTCTCGATATTGAACAATCAGGTCAGTCAATTAAAAAAAAGAGAAGAAGAAAGGAAGTCTGATCCTCTCCCTAAAACTCCCCTTCATCAACCTTCCATCTTTTTATCAAGCCTCATTCAAAACCATTTCTTTACTCCGTAGCCCTCACATCTTCATTTGACTCACTTATTGGTTTTTCTTGGCTGCCAGGGCTTAATGTATTCTACATGCTGTGTTTCTGGGACTGCTGTCTTCTCCATCCCTCCCTCCTCCTCTTTGCCTTCTGCAATGTACAGCATCTAATAACAGCCACCATGTATTGTTTAATTTTGCAAAGCACAGGCGTAGGAAAGGAGCTACCAAAAAAATTGCTTTGCATTCTTAATAGCCTGTTAAACTGGGCCAATTTTCCTTGTTTTCATCTTTGGATCCTCCTATATACCCAAAGGAGCTCTAAGAATTCATTTTCCAGCATGCAGATGTACACCTAATCTTTCTCTTCCCCCACCTCCTTTATCTTTCACCTCTGTCTCTTTTTCTGGACTTCTACCTTACCATGATATCTAGCGGAACGCCTCCTCCCACTTAGATCTACCCGAACCACTCATTCTAGCCAGGAAGGGCAGCTGAGGGGCCTAACGCCGAGGGAGGCCCGGAGAGAAAGAACAAGAAACCGGGCCTTCTCGGCAGTGGCCCCTCGCCTTTGGAATAGACTGCCCCCGGAGATCTGTCTGGCTCCCTCGCTGGGTGTTTTTAAGAGCAAACTTA
The DNA here is from genome assembly GCA_037013535.1 of Intellagama lesueurii. Classification (NCBI taxonomy): domain Eukaryota; kingdom Metazoa; phylum Chordata; class Lepidosauria; order Squamata; family Agamidae; genus Intellagama; species Intellagama lesueurii. The sequence continues at coordinate 21,445,753 of JBAJHW010000005.1, forward strand.
AGACCTGGCTCTTTAGGCAGGCTTTCCCTCCTGTCATCACTTGAATATTTTTATTTCCCCCCCCCATCTTGAACTATATTATTATTGTTGTTTTTTATTTTACTATATTGTTTTTATTCCATTTTTTATTGTTAGCCACCCAGAGTAGACTTTGGTCTAGATGGGTGGGGTATAAATAAATAAATAAATAAATAAATACTGCTAAAAATACTTACCTTAGCAGTAAGCTCTGTGGACGATTCTGGTGAAAGTAGTCATGGAAGTCCATCAAGGAGCTTCTTTGGAACACCTATGTGTAAAGCTTATAATAGTTGACTGTATTAAGAATCAAGTGTCTATTTATTTGAAAACATTTATACTACATTTTACTTCCAAGGGTTCTTTAGTTTGAAATATACAACAAGATGATGTTCTGCCCGTATGCAATGTTCTGCCCATATGCATGGACAGAACTTCCTCTTTTTGCTTTCTCCCTTGTTTGTTCTCAACCTCGGCTCAATTTCTTTCCATCCCATTTATGGAAAAATTCATCAGTGACCCATGGAAAGGACCGTGTATTTGCCTGCTTAGAATCTCTCTAAGATGAGGAACCTATCAGAAGAAAGGAATGACAACCCACATTCAGCACAACAAACCTGGTTTAGAGAAGAAATTCCATCTCAAACATCTATGAGTTAAGCACTCCCGGTCCTTTGATCAGATGGGCAAATCTGACAGTGCTGCTTTTCCTTTAATAAAAAAAAGTTCTTTTCATCCTCAGGAAGCTGTTTATGAATTTTGGTAAGCTCCTTTTTTTAAAAAAGAAACTTTTTTTTTTTTTACATATCCCTAGTGCAATCAGCACTCAAGCACATCTCTACATGCAGGAACAAAAGTGCTACTATGTTAACCTCTTAGTTCCAATTAAATTCTTGATTGCTGGAAAACTACATAACCCTGTTGTTTTGTAGGGACTTCTACAATCAGACACTTTCATTGATGGCTTCGAATGACATTGCTGTGAGACAACCAAACCAAACAGTATTTCCACTGTAAAATGTCTCTTCCGTCAGGATCAAGCACTTTCCTTGAGTTTTTTTTTCCTTTCACATATTTAAGGTGATTGCTGATCCTTCATTCAAGGAAGTTATTGAACTCAGTGACAGAGCATGTGATTTTCAAGCAAAAGATCCTCGATTCCATCTTCAGGATTAGATAGGGGTAGGAAAGAATCCTTTCTATAAAACTCCAGACAGCTGCTGCCAGTCAGTGTTGCTAATACTGGACTAAATGTATCATTGTTCTCACTTGGTAGAAAACAGCTGTTTAAGTGCCTGCTGAGATCCATATCTTGTTCTTATTTTTGAGTGCTTTTATTTAAGAGGAGGGGACTGGAATTTCTAGGCCTTTCACTTCCAAGGTTTGTGCTGTAGAACTTGGGAAAATTTCAGTTCCCCAGCCAACAGCCATGATGCTTGGGTGACTTTGAGGAGTTGAATCAAAAAAGGAACTAATTCAAGCTCTGAAAAGCAAGCATTAAGAGAATGTATCTTCAATTGGTGCAGATCTTGAAAAAGATAATTTTCTAGACTACTTATCCCAGCATTCTTCAGCCGATATAAAGCTAGGGAATACTGGGAGTTGTCATCCAAATCCTCACCACCACCTTTCCAAAGTCTGATCCAAATGCACTCATTCCATTGTAAGTGTATCTAAAATGACAATGTTACATTGCAAGGTTAGACATGTGTATTCGGAAATCTCACATTGAGCTCAGCTGCATCTCAAAAACCTTGGATTACCTGGAAGGGTGTCCAACTAGATTATTGGTCTGTCCCCAAAAAATTTTGCCCCCAGATACCTAGGTGTTACTTTAAATGCACTGCATAAATACAAAGCAAAAAATCCCCACAAGGAACAATATTCTTTGAAAATATCTGGAACCAGTTGGGGCACAAACCCACAAATACTAAGAACTCCAGCCTTGGCCCTAGGCTAGTCGTCAAGCGAATGCACCAGCACTGTGTAGTATAGTTCATCCCATGTGAAACAGATAGATGTAGCACTCAATGAAACCTATAGAATCATTACTAGATACCTGAAGCCAACCCCTCTAGATAAAATCAAGTAGGCATTGCACCCAGGGATATACAGAGAGAGGCAGTAGCTAATAGTGAAAGACTGAAACCATCTACATCAAATGTGCATCCACTTTTTAGCTATATTTCTGCTCCTCCCAGATTAAAATCAAGGAAAAGCTTTCTCAACATCTGTGAGTCTTGAAGGAATATCAGAGAATGCCAGAACTCTAATGCAGGAGAAAAAAAGAACTACCCAACTCTTAAAATGTATGGAACCAGAGGGAAGTCTAGCTCCTGGTCAGATAGAAAACTGGATTACTTGGAAGTCACTTAATTGGCTATGAACCAGTGTTGGCAGAACCAAAGTGGTCCTAAGAAAGTGCTTGCACCAACAGGGTCTTTTGTGAGTGTGGGGAAGAACAAGCAACTCCACACCTGTGTTGGTACAATCTACATCCCTCCACATGAACCATGGAAGACTTGATGCTAGCTGTCACAAATGCTCTCGATGTTGCCCATTATTAGGTGAAATTATTTGATATATTTATTATTTGTGCTGTGATGTTTCTGACACAAACAAAGAAAAGAAAAGAGCCCAATTGAATTTGCACCCATCCAGGTATCTTCTCTAATGGGACAGAAGACAGAAAATGTTTTCTGCTAATAGGAGTTCTTTGGGCCAGCCAGCTTGCTAAACAAACAAACAAAAACACAGACGCTCCAGGGAAGCAAAGGCAAACACTCAGAGAATATGTGTGTGCATTTGTGTTTAATCTTAAATTTATTCCTTTCCTTTCCCGCCCTCTGTCAATTTCTCCTCCATGAGTGCATAACTATGAATAGAATTCATCAATTAAGACAGAAGATTCTTCAAAGTCTTTCATCAAATTCTTATTTAGCTCTCCCTTTTCGTCTCTGGCTTTTCGTTTCACTCCTTTTCATTTCGCTTGCAATTACCAGCACAAACCTTATTTATATGTTTAATTCACTTTATGATTACAGGTACCTTCTTGCACTCTCTTGCAATTATCAGCAGGCTGGGATGTGACTGGCATAGGTAATGAAAAGACTGCTTTTCATGCCAACAGCCAAGAGTTTGATTTTCTTCCAACCCAGAAAAGGAACACATGATTCTCCCCCCACCCCCCAATTGTCTAGTCTAGTGAGTCACATGTGATGAGACTGCACTATATGGATAGCGGCCTTAAATCATCTCTGACTTCTGCCACTCCAGGCTTTGATCACCTCTGTGTGGAGATGAGAACTTCAGCAAGTTACCTTCTTGGCACAATGACAACCAGAATTCCACAGCCAGTTCTTCACATGGGAACTCTGCAGAAGTGTGAAAAAACTCAGTGACAGAGATGTTACTGGTCTTATTGAAACTCTCTTGGATTTCCAAAGAATTCCTAGGACACAATTTTGGAACCTCTTACATTTATTGTTTATTTATTTAAAGTATTTATATGCTACTTTTCTCCTAAAGGATCCAAGGTGGCTTACAGTATTACAGGAAACAAAGTTAAAAGCTAAAAAAACAAATTATTACAATATTTAAAAAACATTAAGCAAATATCATATTAAAACTCATAATAAGAGCAATAATAAAAACACAAGCAAAACAACAGAATAAAATGATCCCTTTAAAAAAATCTCCTTGGTCAACCAATCATTTAAAGGATAGTCTGCATGAAGAGAATGGTCTTTTGCCTGCTTGTGGAAGGATAGCAAAGATGAGGCCAGCCTGGCCTCCTGTGGGTAGATGTTCCAGAGTCTGGGAACAGTGACAGAGAGGGCCCTCTTCTGTGTCCCCACCAGATGTCCCTGTGAGGTTGGTGGAACCAAGACCAAGGCCTCTCCAGAAAAGCTAGGCTCATAAAGGGAGATACAGTCTTTTAGATAGCTTGGACCCAAGCTGTTTACATCAAAGTTGGTGGCTCCTCTATTGTAACATTGTAACTCCAGCTTCTGTCTGGAGCTCTTTTTTAGAGTGAACATGTTCCTGGCAGATGAAGAGAACTGGACATTTTCCATTAATTACTTTGAGTCCTTTTATATCTAATGATGCACTTACATTGTTGCAGTCCATAATTCAGTTGTAGGACTCCATTATGTACAGTCAGTGTGGACTAAGTGTCGCCTCACAGATGTTGCTGAACTTCATAGTCAAGGGTGGGAAAGGCAGAGTTTTTCCCTCAACATCTAGAAAGCCAAAGTGTCCACCAATCCCACTTCGGTACAAGAGATAAAGAAATTTACTTTTTAAAGACCGCAACTGCCAGAAAACGCACCATTATAATGACTCCTGGCCATTGACCATGATTCTGCCTATGTTGTTGCCAAAAAATGCCCCAAATTTTTCCAACTTCTGGTTTCCATGAAATGTTTATCAAAAGCTTGGATCTGCAAAGCCATTGTCAAGAAAAAGGAACGTTTCCCGCCTTCGCTACCAGGTGTCAAAAACTATAATGACTATGCAAACATCACCATCCATATTAATTAGTACTCAAAATTCTGCCTCAGCATTCATATCTAAAGAGGAACAATCTGCCTGATAATTCTGATGCTTGGCAAATAGTTTTCTTTGAGCTTCAAAGTTTTTGTGCAACTTTCCAGTGAATTGCCACAGAGGGCTCCCTTCTCTCCCCTCAACAGGCAAAATGTCTTTCTATGAAATGCCCGCCATTTTGAGGGAAATGCAGTGTGGTTGATAAAGGATGAATGAAAACTGAGGGAGCAGCCGGTTCTGTCACAACCCCCCCCCCCAACACATGACTCTGCTGCTGCTAGCATCTCCATTTATTAACTTGCAAAATAACAATCCACAGTTTTAATTATTTGCTTCTCCACATTCACCCTCCAATTCCATTACTCACGGACCTGCACGTTGAGCTCCCTGAGGCATGCATTTAATTGTTCCAACCTTCCCCTTCCCTTCCCCTCCCCTAGACTTGGTTTGTTGTTTCAGAAGGTTGTTGATATGTCAGGGAAATGGTGGTGTTATTAATGTGCCCTGTTTTCTCACAAAATTTATTCTAAAAAGATACAGAGCCTCCCTCTGCAAATGCCTCCTGCATTTATTTATTTATTTGTCATTCCCGTGGACACTCAGTTGGGTGCTTTCTAATACAAGAGAGTGCCTGGATTTAATTTTTACTTAATGAATGCAAACTGTCAATAAAACTATGTGTGGAGGAAAAACTGCAAAGCAGAGATAAGCCTGCTAGGATGTTGAGAGACTCCTAGATACAGTACCTATAACGAAGTGAGAATGGACACCTCCCTCTTGGAAATAAAATATTCCACAACTACTTGACATCTGTTAAGTGTGTGCTGTGCCTTTAACTATACTGGGCATGTCACAGGGATCAGGCTAGACAGAAATTCCAAATGTGCCTGAGTTGAAAGCATTAATTTTCTTCAAAGAACTGCAAGTTTAAGACCCCTTCATTATCAGACTAAGCCACCTGAGAGCTTTTGTCTTCAACTGCCACAGGTGACAAAAGTGTGTGAAGAGTTGGGTTTCTTCGCCAACCTGTTACAACTTTTACCATCTGAGTCAGGTTTTTGTGTGTGTGTGTGAGACAGAGAGAGAGAGAAAGAGAGAGAGAGAATAGGAGAGACAGAAAGAGCTAAAGAGAGAAGGCCAGGAAAAACTAATAAATACTATACAGAATTATGTGTATGTGTCCCCAACTTGGGACTTTTTAAGGAGAAAGGCCAGATAAAAATATTTTTTGGGGAAAATTAAATAAATACTTCTCTGTCTCTCATTCTCATGACTGGCGCTGTCTTTAGGCTAAATGGGGCAGTTGGCTAAGGCAGGAGATGTTGAAACATGCCAGGAAATTGTCAGTGCAGAGAATTTCTGTGCCCTTCACCCTTAAACTGGCCGACTACCTTCAGATGCAGTGAAAGGAACTGAGTCAAGTTAGATGTTATAGCTGGTGCATGGGTCTCCTTATCTGATTTGGTCCAGAGTGATTTGTACACTATTCGATTAAACTTGTGACTCAGATTCAAGTAAATCTGGAAAACTCCAATTTCTGTTAGAAAACCCAAATGGTTATCACCTTTTTTGTTTTGTTTCTTTTTTTATGCTGAGGCACATGGAATTTGGAGATGTGACAGATCTAGGAGGAGGAGGCAAACTTACCCAATTTCAAACAGCTAACTTCTGGGATTTGTATTCCAGATTCCTTTGGAGATTGCACTTTGAAAAGAAAAGGCTTGTGCGTCAGATGCAAATCAGTTTATAAATTCACTTTGTGCTGGAACCAAATCTGGCCACGCCACTTCTGTCCACCCCTCATACAGAACTGGTCCAATTTGATCAGGAATTTAGGATTTGTTTGAATCCAATACAAAATTTATGTTTTAGACTGTTGAGGTTCTCCAAGTTACACCTTGGCATTCTTTTTAATATTGCAATTTCATGTATTTTCGGCTGTCTTAATATTGGGGGAAGGGAGGGATATAAACAAAATGAATGAATATCAGTGGAATTTGCTACTAAGCAAACATGCACAGGATGGGAAGTAAATCATCAGCCATCTTGTCCTGCTGTGTAAGTATCACTTGTTGCGTTCTGAGCAGCTGTTTTCTAAATGAGCACTGCAAACACAATAAATTTTTTGAAGATTTAAAAATGTAAAGCCACAACAATACAATAATACAAACACAACCCAAATTGGATGCTACCAAGATGAGGAAGGAAGGAAGGAAGGAAGGAAGGAAGGAAGGAAGGAAGGAAGGAAGGAAGGAAGGAAGGAAGGAAGGAAGGAAGGAAGGAAGGAAGGAAGGAAGGAAGGATCATATGCCCACAGTTTTCATGCATGAGCAAGAATCACCTGCAGAAGTCTCTCTAAGCCAAACATGTCAGGAACCAAATCTCAAGGCAATTGTACCATTCAAAGCCTTCCCCTTCTACAATGGTGCATGGGTCAAAAATATTCAAGGCCTTAAAATAAGATAACAATACAGATTGCAGATTGCATTTCCAATGTCCCTCCTGCACTCATATACTGAAATTATATTACCTTAATCATCATCATCATCATCATCATCATCTTAGAACTGCAGAGCTGGAAGGGACCTTACGAATCATTGAATCCAATCCCTGTCGAGAAGCCAGGTACCTCAACCACTGAGCTATCCAGCAGTTCACTGATCAAGGTGATGTGAGTTTCCTACTTCAAGAGGAATAGAAGCTCCTCTTTTTTTGTCCAGTGCTTCCTCTTTCTAAATGAGTAATTTCCCCATCCACCAAGTGAAACCAAACAGCCCATAAGAGTTACACAGGAATGACAAAATGCAATCCCATCACCACCTTGTTGACTGCAATGGCAAAGTATTTCCTGGCACTGCTTGCAGAATTCTTGCTTTGAATGTCGTCCCCCCCGCCCCGAATGAATCTCAAGCAGTTTTTCTGAACAACGTTTAATTGTTGACCATGTTTTATTCCCTGGGAAGAGCCTCTCATTCTCCAGAAAGAACACCCTGAACAAATGGTTTCATGAATACAGCATTTCAGAAAATATATGTGTGACAGTTAAGAGAATCATATCAGACTTAATCCCATTACCTGGGGGAATACTTTTTATATTCCAAGCAGTGACAATTTCTGAAGCAAGCAATCAAGAGAATAATTATGTACTATTACCGAACAGCTCAGAAGTGGAAGGAAAATTATTTGTTTTGGGGATATGGAAACAAAATGATTTATTTTTGCATTGCAGTTGAATGCCATTTCCCCAAAAATGTACTCGTATTAAGCAACAGGTCCACTTTACCCAATGTTTTTTTCTTCCTCCAGAGGTTCAAAGAGTTACTTTTCATGCCATATTGCCTCAGGAAACCTAGGAGACCTAGTCTGAAAAAGTAACTTCCAACCTCTGCTGATATCTGAGAGTTTAAGATTAACCTTTCCCAACCTGAGTCCCTGCAGATGTTGCTGTCTACAGTTACTTTTATTCCTAGCCTATATGGTCAATGCCCGGGGATTATGGGAGCTGTAGGCAACACTTTTTGGAGAGAATCAAGTTCAGGAAGTCAGCACTGGTTGATGGCTCATGCCACTAATCTTAGGAGCCTCTCCAATCTTAGAAGATACTATGATATAGGCTGTCAAGTCAGAACCTATTTATAGCAACCCTAATAGGGCTTTCAAGGTAAGTGAGGTATTTAAGGAGTGTTTTGCAGTTTCGCACACAGAGGCCAATAGATTTCCATGGCCAAGCAAGGATTTGAACCTAGGTCTCCTTGTCCGTCACTCTCTTCACTACCACCACACTCAGTTGGAAACTCTGTGGAGCTAAGAAACTGGGTTGTTGTTGTTTAGTCATTAAGTTGTGTCCGACTCTTCGTGACCCCATGGACCAGAGCACGCCAGGCCCTCCTGTCTTCCACTGCCTCCCGGAGTTGGGTCAAATTCATGTTGGTCGCTTCAATGACACTGTCCATCCATCTCGTCCTCTGTCGTCCCCTTCTCCTCTTGCCTTCACACTTTCCCAACATCAGGGTCTTTTCCAGGGAGTCTTCTCTTCTCATGAGATGGCCAAAGTATTGGAGCCTCAGCTTCAGGATCTATCCTTCCAGTGAGCACTCAGGGTTGATTTCCTTCAGAATGGATAGGTTTGTTCTCCTTGCATTCCAGGGGACTCTCAAGAGTCTCCTCCAGCACCACAATTCAAAAACATCCATTCTTCGGCGGGCAGCCCAGAAACTGGGTTATGACCTAGGAATTCAGGAAAATAAAAGGAATGATTATCGGTCCTAGACCAGACCCAGAAAAAGGGATGTGAACCTCATAAGACACTGAAGAAAAAAGCAGGATTGGGATTCAGCACCTGCAGTCCATCAGCCACTGCTGCAGCATCCATACTGATACCTCAGTGTCCATACTGATGCCTCAGCACCCCTTAAGTTCCACCTTCTTGGCCCAGAACACTAATCAGCATCTAGCATTTCAGCACCCTGTTAACATATTACATGTCTGTTTTAAGGAATCTTGGGATCTGTAGTTTGGCTTAGAATTCTCTGTTGTAGGAAAGGACACGAGTTCTCCAGCCAAGAATTCTAATCACCTCACAAAACTTCAAATCCCATGATGCAGTAGATGAAGCCACAGATGTTAAAGTGGTATCAAATGACTACAGCTATCTTGTGCAGACGCACCCCAAGAATCACCACAGGCTGCTTGCTTGAATGTTTCAGCTGCTCGCCAGGCCATCTGGGTATATGCCCAAAAGTGTTTGGCTAAGCAATGGCCATTGCAACTTCACTGCAAGCTGCTGGTAGCCCAAGGCATGCTTTACTGCCATGTCTTGGGCGGGGACATGTCTTGGGCTGCTCCTTGGTGCAGACTTCATAACTATGGAGCTCATTCAGGCATAGCTGGAGGAACACAGAATGAGAAGAGAATTAAATATGAAATACTTTTCTGAGGCACACAACAACAGTTTTTGCAACGAAGTCCTCCTTTTTCAAAACCACAACGCAAGTATTTTATAAAGAGCTTCTTCTTCTTCTTCTTCTTTTAAAGGGATATTTTATTGTGTGTTTCCCCAAGGAAATAATATAATGAAACCAAACCAAACAAATCTAAAGAAGGTCAGAGGCTGCAATTTATATATCACAGACCTTCCACAGACATAACTTTCTAAATTCCAAGTGCGGTAGAGGATGGATTGTGTTCTCACTGTTGTGTTCCTTTGGAACTGAATTTCTTCTATTGAGCAATTAATTACTTCAGTGAAGTTCATGTACTGGCGTATTTGGTATTTTTGTTTGAGCTTGGTGAACTTTCCCCCTTTTTAAAAATCCAGTTAGATAACGAGATTTATATGTACCTAAGAAAGGCAATCAAAAAGTTTTTAAGACTTCAGTATAAATAAAACTGTTCCCTGCTTGTGCGAATTTGTACTCCCAGGATTTTTTTTACTGTTCTGCAAATATTTTCACAAAACACACACACACACACACACACACACACAGAGAGAGAGAGAGAGAGAGAGAGAGAGAGAGAGAGAGAGAGAGAGAGAGAGAGAGATGAGTGAAACGGCACATGAATGCTTTCAAAGAGAAGTACAGGAGTATGTCTAAATAGTTCAATATAAATACTTTTTATAGTAATTACCAGCATTAATTATAATAATCTTTTGATCTAATAACAGAACACTCTGGTCTTGATTTTATTCCATCTCTCAAAGGTCTATAAAGCCATTCTTGTCTAATGCTAAAGATGGGAACTGGACTTTCTGCTTTTATGAGGTTCCCAGAAGTTAATCCAATTAGTGACAGTATCTCCTTTTGATTTCTGGTTTTGTTCTCAAGGCTAGACAGAAAAGATGAAGCATCTTTCTAATCAAAGACTGGCTAAATAGAGAACAGTGGAGCAATTAAGGCTAGACTCCTTTGCACTAGATGAAGTCTATTAGACTCACTTGTATAGAACTTGGCTGTTCAGGTGCCTTTCTCCTACGAATTGTGGCCATAATCCAGCCACCATGTAGCATTGCTAAACCCCATTGGTTTTGCTGGGATGTTAAATTAAATTCAGTATGTGCTCAGGTGTAACACCTCCATCAACTACAGAAATATGACATGTGAATCTGTAATGTCTTCTTTCCCTTGGCTGGATTGGATCCAGTGTTTGTAAAACATTGATTTGTCAAGAGACAGTGGATAAAGTCCTAAGCAAACTTGAGCAAAAGTGAATACCATTGAAATCTGCATCCTTTTGTGTTCAAAGCTCTAAGAAATACAGTGACAGACTATCTAAAAGGTACAGTATATGAGAAGAGAGGCACAGGGTTCATTCTGCAGAGTAAAAGCAGTAGACATGAGAGCAATTTAGAAAGCAGCTAAATGCAAAAGCCAAAATGAGCGGCAATACACACAAGTGAACCCCCCTGGACATAATTTTATATACTAAGATTCTGAAGAGCAAAGGTGGATGTTCATAGGAATGTACACTGTCTTTGCAAAAACCAGACCAAATCAGGTGAATTTGTATCAAGAAGTGAGTGGCCTTGGAAGTTCTTTCCTCTCACAGAGATAAGGCACAGACAGTATGGCCTCCCAATGAATTGACACTTTCTCTCCCCCACCTCTCCTGGCCTGCTCTTCCCAGGCTCAAGCTGTTAGGCCTGTGTCTCAAAAGGGCAATTGAAACCATGATCCCCTCTTGACACCATGAATACACTTTTTGTATTCTCTAGAATTCTTCAGTAGGCTAGATGTTCAGCAAATGGGGGGCCGAGCGGGAGGGGGCACTGGGAGTCTCAACATTAGACCATTGCCTTGGATGAATCACAGTCTCCCAGTTCACCACAGAGCAGATGGACTGAGAAGTATGACAGTTATAAATACAGTTCGTAACTAAGAATGTGACACATATTTACAACTTTTCCTACCCTTGATGAGAAAGCATGCCTCAACACATTGAAACAGTCTGCTGGAAAAAAATTCAACTACTTTGAGGTTTGTTGGCTCTTGTGAAAACACCAGTCCTTTTATGTTGGCAGCAATTTTGTGCAGAAGATGTGTTTTAAATAAAATACTTTTTTTGCACAAAATACATGATTTCCTGTCCAAAATGCAAGAGTTTTCTCAAAAATTAATAATAAGTAACTCATTATTTATAACACGTCATTTCCAAGTTTGGAGTTTCTTGCCACAACTGTAATGCAAAAAAGGCATGAGTGTATATCTTTTGTGCTATACAATTTAGTTACTTTTTAGTTATGTTTCTATTGGTGAGGGGAATTTCATACCCCATAACAGAAGCTTGTCACATTCTGATTTCATAGTGGGTTTTTTTAAATAGACAAAATAACAATGATAGATATTTTGTAATAGTCAGAAAGGAAATAGTTACTTTTAAAAATTGCATGTACAGTTGTTCATTAACTACTTTTCACTACAGTAACCAATTACTTTTAAAAAGTATTTTTCCAAGCTCTGAGACAGAGGCAGAGGCACAGATAAAAATAGAAAGTGTTTTACACTATTAGATGTGGAGGATGACTGATGGGCTGTGTGTGGGTAGGGGGATATTCATAATAATGAATGGGGCAGGAGCTTCTGGCACTTAGGAGCTATTAACAATTCCTGCACACTGTTCAGGGGCAGGATCTGCTTACCCCAAATGATGCTCTTGAAAATGTTTAACAGCTACATCAGCCAAATTATTCTCTTGAGGAATGAGTCTCTGGCTTTTTAAAAGGAACCAGGGAATGCTTTGAAATGGTCGACCCTACCGTCAATTACTTCCAATGCATGGATGTGATGATTAAATGAGGAACTAATTAAAGGACATTTTGACTTGGAAATATGATTTCCCATCCATATCTTTTTTTTTAAATGGGATTCCCAGGAAACTTGAGAAGTGTCCACAGTACAGTCAACTGCAGTTGTTTTCAACTACAGACATATTGATGAGTGCCTGCAGTAATTAAGTTGTGGGTTTCTCTCCCCCCCCCCCCCCAGGTAGCAGCGTCTTCACTGCCATTCTTGTAAATAGTGGGTTTTCAGTTTTTTTGTTAAAGCTTCCTACCCTAGCTTCCTCCATTCCTTCCCCAGCAGGCGCAATTGTTAGAATCCAATCTAATTATAATAAAAATTATAATTTTCTTTTCATTAAAAACACCTCAATCAAGGTGAGTAGGCCACATGTTCTTTTGAGTCTGTAACTAGCTGTCACCCAGGCTAATCACATTTAAAATGCCTTCACTTTTAATAGGATTGCCTTCAGCCCAAAACATATGAATCCATAAAAGAATGAAGCATAAAAAAATATGTTCTTTATTATGACTTAACAACTGGTAAACATAAACAGAGTTTGACTTACGTTTACACTGAGTTACATGCTAGTTCTCAAACATTCAACTTCCCCCTCCCAGATACAAAGTAATTCTCTCAAGTTCTAGCCCATTCATAAAATATGACCTCCCTCCTCAAGAAGCAATTTAACTCTCCCCCTCGTTCTCTTCAGCTCTCTTTCCCTTCACTTCCCACAGGCTTGTCTCGATTGACTCTCCACTTGCATTCTTCCAGCCAATCACCTTATTGCTGCTGTTACTAGGCAGAACTAGTGAGGGTTCCATCACAGAATCATAGATGTATTTTCTCGTTTAAGGATCCTTAAGACCTCTTGGCCAGTTTCATATACTACCAAGACACTTCTAAGTTTTTCTTCAGGATTAATCTTCTATTAAAATTGATTGTTCCCATTCTTTTGTCATGACCTTGCTTTTGTCTGTTTCTTGTAGCTATTTGGCATAGGCTAGCAATTAATGGTGACAAGCCACAAGAGCCTCCACTGAAATGGGCAGCAGAGTGTTATAACCAGTGCTTGGAAAAGTTACAATTTTTTAATGCAAATTCCTGGAATCCCCAAACCAAGGAGAACAAATTGAACCTCCTTGGGTTGTCATAGATAATTTGACATAATTTCTTAATTAGGGAGAGAAAAATACAAATTCATTCATGTTGATTTTGGCTGCCTTGATTCTGTGAGACACCTCAGTGAGGTATTTTCAACCCCCCCAAATCACTTGGAGGCAAAAGTGTGAGAAAAAAAGTGTTGTCATTAAGTACCGTCCAATTGCCTCTGACTCATGGCAACCTTATGAATGAGCAATCTCCAAAATGTCCTGTCCTCAAATGCCCTGCTCCGCTCTTGTAAACTCAAGTCTGTGGCTTCCTTTAGAGAGTCAGTCCATCTTGTCTTCCTCTTTTTCTGCTGCCTTCAACCTTTCTCAGCATTATTATTTTTTCCATAGAATTCTGCCTTATCTTGATGTGCCGAAAGTAGGACAGCCTCAGTTTGTTTGTCTTTCTGGCAGTCCAGGGTACCCACAAAACTCTCCTTCAGCACCACATTTCAAGCAAATATTTATTTATTTATTTATTTATTTTGGCTTTTATACCGCCCATCTAGACGAATCTACTATGGGCGGTTTTTTCCCTGACAGCTTTCTTAACTGTATAGCTTTCATACCCATACATGATATGAAAAATGTCCAGTTTTCACACCCATACATGGTGTGAGAAAAATAGAATTATTATTTTTTCCATCAGGGTCTCTGTAGTGTGTGCAAACTGCCCTTATACAAAGCTAATGCCCTTTACCTTCCAGGAACAAAACACACAATACAAAGCAAATACAAACTCACTTGCTAATGGCTTTAAAAAATGCAAACACTCCCTCTAATGCTTACAAATCTTAAAGGTCCATGTAACCATGATCATGTTGCCCGATCTGCAATATTTGTGCTAAAGCACCACTTTTGTTCAAGTATTCTTTGCACAACTTGGTTTGATTTGCACCAGCATGCACACGAAAATCTCTCATTCCCTTTTGTCAAAAGAGTACCACAAAACAGGGAATAGTTTTGCAGTTCTTCGTCCCTGCATCTGAGGATGAGATAAGCAGGGGTGCCCATACCTTCCCTGAATCCATTTCCCTGAAGCATTTATAGAACCGCAGTCTATAAAGTTTCTACCCGCACCAAAGACAGCATTTCTGAGAATAGTATAACATCATTTTACAATGCTGGAAAGCTTCCTCTTGGCATGAGGTATTAATCCTTTTGACAGCTGTTGGTTAATGTCATGTTAGATGGCCTTTCAGCCGTCTACCTGCCTACATGACTGGTTGGTTGCCTGGTGGACGAATCCTTTATCTACACATTGAGCAGAAGCCTTAGCAATCTGTTAGGCTGGTCTGTTTATATAAAAGCTGTCTGGTAGAAGCCCAGCCCCTAATGGGAATTCAGTGCTATCTATTGTTGCTGTTATCAGGAGAGAAAATGGGAACTAATGGGCTAGAATATGCTAGTCAGGGTGCCTTTAGTTAATATCTTTTTATCTGTTCTCTCCTTATCTATAAAGTAGGATAAAGCATGGCCAGTTTGCTAAATACGTTACTTAATCCCAATGAAAGATTAATTAGTAAATATTTGCACAGAGCTAGCACTTGGGGGGAAAACATGCTGATGGCTAGGACTTTCTGAGTTACGAACTTGCTTGCTGGAGGAGACAGAGTGGGGCTGTCTCCTAAAAGGGTCACCAATGGCATTGCTTTGCCAGTTATTTTTAAAAAATTAATTGCTACATCTTGAAGGACCAAGATGTAGTTAGCTGTCATTACAGTTACAATCGTTAAGAGCTGCTTTTTTCATTTTCTCACGGAGCACAAGTAACTAAATATTACAGTTACTTTGAATTATCTTTGCAACAAATATATGCATACTATACACATCGGGTCTCTAGTACAAAGCATATATTAGTAGAGAGGCCACATATTTCTACTGTATAGAAGTAACTGAAACTGGTAGTTACAGTGCAAAAAGGGTAAAGGGATGCCTCATTATATTATAATTGCAATATAAATCAGTTATACCTTCTGTTTGCATTATGTGCTATGAAGTCAATTCTGACTTATGGTGACCCTAGTAGGATTTTCCAAGGCATGTGAGACACTTAAGGTGTTGTTATATCCTCACTGCTCCTCAATGAGCTTCCATGGTGAGTGGGATTTGAACACAGGTCTCTTGAGTATTAGCCTGACACTCCAACCACTACATTATGCTGGGTCTCCAGTTATGCCTTAGCAACTGTAAAAGGAATAAATTACAAATAGCTCATTGGTAACTAATTACTTCACAGCTCTAATTATTTGTTTAGGTGCATTCTACTGTATAGAACCAGGAAGGAACAGGAAGGCCAAGAATCAATTTCATATTTAAACTCTGGAAGATTCTAGATCTGACCTTAAATGGACAAGGCAGGTGAGATTCCAGAAATTCAATTGTTAAATGCCCCACCAGCCTGCTTTCTGAATCCATCACTTCCACACGCACATCCCCAAAACAAAACAAATCCAAATTTAACTCTTATCTTTCTTCCAGTAATAAATGCTGCATAAGAAGCAGTGATTCACTACTCATTGCTTTCTTTTTTTTTTCCCCTGGTATAATTTGAGAGGATCCTGGGAGCAATTAAACTAAGCTAGTGAGGTCTTACTCTGCACTAACGGTTCTGAAATCTCTGGGTGGCCAATAAAGCACTCATGCAGCTGATGACCTTGGAATGGTTTCTAGTGACAAGGGAGAGACGTATGTAGGTTGGAGTCTCAAAGCAATGTGGTTCACTGGGTCAGTTGGCTTGCTTCACAGGAGACTGGGCTGGGAGCAAAAAAAATCTAATCTCGTTGCAAACTTGATTCTTATTTTCCAATCTACACGGTTGCATCTATAGGCATAATAGTCCTTGCATGCTTGTTCCCTTGCCTTCAAAGTTATTGTAACTGGTGAATGGTGGCATAGTAAGCGTGGAACTATTCCCGGAGTCATCAAGTCGGGTGATGATGAAAACTCATTCATCAGAAGAAGTTGAGGGCTCCCTCAGGCTGTCAAAGAACTAATGAGAAAACACTTTCTTAGCTTTCAAACATGGCCGGCTACATTTTACAATGAATCTTGCCTGCTTAGGCTATATAGCAACTCATGGAGCTCTCTGTGCTCAGGCACATGTAGCCAAGTGCAAGTAAAATCTCGACAGTCAAGGAGCTTAGATGACAAATGAAAACCCCATTTTCACTCTAAATATGGAAACATTGGTGCCCCCTTCTTGTTCCTTAAATTCCACCCCAACTAAACATAAGAGTGAGTTCTTTTTTTTTTAATTGCCTAGAGATAAAGATGAAAACTGATGTACCTAGTACTAAGCTCATTAAACTCTGGAAGCTTCTAGATCTGGCCTAAAACACAACAAGACTTCCTGCCACCAAATACAAAGGTATTGAACTGGACTTCTGAAAACTACCCAAACTATAGATAGGAGGATGATGCAAATCTGCTATTTGTACAAGTTTATATTTCTGAAATGTTCTTCTGCAACATGAGTTATGTGTTGTATAGGGAGGAGGTTTTGCTGCAGCATTTACTTGAGATGGAAGCATAATATAGATCCTGTCAAATGTCAACAACAGCTGTTTCTGCTTTTCCAAACCCACACAAACAAAGAAGAGGAGTTCCCATTGCCCCAACTCATAATAATTGCCAGATTTCCCTTCCAGTTTGAACATGGTTTCAGAAATGAAGCATGGGGTGGAAGTTTGAGTACATGAAATTAAAGCTTCTTAGAGCAATGAAATTATGTGGCATGTAAAAGGTGTCATATGACATATTGAGGCCAAGACTTAATAACCCTTAAGGGAGGCAACCTCAGCTTTTGCAGACTAGAACTCTAGCACCATAGAACTCAAAGGGACCTTAAAGGTAATCTGAACCAACCCTGCCCTTATCTGTTAGCTGTTTAGGCTAGGCCGTGCAACATAGGACCAAAGGGCTTGTTGTTGTTTAGTCGTTAAGTCGTGTCTGACTCTTCGTGACCCCATAGACCAGAGCACGCCAGACCCTCCTGTCTTCCACTGCCTCCCAGAGTTTGGTCAAATTCATGTTGGTAGCTTCAGTGACACTGTCCATCCATCTCGTCCTCTGTCGTCCCCTTCCCCTCTTGCCCTCACACTTTCCCAACTTCAGGGTCTTTTCCAGGGAGTCTTCTCTTCTCATGAGATGGCCAAAGTATTGGAGCCTCAGCTTCAGGATCTGTCCTTCCAGTGAGCACTCAGGGTTGATTTCCTTCAGAATGGATAGGTTTGTTCTCCTTGCAGTCCAGGGGACTCTCAAGAGTTTCCTCCAGCACCACAATTTCAAAAGCATCAATTCTTCAGCAGTCAGCTTTCTTTATGGTCCAGCTCTCACTTCCATACATCGCTACTGGAAAAACCATAGCTTTGACTATGCGGACCTTTGTCGGCAAGGTGATGTCTCTGCTTTTTAAGATGCTGTCTAGGTTTGTCATCGCTTTCCTCCCAAGAAGCAGGTGTCTTTTAATTTCGTGGCTGCTGTCCCCATCTGCAGTGATCGTGGAGCCCAAGAAAGTAAAATCTGTCACTGCCAGTTTGCACACACTGCCATATCTTCCCCTTCTATTTGCCAGGAGGTGATGGGACCAGTGGCCATGATCTTAGTTTTTTTGACGTTGAGCTTCAGACCATTTTTGGCGCTCTCCTCTTTCACCCTCATTAAGAGGTTCTTTAATTCCTCCTCACTTTCTGCCATCAGAGTGGTATATACTTATTCTGCATATAAGTTAAATAAGCAGGGAGACAATATACAGCCTTGTCGTACTCCTTTCCCAATTTTGAACCAATCAGTTGTTCCATATCCAGTTCTAACTGTTGCTATATGTCCCACATATAGATTTCTCAGGAGGTAGATAAAGTGGTCAGGCACTCCCATTTCTTTAAGAACTTGCCATAGTTTGCTGTGGTCCACACAGTCAAAGGCTTTTGCATAGTCAATGAAGCAGAAGTAGATGTTTTTCTGGAACTCTCTGGCTTTCTCCATAATCCAGCACATGTTAGCAATTTGGTCTCTAACCAAAAGGCTACATCTCCCTCTATTGCATTTGTTAGCAAGCCCTGCCAAAAATACTGGGCACAAGGAGGCAAAGGGGAGCTTTTCCAGTGGGGGAAAAAGTCCAGTTTTTGTAAGAAAAAAAAAGGGGGTGGGGCGTTTTGGATGCTTAGATTTCCCCAAGATCCAGGGATAGCTATGTGCATCTCCAAGGCCTCTGGAGGTTGCTCACTCCTGCACTAAATCATCTTCTGCTCTAGGTACCAAAAGAAGCATGAGAATCAGCCTTGAAGTAACTGCTGTTTCAGGCCAATGTCTTCTAAGGTACCGCACAGATTTTCTCTTGGGCACCCTCTGCGTGTAGATTTCCCTTTCAAACTTAATGTAATCTTCCCCCTACACACTCAAGCACTGGAGTAAACTGGAGAACCACTGCCCACATGGAGTGCCTTGTACATGTTGGAGCCCTGTCTCTGTATAAGATAATTGTGTGCTGTCAATTCAATGCCAACTTATGGCAACCCTCCTATAGTTTTCTAAGTGCAAAGTACTCAGAAGTGGCTTGCTTATTCATTCATTCATTCAATCAATCAATCAATCGTTTGTTCGTTCATTCATTCATTTGTTTGTTCATTCGACTTCTATACCACCCATCTGGCTACAAGCCCACTCTGGGTGGTTTACAACACAATAAAACAACAACCCTTTTAAAAATATAGAACATAGTGGTTATACAGAAATATGAAGCAAAAATCAAAATCTGAATTACAACATACAATCACAAATAACCAAAATATTCCATTCTCTCCTTTTGGTGGTGCACTGGAACCACATAACTTCTCACACCTGGGAGGGCACATAACGCAATCAGCTACACATGCTGGTGGTGAGCTCAGTTGGCACCTCTCATAGGAGGTACTGTGTGGATTCAAACATTCAAGCCATGGCTCTGCAGATGGTAGCCCCAGCCCACTGAGCTATACCTAGTCTTTATATAGAGGCCACGTATTTGAAAATAACCAAGTAGTGGGAAATGATTTAGCTATTTTCTCCACTACAATATTTTTCCCTTGGCTTAGGAATGGAAGTAGAATGGAAGAGCTTGAAATATTACGGAGAACTAGCAATGAGCTTTCTTCTACCTGTCTTCGGGGAGTATTTCTTATAGCTCAAAGGTTGCCAAAATCTTTTCCAAAATCTCTTCCTTTAATGTCAGTAAGAAGCTGAAGGGCCTGTCATAATTAAAGCTTCAACTATGATCCATAACATTTGGGAAGATGTCCAAGTTCAGGACAAAATAATTGGAGCAGAGGATGAATGCATACAATATAACTCAACCCTCAGCCATCAATGGTTGGACAAAGGCACAGGCTACTCTTCTTCCCAAATCTTCTGATTGCCAATTACTGTCTTGTGGTATAAAGTTGTTAAGAATTGAGTTTTTCCCACCAGTGGTTCCCAATCTTGGGTCCCCAGATGTTCCTGGACCACAATTCCCTGAAATCCTGGCCAGCACAGCTAGTGGTGAAAGCTTCTGGGAGTTTCAGTCCAAGAACATCTGGGGACCCATGGTGAAGAACCACTGCACTAGAGAAGAAATGAAGTGAACAAATAAATGCACATGCCCAACCTTGGTCCTTGGAGGACTACAACCACACCTACTATTGTGACCTCCCACTTTTCTTGCAGTTTTTTTTTAAATGAAAAAAGCTATTATAGGGTAGAAAAGGAAACCTCTGAGCAATTTCTTTCCTCTCAAATTGTGGTGGGATGGATTGACTATTGAGGAACAGAGGGTTCTGGGCAGGTGCATATTGCCCATCCCAGAATAAAGCATGATCCAAAGTAAGATACAAAATTGTGTCCAACCTCATTATGGCTGTAAAAGATCTGTTTTACTAGCAACTGCCCAATTCTAAAGTACTGCAAGGACAACATATAATACTGCATTTGTGCAAGTAATTGTGTGTGTTTTGGGGATGCCAAAAGGGTTGTGAAGGGTGCTGAATCAGTGACAGGCACTAACATATTAAAATCAGGGAATTTAAGTTGGAGATTTGCTAATTGAAAGGGGCAACTTAATTCAATTAATTTTTTAATTAAATGAAGTGACTTAATATATCAGGCAAAAACAAAAGACAAATAAAGAAGACAAAAGTGTTGTGGCACTTTAAAAACTAACTGCTATTTTTAATATGAGCTTTTGTGGACAAGACCACCTTTTCAAACTTTCTTGAGTGACTTAAGTTTCTGCTTTAAAAAAAAAAGAAAGGAAAAATGAAGCATGCTGCTTGCATACCACCCCATAGCGCTTAAAGCACTCTCTGGATGGTTTACAAGTTAATTATGCAGGCTGCCCATTGCCCCCTCAGTGATCTGGGTACTCATCTTACCTACCTTGGAGGGATGGAAGGCTGAGTGAACCTTGAGCCAGCTACATGGGATTGAACTTGGGTTGTGAGCACAGTTTTGGCTACAGTACAGCAGTTCAACCACTGCAACACAATGCTCTATGCACAAACCTTTAACTAGATTCCACCTAGTTCTGGTATTCAAAACCATACAAGTACATGGCACTCATTAACTGATCTTAAGCTAGCTTGCCCCCTCTCTCTTTCAACCCAACCTTCTTCATGTTAACAGAACAAGCAGCACTAAGCCCTGGCTAAAGTTAATTTGGGGACTCAGCCTCCCATAACTGGAACAATTAAGCAAGCATACTTTACCCTGAAAGCTAGTGTTTATTCGATAAATACATAGAAAAGCAAATAGGAATCCTGTTTCTACCTAGGGTAGAAATGCAGGGAGTTATGGCTGTCCCTGGGGATGTGGTGATGCTGTGGGTTAAACCGCAGAAGCGTCTGTGCTGCAAGGTCAGAAGAAACGCAGTCGTAAAATCGAATCCACATGACGGAGTGAGCTCCCGTCGCTTGTCCCAGCTCCTGCCAACCTAGCAGTTCGAAAGCATGTAAAAATGCGAGTAGATAAATAGGTACCACCTCGGTGGGAAGGTAACGGCGTTCCGTGTCTAGTTTCCACGTGACCACGGAAACTGTTTTTGGACAAACGCTGGCTCTACGGCTTGGAAACGGGGATGAGCACCGCGCCCTAGAGTCGGACACGACTGGACTAAATGTCAAGGAGAACCTTTACCTTTACCTATGGCTGTCCCTTCACCTCTCAAGAACGAAAGCAAGATATGTCTGTACTGTTCCAGTGGGGCACAAGAAACAAATGGAAGGAGGAAGGAAGTGATATCATCAAGCCTATGAATATCAGTATATGTTGACGGAAGGTCAGTGTAGTTAAAGTACAGTCTAGGAAACCCAAGCACATCCTGTCTACTCTTCCCTATGCAAATGCATGCATCTCCAGCACTGAGTTGCTCCCAGTTATGTCCAACATCTCACAGCATTGTTGTTTGGACAAAAGGGCCAGGAAGAAAGGTATATATACTGCCTAGAGTTCCCTGGCAGAAAGATGAAGCAACAAATAAATGCTAGTAAGGAAACATTCATACAATTTACATTTAAGCAAGAAATGTGTAGATGAGATTTGAAACATTGGACTGATTTGGGAGTTAATCTGTGGAGACTAAAGGGAACAAAATCATGAACGTGATTTTTCATTTTTAATTTGGTAGAGCTTTCAGTGTAGTAATATAGCTTAAATTTAAATACCAATTTGAAATTAACTTAATCATTAAGAATATCCCTCTTTCAACATAAACCTAATCAAATTAGAGTTCTTGGCTCATTAAGTGAGTGCATTATTAACCATTCCCCACTAACTTTTCCATCTTCTGGGCAAACAGAATAGAATTCAGGAAAATGGTCCAAGTATCCAGATAAAGCCTGGGTAATGAGATTACAGAGCAACCCAGAGTTGCAGGGAGGAACCATGTTTGGACAGGCAAGAAAATTTCCCCAAAAGATACAGGGGCTGCCACCATTCCTGCCTTGGCCTTGCAACCTACAGAAAATGACCTACAGTATATATGATAGCAGATGTCCTGCGACAGTGGTTCCTGAACGTTTTCAACTCGCAGCTCCCTTGACTTACTTGGCACTGGCCAGGACTTCCCAATACAGTAGGACCCCTGTATCCGCAGAATCAGTACTCACTTATCCACTTATCCACTGCCTGAAAATAAATAAATAAATAAATAAATCCCAGAAATACACATCCCCAAGGTGTGTTATCAGGACTGACCACTAGATGGAACCAGATTTTTGTTGTTGTTTAGTCGTTAAGTCGTGTCCGACTCTTCGTGACCCCATGGATCAGAGCACGCCAGGCCCTCCTGTCTTCCACTGCCTCCCAGACTTTGGTCAAAAAATGGAACCAGATACTATGCTGTAAACAGGTGGCTTAATGGGAACGGACTCGTGGTTTGACGTCTTCGCGAGAAGCAGCTTCTGGTGAAATGGAGAAGCCCACATTTGGGGGGGGGGCACCAGGGAAGGCTCCTTTGCAAGCAGGAGGGCAGAAAACCCAGTCAGGCAAGACAGGGCCAGGGTTCCCTCTCTCTACCATGCACAGGCACCAGAGAAACTGGAAGTAAGTTTCCACTGTATGATTTTTTTTTGCGGAGGGGGAGAGAGAGAAAGGAGGGGGGAAGGATGAGACGATTCTGCAGTGCCCCTGACTGAGTTTTGTGGTGCCCTGGAATGCTGCACCACACAGTTTGGCAACCACTGCACTGAGACCTAGCAAAGGCAGAAAGAAGGGAGGGTATTGTTGTAATAGGCAGCTGTAGCAGTAATTATACTGCAGCCTACATGGAAGCTAAAGTGGACACATTGAATCGATGAAGTTTACATAAGGGTTGACATCATTCCGCCATTGGTTCAATGGATCTACTGTATCCGAAACTAAAAATAAGGTTTAGACCCAGGACCCTCATTCTCATTTCCAGTGCACGGCAAAGTGCTTTTTGGAGCAATGTAGCAGAAACATATCAGTTGGTATCAAATTAATTGAACTTTAGTTCAACAGAAAGTATTGAGCAGGAAAGAGGGGGAAAGCTGCCATCTATTTTGATTGTCCTAACTTCCTGTTCCCTGCACTTGTTCTTCTGAAATTGTTGAGGTTACTTCTTTAGAAATACTTCTATGATATGGGCCACTTTTCATACAAATTGCCCCTCCAGACCCTCACAGACCGGTAGTAGTCTCACCCACCAACCCCCCACACCAAACTATCAGACTCCCTTTACCAATAAGTGCATACACATATGCATACCCCAGTACTATTTATTCTGGAATGTGACAAGGTTCATTCTCTTTAAAGGCACACGTGTACCCTTAAATTTTATTCCGTTCTGCTCAGTAATACAGAAGGTAATACAAACTCCTTAAAAAGCAATTCGGGTAGCTTCCACATCAGCTCAAGGCTGGTCAGTCCTGGTTTGTGTAGCAAATATTTGGATACAAAGGTAGCCTTTGAACACCCCAGCTGAAAATCAAAGTTAAGTGTTGCTGAGAGGAAAGCAATTTAGGGGAAATGACAAGAGACTTATTCAGGAGTTACAGAATGCAGTTTCTTCCACATGCTTAGAAGGGAATGGGTATCCCAGTATCCTCTGCCATTGCTTTCTTCACACAAACAATGGCAACAACAGAAGAGGAGAGGTTCACCAGATGGAGAGCCTACCCATGAGTAGGGACCTCTTCCCTTTAGATTTGTCATAGCCTGAGTGAAAAAACTCTTAGCAAAGGTACAGAGGGCAGCATGGTGACAAAATGGCATTCTACAATGCCTGAACAAGGCTTAAGAGGAAAAAGATTGGGGTGAAACTAGATAGGGTGCTCAGCTCTTATTTTTAAATCAATAAGATGTTTTATGTCCGATTATGGGTTTTCCTCAGAGCTATGTGCCTGAGTGATCAGGCAAAAACAAGCCCAGATGTTCCTCCCAAAGGCTAATCACAACACAAAAGTTGCACCATCGAGAGGTGGGAAATGTTTGTATTAGGAAAAACAAATGTTTTATCAGGTAAGGGAATTCTTCTTCTAAAAATGGGCTGAGCAGCTCATTAAACTTGAACATCATCAGATATTGGTGGTTAAATCACCAACTTCATACTTTTTCTCATCCACAGATTCTTCCTTCTGAATACATCTCAGTCATAGACTTCTGCAAATATAGCTTTGAGTTTCAGTCTAGGTTCAAGCCATTGACAATTATTTTTAAAGTCATAAATGGCCCATGAGATAGATAATTGAGGGTCTGTATCCTTTCTTTATATACCTGCCTGATTATAAAGATCTATTGCGGGGAGGGGAGCAAATCATTGGAAGTTGTACATTTTGTGGCAACCTGGAGGAGGGGGTTGTCAGCTGTACTGTCATTAAATGCCTTCCCCAAGGAAACCCAACTGACACCAAAAGTGCCTTTACTTCAGTGCCAGATTAAAACCCAGCTGTTCACCCATGCCTTTAGTCATTAATGCTCAGGAATTTAATGCTCCAGTTTGTTTCAATCTTGTCTGAATTGTTAATTTTTTAAAAGTGTTTAAATATGTGTTATCTATTTGAAAATATTTAAATTGTGTGAATTTGCACATAGTGATTTTATTGACTATATGCTGCTCTGACATTGGTTGATGGGGCCTAGAAATATTTTAATAAAATAGTAAATATATATATTTCTGTCCTGAGCGACTTGCATGTTGTCTTCACCTGTTCGTTGTCTCTTGAAATGTCAGACCAATCAGTTAAAGCAGTCTTGCCCAACTGGGTCTCCTCTAATTGGAGTACAATCCCCACCATATGTGGCCAGGAAGACTATTTAATGGGCTAGCCTGGGATGATGGGAACTGTAGTCAAGCACATCTGTAGAATAGCAGGTTAGGAAACATTGGACTGATTGGCAAGAACCAACTGCAATCAGTTGAGCAGTATGCTAAGGCTACATTTGTGTGTGTGTGTTTTAGTTCTGATGTGTCATTCTTATAAGTAATGAAAGAAAATATTAAAATGACCTTTCCTTGTTGGTTCATGCCACAAGACAAGAAGCTTGGTATATAGTATATTAAATATGGGTGAATACCACAAATTAAAAATACAAAACACAAAATAAAAATGTCATTCATGGCCTGTTCTTTTAATGAAAATGGTAACTTTAACTTCTTTTTATTTTTCATTTGTGTTGTTATTATCACTATTATTATTGTTGTTATTATCACGATGATGATGATGATGATGATGTAAGCTGCTTATACATTTTGCAAAATTTCTAAAAGAAACACATTGAAACTTTACTAGCGTACACATATCATTGTTTAGTTACAAAACAGGTAATTACTTATCTAACTAAAGTTTTCTCTCCTTTTTTAGTACTCTAATGTTCTCACTTCTATTGTCATATCCAAAAGAAAAATTTTGGGATGGAGGTGTGAAATATATGGAATAATAGTGGTATCCTATTTTACAGTGATTAAAGTTAAGTTCTGGTGCCATGTTTTGAAAAGGACATAGCCAATAGTGAATGTGTCCAGATGATGAAGAGAGTTTTGAAACAAAGTTATTTGAGATGGATACATTTAGCTTAGAGAAGAGAAAATAGAGAGAAGACATGATATAACCCTTCATTGAACCTCGTGGCACAGGGGTTCAACCACAACACTGCAGTCAAGACTCTGCTCACAACCTGAGTTTGATCCAAACAGGCTTAGGTAGCTGGCTCGAGGCTGACTCAGCCTTTCAAGGTTGGAAAATTGAGTTCCCAGCTTCCTGGAGGACAATGTAGCCTGCATAATGAAGCTGTAAACCAGCCAGAGAGTACTTTAAGCACTACAGGGCATTATATAAGCAGCACACTTTGCTTTGCTTTTTTATTCCCCGTGGGGAGGGGGGCGATGATAACTTCCTCAATGGCGGCGGCGTGGCAGTGATGGCGCCAGCGGCACCACATCTGCTGCCAGCACCAGCTGCTCTGGATCCGGTGGTCTGGGGAGGGGGGTGATGATAATTTCCTCAATGGTGGCCGCGGCGCGGCGGCAGCACCACATCCGCTGCCAGCACCAGCTGCTCTGGATCCGGTGGCGAGGCGGCGGCGGTGCGGTGGTGCGGTGCGGGAGCGATGATAATTTCCTCAATGGCGGCGGCGGTGCGGCAGCTCCATCGCCCCCTATCACCACCCTTCTGTTCCTTCGCCCCCGCGTCGCCCCTTTTCGTTCCATCGCCCCCCTGAAAAATGAAATTGCCCCCTGGGGGGCGATATCGCCCAGGTTAAGAAGCAGTGGCCTAGATCATTCTCAGCTCCCAAAGTCTATGATTCTGTGTAACAAGGGGCTACCTCTTCAGGCTGCATGTTCCCATACCCAGCCTATGCATGTTCTTCTCTGGATTTTGCAACAACAGTACAGAAAATGGGAATATAAATCCACTGCAATACTTGGAGCCTAGCTTTTGGTCGTGCTGGGGAGAATACGCACATTGTGATTGGCTTTGGGGATACGTCGGGACAGGAAAGCTTCGGGCTAGATCCATTCCTCTGTGTCTTTCAACAGTATAATAGCAAATGTGTCATCAGCCTACTTAAGCCATTACAAGAAATGCCAAAAAAAAAAAAAAAAAAAAAGACTTTCCAGTGACAGCAGCTCAATAGGTTTTCTGCACATAATTAGGCAATCCTTCTATAGTTTTTATTGTGATGTTTTATGTTAAACTTCAATGAGCTTTAAATGGCTTTTGTTTTGTAATACGGATGCACAGCACATTGAGAATAACAGGTGAAGTACAAACAATACTGGCTGCAGGACTTGTTCTCATGGGTGGGGGAGAGAGAGAGCGTTCCTTGAGGAAAGCCGTGTTGGTTGATTGGTTGGCAAAACAGGGATGGGGAATACATGGGCTGAATGTGGCCCCTGATGTTCTCATCACCATTGCTGCTGATTTTGAGCAGCCTGGCTGTAGCAAAACTTCCCGCCACCTGCTTCTGTTTTCCTTGAAGCCAAGGCATAGAGAAAGCTTCCCAGAAGCTCAATTCTACTAAAAAACAAGATGTACAGTAAACATGCACCTTGCTTTAAGGAAGAACAGCGGTCTGGTTTTCTTACCACTGTGTTGCTAAAATACAGCAGCTCTGTGGCAAAAATCAGCAACAATGAGGGAGAGTGTATTTATTTATTTATTTCATTTATACCCCGCCTATCTGGTCAATTGTGACCACTCTAGGCGGCTAGAGTGTAGCTTCCATCCAAGGGGGAGAATGCAACTTCCTTGGTCCTGGGAAGTGTGCATCCTTGGTTTCAAATGTCCATCTGGTGTGTCTTGATTATAAGGACTCCTGAGACATCTTGTAGATGTCAAAATATAAAATCATCACAACAAAACTAAAAGAGTAAAAGCAAACAGGATAATACAATAGAGGAATAGCAGCCATCAGGCCATGTTGAAAACAGAGGGGGAGGAAAGCACCTGTATGTTTGCTTTATTTCTGGAGGTAAACAGAGAAGAACCTGGTTGAATGGACCAGCAAAAGACATCACAGAGGTGATGTGTCCTGACCAAGTGGGCCCTGCTCCTTGTTGTGTCTTACCTCACTTTAGAAGGTCTGCATCCTTTCAACCTCTGACCAATATTTTAATTTCTGAGCAAGTCCATATGGAAGGATGAAGTTGGCCAGCCACTTCTATCTAGACAACCATTCATGGAAGATAAGGCTGTCTATGGCTACTGCTCATCCTGGCTCTATACTGGCCAGGATCTCACTGATAGTTTATATTTGCATAAGCCAAATGGCATACGTTGTGGTGGCATGTTGCGGCTCCTCAATGAGGTGCTGGTTGTATTCCTGGCATGTGCTAGATTGCTTGGATGCACACCCGAGAACGCAACCAGCACCTTGTTAATTAGAAGCAATTTGCTCACAGTATTTCACTTACATAAGCATAGATCAACAAGATTCTGTGCATTACATCTGCAGTCCAAGACAGTATGTTTCTTAGTACAAGGTGTTGGAAAACTGGATCAGGAAGAAACTACTGAGCTCATGTGATGGTTGTGGCCTTCCCACTGGAGTATCTGGTTGGCTGCCATGGAATTCTGGAATAGATAGGCCATGCTGGTTGGAAAATTCTATGTGCTGTACTTGTGGAAGCAGATAGGAGCTAATTCATTCAAGCAAGTCACATAAGGCATATAGAGAAAGGGAAGGTAGTACGTAACAGAGACTGAGTTCTATAGGCAGATTAGAAAGGAAGTCATGGGTAACAGAGAAAAGCTGATGTACAAACACCTGGCTTTTGTACGAGCTTACGTTGAAGTAATTGTTTAACTAATTTACTAAGGTTTACTAGGCGCTCCACGGTGGTAAAGCCGGGTCTGGAGGCCATCCATGTGTCGATAGGGGCCAGGGATGGTATTGGGATCTTGCTGGGTTACCGCGCTCCCCGCGACCCAGCCATTTCCTTACCGGAGCTGGCAGACTATGTCTCCGCGGCATTGTTGGGGTCCCCGAGGCTATTGGTCTTGGGTGACTTCAACATACACGCGGAGGCAGAGATTTCTGGGCCAGCTCTTGAGTTCTTGGAAACCATGGCTTCCTTGAACATGTCCCAACATGTCAACGGCCCCACCCACGTGGGTGGTCATATGCTAGACCTGGTTTTTTCCACCAATTGTAGCGAGCGTGGTCTGATGGTGACTGACCTTGTGTCGGTCCCCTTGTCATGGTCAGATCACCACCTAATAAAATGTAACCTCTCAGTGGCTCTCCCCCCTTGCAGGGAGCATGGACCTATTTCTATGGTTCGCCCTTGAAGGCTACTGGATCCCATAGGATTCCAGGATTCCATGAGAGGGATTCCGGCTGATCTGGCTGGTGCTCCTGTCGAGGCTCTGGTGGATGGCTGGTATACCGCCGCCACCAGGGCTATAGACACGATTGCTCCTAAACGCCCTCTCCAACGCAGAGCTCGGCCTGTGCCCTGGTTCAATCAGGACCTACGAGCAATGAAGCAATTTAGGAGAAGGCTAGAGCGCAAGTGGAGAAAGAACCCGACGGATTATAATTGGATAGCTGTCAGGGTCGCAACTAACCTTTACCATGCCAAGGTAAGGGCTGCTAGCCATATACATCTCGCTAACCGGATAAGCGAAGCTTCAAACCAGCAGGCGGAGCTTTTCCGTATAGTGCGCGACCTATCCGGAATTGGTCACAAAGTGATGGGCCTCCCTCTAGTATCTCACCAGACCAATTTGCAGCATTTTTTAAATCTAAAGTGGAGGCCATCCGCCGGGAGCTCTCTCCTTTTTTGGATACAGTGGATCGAGCTGAGATGTCCAGAGCTCTGCCTTGCCCGGTGATTATTGATCTTTTTCAACCTGTGACACCAGATATTGTGGACAAAGTGCTTGATCGCTGTCGGGCCACCACCTCATCCCTTGACCCCTGCCCGGCCTGGCTAATCAAAGCAGCCAGGCCTATAACAACAGTATGGGCCACAGCAATAATTAATGGGTCTCTCCTTGAGGGCAGGGTACCCCTTGCCCTCAAGGAGACGCTCATTAGGCCCATAAGGAAGAAACCTAGTTTGGCGGGGGACGAAATTGGCAATTATAGGCCCGTCGCCAATGTTTCTTTCATTAGCAAGGTGGTGGAGAGGGTGGTGGCCGATCAGCTTCAGGCACATTTGGATGAAACAAATGCCCTGGATCCATTCCAGTCGGGCTTCAGGCTGCGCCATGGTACAGAAACGGCATTGGTCGCCCTATATGATGACCTATTGAGGGAGGCCAACAGGGGTAAAATGTCTCTGTTGGTCCTCCTCGATATCTCAGCTGCCTTTGATACCGTCGACCACGGTATCCTCCTGAGGAGGCTCTCTGAGTTGGGAATTGGTGGCCTGGCGCTTTCCTGGCTCCGATCCTTCTTGGAGGACCATCCTCAGAGAGTTCAGCTTGGGGAGAGGGTTTCGGCCCCGTGGAGCCTCAATTGTGGGGTTCCGCAGGGCTCGATAATCTCCCCAATGCTGTTTAATATCTATATGAGGCCGCTGGGTGGGGTCATCAGGGGGTGTGGAGCATCGTGCCATCAGTACGCTGATGACACACAGCTCTACATCTCCTTTTCACCAACTGCAGTGGATGCCGTTCTGTCCCTTCAGCGCTGCTTGGAGGCTGTACTGCAATGGATGCAGGAAAATGGGTTGAGGTTGAACCCGGACAAGACGGAGGTCCTGAGGGTGGGTGGCCCCACCATCAGCAGTTTGGGAAACTCCCTCTCATTTGGGGGGGTGACTCTCACCGCGAAGAGTGAGGTTCGCAGCTTGGGGATACATCTGGACCCGGCGCTCACCATGGAAACACAGGTGGCGTCAGTGGTCCGTTCCGCCTATTTTCATCTTTGGCGGATTGCCCAGCTGCGTCCCTATCTTGATGTTGGGGCGCTTACCACTTTGGTACATACGCTTGTAATCTCGAGATTAGACCACTGTAATGCGCTCTACGTGGGGCTACCTTTGAGGTTGATGCGGAAGCTCCAAATGGTGCAGAATGCGGCGGCCAGACTTCTTAGTGGGGTGAGAAAATACCATCATATCTCTCCCACTCTGGCCGCTTTACATTGGCTGCCCGTTCGGTTCCGCGTTGACTTCAAAGTTTTAATGATTACGTATAAAGCCCTAAACGGTTTAGGGCCTCGATATCTGGCGGAACGCCTATTCCCACCGAAATCTACCCGTATCACTCGAGCGAGCCAGGAGGTGAGGTTGAGGAGCCTAACGCCGAGAGAGGCCCGGAAGGAAAAAACAAGAAACCGGGCCTTCTCGGCGGTGGCTCCTCGCCTCTGGAATAAGCTCCCTCCTGAGATTCGTATGGCCCCTTCGCTGGGCATTTTTAAGACCCAACTAAAAACTTGGATGTTTAAGCAGGCCTTCCCTCCAGTCACTATTTGATTTTTCTTTTTCTTTTTCTTTCCTTTTTTTTTCCATCTTGAATAATTGATTTTGATGCTATATATTGATTTTATATTGATTTTATATTTAAATTGTTTTGTTTTTAAATGTTGTTAGCCGCCCAGAGTGGTCATCTGACCAATTGGGCGGGATATAAATACAATAAAAGTAAAAGTAAAGTAAAGTAAAGTAATTGCTGGGCTTAAATGAAAGGGTCTAAAAGGATCTTGTAGACACCCTGAAGAAGGGAACCTCACCTAGTGTGTTTCTGATTTGCAGCCATATTGCTGATAAACTGCTCTTCCAATTGTTGTGTTTTGTGTCAGCTTCTACACACTACAAAAACATAACCTTCCCAAGGCCTAGTCTCTGTGTGGAAGAATCCATCTGGCTATGAACTGCTGACCACTTGTGTACAGCCATGCTGAAATATTCCAGCCAATTGGCATTTAAGTATTAGGTCTCTTATTTCCTTTCACTAACTTTCTTCAGAGCACCCTCACATAATTTTGGAGCCACTCAGCTGTTGTCAGTCTGCTCAAGAAGCTCCCTTCCCATCTTTGTAAAACAATTCTGTTGATGTATTGCTGGAGGGAAGTTCTGAATTCAGGTAGCATTTGGAGACAGCCTTGTCAAGTAATACCAGAACGGTTGCATATAACTTATGCCCAAAGGGTTACCTGCATCAGCAATGTACTTTTAATGCAACCTAATTACACAAAATTGTGGATGGTGAGAAAGAAGGGGGAGAAAATGAATTGTGAAACTCCTGTTGGCAGACTTCAGCTCTTCCAGAAAAAACAGAGACTGGATTTTTCAGTAATGGTGGTAAATTGGCAAGGCCATCCAATCTCTTCAGAGCACTTTCAAATAATTTCTAGAATAATTGTATTAAAGAAGAGAAGGCTATGAGTTTTTTAAAACATACATAAGAAATGCTCTTTTGTAAACAAACAAAAAAAGTTTTTATCTCAGATTGACACAGAAAATTGCTAGAAGCTTGTATTCCTTCCCCCAAGTAGTACATTCTGTATCTATTATGTCAGCAATGCAACATATTGTATGGTATACTTACACCTTGGCTGTAATCCTGTTGGCATAACTTACACCATGTAAGGCTGAGGACATCTGCAGCAGTGGGGATTTATCAAAAATTAAACTTTTCCAACTTATCCCAAAGCTCCTGGGAATCACATGTAACCCCTTTCCTTGTGGGGGCCAAGGGACAGGAGGAGGAAGTCTTTGATTACTACAAATTGCCACTGTCGGGATGACTTTACCAGCAGCTGTGATTTTTGGTAATCAAAGACTTCATCCTCGCATCCAGAAAACCCCTGCAGCTTCCTGACAATGAAAGGGAGTATGCAGGAGTCTCAGAAGCCTCAGGACAGAAGCTGGAAATGTTTCATTTCTGAAAAATCACCACTGCTGGTGACATCATCAGCCTTATGTGGCAGAAGTTACACCAACAGGATTTCAGCCTTGCATGGTAAGCCAAGGTTACTTCAGCATTTTCAAAATACAACCTTGTATAGCCTAAATGAGGTAGACATCCCTTGCAGGGTGCTTCAACCACTGTTGCAGTTAGATTCTACCACCATTCCAGCCAGCTCTTTCAAGTGAAATTGGAAAGACACCATCCCGTTCCTTTGCCCCAGGGAGCAAACTATCTTGATCTTGGTTTCAAATCACAATCCCAACTCTCCCACACCAGCCAGTATCTATTCTGATCATCAGGGACAACCGTGATGATCAGAAAAATCTGGAACTCTAATCTCACCTGCACAGCAACATAGCTGCATGGATAAATGAGCAGGAAAGAGATCATATCTGCTGAATCAGACCAAGGACCTATGTGTGAATGATAGAAGCTGTGAATGTTGCTTTGTACATGTGCAACTGAACATTCAATTCTGCAAAAACCCTGCAGTTTATGAATGTGGAATATTGTGCTTCTGTATCCATGATTCAAAATGCTGTAGAACATCGTGGCTGCATTGCCAGCAGGAAAAAGGATGCCAAGCTTTACATAGCAAAGAGCAATGCCAATGGCAGCAGTCAAGATGGTCTACAAGATATGCTCTTCTGCTCACTATCATTCACAAAGTGACACCAGGCAAGGGAACATCCCAGAAGCTGACTCCTTTTTTCCCCCATCAGTTAATCACTTCTCACCAAAACAAAATGCATTTGTCAGGGTTGTTTTTCAACTCGAATGAAAGGTAGGAGGACTCTCACTCCATTATTTTCTTTAAAGAAAGCTTGTTGTTCTGACTCTTCTTTTTTGAGCTCTCTTCCCTCCCTAGGAAGCTGCAACAATGTATATACTTTGGAATGCTCTTGCTGGTAAGCCTGTGTCATGCATGCTCAATTTATAACAAAGCCCCTGTTTTGCCCTTTTGGAAGGCCTTTTTTTGAGGATCAATAATTTAGCCCCTAGAGCCTGGATCCCTTCCAAATAAAAAAAGTGGATGGGACCAACCATTGTCTTTCAAGATAAGCAAGATTGGTCTTTTTAATTTACTTGATCTGTTTTTAATCTGGGGACATTTAGGGTTGCTTGTTTCTGCACCGGGGGGGGGGGATGACAATTTGTTGGCAAGGGTCCAACTCCAAAAGCGGATGTGGCGTTTGCCTCTCCAGAAGCTTGGAGTCAGATTTGGATAATGAAACTTCCAAGAGCACTCTGTTAGGGAAAACAAACCTTGGAGCCCAAGATAACAAGTTACACAGAGTCTCTTATCTGGTAGCTTCGAATCCTCCCCTTTATAAGCAGAGCAAAGACGCGGACGTATAAGGAAAAACACGGAGAGAGTTCTGATAAGACTTATAGCATAATATATTAGACTTGATATATTAGCATTGGTCAGACATATATACATGGCATTATATACATAGGCTTGTGCATAGATCTCTAAGAGCAACATAACATTCACAGAAGTAATGACCACCAGACTCACAGAGTGGCAAAGTGCTGTTCTCACTCTCTTGCTTAAATAGTGAGAGCAGCCTATCACTGCAGACATAGCAGCTGAACGTGGTTAACAAGCACTACCTAAGCTTGTTCCAGCTGCATGCCATCAGTCATCCATTGACTTGACGTTTACAGGCATGACTTTGCATTCTCACTACAATATTAAATTTAACCCCTTGTTCACTTAAAGGAACAAATCTTGATACAATTTTACTTTAAAAAAATCATAACTTGAAAGCTGTTTGCCCAAATGTCTCCAACTGTGCCACAGATCAAGAGCAGACACTCTGCTACATCTCTGCCAAATTTAGTGGTGATCAGAGATCCACAGTTACACGTTTTTGTTTGGGCAGCTCTTGAGCCAACAGTGTGATGTGGCTACAAAAAAGGCAAATGCTATTTTAGGCTGTGTTAACAGACATATAGTCTCCAAATCCAGTGCGGTATTTGTTCTCATCTGTTTGGCACTGGTTAGGCTTCATCTTGAGTTTTGTGTCCAGTTCTGGACACCACACTTCAAAAAAGGATGCCAATAAACTGGAACAAGTTCAGAGGAGGGCAACAGGGATGATCAGGGTGCTGGAAACCAAGCCCTATGAGAAAAAGACTGAAAGAATTGGGCATGTTTAGCCTTGAGAAAAGAAGACTAAGGGGAGATATGATAGCACTTTTCAAATCCTTGAAAGGCTGTCATACAGAGGAGGCGCAGGATCTGTTCTCAATCAACCCAGAGTACAGTCCTGGGTTGATTGGTTAATGGGCTCAAGTTACAGGAAGACAGATTTCAGTTGAATATATGAGAGAAAAAACTTCCTAACTGTTGGAGCAGTACAACAATGGAACCAATTCCCCTGAGAGGTGGTGAGTGCTCCAGCACTGGAGGCATTCAAGAGAAATTTTGACAAGCAACTGTCAGATCTGCTTTGATTTGTATTCCTGCACTGAACAGGAAGTTGGACTTTATGGCCTTATAGGTCCCTTCCAACTTCATCATTCTATGATTCTATGATTTTTATAATTGCCTTGTAGAATGCTGATTTTCTCTGCTGCACAATAACATCACTGCACTCTCCTGTAGTGATAATGTATAGGCTCTTCCATACAACTGAGAAAACTGCACAATGTGCGCTACTTTTTCCCTGCACAGAACATCCACTGGACTGACATTATTTCTTCATGATAATGAGGTTGATTATGTCTAATGCAATCTTGTCTTTCTCCCTACACTTGATGCTAATAGCTTACTGTGTGTTGAGTTAATTTAGCTAAATTATGTATTGCAGTGAAGTTTTCCTTGACTGCCCAATGGTAAAGCACAAACACAGCTCCCTGAGTTGATTTCTGACTTCATTCTGTAGGTTTGAATTACACCATGAATTTCAATGCTATGGCAGATTCTCTTCCCACTGGAACACAGAGATTGCACAGGAGGTTTTGCATTGTGCCTCGGAAGGAGATGGGCACGCATGATTGCCACATGGGCATATATATCATCTTGACATTGTCTTTGGAGGATTGGGTTTAGGCAGGCATTGATACTGGTCCTTCATCTCCCCAGAGCTGCATGTGTAATTTGATGGCATCCACCTTCTCGCCCTGAGGTAGGAACAGTGTGAGTGATGATGTTCCCTGCTAGGCCAAGTAGGTTGAGTGTTGAGAAGCATACTCCACTAGATTCCATGTTCCCAATAATTCAGATTGTCTCAACATGATGAAAAACCTTGACAAAAATGTTCAGCAGCTGCAGGACACAACACAAGAGCTAGATAAACAGCACTTTCCCCCAATTCAGTCTCTCTAGTGTGTGTTAAATGCCTTTGTGTGTGTGTGTGGGGGGGGACCCTTTTAGAAGCAAGGTATACTCACAGAGGAAGCACAGAAAAGTCTTCACCTGCTTGTAGAAGAACAGCAAAGATGGGGCCAGCTTGGCCTCCTGTGGGAGGGAGTTCCAAAGTCTGGGAGCAGCAACAGAGGAGGCCCTTTCCCGTGTCCCCACCAAACAGACTTGTGAAGTTGGTGGGACCACGAAAAGGGCCTCTCTTGATGATCTTAACACCTGAGCAGGCTCATGAAGGGAAATGCAGTCCTTGAGATATCAACTAACCTGGTTAGTCGATATAAACTAGGATTCAAGGCAGATCACAATACAATTAAAAATGGATACAGATAAAAAGAGTTTAAAACAGCTACAGACAAAACAAAAAAATATAATGTTGAAATGCAATTTTAAAAATTCTAATATCAAAATACTTTAAAATGTACAATTGCTAATTGAAAAGCAATTTAAAAAAATAATAGGTACAGCAGAAATTAACTAAAAGCTCCTTTCTCAGTTAATTAGTGAAAGAGTGCTTGAATAAAAAAGTCTTTGCCTGTCATTGGAACAGGAACTTGGAGAGCACTCTGGGCAACATTGGTAAGGAATTCACAGCCAAGGAGCAGCCACTAAGACAGCCCTTCTTCATGTGCCCACCAAATGTCCCTGTGAAGGCAGCAGAAATGAGAGAAGGTTTTGACCTGAAGGAACTCACGTGAGACAGTAGCAGATACCTTGGACTAGTAATCACAGACACATCCTTGACTAGTAGCAGTGACTAAATTAAAGACAATTCATGATGGAACAAATATATAGATGTATAGTTAGAATAAAAGATGGATAAATGTGAAATCTAGTTTGATCCTTACTCTGCACATTCTGGACTATCCATGGGCCCCAAAATGTTTATTTTGATGGACCTTTAAAAAAAAGTACAGTTTTTCCCCTTATGTACATGAAAAATAGGCATATTTCTAATGCAAAGAGAACATAGTTAAACTTTATTTGTTCAATAAGCAATGTGTACAGTTTAGAATGTGCATAAAACATTGACACAAAAAAGGAAGGGAAGGGTGGTTGAAAAGATAGAACAAGATAGGGACAGGATGTGGAGATGGGAAGCGAAGTGCAGACATAGAGTTGCATGTACTGTATCTAGCTTCACTTGGTCCCCATTCTCTTAGACGTGCACAATGTGTATATTAACATATGGCCTAAATATTGTGCCCCATGTGTGAGGACATGAATTGTAATCAACAAGAACTCACAATGAAGTAAACATGTTGGTTCTGAAGGTGCTAAAATGATTGTTTTGTTTTATATGTTGAAACAGATTATTTTGGCTATCATCCTAATTGTGTTGTGTCAAGTCAATTTCTTCCTATAATGACTCTCCCAACATTTCCCAAGTATAAAGTACTTGGTTTTCCAGTTCCTCCTTTTGGGGGTACCCCAGGACTGTGTAGCTTGCCCAAGGCTGCACAGCTGGTAGAGCACATAACCCCATCAATCATAGGTGCTTGGCATGATCCCAGCTGGCCTGTATCCTAGGCAGCACAGTGGGGATTTGAACTCTTATGTGCTGGCTTCACAGCCAGGCACCCCATCTAATGGAAATATACCAACGCTACCTTTCTGAAGAAAAGATTTGAAGAGAAGAGTTTCTAAATCCTTTGTGCAGGACAAGCAATCAGCATCTTTGAGCAATAAGTGACCATTACAAAAAGAAACTGTTGATTTTCTTTTTCAATAGAGGGCACATAGACATAATTCTGAGTTATGTCCAAAGAGGGAAATGCTAAATGTATAAATATTTAGGCAAATATTCACAGTTAATGGCTAAAAGTTACGTATCTGGTTGCAGAGCTAGAGGCTGGGAGTTCAATTCCCCAATGTGCATCCAAGAAGACCCATCTTGTGTGGCCTTGGGCTCACTGCACCATCCCAGGGTGCCTCCAGAGGAAGGGAATGGTAAGCCACTTCTGAGTATTCTCTTCCTGGAAGACCCTGAAAAAGGGTTGCCATAAGTTTGATTTGACTTGACAGCACACAGTTATTATGCTCATTTAAAGAGATATAGCATTACAGCCTTACAGGAGTATCTGAGCCTTGAGATTACCCTGTTTGGTGCAGAAGCTGAGGCTTTCATATATTGTTTTGTACTCTTAACTTTTATTTTTCCCCAGGACATAATCATCTAGACTAGAGACCCGTTTCCCATGTGTTAGCAAGCATTTTTCAACAAAAATTGATGTAATATCCTCTATAAATATTGCTCATTTCAGCACTCTGCACTGGAGAGAAAAGGTGAACCTCAGCAGAAGCAGAAAGCAATATAAGAAACCAGAAGTGAGAAAATACAACAATGATTCTTCAAGAATTACAATAAAAGCAAGCATTTCTCATGGAAGTTACCATAATAAGTGTGTGTGTGTGGGGAAACAGCAATTTCTCAAGCATGACTCTTTAATACATATCTATCTACAATTCAAGTGTGCAGAGATCAAATGAAAGAACAATCCCATTAACTGAGTCACAATTTCTGAAGTCTTTTTTATCACTACACAGTGACTTCTGTGAAATCTGATATCCCTGCAACTTCCACTGTAATTCCAAAAATAGGGGACCTCATGGAGTGGGGAATGCAGCTCCCAGAATATCCCAGTCAACATGGCCAGTGACTATACTGGTGGTTGTTATCTTGGGGGAGGGGGGAATTTCCCTGTCCTTATACAATTTCTGATGACCCCACACCACATGCATACACATGTAGAGAACACAGGGTATAAAGTAATCTTGACAAACTACTATCCCCTTTTCAGTGTTCTTGGTGGCCATCTGTATCTACTCAAATGACACCTCTCTGGCAGAAGGGACAAATCTGAGCAAGCTCGGGGATGTACAAAAGTAACTGGACAGAAGTAACCGGACTAAACAAACTTCTGGACATTGCAGAAGTCCAGAAAGTGGCTCAGTTGGCTCTGATTCGTGTCTAATTGTTCAGAGAAGGAGAAACCCAGAAAAACAGTTGAAGGAATGAAACAGAGCACCGTTGAAGTAGACATTGTTGTAGTTGGCTGGAACAGAGTCTTTCTAAACTACAATATTTTGTGGTAGTTCCCTGGTTTGTTTTGTTTGGAACAGAATCCTCACTCCATAGAGGCATAAAAAGGTGGGAAATGGCGACTCTGACAATGAACCTAGTTCATTATTTATATGTAGATCGAGTCGTTTCTAAAGTTAAAAAAGGATCTGGAGAATTCCAAACCGAATGTGAAGGAAAAGAGGTAAGTTTCTCAACGTCCCATAAGATATCATGTTTATGTTTATTTCCATGCAAGGAAACCCCATGCAAATCAATGGCAATGCATTTCCCCCTCAGCAAAAACATGCTAACAAGAGGAACGTGCGAACGAAAATTAACAACACCTTTAAATATCCTGTGGCGTCACCCGCTTCCGGCGCTCTAAACCAGAAGTTAAGGAAGCGAAGCGCGGAGCTGTCCAGAGTGCTGAAAGTTCTCCGCAGAGCTGGCAGCTTTTAAGGGCAAGGAAGACGCTCCTGAATATCTCCTCTCGATGTTTTCTGTTTGATTTTAAGCCTTGGCATCAAGAACCACTTAACCTGGAGCTTAGACCCGACGCAGTGGTGTTTCTACCTGCAGTAAACCGCTCAATAAATCTGATAATTATTGCACTATTAAACGGTTGGCTCTTCCCCAGAAGTGGGCATTCCGGGGGTTATTTGAGTTATCACAGAAGCTAACTGCATGGACTACATTATTTCAAATTCGCATCATAAACGTGTTCCTTGACAACCCTTCCTTCCTCCAGCGGTATATTTTCACCGTCTGTTCGTCAGAGGGTCACCACCACTTCTCCCTAGGAGAACTTTCTAGCCGGCTTGCAGGCAAACCGTGAAATTTCTCTGTTTACCCAAAGAGCTGACATCTCAGGCTCCATAAATGTACAGAGTAAATATCCGCAGTTGGATGCTGAAAGGGACGAGGAAAGAGGTCGCCGTGTGTGTGACCCTCACTGTTCTTTTGAGCTCCCACGGGGTTTAAATTGGTCAGGAAATACCTACTGTACTGAGAGAGATGGGTCAAAATGTACATATGTTCCCCTACTACACACAAACGCGTTGTTTGCTCACGGAGTTCTGCTTATATAAAGTCCTCATACCGCATTCTCAGCTATGGAGACACCTTTCCCCCTAAGCTTCGGGTCCCCTACTTTTAATTTTTTTAAAATTGTTTGCTTCTTCTGTTTACATGGATAGTAGGAACGAAAGCCGAGCTACAGGTAAGCGGGAGACTTTGAACATAGCAGGAAGTGCGTGACCCGATCCTGTGCAGTGCTGAGTTGAACTAAGCCCTCTCCCCGCTTCATTGCTCTTACTCCCAAGTAAGTAGACCTGGTGGGATTGCAACCTTTCCGTCCCCTCTTGTGCACACCTACTGGGGGAGAGAACCAGCACACCCTAAGGAGCTTACTCGCTGGGCAAGAGTGCTTAGGATCGCCGCCTTAACTCCCTTGGAGACCAAATCGGCTGACATCCAGGAAGGCGCTTGTTTACTCAGTAGGGTTTTAAATGGGCGTCCTCGTCCCGTGTCAGTGCCAGTAGCCAGCTCTGAGATCCTGTCGCCCCGATCCGCCTTTCTCTGTGTGTGACGTTCTTGCTGTTTGTGCTGCTGTTTCTGGTGCGCCAAAGATCGTTCAAAGAAATGCGAGGATCGCCCCCACCCCCTTCTCTCTTCCCCACCCCACCCCCCCTTTCTCAAGGCTTCTGGTGTTCTCCTCGGAGGCTGCAACCGCCTTGTCAATGTCAGACGCCTCACTCCACAAGCCGCTCCGACTCCTTCTTCTGGGCACGTCGGGCAGCGAGACACGCCAGGGTCTCGGAAGGAGCCGTCATCGGGGTGGGGGTGGGGGAGTGGAGGGGGGGTGGAGGAGGCGGGGTGGAGAAAAGTGCCGGGCTCTGTCTCCAGTACTAATTCGGCGCCGAACGCCTTCCGGAAAGATTGCGAGGCGAACGACGCGTCTCCTCGAAGCCAGATCGCCTGGGCGCCCGGTGCGCTGGCTCTCTCCCAGCGACAAACCCATCAAGAGGATCCTGACATCCCATCGTGGGCTACTACTGGTGCCTGGCTGAATAGCCCCCTATGACGATGGTCGAGGGCCCCTCCAAAGCTAGGGTCGATCTACTCTCTAATTCCGGCACGGACAGCCTGGTATGGAGGCAGCTGGCTGATCCCAAGCCTTTTGCATTTCCAGGTACCGAATCAATGCACTGGCATTTTAGCTGTGGCTTTTCAAGAAAGATCTCTCTCTCTCTCTCTCCCTCTCTCCCTCTCTCTCTCTCTCTCTCTCTCTCTCTCTCCCCCCTTCCTCGCTCGCTCGCTCGCTCTTTCTCCCTTTCTTCTTTTTCCTTTCTCCTCTTCTTGCATGTGTTTAGTTATTTACGTTACTCACAAGATCAGCCTTGTTTCCACACTGAACTTAAACATTCGGCTTGGTTCTTTTTTTCCGCTCGCTGCCTAGGCATCCCATAATTTCCACATCATTGCTTGAGTACTCCCACCTCACTGGGAAGCAGGTGAACGTGCGTGATTCCCCCTCTGCCGAAAAATCTGGTGCTCCTAGTCTGAAATTTCTTTCTATTCTGTGAGACCTGGGATAAAGCCTTCACACGTGCGGATCGTCAACGACGCCACTCAATATCGTCTGCT
The DNA here is from genome assembly GCA_037013535.1 of Intellagama lesueurii. NCBI lineage: Eukaryota > Metazoa > Chordata > Lepidosauria > Squamata > Agamidae > Intellagama > Intellagama lesueurii. The sequence goes on from JBAJHW010000005.1 coordinate 21,487,668, forward strand.
CATCACGAGTTGAAGAGCAAGTGTGAACCAGGACACTTTCAAACAGGGGAAGGAACGGGTTATGGCCAACACTCTAGGCTGAAATGGGAAGCGTGCAGAGGAAGGAGCGATTGGAGTGAAAAAGTTTATTCTTGCACCTAAAATCTAAGCCATGCTGAAGTTTAAAGCAAAGTAGGATATATTTTTAATGCTTTGAATGAATTATGGGCTTTGAAGGAACAAGGGGCAGTAACAAAGCTGAAGGGCAGAGTCTCTGAAATTAATTCCAGTGTGATTGCAAAAAGTACTTGCAGTTAGATATAAAGACAGCAGTCATGTTTAGTGTAATCCTTTGCATGTTTACTCAGAGATAAATCTCCCCTTCTTCTATAGGTCTAGATCGAAGGGAAGTGAACACAGCTCTACCACCGCAGTCTTAAATGCAGTGATAGAGCAAGAAGCCTCTATACCATGTTCTTGCCAATGATTGAACTCATCGTTGAATGATAAGCTATGATAAAAGCTAAGACTCAAAGTACAGAACTGGAAGGAAGAGTAAGGAACTGAAACAAGCAGCATTGGTCTTCTAGGCAGGGAGCAAGTCAAGCTCAGTTCGTGCACTGATGGAACTAGATGATGGGAATTCATTTTAATGGTATTGATGGGTGAAATGTGATTTAACCAGCGAGTTGGAAATGTGGTGGGGTTCATAAGGACTTGTGCAAGATTAATAGGCGACAGCCTTTCCTCCCTCCCCAAATAACTCAACGAATTGTTTGCAGAAAAGCCTTCCCAGTTGAATGCATTTCTGCCCCTTGTGAATGGTTATCAGCCATGCTTTCAGAAGAACTTTTGCAGAGGTCTCAAAAAAAACACTTCTGGCAAGGTCAGGTGGGACATCACTCGGGGACAAAGCGATGGCGGCTTGTCATTCTCCAGCTAAGCTCCAGTTAGAAACTCTATTAAATCTCTCTGCCTCCGAAGGCTTGTGCTTACGTTCCGGTTAGATAGCCTTAATAGTGGTGCCTCTTTCTGGCTCTGGGGGTTTTGCAGTCCAGATGAAGGGGCCGTTTCAGAGAGTGGCACAGTCATGTGAATGCCCTTGAATCAGCCACATCTCCCTCCACCGCAGAGGTGACTGCTTCCCCCACTCCAAACTTTTTTGTGGGTTTTATTTTGTAGCAAAGAAAGATCTCAGCTTAGAAATGTCTGGTCACTTTCTCCTTGAGAATCACATCCAGAGTGATGCTATAATTTACAAAGCTAGAGAAAAGTCATCAAGCATCTCTAATTCCTAGTCAGGATGTACGACCGAACACCAAGAGTCATCTCCTGCAGTTTCCTAAGGCTGTAAGTAAATCTAGACATGCATATGGAGAAATGCTGACACTGTTAAGTATCCACTCAGAACTTGGGAAAGTACAACAGCTCCTGAAATCACCTCGCTACCCCCCAAAGTTGTAGTTCAAAAAAAAAGTAACTTTGTCCAGCTTTGTCCCAGTCTGTCCAACTCATTTTGGTCTAACTATCCAGCTGAAGTGGCAAAGGACATCAAGTGGACCTTTTCCAGTCCTGGTGTCCATCTGATGATGCCTGCCTGGTTACTGCTCTTGTGATTATCAGGAGGGACAGGAATAAGATAATCTAGCCAGGTTCTTCTTCCTGGGAAAGAACACAGGGGCTCATATTGTCTGTGTTGACTAAGCAATATCTTCCCATCAGAAAGGATGTTTCTGCAAGAAATGAATCCCAGCCTGGCCATCTGCATAAGACGATTTATCTAGTGAGTTACAAGGCTTTTCAGCAGAGTTGGGAAAAACTAATTACAAACAACAGTTTGGTGGTAATTAATTCCTCCCAACCCAAGAATGTAACTTGATGAGTTACTTTTACTTTTCTAGTACTGTAATTGTAAGCTTTTTAGAGTCTTTTGTGGTGATGAGGATGAAGCTTCACTTAATGATAGAGGAGAAACAACCCATGGGGCTTAAAAGCCAGTTCAATCTGTGCTTCTTGATGCTGTCCAGTGTTTCTTGTGTGTGATGGGATGACAAAAAAGTATCCCAGGCTGGACCAATTTTAAGACCAGCCTGCTGGCCCAATTTTAAGACCAGATAATATCAGATAAGCTGCAAAATTAATAAGATGTTAGCAGGGTTTCTGTGAATGGCCTTTTTGGGTCAAGATGGCTTGTAGCATTCAGATTTTTTTTAAAAAGGTAAAATTAAATGTTAAAGCTTTGCTCTTAGATCATAGGGAGCTAGCTTATGCTGGGTTATACTACTAGCCTATGTATCTAAATACTCTGGATTCTGAGCTGCATGTCTACCCAAGTTCTGTCTCATCACTAACTAGCTGGTCCTTTTAATTGAAGATACCAGGGATTGAATCTGCCAAGCATGGGCTGACCTTCTGAGCAAGGGGCACAACAACCTGGGGTCAGCAGCTCCACTTCCTCTATCCAGCTGAACTTCCCAGCAACCCCTGGGAAGGGAGCAAAGAGCCATTTTCTGTTGGAGTAAATGCAGCATGTTATGGTTTAGTCTGGGAGGATGGTTTCTTCTGGCAGGGGTAAGGAACAACCCCTAAGTCATATTTACAACCACCCCATTCTTACTGACTCTCTTACACACAAAGTCCATCAGATATTACGGGATATGAAGAAACAGATCCCCCACAGAGAGTCAAAAGCATGACATTTTCAAAGAAGCAGCACCTTTTTGTACAATGGACTTACATACGTTTAATTAAATTTTCTAAAAACCTACCTATTTTCACTTTTATAGCATCTCCCCAAAGACTACTGGTGATTGTTGTTGGGACCAGAGATTCAGACTTCTTCCTTAGAAGTCCCTAGTCTTTTTCAACAGTATAATAGTTTGCAGGGCTCCTTAGCTAACAGGCAAAGATGGTTAAACCAGTGTAAACCTGTGGGGTAGATGAGCCATCAAGTGCCTCAATGACTGCTTTGCAAGACAGCAGTTTTGTCTTCCAGTGCTCCCAATGCCTCTAACCTAACCTGTATTCTTTTTTGGTGCAGTCTGCCATGAAACAGTGTATACGGTAATAGACTGCAGAAGCTTCCTTGTTATCCAAATCTCTTGCTGCCTGGAATTTTTCAGCTTATTTTCACCAATGATGCTTACATCAGCTGTTTCTCTTTTCCATTCCCCCCCCCCCTCCATTTTCTGCTTCTGGGATTCAAATGAAAACCTTAGATGGCCCGGAATGTGCTTTTCAGCTAAGAAAAACCTCAGTATATATCCTACAAGAGATGGCATTCAAAAGATTGAATACCTGTTGTTGGCCCAAACACTGTTCCTCGTGCCGAATTAGCATTGGTGCAAAAGCATCCCTAACTCTGTGAATTCACTGGCATGGGATTTTTCAAAAATAATACTGAACTCACTGTGCTGTAGACCGGGGATGATTGTCTCTAAGGACAGGCACTTTCCCTGTATTTATCGGAGCATTCAATTATCTGCGCATTTTGGAAGTCCCCTGGAGCACCGAGATGAATAGCGCTGTGCTATTATACTAATAATGATAATAGCAGGACTGAAAACAATTCTGTAACAATTATCTTCCCATGAATTAATGTTACCTATGGGTCCATCCCCAGACATTTTGCCAGTGCTGCTCCTTTACTCAATCAATTCCTTAGCAGGGAGAGTGGATTTATTTCCTTGTTCTTTTAAGGCCAGTTCTGAAATACTGATTTCAGCCCAGCCAGCCAGCATAGTTGACTTCCCCATCAAGTCTAATACAGCCCGCTGGCCCAATTTTAAGACCAGATAATATCAGATAAGCTGCAAAATTAATAAGATGTTAGCAGGGTTTCTGTGAATGGCCTTTTTGGGTCAGGAGAGAAATTCCTTGCCAGGGTGGTGGTGGTAATCCTTACAAGCCATATGAAATATGCATCTTGCACCTTCTGAGGCTCACAAGAGAAAAAAGCGTATCTTGCTCCAGAAGCTCCTACTTAGTGCATGCATTCACTGGAGGCAAAGGAGTAGGTATTACTCCTGAGTAGGCATGCACAAGATCCACTGGTGTTGGTTGCAAACATTTTGCCCACATCTACCCATCATTACTCACGGTCAACCGGCATTTGGTTCTTTCCAAGAAAGTGAGTGTATGCTTAGTCATTAGATATTTGGTTCTCAGTGTTCCAATGTGGGCGAGGGGTTTTTATCTGGTGCTCTTCTAGTATAAATTAATGACTTGGATTACCCAGCTGCACAGCCAGGGCATGCGAGTTCAAATCCCCACTGGGCATGGCAGGAAAGGTGCCAACTGAGACCACACAGAATGTGTGGAACTCTTGGGGTTGCATGCCCGGCCTGTTGTGCCACCTTTTGCATGGGCCCGGACCACCACCGAAAGCAGGAGCTGGTCAACTATTTCCAAGTGCTTTATATTTAGAAAAGTCTGGGTGGGTTGTCATAAGTCATACTCAACTTGAAAGCACATTATTATTATGATTCCAGTTTGCTGGTGCATGGAAGTTGAAGCCAAAATTAGGAGTCATGTCCTAAAAAATTGGAGGCTGAGATGGCACATATGCAAAACCACTGGTTTAAAAAAAAAATTAAAAAAATTCAGGAAGCAAATTAGCAGCTATTGGCAATGGTTTTTAATTGGTAAGCAATTTTTTTAAAGTGACTCCAGTTCCTGAAGTTCATATGGGAAGGAAGATGACCTGATCTTGCTTCCGTATTCATTTCATTTTTTTGGCTTAATGTTTGGTACTTTGCCATTTTTGTATCTTCTGGATTTTTGAGGTTGCTTGTTGGTGGAATTCCAATTTCTGTAAGGTATGTTTTTCTCTGCTGCTTATCCAGAAGTTTTTCTGGTTTATGTTCTTATCTGTGATAACTCGCTTGTCTCAATATAGTATTGCAGTTTTATTTTCTAAAACCACAGGCGGCTAAAATCTGTAACATGGAGGAAAAGATTAGAGTAATCCATAAGATTCAGCCAGCTGCTAAAAAATCATCTTAGCAAGTTGTTTGTTGTTATTATTATTACTATTAGTAGTTATGGTAGTGTTTACATTTATTTATTTAGTCTTATTTCTCCCAATAAGGGGACTCAAGACAGCTCACAATGTAAAAAAAAAAAAAAAAGGAGAATTAAGAACATAATAAATTAGACATTAAGAAACAATTAAACTGTGATATTAATTAAAATTAACAGTTAAAACATTTAAAGCTTTAAACGTTCAATGAAAAAACAGCATCCAGAGATATACCACTAGGATATTTGTAAATCTATTTTGGACTTTTTTATTCACTCACCATGTTTAGTCCATTTTACTTTAGTGTTCCAGCATGAGCTCAGGGGCAGCAACATATAATATCCAAAGATACACTTCTGGACAGAGATGCTGTATTTTACCTACAGAAAGTCTGTTTTATACCTCTGCTGTTGCAAAAGAAACCTGCAGCCATATTTGTCATTTTCTAAAATGATATTTCACTTGTTCAAAGTTTGTGCAACTACTTCTGCCTGCAGCATCACATAAATCTGATTGACTCATTTACAGGACAGCCCAATCTTTTTATAAACTGGCATCATCATCATCATCATCATCATCATCATCATCATCATCATCATGCGCCTTCAAGTCAATTCTGACTTACAGCGACCCTTTTCAGGATTTTCCAGCTAGAGAGTACTCAGAAATGGTTAACCATTCGCTTCATCTAAGGGCATCCTGGGTTTGTGCAGCTGGCCCAAGGCCACACAGGCTGGCTCTGCTCATAGGAGGCACAGTGGGGAATCAAACTCCCAGCCTCTGGCTCCTTAGCCAGATACCTAAACCACTGAAATATCTAGCCAGCAGCACAAGTGCCTTGCTTTTTCTTTGGTGCACAGTTTCTTGATCCAACCCAATGTCTTTTATGTTGGTGTTTTAACTTTGCTTTGGGTGATGCATTTACAACACAGCCCTTGACATGTTTACTTATCAGTCAGCCTGACTAAGTTCAGTTGTGTTTATTCCCAAGCAAATAGTAAGGATTGATGCTTACAGTGCTGGGAGAGTCTTAAGGAAATCCACATTCTAGTTCCTCCTGAGCTATGAAAACCCCTGGCGATCTTGGGCAAATAGTCTCACATACCTCACAAGGCTGTTTCATGGACAAAGTGAAGAGGACAGAAGCCTTGAGCAATCTGGAGGAAAGGCAGGGTATATATGTAAGAGACAAGAAAACAGATAAAACTCATTTAAGGCTTCCTAATGAGTTTATGGTAAGAGCAACATTCAAATTAAGGATTCCTTGATTTGTAGTTCAGCATAGCCACATTTATATATGCAGTACCTGTAAAAATGCTCAGAGCTACCCATCCTCCATGAACATTGCAGATGCTTGCTAGTCATGTCCCACCCCATGACATCTAAGCAATGGTGCAGTAAAACCAGAGTTCACAGCATCAAAGAACCAAAGAACTGTATGAGTTTTAATTGTGATTTAATTTGCTACCCCCTTCAAGTTCCCAGTAATCTCTGGGCTTAGCGATAGCTTTTCAGAACAGGTAGGTGAGGGAAGGAGTATGGGATCTCCACAGCAACCGCCCATTGTTATCAGCATAAGTTTAATTTATTTTTTAAAAAAGATAGTATGTCTATGAATAGACAATTAAGATCCATTTGGTTTAGAAAAGACTCACCCCTGGCAGAGACAACAGGTGCAAGAAATAGTTTATTGATATGGATCAACATGGCTACCTGCATTTTTGGACTTTTCTCTAACCAGGATTTATTCCTCCTGGAGGAAACTTTGTATGCCACTTATTTAAGATTGGCACTGGTCACACACTGGTCAAAGGAAAAGGGTAAAGCTAGGCTGAAGGTTCACACATGCCTCAATCACACGTTCATTATTGAATTGCAACAAGCATCTGCATAGGTATTATCTTACAGTGTAAAATAATTTATTTATTTTTATTTATTCATTGGACTTTTACCCCGCCCCCCTAGACAAAGTCTACTCAGGGTGGCTTACAAAATGTATTTTTACTATGAAGTAAGTCTCAGTAAGACATACTCCCAAGTAAAGGTCAAATTTGAACTCAAGGGGAGTATGTGTGTTCTACAATTAACTCATTTCCCCCTTTACAATTTATATCCTCAAGTAGGTACTTCAGCAATTAGACTATCAATGTACAGCTACAGTTATCTTCCATTGACCAATCAGAAAATGAAGCTCCTAAATACAAGATGTGTAGGGAAAGGAAATCCCATAGAGGACTACCTCTATGAGATTACCTCAATATATATTGAGTTTGATTGCTGTGTTGGCCACTATGTAGGCTAGGTCCGCTATTCCAGCTCCGGGAGAACTTTCTGGAACTGTCTGGAAGGTTCTCTCCTTCTCGCTCAAGAGCAATGAGTTTGCTGGATGCAGATATTATGGCAGATTAGAAAGAGTGTTGTTTACCAGCGAGCCAGAGGTTGTCAGAGACGAGAGAGAAAGATGAAGCAACGGCTCATGAAGACAGCATTATTCATAATTGCTTCTGATATGAATGCTAAAGGGAAGGAGGCAGAAAAGAAGCTGTCTTGTATTATAGAGAAAACAAGCAACGTTTATTTATTTGACTTGTACTTCACATTACACCCCTGACTGGGCTGGGAAAAATGTATTATAGACTCCAGGAATTTTATTTTCAAGTCAAGGGTTGCCTTCACCTCTATTTTTGCCAGAATTTAGACAGAATAATAAACATTTCATTAGAAAGCAAGCCAGGATGATAAAAACAGTCACAGCAGCAGCAGATTGAATGGCAACTTTTAGCAAAACCTTACAATGAGCAAGGAAGGGAGAGTTAACCTCCTCCTCTTCGTATTTTCTGGACACACATGAAAGCCCACAAAGAAACCTCCCTGGACTAAACACAGAGGTTAGCTAGCTAAACATAGCCTTATATCTGCAAGAAACTTTCTTCCTGCAATCTCACTGTGTATCATCTTGTCAAAATGATCGGGCGAATCATGGGTTGCTCCTGTGTCTTCTACTGGATGCTGATCTTTGGAGTTTGAGTTGGCAAAGATTTTGGCAGCATGGGTTTGACCTTTGCTGAAGGCCTGTAGGTCAAGCTCACAGGAGCAAAGGGGTGGATGAAAAGGTCAGCATCACTCTATCTGCACATGAGCTGATGCTGGTGAAAATTACCAGGGATATAATCTCATTTACTAATTTGTATCTCCATCTGTTCTTTTCAGAAGGAGTCCAAAGTTGACATGTATAGGCTCATCTCATTCTTGTTAGTGGAAATGCCCAGTGAAACAGGAGGAGTTGGGAGAAGATGGTGATCTGCTAAAGTTAGGCTTGAGATTCAGAGCTGATCAGGGATCTCAACTGGAGTTTCAGTTTGGTCAGATGCAAAAGAGAGGATCTTGTCCTGCAGTTTTAATCAGCTGAAATCTCCTCTGGACAACTACAAAGGGTGCAGAAGTCTTGCTTTCTTTTGCATCTGGTCATCTAATAATTTGGGGGACATGGTGGCACTGTGGGTTAAACCGCAGAAGCCTCTGTGCTGCAAGGTCAGAAGAAACGCAGTCGTAAGAGCGAATCCACGCGACGGAGCGAGCTCCCGTCGCTTGTCCCAGCTCCTGCCAACCTAGCAGTTTGAAAGCATGTAAAAATGCGAGTAGATAAATAGGTACCACCACGGTGGGAAGGTAACAGCATTCTGTGTCTAGTCGCGCTGGCCACGTGACCACGGAAACTGTCTTCGGACAAACGCTGGCTCTACGGCTTGGAAACGGGGATGAGCACCGCCCCCTAGAGTCGGACATGACTGGACAAATTGTCAAGGGGAACCTTTACCTTTACATCTAATAAACCCTCTCTCTAGACAACATAATGCAAATGCTTTCTTTTTTACATTACCTCAATATGTCAGCTATATGAAATATGTCAGAATTGACCTCTTGGATGTTTTTACAAAAAAACAAAAAACAAAAAAAACACTTAGATTTCCCTTCAAGCAGTAAAATTCCATTGGTCATTGATCATGATTTTCCTCACCTATGAATCGTGCAGTTGTTGTGTGTTCTTTTTGATTGGTCACAGGAAGGTAAACATTGGCTTAATCTGCAATTCTGATTGCTGAAGCAGTCATCTCTGAGGAATTCCCATTGTGGAAAGGGAAATGGGTTAATGAAAGGAAGCATGCATTTCCCTTAACGTCCAATTTGACCTTTAGTTGTTGATGGGTGATGATGGAGCAGCAGATATTCTGGCACTAAACTTTTGCTAGGGATTGAATTTATGAGCCTGCATGCAAAGCCGATGCTCAAATCTTGAGCTACAGTCTCTGTCTGGCCATTGCACATAGGTCTATAGAAAGTAAGTTTACATGAAAGCAGGCTCTGAAAATTTTCTAACTGATTTCTAGTTAGGAAACCTGAGAAAGAGGCATTTGATTGAATTTCTCCAGGAGGACAAAATACTCTCCAGCCCTCTTTTGGAAAAGAGGCTTATCCTTGGTAGTGCTTATAGCCCACCTACTTTCTACTGCAAGTAGAAGCAGCAGGAACCATCTAGGCAGCCAGGCAGCCATTTTGAATCCTTCACAAATTCAGAAATGTTGGGAGAACTGGTGGCTCATCAGCAAATTAAATGTGCAAATAATGGAGAATATTCACTGGACAATTGCCCTTTACTAGGGGGACACACTGATCCCTCCCCCTTAAACAGGGAAAAAAAAAGAGAAATCAGAAATGTCTAGATATCCAATTTCTATGTTATAAAAATGTTGTTCTTCATTTTTGAAAGGTATAACTTATTCAAATGGCGAACTGCTACTCTTGAACACTACTAATAGCAGCAGTTTTTCCTTTTTCATTAGCAGGTCAGGGAATGATGGGAGGCCACAGAAGTCACAAAAAAGGACTTTCATGGCCACATAGAGCCCACCGACTATAGAAGTTCCATCCATGTTCTACTGGAAGGATAGGGGAAAGGATGAATCTCAGAAATTTTGGGATTCTTAAAATGCCAGACAGGCCATGGAAGGAAACCAATTCTGTATACACTGAAAGTGATCTTATGACAGAGCAAGGGGGAAGATGTGGGTAGCTCTTCCTCATAGGCCAGTGAATATTAATCATAACCATTATGTGCTGTCAAGTCAATTCCTACTTAGGGTGACCCTTTCCAGGGTTTTCCAGGTAGAGAACACTCTGAAGTAGTTTCCCATTCCCTTCTTCTGGTGGCACCCTGGTAGCTTGCCTAAGGCCACACAAGCTGCCTCTTGTCTCTGGAGGTACAGTGGGGAATCGAACTTCCAACCTCTGACTCTGCAACCAGATACCTAAACTGCTGAGCTATCCAGCTGGCTAGTGAATATTCACTCCCATGTAAGCATTTTAATAGGTGTTATTTAACAAATGCTTTTCTCACCTTTTTCTCCTTGTGCACATTTGCAGGTCTAAACTAAGAGAATGTGTCGTATTTGGTTTGAAAGGGACATGCATAAAAAAAAACAAGTTGTGAAGCTTAACCCTCCAAGAAAAATCTGCCATGAGTATTTAAATTTGAGGACCCCTTTAAGCTTGAGACCTGAGCTTTATGGCTTTCCTGCCCCACTAATTGTCCCCTGGCTCTATGGAAGAGAGGGAGTTGGGTGGTGCCACAGTTAATTTATCTGTTTCAATCAATCCCTTGTGTTCTTTCTCTTACAAAACTCTTTGTTCAAGGTCGCCATTAAGTTTGGAAAGGTGGGACACCAGGAAGAAAGCCACGCACACCTCTGCTCTCTCTCTCTCTAGTGAGTGCTGTGAATATTTGATTATGTACCTTGACTCCTGGAGAATTAATTATACTTTGACAATCATATGTGCAAATCAGTATTTTCAACAGCAGGTCAGATTAGAAGGTATGGCAGTCCTTATCCTATCTGTGTACTCAGCTTTGCTTTTACTCTTGTGCATTCTTCCCTTTCCTTGACAGGGAGGAGGGAGCGTAAGTACTTTTTCCATGCTCACCAAAATAAAATAAAAAAGAGCAACAAAGCATCGTATGGGGCCCAAAAGACTATAGCAGGATCACAACCATGCCTGGCCCCTCTAAATGAAAGGAAATTTCCTCCCATAGGTGTCTTTGTAGATTTGCAGCCATATAGCACGATTCTATGCGTGTTTCCTCAGCAGTGCTCCAGTCGAAGGAAATCCACAGATTTGTAGTGAGGAATTTTATGGGTTTTATCTCCTGCTGGCAACTGATGCCATGATAGCTATCCTCACTTGGAATAAATCATTTGTAAAGAGGGATGCTGCATTGCATCCAAACCAGTCTCTCAGGTTCTTCAGCCAGTTATATGTTCTCCTTTTCTGCATGTTTTTCTCTCATCTTTATAATCAGCTGGAACAGTCTATAGTTTTTGTTGCTCCTTATGGAACCAAACTGTTGTGTGTTCCTGCACCTTGTGTTTTACAGTTTCTTGGTCTGTCTTCATTCACATTAGTACTGCTTCCCTGGTTACCCTCTTGATTCAAGAAATTCTTAGCATTGTGTGCCATGGGTCAAGAGCCATTTTCATGCTGCTGCTAAAAAACCAGGATGCAGAAATCCTGGCTAATCTATCACAGGTCACCTATTATTTTATTTATTTTATTTATATCCCTCCCATCTAGACCGAAGTCTACTCTGGGTGGCTAACAACAATCTCATAATACAACAACAGTATAAAATAAAACAACAACATTAATATGATTCAAGATGGCAAAGATAAATTAAGTAATGACAGGAGGGAAGGCCTGCCTAAAGAGCCAGGTCTTAAGCTTGCTCTTAAAAACACCCAGCGAGGGAGCCAGACAAATTTCTGGGGGGAGATTGTTCCAGAGCCGAGGGGCCACTGCCAAGAAGGCCCAGTTTCTTGTTCTTTCTCTTCGGGCCTCCCTTGGCATTAGGCCCCTCAGCCGCCCCTCCTGGCTAAAGCGAGTGATACGGATAGATCTAGGTGGGAGAAGGCGTTCCACTAGATATCGAGGTCCTAAACCATTTAGGGCTTTATATGTCATCGTTAATACTTTGAAATCAATGCGGAAACGAACGGGCAGCCAATGCAGGGCAGCCAGAGTGGGGGAGATATGTTGATGCTTTCTCACCCCAACAAGAAGTCTGGCCGCTGCATTCTGCACCATTTGAAGCTTCCGCATCAATCTCAAGGGCAGCCCCACGTAGAATGCATTACAGTGAGTGCCCCACCATCAAGATAGGGACACAGTTGTACAATCCGCCAAAGATGGAAGTAGGCGGTGCAGACCACTGACGCTATCTGGATTTCCATAGTAAGCGCCGGATCCAGATTGACCCCAAAGCTGTGAACCTCAGTCTTCATGGTGAGAGTCACTCCCCCCAAAGTGAGGGAGTTTCCCAAACCACCGATGGTGGGGCCACCCACCCTCAGGACCTCCGTCTTGTGCGGGTTCTGCCTCAGTCCATTGACCTGCATCCATTGCAGTACAGCCTCCAGGCAGCACTGAAGGGACAAAACGGCATCCACTGTTGTTGGGGAAAAGGAGACGTAGAGCTGGGTACTGATGACATGAAGCCCCACATCCCCTGATGACCTGACCCAGTGGCGTCATATAGATATTAAACAACATTGGGGAGATAATCGAGCCCTGCGGAACCTCACATTTGAGACTCCACGGGGCCGATACATTCTCCCCAAGCTGTACTCTCTGAGGACAGTCCTTCAAAAAGGATTGGACCCAGGCAAGCGCCAGACCACCAATTCCCAGCTCGGAGAGCCTCCCCAGGAGGATACCGTGGTCAATGGTATTGAAGGCCGCTGAGATATCGAGAAGGACCAACAGAGACATTTTGCCCCTGTTGGCCTCTCTCAACAGGTCATCGAACAGGGTGACCAATGCCATTTCCGTACCATGGCATGGCCTGAAGCCGGACTGAAATGGATCCAGGACATTGGTTTCATCCAGAAGGGCCTGGAGCTGGTCAGCCACCACCAACCTAGAGATTGACATTCTGACCAGCCTTTATGTAGATAATACTCAGCTAAGGGGAATAGTTGTCTCGTTCTCTATAGAGCACTTAAGCCGGCCTGGGTCCTCTTAAGGAGAAAGGTGGGGCAAAATTTTTTTAAATAAATAAATCAAATAAATAAATAAATAACTCAACCTACCCTATGATAGAATAAAGGTCATAGAGGTTGGGGCTGACCCATCCTGTACTCTTTGGGAGACAATGATTGAAATCCTGTTGCTTAACATAGTGAGTTGCACTAGAGTAGGCCCATTGAATTAGTGGGGATTTGGTGAGCCAACTCCTCAGCAAGTTCCGTTAATTTGATCGAGCCTGCTTTAGTTGTGATTTACTTTAGCTTTGTAAATTGCAGTTAGAGTGGGCTCATTTGAAACAATGGAACTTATGGAAAAGTTGATTTACCAAATCCCCACTGATTTAATGGGCCTGCTCTAGTGTGAATTGTTACACAAAGCAGCCAGTTTTCAGCCATTCTGACAAGCTTTGTTCCCAGGTCCATGACATTATCTGGATGTTTGTATGATTCCCAATCTCAGTGGGTTTTTTAAACATTCTCAAGAATAAAGAGCACAATTTCCCTTCGGTGTAGTTATATAAGGATTATAGTATAGTTAGGATGCCCACATACCCAAAAGGCAGAGTTTGGGAAAGATTTTCTTTTTTCAACCCTGAGTGTTGCAATGCAACTTATCTCAACTCTGGAAAAAAAGAGTTTGTTGCCTCTTGGTAGGGGATGATCTCCTATTATAAATGTGTGTCACCTGAAGGATGTCTAGAGTGGAGCTGAAATTCTTCAGGATCAAGAATATTATTCCTAGAATAACATCTCAGATATTGCTGCTTTTAAAAAATTGGGTCGCCCCGTTTCCCAGAAAAAAGCCACTTCGTAAAAACTACTGTGAATAAATTCCATTCTATTATCCTATTAGTGACAATGTCTATTTCCACCCAATAATTAAATGAGATCTATTGTGAAGGGTGCAGAATGAACTAGCTTTAGTAGTAGTCGTAGTAGTAGTTCAGGGCACCCTGGAACTGTGTAGGTTGCCCAGGTCCTCAGAGGCTGGTTCTACTCCTGGTAGACATGGTGAGGAATTGAACTCCCAGCCTCAGAACCTCACTCACTAATCTATCCAGCCAGCATTTTTTCCATACTAGTCACCAGTCAATAAGGGCTACCATGGCAGTGAAACTAAAATAAATCATGTGTGCATGTGTGGTGCGTGTGGGTGTGGTAGTAATAACTGTGAGTGGAAGGCAGGTACTGCCAATGGCGAACCAAGTCATAGCGATGCCTACCAACCTGGATGGCTTTAAACGGGGTTGTGTTCACCATACACTGACAGTTCCAAACCATTTTGGAACGACAGCCCCATGGAGAGCATATTGTAATAGTCTAGTCAGAAAAAAAATAATTTTGGGGGACTGCATCTCCCAGAATTATCCAGCCAGCAGAGCAAGTCAATACCTATACTACTAAGCCTACATAATTGAAAGTTATGTCCATCAACGTCAGTAGGACTGATGGCCTATTTTGGATTGGAAATGTGAAATAAAATGATTCAGATGTTTGAGAGACAAAGCTACCTCCCACCCCCACAGCATCTTCCCTCTTCTGTGCTTAATGTTATAAACGTTCTACTGGCCATCTTCAGGTAGAGTGATAACCCATTCAAGAGCAGCCAGGTCCTCATTTCTCAACCCCAACTGAGAACTAGTTCTCCTATCAGGAAATGAAAAGAGCAGCTCTTTCTAAGATATCCCAAGTAGGCTTTTGGACTACATTTTCCGTCAGGCCCAGCTCTGTGTTACATGATATGAGAAGATGGGTGTTGTAGCCCAAAGCATAGGAAAGGTATCATGTTGACTGGTTAGTAAATTGAAAGTAGGCCTTGTGAAATGTCAGATTTGCCCATTTCTGATTTAAGTTAAAACTTTTCTTACTTGCATATCCCAGTGTTTTTTCCTCCGAATGGAGAAATAATTCAGCCTGTGAGGTAATGCCCATGTGTTCTAAAATAAATCAGATTTGTTCTCAGAAGGAAATTCTTGGGAACAGGTTTTATTATATTAAACATACCCTCATAAATTTGAAAAGAAAGGAATGGAAAAGAAATAAAACTGAAAAACAAAGAATGCTAATACATGATATTTATATCTAGTTCACTCTTTGAGGAAGAAGTGGCAAATTCCCTAAAGCCCAAGTAAATGCTTCTTTCAGTCTAATGACTATTAATTAAAAGGGAATGGTTTATACCCAAGAAAAATTAACTGTTGTTCACCAAAATGGATCGCGTCACCCTAATTCATTTGTCAGGGTGCCAAGAAGGCAAGCTTCGTAAATATTTCAGTGCAATAAAATGTGTTTAGAAAACTAAAAAACTAAACACCACATGATTTAGGAGAAATAACATTTCGTTTTCCCTCACTGTGGCCAGAAAGGTCAATTATTCATCAAAAAGGCACCCTACTGGAGCATATTAAAAGTCCATTTAATTTAGGGCTGATGACCAGGCTGGGCCGGGCCGGGCCCAGCTGCGGAACCAGCGAAAGGCCCACACGAAGGGGTCAGCTCCGAAAGACAGAAAAGCTCCTGTCCTGTGCCTTTAATTGTTACATAGAAGAGAGGATTTCATGCAGGGCTGTAACTAGCATAAGGGAACAGGGACTTCGCCTCAGGGCACCAAAATTTAGAGGGCAGTAAAATCTAAGTGGTGAAGCTACTGTTGAGGATTAAGAAATAAACAGCAACACCTCCCAGTCTAATTCTCTATTCTTTTCTTTTCAAGAAACCATAAACGTTGTCCTTTTTTTGAAGGGGCATTCTCCTTCTCGCTTTTTGGGGGGTGAGTTGGGTGGGAGACAATGAAGTTTGCTGCAGGTACCAGAATGGCTAGTTATAGCTCTGATTTCATGTTGTTGTTTTTGTGTGCCATCAAGTCACCTCTGACTCATGGAGACCCTAAGAATGAGCAATCTACAAAATGTCCTGTCCTCAACAGGTCAGCTCTTGTAGACTCAACCTTGTGGCTTCCTTTAGGGAGTCAGTCCATCTCATACTTGGTCTTCCTCTTTTCCTGCCTCCTTCAAACTTTCCCAGCATTATTGTCTTTCCCGGAGAATCCTTTCTTCTTGTGATGTGCCCAAAACAGGACAGCCTCAGTTTCAACATTTTTGCCTCCAGAAATAATTTAGGCTTCATTGACTGAACTATCATGGTGCCATTATTAGAGGTGGAGGGGTATATCCTCTTTCACATCTGGTCTCCTTAGTCCAGGGATGAGCAATGGCTGTCCTCTGAGATGTTTTTCCTCTATAGGAAATCAATGCTTCCCTGGGATTATGTGAACTGCAGTCTGTAAACCGCTGGAGGGCCACCGATCCCCAAATCTCATGAGACTTTGGGCCTTGTCCACTCTTCCCCCCTGCTGCTGGTATCTGTTCACCAGACCTCTCCAAACATGCAAGTGTCTGCTGGTCAATGGCTGTAGTAAAGATCAATCAAACATGCAAGTGCAAAGGAGCAGGAACTCTGCACATGCTCAGAGCAGAAGCCCTTGAAATATACTAATTAATTTTATTAGCTGCAGTCTGGACTCCACACACCCAAAGCTTGTAAATATTAGCAATTGTTGTTTGCTAGGAGACCCTTGCAGGTAGAGCAGTAACTAAGCATTAAAATAGTTCATAATATGTATGAGACCCTTGATGATGGAGAAGTAGTTTAAGGGATATGGGGTACAAAAAGGAGAGAGAACAAAATACTCTGAAGGGGAAAATAGCAGCCAGCAATTCTTTTGTTGGTTCTTTTCTGATAAAGCTTCTAGGTGATTTAGAGTCTAAAAACAACAGCCTGAAGACAGCTTTTTACTATTTTTTTAAATAATGTGCAACACACACACACAAAAGGAAAGTCCCTTAATTGCAAATTTCTAAAAAATTTAAAAAGGTGTTTCGTATAGCCTTATCATAATTCATGTTACTAATTCTTTGGAGATATTATACAAAATCTAATGGTTAATCTAAACTAGAGGAGACCCATTCAGTGGAGGGGGTATGTTTTAATGTTAGCCCCACTGATTGTACCCTACCGGGTTTTTTTTGTTTGTGTGTGTGTGTTTTGGTAATGTGTTGCCTATTTACACTGACTTCCTGTGACCCTAGTAGAGTTGTCAAGGCATGTGCAATATTTAAGCGGTGGTTGTATCATTGCCATTCCCCAGTGTGCTTCCATGGGTCAGAAATTTTGAACCCAGGCCTCAAGATTCCTATCCACTTTATTACACTGACGGGCATCTAGCTCAGAGTAGCTAACAGGATTTACCCACAGTGAGGCTGGCTGTACGGTTTTATGATGTTTAGCTAAAAGTGGTTCTATTCTTTTCAGACGTTTGTAAGCCATCTTGAGCCCTATCTTTTCATGGAAAACTGGGTTATAAATGTGATGAATGAATGAATATTATAAGGAGAGCTAATCCAACATGATGTAGATGTCTATTCAGAAGTTACACCCACTGAGTTCAAAGGACAATGGTTCCCAACCTTGGGTAACCCAGATGTTCTTGGATTGCAACTCCCAGAAACGCTGGCCAGCACAGCTGGTGGTGAAGGCTTCTGGGAACTGCAGTCCAAGAGCACCAAGGTTGGAAACCACTGTCTTGCGCAGGGCACCAAGATCTTTGTTGTTGTTTAGTCGTTAAGTCATGTCCGACTCTTCGTGACCCCATGGACCAGAGCACGCCAGGCCCTCCTGTCTTCCACTGCCTCCCGGAGTTGGGTCAAATTCATGTTGGTAGATTCGATGACACTGTCCAACCATCTCGTCCTCTGTCGTCCTCTTGTTTTCACACTTTCCCAACATCAGGGTCTTTTCCAGGGAGTCTTCTCTTCTCATGAGATGGCCAAAGTATTGGAGCCTCAGCTTCAGGATCTGTCCTTCCAGTGAGCACTCAGGGTTGATTTCCTTTAAAATGGATAAGTTTGTTCTCCTTGCAGTCCAGGGGACTCTCAAGAGTCTCCTCCAGCACCACAATTCAAAAGCATCAATTCTTCTTCATAAAGAAGGTCCGCCTTCTTTATGGTCCAGCTCTCACTTCCATACATCGCTCACCAAGATCTAGAGGGCACCAAAATATAAGGGGGAATCTACCAGTGAATGTTACGAAAATAAATGGCAGCGCCTCCCGGCCCTGCTAACTTTCCCTTTTCCAGAAGCACAAACTTTCTCTTTCTTTCAGGGGGACACCGCAACCCCCCCTCCCTTTCCCCTCCTGAGTTTGCGCCCATACTTAGGGGGAAGAGGGGGGGGGTTGGAGAAAAGTACGGCTTGCCCTGGGTGCCAATCGCAGGCTGGGCTTCCTCCCCACTAAAAAAAGGGGGACGAGACTGCTGCCTAGTGGTTGGATGTGCTGCCAAACCAGGGTGGGAGGGTTTGCAGCTGGTCCGGGTGCGGGTAGGTGGCCGGGGTGCGGCCAGCCGCCGGCCCCGCTCTTATTGGGAAGCGGCACCGAATCAGCGAGCAGGGCGCCGGTCATTGGAGGAGAAGCGGCTAATGCCGGCGGAGGAGCAAGAAAATTGCGAGGCTCGCCAGCCAAGCGCCGGCTTCTGCCTCGCTCGCTCGCCCGCTCGCCCCCCGCCGCGCACCCGCCACTTTCGCCGCCCTTTGGCAAGCTCGGGCAAAGGCAGCGAGCGGCGCGCAGGAGAACCAGCGCCGGGGCAAAGCCGCCCTGCCCAGTCCCATGCCGTGGAGATGCCCACGACGGGGTCAGCTCCTGCGCGTCTGTTCTCCGGTAAAGGTGGACACGGGTCTTTGGGTCGTCAGAAACTTTGGGTGGAAGGGCAGAGGAGGCTTCTGGGAGGGAGATTGCCACCATCATCATCGCCACCACCACCACCACCACCACCATCATGAAATGTATTGATTCGGAATTGATGGATCCCACCTCCGATGCTCCTGGTGCTTTCGATGGCTCCGGGTGCGCGTCCTTCCTCCGCTTTCCCCCCCGAACCAGATTGCCGGGCTGCGTGAGCCTGTGCGGATGAGGGCTTGCAAAGCGGTTTCAACTCGGTTGAAGCAGGAGAGGGAAGCAAGGGCAATGGGGAAAATCCCCCCTCTTCCCCCCCCCGCGGGGAGAGGGAGAGAGAAAGAGGGCCAGATGGGGAGTGGGCTGCTTAGAGGGCCGCTTCGGTCGCCCACGGGTTTGGGCGATCTTCGCTGGGATGGCTCGTTTTGGAGCTTGGCTGGTCTTTAGAAAACGTGCGTCGCTTACCAGCTCCGGCCACCACCGCGGGAAGGGTGTAAATGCCAGGGTTCTGATTCGAATCGACGGGAGGTGAGGAGGGAGAGTGAACGCTGTATGGTGTTTTTTTTTTTTTTTTTTTTAATTGGGTGCAGTTGACTTTTGCGAGTCTTCGGTCCAAGATTCGGCTACACTGAGACTCGAACCAAAGACTTCTCTAGTCCTGGGGGGATGAGCACCCTACGAAAACCTTCCCGGGGCTTGTGCGCCTCTCTTCTTTTTCTTTATATATTTTTCAGCCAAGAATCTGGCTGAACAAGGGCTTCCCCTCGTTCAGCCAGAGAGGGTCGTCTCTGTATGAAGATAGCAGCCCCCTGGCGCGCACCCCTACTGTGTCGCAAGATCCGATGGATGGATGTTGCTTGCCTAGACAGAAGTCCCACTAAGCTTACTCCTAAATCAGAATGCATGCATCGGATTGCAGCCTGAGCTCCTCTCTCTACCTTCCTCTGGCATAATCCCAAATAATCTCTCTCTCTCTCTCTCTCTCTCTCTCTCTCTCTCTCTCTCTCTCTCTCTCTTATTCTGGCCATTCCACTTTCTCCTCCTCTTCTCCTTTTGGAAAAGATATGGAAGAACAAGATATGGAAGCTACCTCTGGATTCTGACCCTTTCGTGGTCTTCTCCCTTCCGACTCCTTGGTTTGCAGCTTTCTGTGGGCTTCACAATTCCCTGGACCTCTGCAACAGTGTGAAAAGGAAGGAAACTTCTGGTAACTGGAGTACAGGTAGGAGATTCTACTTTCCCTTGGCCCTTTCTCCCCATGCAAAAAATTGTAATTATTTTTCACCTCTCTCTCACCCCCCACCATCAACAAGAATGACGTTCTTGTGATTATTTTCTGTTCGGTTGTTTGAGAATGCATTTCTTCTTTTAATTCCTTCCACCAAATTCATGAGGACTGGAGGTTTGGCTTTAGAAGTGGTTCCTGTTTCATCTGTCTCACTGATAAAGCGGGGTTATGCTGACAAGATGCCTAGGGTTAGTTCTGTGGGTAGGAGGATGAAACAAGAGAAGCAGCCCAAAGCTTGGTCATGGTATCTTAAAGACTGACCACTTTATTATAGCACTGGCTTTGTGGATGTAGTTCACTTCTTCAGGCTTAGAACCGCAACAACACAGCATCAAATTACTTTAGCACAAGACCTAGGCATGTCTTTGGCAATGACTGATGTGAGCCACAAAGCTGCAATAGATGCCTCTGAGTAGTTGAAGGAAGGAAGGAAGGAAGGAAGGAAGGAAGGAAGGAAGGAAGGAAGGAAGGAAGGAAGGAAGGAAGGAAGGAAGGAAGGATCTGATAATGGATAAGAGGAAGGGAGGAAGGGAGGGAGGAAGGAGCTGATGCTGGATAAGAGGAAGGAAGGAAGGAAGGAAGGAAGGAAGGAAGGATTGTCCAACAATGAATTGGAGAGTGTATTTTGACAAGAGGATAATCTGTAGTCATGCAGATTAGGGAGTTGGTAGAGAATGGTAAAATGGATTGATTTCAGTGACAGACATGGTGTTGCTGATAAGCAAACACTTTTGAATGGCATTGTTTTTAGTGGAACAATGCTGTGCAGTGAGATTCTGTGTAAGGAGAAGTAAATACTGTTCAGCTAATGGGAGTTTTTACTTGGTAAATACTAGAGCTTCGACATGTTGCTTTTTTAGATTACAATTTCCCAAATTCCATAGCCAGCCTGGTTGGCTGGGGGATTTCGAGCGGGGGTATAGTTCAAAAAAGTTACATGTCCAGCCTTTGGTAAATATATATTAGGACGATAACACTTTTGAAGTGCTGGGTGAGATCTGTTTCCTTGGCAGATCATAGCCTTTCTGAAGTTGGTTTCCTCACAGTCTAAGGGATTGCAACTCCCAGAACTCCACAGCCGACTAGAAGTTCGTAACCTGTACATCTGGAGGGTAGTAGGTTGGGAAAAGCAGCCACAGGATGTCTTGGCTTCCATGGTTTAACAAGAAGGTCCTAAGGTCCATGGTTAAGCACATGCCTTCTATACAAAAGTCCCAGGCGCAGTCCTAAGTGTTTACAGATATAAAACCATAACAAGCTGCTCCCTCATCTGAGAAAGTTCCTGAAGAGCTGCTTTCACTTAGAATAGACGATCCTGGGTTAGATGAACTCATTGTTTAAGTCGTGAACAGCCTTCACCAGCTGGATACCTTCCGGAAGTGTTAGACTATAATTCCCAGATAGCATAAGATTTGATTGTGCTGGCTGAGGAAGATGGACACGGACATAGATCCACTTCTAGAGGACCTCAGCTTCAGGAAGGCTGCAGTACAAGACTGCTTCTTAACTTCAATGACAGCAAATGTAATATCAACATGCTTGCAGAATTTGTTACAATAATGTATGTTTTACTGGATTTAAGAATGTAAACAGCCCAACCTGTCCCAATCTGTGATTGCTTCATTAGCAAACTTTTTTTTTCTTTAGCCTCCCAGCTTTGCTAATCTAAGGAGCTTAAAGTGTGAGATGAAATTGTAAAAGGCAAAGATTGAGATCAAGGTGCATGACTGTATAAGGGGGAAAAAAGAAATCAGTGTGATAGAAAGCAAAAGAGAAATAGCGCAGGAAGGAAGAAAGGGACAAATTATCTGGACCACTGCCTACAAAATTCCTTATAAATGGCTCATTCTGCGCAGCAATGAGTATGCAGGTATATATCTGGGCAATCTTGAGTAATCTTGGCCGTACCCATTCATGCACATACCAAAAAATGCACGTCTATGGAAATGTTACATTATCTGTGTCCATTGCCGGGTGAGTTTAGCTGCATAGTCTTAGAATTCCAGGTTGTGCTTGTGTAGCATGTGAAAACGGACAGCTTTCGTTCCTCTGCCTGGGTTTGGGAAGAAAACCACAGCTCCTTAGCCACGAAAGTATAAAATAAGTCAAAAAAGAATCTGTCTCTCTAAACTGTAGGTTGAAGAAAGACTTGGAATCTGATATATTAGCAGGATGGGGTGGGGAAGGAGGATGAATGTAGTGGGATGATGGCACAGAATGGATTGCAATGAAATTCAGGGAATATAGGGAAATGCCTGCCTTTCTATCCTTTGTAGTTTCCCCTGGCTTCTAGCATCATCTGCCTCTTGGCATCTCCTTGCCAGTTATTTACATACAAATCATCCAATGTCACGCACTGTGTATCTGCTAAATTTTGGTGGCCATAAACTAACAAAGAATCTGGCGCAGGGGCATAGTTGCTTTCCCATTAATATAGAACATGACCTCTAAATTTCCACAGAGCAAATCTGGAGGAATAGGCTTAAGGTCTCTAACCCTGCCGTGTGCCAGTCATTGGGGGGTCATGTACAGCTGTAGAATCAGACCCATAGATGAGAGTCGGGATTGGGGGGGGGTGTTTAAGACTCTACTGCCTTTTATAGCCATAAGACATGCTTTCCTCTTAATTCTTTAGAAGTCCAGATCTTGTCTTGATGTTTATACGCTTCTGAATCTTTGTGCTTTCCAGCTGGCAAAAACGTTTGTTAAGGTGAAGTGGCCACATACATACTTTAGATTCCTTCGCACACTATTTTATTTAAGGAAGAACCATGATGTTTTCGAAAGAGGCTGCTGATCTGCAGTGCATTTTCCAAAATACTTGTCATGATAACAGACACAGTTTTGAGGGCGAGTATCATTTCAGGACCCGGTGTGGTTTAGTGGATAGAGTGAAAGGCTACCCATTCAGGAGGCCTGGATTTGAATCCCTGCCAAGCCATGGGAGCTTGCTGGGAATGTGGAACCTAAGTATCTCACTTATTTTGAAACCCCTGTTAGGGTTCCTGTAAGTTGGTTCTGACTTGACAGCACATGACAACAATATCATGGTGAGTGGAAATCTTCCACCCCCAATTTCAGGTCTTCTCCTGACATAAAAAGGTATTTTCTTTTGATCATGGAAAAAATAATTGCCTTTTCCAATCAAAGTCCCATACTTTTTGTATTAGTTGATTGTTTCTTTGTGACATCTGGCAATGTGAACTTTACTACCCTGGGACATGGGAGGAAGACTTTGACATGATCATGCCTCTTTTCTCAACATTAAGAAGAGGGGACACAAAATGGTGTCAGAACATATGCTTTATACATAGACATTTCCCTGTTCAGTTACTGGCATCCCCAGGCAGGTATAGAAAAACTCTGGCTTGAAGCCCCAGAAAGTTGCTGCTGGTCAATGTGAGCGCAATTGGGTTAGATGGACTGAAGATCTGACTTAGCTTCATATATACTATGTGCAATTGGTCCATATGCTCTCCATTCAGAAGGTACTAATTTCAGTCTTTTGCATGCTCAGTTTTTTGTTTTAATAGTGATGAGAAAGGACCTTCATCTTTTAATTATTTTTATTTGATATTATTTATTTATTTATTCTTTCATCTTGAACTTGTTTTGTTCCTTTTACTGCTAGCCACTCTGTTCACATCCAATTTTATGGAAGAAATACAGGGTATACATTAGACATGGGAGCTTTGTATTCACATCCAAGGGATATGAATAAGAGGCACGGCACCACAGGTGCCACAGTGATCCATTGCCTCCCCCCAGAACCCGCCTGGTCCACTCACCAGGCTCCGCACGGCATGTGCATCCATCAGCATTGTCGCTGTACCAAGTGCGGAAGTAGTTCGGCCAGTGCTTCCCGCCTCTCCCCACAGACGAGCACTCCAGTGAGGAGATGGGAAGATGAGTCTCCGTGCTCAGGTGCTGAGCGGTCGGCTGTGGGGAGAGGCAGGGAAGTGTTGGCCGAACTACTTCCGTGATTGGTGCGATGACTATGCTGATGGATGCGCGCACTGCGCAGAACCTGGTGAGTGGACCAGGCTGGTTCTAGGGGAAGGGAATGGACCTCCATGGCAGCTGTGGTGTCGTGCTTCATATTCATATTCCTGGATATGAATACGAAGCACCCATGTCTACATCAGATAAAAAAGAATGAGACTTGAGGAGGACCTGGAGAGCTGTTGATGGTCTGAGTACAGGATATAGAGGACTAGACAGACCAATTATACAAATGTCTTTCTCTAATGAACTACACCAGGAGTGGACAACTGTGACCCTCCATATGAGTATTTTAAGCCTACAACTCCCATCGATGCCAGCCAGTCAGCCAGCCAGCACAACAAGTGGTTCAGGATTATGAGAACCACAGTCCAAATATATTTGGAGGGCCACAGTTGCCCATCCCTGATCTGCACAGGGTGGTAGAATATGACGAACTTGGAACTCGTTTCCCTGGCCAACCTTATAATCTTAGACCTGCAGAGCTGGAAGGGACCCTATGGATCACTGAGTCCAGCCCCTGTCAAGGAGGCACAGTGGGAAAATGAACTCCCAACCACTGGCTCCGCAGCCAGTTGCCTAAACCACAGGAATATCTATCAATACTCAGATATGACACCATGGAAACATCCGATCAGTTTAGGAATTCATGGGCATGGCTAACATATTTTTGTTGGAACTTGGTCCTATTTCCTCATCCCAAGTATTCCGTGATGGTCTATTCCCACTAGCCTCTGCCCCCACTTCTATTATGCCAAGAAAGATCCTGGCTCATAACTTGCTGAATTACCTTGAATCCATGCATCTCTTTGTCCCCTTCACATGAAGGCCTGGTGAAGGGGGCAAAGAGTTACTCCTGAGCCATTTCCTAACTTTACTGTTGTCACCATCCTGCTTTTATGCTTCTCCCTAAAGTACCAGCAGTTTTCCCCAGCTGGCATCCTCGAAGTACATTGGGCTACAACCCCCCTCATCCCTCACCCAACACACTGGCTAGGGAGTGACAGGATCTGTGTTCGTACACATCTGTAGAGCCATCAGGTCAGGAGAGGCTGAAAGAAGATCTGACTCGGGCGGGGGGATCAACCCAACTCCTTGGCTCTTTCTTCCTCTTCTAGGGCCATACGGCCTCTTAGCATTTTCATGCCCTGCTGTCGTGTCATAAAAATCCTTTCCTTTTCCAACTGCTCCTACAGATTCAGTCCACAGCCCAGCCCCTTCTAACTCTTGTGCCTGACAAAATAAAACCTGGCTTGTTCGAAATGTCAAGGCAGCCTTGTATGGAGGAAGCTGCTGTATGTGTTGGAGGAAGGAGTGGCTGGTTCCTAAAAATAATAACAACAATACTAAAGCATACTCTCCCCCCCCATCTCTACAACTAAGTTGTATTTATCCACTTGCTCATCATCAGAACAGTGATTTCCCTCTGAGCGTGCTGATGGGGTTAGAGAGTGGAGGACAGCCCTTAAATTAAACACCGCTGTGTGACACCCACACACTCTCCCAGCCTAATGGGGAACCTGGTTGCACTAAGTCTGAGAGGCACTCATTTGGAGCCTAATTAATCAGCATCGCAGTGTGTTGAAACACTGCTTTTTTTCCCTAATGGACCCTTTGAAATGAGCATGGAGATCACAGCGAGGTCCCCAAAGGACCCCAGAAAAGTAGGGGGGCCCTCCTTTAGGTGATGGAACAATAAATTTTTGTCACCCATAGGCTTCAGCTTTATTTTGCTGCTTTTTCGTTCGTGTTTCCCTCAATCATCTTTCTCCACTTTCTCTTTTGGTTGGCTGAAATGCACACCAGATCTTAAGACTGGGTGCCTGGGTGTGCTAGGACATTTTTGTGCACACAGCTGGGTCAACTAGGATTTTCCCCCCCACCCTCCCTCCATGAATGCAAGAAATGTTATTAAAGCAAGTTGGGAAAGAGAGATCTATTCTATCAGTGAGCCTCTTGGCCAAATGCAGTTTATTATATACGCAGATATCGCTAGCTGATTTATATTTTAAGTCTTGTGCATAAAGAGGCAGACTGTGTATAACATTCTCATGTGTGATCAGCTGTGCGCAATCTTTTCTCTATGAATAGGAGAGCCCCTTTAGCAAAATAAGAAATTTGTTGGGGGGGGCGGGGCAGGGAAGATGTGCAGCAACATTTTCTGGTGCTGTCACGGGCGCTTTCATCTTTATCTCACTGAGAGAGGTTTCCCAATAGGAATTGCTATTCCTCTGCAGTCCTTGATGCATGCAGGCAGTTTTAAGATATTGAAAAAGAAAGAAACCTGGATGGGCGATGGCTGGATAAGAGGGCTTTCTCTACTTTCATACATATTTTTTTTCACGAAATATGCCTTGATGGTTCTCCAGGGAGAAGAGGACAATAGATACCTCTATAAGCCTCTTGTCTCCTCCAGCTTATCCACCAGGTGCTTCTGCCATAAGAGCTAATATGAAACCTGTTGTCGTCATCACAAATAGCCAAACCTTTCCATTAGAAGATGTTAACAAACGGCACCTGCGACCAGATGTTATAGCTTCCTTTTCTACTTCAAGCTGGCTGAATAGCTCAGGGGTTTAGGTATCTGGTTGCAGAGCTAGGGGTTGGGAAAATTGATTTCCCTGCTGTGCCTCCTGCAAGTAGGGCCAGTTTGTATGGCCTTGGGCAAGCTGCACTGTTGCAGGACACCCCCAGAAGAAGGGAATGGTAAGCCGTTTCTGAGTATCCTCCAAGGATGTTGGCAAATCTTTGGGTCCAAGTCCCAAATCTGAGTCTTTGGTACCAAGTACCAAGTCCCTATTAAAAACAAGATATTTTCTGCAAAAAAAGAGAGGAGAGGGTGGGTTCTGAGTCATGAGTTGAGTCGAAGTCATTGAAAAAAAAAGTTGAGTCTGAGTCAAACTGTGGATGCAACTTCACAGCGGGTCCCGCGACTCGAGTCCCCATCCCTGGTACTCTCTACCTAGAAAACCCTGGAAAGGGTCACCATTAGACATGGGGATGAATAAAAAAACGAATCAGGATATTTGTTAAATATCCCTGATTCGTCAGATATTCGTTGCTTCATATTCTTGGGATCCAGAGACCCCAATGAATACGAAGCAATGAATATAACCCTTTTATATTCGTCCCTTCATTCCCTATCTGCTTATGCCCCCATGGATCAGCTGTTCCTCGGGGGCATAAGCAGACAGAGGTTTTCCCTTCGGGCGGCTTGCTAAAGCCTGCCTGAAGGGAATCCCACCCCCCTGGGGCTGAGGGATGGCTTGGTTTCCCTTTCCTCCTCTTCCTATGCCTGTGTGGCATATAAGAAGAGGAGAGAAGGGATCAAAGAGGGATCAAAGGGATCCCCCAGCCCGTGGCTGCAGGATGGCTTTGGTTCCTGATTTCCTTCCTCCTGCTGTGCCCCACGGGGTATAGCAAGAGGAGGGGAAAGGTGATCGAAGTGATCCCCCAGCCACTGCGGGATCGCTTTGATCTCTGCTTTCCCTCCTCTTCATATGCCCTGCGGGCCATAGCAAGAGGAGGGAAAGCAAAAAAATTGACCCAATGAATGACGAATTGATTCGTTGTTCGTTGGATCACTGGGGGGCAATTTGTGGTTCATGGGTCATCAAACGAGCAAACCAAGACGAAGCCCCATTTTGGTGCTTCGTCCCCATCTCTAGTCACCATAAGTCAAAGTTGACTTGACAGCACATGATTATTATATTCTCTTTCAACAAGAGCAGCTCCACTTGCAGTTCCTGCAAGTGGTGCTTGCTATAAACTGCTAATCATTCCACCATCCCAATCCACTCACTTCTACCCTCTTGATTTTCTCTTTTTCTTTTCCTAATAGACACAACATTCCATGGCATCTGAAGGACCTTCATCGTGCTTAGGTCTGATTGCAATCTTTTATGGATCTTTTTTGCCTCTGCTTTTTCTTTTTTAAAATATGCCATTCTGCTTTCTGATATTGCCCTGTTGTTTCTTTATTCATCGGACTTTAGCTCCAGTCCAACAGCCGTAGATACACGGACACAAAATTTCAAACCTTGACACAGCACTTGATATGTGATGGAAGAATCTGAGTACTTTGCCACATCCTCTAAACATCTTTGCTAGGTGCTTCCTGCTGCTAAAATATCATAACACTTCAGTGTTATGCTCCAGGGTGACACAGCCCCTGATCCTTCCTGTGATACATGTATAGCCGTTGGCTTGCTGTTCCAGGAATCTCAGACTCACTCTTCTTCTGGTTTTAATCACCAAATTCTGGCTTTTAGCCTTCTTAACACTCCCTCCATGTAAGCTCTTAATGTACCTTGGGCTGTGATTGTTAGGATTATTTGATATTTCTTCAGAGAGTGGAGCCACCTAAAACATAACTGGTGACTACTGAAGAGGAATAATTCCTCTGGAGACTGGTAAAAGGACAAAGAGAACACATTGTCTAAAGAAATCTACTTAAGGTAGGGCAAGAGAAGGATATTTAATCTTAGTTACAGAAATCCTCATTTCTGGGTATGCAGTTGGGTCTCTCAGATTGAAACCAGAAGAGCAATAAACTTGAAGTTTATTCTAGAGAGAGAAGGAGGAAAGAAGTGAGCCTAAGAGTAGCCATCTAGATATGAAGTTCCGTTTTAAAAAAGCAAGAAAAGGAAAGTGCAGCCAGATCCAGGTCATATGTGTCTATCTTCCTGCCCCACCCATTCAGACTACTTGCTACATATATTAACACTTTATTTCAGCATTAATAGCTCAGAGAGATTGGATAACTCAGAACACTTGTGCCTAAGTGGTCCTGTAACTCTTTTCATAGAGGAAAGTGGCTCTGTTCATGAACCTCCCCAAGCATGGGCATATGCAGGGCTATTGGAAATTTCTGATTGCACATATCAGAAGTAGTGCTTAGTACCCAGAATTTGGGTAAGATGCCCCCCTAGTCATCGCTTGTGTCCTCAGAGTGTCCCCACTGCTGCCGCCACCATGTGTATCACCTTCCTGGGAGAGACGGAAAGGCACATGAAGGTGTCATTGTCTGCTCTAAGAGGGCAAGTGAACCAGTTGCATCAGAAAGGAGAAAGAGCAGTAAAACCAGAAAGTTTCACTGCCTTTCTTTGTTGAAGAGTTCCTGCCATGCCCTCAGACTGATGATGTAAAAAAAGGTGCCGCTGTGCATCCTGTTCTTTCTTCGGGTGCATTTAGGGTATGTTCAACTAGGGCGTGGGGATGTTCATTTGATGGACTCCAGCTCCCAGAATCCTGTGAGCAGCCATGCTGAACAGGGAGATTATGAAAGTTGTAGTCAGACAGATAAACTTTGCTAAGCTCTGTTCTCAGTTTTGGTGCCCATTTTATGGAATGTGTGCCTTGGCAAAATCTGTGTGGCTTCCTCCTTGTTTCAATTTGTCAAAAGAAAGAAAGAGAGAGAGAGAGAGTCGGATGACATGGGACTGTGCAATGTTTTTAGCCCGTCGCTGAGGTATTTCTGGTGGGTTTTAGTCCAGCTGGCTCTTCTTGCTTCTAGGATTGTTTATGTATTTTTAATGTTTTTATGCTGTTTAATTTTGCACACTGCTCTGAGTGCCATTTGGCAAAGAACCCTGCATATAAATATCTGAAATAAATTAGCAGCTGGAGTGTAAGAGCTCAGAGTGTGAACTGCGAGTGATCTAGGAAGCCCTTAATTGAAATCTTACCTCTGTGAACTTGATTGTTTACCTCAGAAGAGGTGATTCTCATCACCTCAACTCCTCTCCAGTGTCAAGGTGGGGAGATCCAGCCTACAGTACAGGGTTGCTCTGAGGATTAAAGAGAAACAAAATGCCTTGAACATGGTATTTATTTTAGAATAAATGGATCATCTATCAGAACTTGAAAGGTCCCCTAAAGGAATGAATACTAATAAAGCAATAAAATGCTGCAAATCATAAAAACAGAGAGTTCATACTGCAGATGTATAACAGCCTTGAAAGCCTTATATAGATTACAGCTGTACTTTGATCAAATATATTTTGATCAATCATATGAGTTTTAGTTGATGGATTGAAACTGTTAGTTAAGAATATATTTGCATATAGCTAAAGAGCAGCACTGTTGAAACAAAACACATTCCTTGGTGGAAATCCTGTTGCTTAGCATAGTAAATTGCACTAGAGTAGGCCCACTGACTCAATGAGGATGTGGTGAGTCAACTCCTCCATAAGTTCTGTTGATTCAAATGGGCCTACTCTTATAATCTACTTTAGCATAGTAAATTGCAACTAAAGTAGACCCATTCGAATCAATGGAATTTAGCGAAGGGTTGACATACCAGATCCCCACTGATTTAATGGGCCTACTCCAGTGCAGCTTACAATCCTAAGCAAATGGGATTTTAGCCTTTGTCTTTTAACTCAAGAATGGACTCTCTACTCACGTATCATGTACAGACTACAGCTCCCAGAATCCCCTAAACAGCCATGACTGCCAAGTTGCAATCCAAAAAAGTAACTTTTCCAAGATCTGTAATGTAGGTGACCTCTGAGGACACATATTCTTGTATGTGAGAGAAGGGGTAATAAGATGGGGCTCAAGGCATTTTTATAAGCAGTTGTATCAATAATTATGGGTCAGATCCATATTTACTCAGAGGAGACAATGGCATCAATAAAATTTCTCTTGGTCACATCTTCAATGGGTCTTCTCTAAGTATAAGTAAATTTAGATGCCAACTTAATGCTTTGTGTCTTTAAAAATGTTTATTTGATATATTTTTCTACTTTTAAAAATGTGCAGTCCAGGTGATCCTTTCCACAGTTTTCTAAATAGAGAGTACTCAGAAGTGGTTTACCATTTCTTCTTCTGGGAATGTACATTCTGGGAGTGTACAGCTTGCCTAAGGCTAAAGAGAGTGGTTCTTTCTCCTTGGAGGTTGCATGGGGGATTGAACTCCTAATCTAACTCACTGAGCTATCCAGCCAGACATTTATCTATTACTCAGTAGCTAAGGCTGGGAAAGGTGGGTGGCCGTAGGAAAAGAGGAAGACTGAATATGAGATGGACTGGCTCCCTAAAGGAAGCCACAGGCTCGAGTTTACAAGAGCTGGGTAGGGCAACTGAGGACCGGTCATTTTGGAGATTCATACGGTTGCCTTAAGTTGGAGGCGACTTGACAGCACATAACAACAACATCATCTTCATCAACAGCAAACTCTTTGGATGGTTCATGAGTTAAACTTTGAACCATGGATTAGTTCCAACAAGACCCTGTCACTGAAAGAAGCAATTCTCTCAGCAGAACCTGGAGACGGATGATCCCCATGGTGACTTCTCCCCAGAGCCCCCTGGGTGGCATGAAAACATGCCTGAAAGGACTGAGAAGACTTCTAGAATTGACTGCCTGGTGATGTGGAACCCTACGGGGTGTGTAGAGAACGTCTGGTTATACAAATGGAGATATGCTAGTACTAGAACCTTGGTTTCACATGCTGAAATATAAGAACATAATACAATGTAATGTAAAAATCTAGGGAGTAAAATCAAGGTAAAATCAACAGCAGTGCTGCGATTTCAAAGCTCAAACACAATTTAAAAAAACGAAGGGCTAAATTGTTGGCAACGATTAAAAGGTCTGCTGTTTTCCACTGCGTGAGGACTGCTTTTTAATTAATTAATGTTTAATGGATTAATATAGCCAGTTAATTAAATCATAATTTTACTGTTGACTACATCATGATGTAGGTTCCAAACAATGAGTGAATATGAAGTTGGAATTGTTCCAGCTTTAGACTATATACTTGTACTTGGGAATGAGTCCTGTGGGATTCACTGGGACACAATTATGAATAGATTTGCATAGGACTGCCGTGCCAAGCAAATTTATGTAAGTTTAGCTGAAACAGAGCCAACTTATTTCTAAGTAAATGTGTTTTGCTTATAGGGAGTACAGAAGTCACTTTGACACACAATTGAAGGGAGAATATATAAATTCTGCCTTCCCTTTGCATGTTTGACTTTTTCTCCAACCGGTGGTCCTCAGTTGTGTTAAACAACAAATCCCATCATCCTCATCCACCATGAAGGATCAGAGTTGGAAGGCAACTGATTGTGGGAAGACTGGCTCAGCCATATATGGGTTCAGAAACTGGGGGAATAAAACAAAACCCCTGTCGAAATCTTAAATGTCAGTTAGTGTGCCTGATGTTTTCTTAGTATATTTGTAGCTGTCTTGAACTGTGAATATATGTCTCTGAAGCAGACCACTTCATGACAGATGTTTGAGCAATGCTACAGAAGATTTTGTTGCAGAGGTTTGAATTTCTGGTAAAATTCTTTCCCCCCCTTTTTTTCCTTTTTGGCTACACAGTAGAAATATCGAGATTCACACAAGAGATCTATATGTTGATCTGGGCATTCAGTGCAGAACCCAATTTGATGCAGTACAACTGTGACCTTGTCCAATTTAGGCCTAGATCTGGACCCATATTCATGTTCTGAAATATCCAGAAATCCCAGTCAACAGAATGGTGACAAGCAAATGGTGATTATAACTTAGAGAGATTGTTACCCCATTGCTATGAAATATGGCAAAACAGTAGATCACAAAGAGAGGATTTTGCCATACCAGGTTGCAGGCAGCCATCTTTTCGGGGGTTGGGGAAAGGCCATTTCTAAATTGTGCTTGTTTTCTCCATGTTTTTTTAAAAACTGGGTACTCGTTCCTCCCAGCTCAGGAATGTGCATGCTTTGTATAGGAGTGCAGGAAGGGAGTGGGGTTTTGTAGCAGGAAAATGATGCCAAGATGGTGAGGCAGGTGGCAGTGACAGAAGGAAAGCCCAGCAACCTATTAAGGGGTTGGGAGGAAGGAGAGAGGGAAAAAAGGCAGATCCAACCATTCTAAAACAGTCTGAAGGCCAATGAGCCAAAGCCCAGAGAAGACCACAAACACTCAGCTCAGACACACACACACACACACACACACAGAGAGAGAGAGAGAGAGAGAGAGAGAGAGAGAGAGAGAGAATCAATGTGAAGCTAAAAAAGCCATACCAGCACCTACCCTAAGCTAGCTAGCATATAAGCAAACGGAGCAGATATGGGGTGCAAGATGATATGTTACCCGTTCCACACTCGCAGCTCTTAGAGAGTGCGGGAGTAACCCTATGTCTTCTCTAGTGAATGCCAGCAAAACCTGTTTTCTTCACTTTGGTCATCATCTCGCACTCTCCTCTGTTTCTCCTGCCAAGCTTTTTGGCAGGTCTTTTAGAAATGTCAAGCCTCTGAACGTTGCTTTTTTTTTTTCTGGTGCAGTGTGAGAAGGCCCAAACACACGCTGGGTCTGGTTCAGGGCTGCTTGATTTGATTCAGGGTGCACTCAAGTAAAAGCAAACAGTTCTGGATCTGGCTTGGAATTTGGCCCTTGCTGGTGCACAGCCCTTGTCTGAAGCTCAAACTGCCAGAAATGAAGTCTTAGAAGAATTTCAGGCTTGTTGTTCCCAAACCATCTGAGGGTAACGAAGGAAGTGGTCTTATGTTGAAGAACACTAGAGGGACAGATTGGGCATCCAGAAGGACTGGATTTGGCCCCTAGGTCCAGAGGTTGCCTATAGCATACACATCTGCTAGTCTTTACACTAGGATGATCATCTGCTCCACAGTGGACTTGATGAATGAAAGTGATAAATATGGCCTTTCTATCAGGAACCCACCTCCCCCTCCATGCAAGGAAGCATGATTCTAACTGGATTGGGGCCTCTTACACTATCATGCAATACACACACATAGCTGTGCTTCTCTTGCGGAGAGAATGTTGCATTGCATAAGTATGTGAGATTGTGTCGTGGGAAAAATATGACCCCTCCCTCTGAGAATTCATGCCTTACGATTTGTGTGAAATGTCATTGTAGAACTATTGTAGGCACTGACTTGTGTGGGGAGAGTGTGTGTGTGATATAACTAGAAATGAGACTTACCTATTAAATGGTACCTTCACAACCTCCACAGTTCCCACCAGTTACTATGCAATATAAGCGCATTTACTGAGACCCAGTAAGTTTAGTAGGAATTTGCTAATAGGTATGCTTTGGTTTCACAGCCTGAATGTGTTTCCTCCCTCCCTCCCTCCCTCCCTTTATTCCTTCCTTCCTTCCTTCTATATATTCAGTGCAGAGATGCTCATTTAATCATTTGACTGGAAAAACATCAGCAATTTTGCCCCTCTGCCCTCCTTGGCCATACTCAAGTCATGTCTCCCCTGTTATGTGCACTTATTAGTTTAATTTTTGGTGCCCCCCCTTCTTACTTATTACAGAGCTCTCCTATACTGGAGCACATTTCTGTCTACTTCTCCTCCCGCCACCCCCAGTGTGTGTTTGTGTGTGTAACTATAGCTCTCTCCCTCAGAAAGTAAGGAAGAAAAGATGATAAAAGGTTCCAGATTGGACTGGGTGTGTGGGGTGATGGTATGTCAGGGCCAGAGATGTGCCACACATTTTTCTGTGACTTTTTTTTTTAACAAATAAAGTCTTTTAAGGGACGTGGTGGCACTGTGGGTTAAACCGCAGAAGCCTCTGGGCTGCAAGGTCGAAAGATCAGCAGTTTGAATCTACGTGACAGAGTGAGCTCCCGTCGCTTGTCCCAG
The DNA here is from genome assembly GCA_037013535.1 of Intellagama lesueurii. Lineage (NCBI taxonomy): Eukaryota > Metazoa > Chordata > Lepidosauria > Squamata > Agamidae > Intellagama > Intellagama lesueurii. The sequence goes on from JBAJHW010000005.1 coordinate 21,522,372, forward strand.
CTCCTGCCAACCTAGCAGTTCGAAAGCATGTAAAAATGCGAGTAGATAAATAGGTACCACCTCGGTGGGAAGGTAACGGCGTTCCGTGTCTAGTCGCGCTGGCCACGTGACCACAGAGATTGTCTACGGACAAACGCTGGCTCCATGGCCTGGAAACGGGGATGAGCACCGCGCCCTAGAGTCAGACACGACTGGACTAATTGTCAAGGGGAACCTTTTCAAAGTCTTTTAAGAAACCACTGCCAGTCCTTCTTGGAAAGCAGTCCCAACTTCAAGGCAAACGCCTTCCTCCCTCCAGAATGGTCCAATTCAGGGTTTGTGTGTTTGTTTGTTTTTGGCCATTTGGGCCATTTTTAAAAACCATTTTGCTCAAGTTTTCCCCCCTCCTGTCCTCATGTAGCAAAGATCTGCCTCTCCCCTTCTGTATCTTTCCTTCTTGAGCAAACATTGTAGGAGGGACTTTTTGCCTTGTGAGAAAGGAAAAATAAACATTGTCTTACTGTGCAAAAAGGGTGTTAAATTAGACCTGTCTGGGCTATTGGTTTGTAGAGGACACTGCTTCTTCCTTTAGCAGCAGGTGGAAAACTTTGTATTCCCCGCACATTTCTGTGGTGTGTATTCTGCTGTTGCTCAGAAATAGCAGCCACAAAGAATCTCAATGCAACAGGAAAGGCTAGCAAGGTTGTGGGAGATGGTGGGCAGAAATAAGACATAACTGGCAAGGAATCTGATGTAGATGTGTTTGGGTGTGATTGTGGACCGCAGGACCCTGTGATGACCTCAATCATCATACTTTCTGGCATGGCACAGCAGAAAGATGATGAAAAGGAATGGATGCGTTGGTACACCTGTGAAAACAGGAGCAATGAAAATGTTCAGCATAACATGAATGAGCAAAGAAGGACCACTACATCTAGGGTGGGCCAGGACTAGAGAAGGGGTGGTGCCGTTTCCCAAATTTGCGTAAGGTGGGGGAAAAAACCTGGATGAGTTGATTATAAACACTGTAATAAAAGGTTAAAGAGCCATAGCTCAGTTGGGGAGTATATGAGTTTGTGTAGAAGGTCCCTTGACTCTTCAGGTAGGACTGAGAAAGTCTTGCAGTTTGAGAGAACCTTTGCTTGTCAAGCTAGAGAGTACTCAGTGAGCTGGACCAATTGTCTGTTTAAGGCAGCTGCCTATGTTGATTAGCATATTGATGAAAATTATATTCTCCTTTTTTGCAACAAAGTATGGATCTTAAGCCATGCAAATATGTCTCTGTACTGTCAGCTTTTACAGCTTGCTGAATTTTGAAGCCAAGTGCTACAATGTGTTGGTGACGCAGTGATTAATGCTGAAGTACAGACACTCTTTGTGATGGTCTCCATAGCCATGCCTCAAAGGACAGCCCAAAATGCAGATACAAGGGTTGATTCTTGTTAACAAGCTAGCTCTCATGACTCCACCATCAGCAAAGCAGGTATTTTGGAAAGCTTATGAGTCTTGATTGTCTATTCAAGACAACCCCGTACCACTCCAACATGCTTTACATTATGATATTTTGCTGCTGAGAAGTCTACCCCCCTACACACACTCTACAGTGAGGCTTGCAGCTAAGCTTAGAGAGAAATCTGAGATGCAGTTGGATGGCAGATGACCTCCAATCCCACCCCATGCTAACCAAAAACCACTGGTGTATCAACCCTATAAGTTCTGGTTCCGTTATAACAGTGCTCTGCCTTGGCCATTTACTAAGCCACCACTGACCTCCTTTGTCACTTTCTGTATACCAATGAAAAGGGTGTCAAACACTTAGCAGAGCATGAAATTTGGCTTGGCTGCTGATGAATTTTGTAGGCCTGATGTGTTAGTCAATCCCCTGTGCCCCTCATTAGCTGACTTGGTTTCCCTGCAGAACCTGGACACAAATCCCTTAAATTGGTGTAAGCCTGTGCAAGGATGCCTGCTGTTGATCCAAATCTCTTGCCATCTGAATAAATTCTGGCCCTTTGATAAATTACCTTACATTTTATGGAACAGTGTTGAGGGCTCATCTTCTTATTTTGTCCAACAGACTTTAAGGAAGGTTGCCCTCATGCATCAGCTGCTGTTCGTTCTTGAGTGTTCACTCTTTTCCAACAACCTTATTCCCCCCCTCTTTTTTTCCATACCTCCGATTCAAATTTCCAGCGTTGCATTTCTCATGCCCATGTCTTTAAAATAATGCCTTCTAGGAAATCCCCTAATGCTCTTGAGTTCATCCCAAATTTGTTAGCTTTTCTGAAACCACCCACCTACCAAAACATCTTCATCTTCATTGTTGTTTTAATCATGTAAGATATCTTCTGTGTTTTTGTGTGCTTTTGCCATAGAGACTTGTTATGGGAGATGTGGAGGTAATGGGTCTCTTAACACATCAACTCTACCCTAACACCTTCAAGGAATGTTCTCATTTGACAGTGAATTACAGAAATTAGGACTTAGGACAAGCCTGGGCTTTTAGAGCTCAACTGAAAAGTCTCAGAAGACATTTTCGGGCAATTTTTCTGCCTCCACCCCATCTAAGCCTCTTCTCTAGAAAAAGAAGGGCATCTTGCAAATATTTCATCATTTTTGTGTGGCAGCCAGCTACCATTTGCTACTCCTCTGCGCCCTTTAATGATCATAAGTTTGGGCAAGGACTATATTTACTCTTGTGTAAGTGTAATAGCATAACTCCGAGCAATGAATAGCTGCTGATTAACAACTTGCCAATCATATTCCCAGTCATGTGCTGAATCATGTAACTGTGCTTCCACAAGAATAAATATTTGATTCTGGTCAGTATTTTTAACTTGTTCATGAACGACCTGGAGTTAGGGATGAGTGGCGAGCAAGCCAAGTTTGCTTATGGTGCTCATTTATTTAGAGTATTTGGAATTCTGGAGTGCTCCAAGAGGATCTCTCCTAACAAGGAGCACAGGCTTTAAAATGGGAAATACCATTTTTGTTCCCCCAGCCCAGAATAAAGAGGCAAGACACAGGTTGTTGGGTTAAAACTTGGGCCACAACTTTATTAACTATTTAAACTAAATCCCCCATCTACAAGGGGGGCCTAACGTAGTGTGATATTATCTCCAAATCCAGTGTAGCCTTTACATCCAGACCATTCTAGAGCAAGGCGAGTTCCTATTTCTGAATTGTGCTGTCATCTGTATAGCATGTATTCAGGTGCCCGATGGTAGGGTTACCCCCCCCCCATGCCCCAGCCCACCAAGCCTCATGACCCAAGGTGAACTGCTGCCTGGGAGGTCCCCCCATGAAAAACACCTCTCATCAGCAGCCCTATTGGCTCCACCTGACAGGGAGATGGAATATTTTTGCACCATGTGTCTTCCATGAACTCACCCCAACTCTTCCCCTTGCACTACCCGCTGTTGTGACCAGGAATGTGGCTTTAACTGTCCATTATGAATTTAAATTCAATCTTTAAATAACCACACTCTAGCAATAAGAATGGGATGGGCGAAAACACACCTGCATCCCTCAAGGCCAATCTAGGATGCAGGCCAAAAATCCCCATCCGGCTCCATAGGCAACCAGCTAATCTCATTCTTATCTTTAGGGTGGGTGGGAGGGTTGCTCGGCTGATGCAAAAGAGGCTGGGCAAAGAGGGACTCAAGTTTTTTAAAACTCCGTCCCTCCACCCTCTTTGAGAATGGTGTCATCAATCCGTGACACCGTTCTCCGGGCGGGAGGACAAAGCATCCCTGCCATGGCAGCTTCACACCTGGCGGAGTGACCAATGCAAGCATGTATATGGTGATACACAATAGGGACAATGTTTCCATCTGAAGATATATGCTAACATTGTTGTGGTGACTGACCAAAGAAGATCTGAGGTTATAGTGGATAGCTTAATGAAAATGTTGACCCAGTCTAGAGATGGGCACAAACTGCCAATTTGGGGGGTTGTAAGGGTTCATTCTTCAGATGCACAAGTGTTCCATGGGTTCCCTTGCTTCCCTCCCCTGCTTTGTCCAGCAGGCACCCACTCTGAGGCAGCATGGCAGGCTTCCCAGCTCAACCTCTTCCTCCAAGTGGGTGCCTGCCAGAGGAAGAGGGGGAGGGAAGCCAGAACACCGGCATAACACCTGTGCATCAGAAGAATGAACCGTCATGAATCACCGCTTCTTGCCCATCTCTAGTGGTTACTACTAAAAAGGGGTGGGGGAGACAAAATCCATGTTATGGATCCTTAGAAACGGAACTCACAACCAACTTGCCAATAAAACACTACCGTGAGAAACCATGTCTATGGAAAACACATAAAAGATATTCCAAAATGGCTGGCATGTCAGTTCACATTGGAAGCCTTTCAGATTCTCTTGAGTGGACGATAGTTCTGGATCTGCTCAAAATAGACAGTATTTTATTCGTTATCTTGTCCTGTTGCTCTTGAGTGTCTGACACTTGTCAGGCACCATGAGATATTGCAAAACTTTGGCACACCTCACAGAGGTCTTTCAGCTGTCACTACAAACTGATCTCCATCAGTAGAAGACCAGAGCTGATGGGCTGGGGGATACATTAAATGTCATCTCTCTCGTCTCTGGAATTTTAACAGAAAAACTTGTGTATATACAACGGGTTCTCCAGAAGTGCTAATATGTTTCTGTTTTCAGGGACTAAGATAGCATTAAAACAAAGCAGAGCATCATCTTGGGATAGATCCGTTGCTGTTAAAAATCTTGGCCAAAGCTCCTGGAATGAAAGGACCAGTGTCAGTTTATAGACAGTAGAGGAGCTGGCTTTCCTTTTTTACAGACCAGGAGTTCTTAAACTTTGCTAAGCTTGGTATGCTGTTCAAATTCTGGAATTCTCACTCATAACACCTCTGAATCCTTAGCAAGCATCCAGTGGGAATTTTCTTTTCTTTTTCCACCCTTACCAAGAAATGCTGATGCCATGGACTGCTGAACTTGCTTAGGAGTCTTTCAAAAGCTTTTTGGATATTTCAGTTCATAATGCCTGCTAGATGCTTGTGTACAAGTTCAAGAACAGAGTGGCAGAATTTATCTATGTAGAAGCCATTCAGCAAGACATATTATTCTGTAGCATACTGAAGATAAGGTGGCAACTTCTGGTCCTCCAGATGTTGTTAGATTGCACCTCCCATTAGCCATTGCCAACATAGACATTGGTGAGGGATGATAGAAGTTACAGTCCAAGAACATCTGGGGGAGGGTCACTTCCCATTTTATATGTCAATAATTTGATCTTTATCATTGATTTCCAATAATTTGCGCACAATGTTGATTAACTCACTTTCAGTTTCCTGTGTGTCTATGGATATTTCTCTAAAAATGACAATTACACGGGGCATTTCACAGTCCTCAGATGCGGAAGAAGAGGAAGCCACATATTTTTGTTAAGAATGTCAACATTCACTAAGGACTCTTGAATGGATACCATCCAATGGTTTCAATTTTTGATTTCTTGTTAAGACCTTGGACATGGCATTTGTCACAAATATTTGCCTCAGTTCTTCTATGTCCTTTCCTGAAAATGTCAGTTATGGCATTAACATATTGAAGATAAATCCAAAGAATTCATTCATGTTCTCTGCAATCTCCTTATCCTCCATTAGCACAACATTTACTTCTTACCACCCAATAGGCCCAAATGCCTCCTGCCATAAACCCAGCTGTACTTCTACTGGTCAAATCACCTAGTATTAGGAGCTCCAGACCCCATCACTTTAGTCTGAAAGTGTCATTTCATTTCCCAAGAAACAGATCCATTCAAAGGGATGATTTTCTTCTTCCTCAGATTGGTGCTCTTACTCAGGCCCCCATTCTCCATGGCAGCAGACAGTCTGTCACCCTGGGAGCAGGATGACACTGCCACTTGTTTACTGCACTGTTGCTGGCAAAGTAATAACATTTCAGTGATGATATTTTGGAAGCAAGCCAGCTATTTTGCTAATTTCTTGAGGTGATTCCAAAATTTCAAGTATTCTCTTTATTGTTAGCATAAAATGAGAGTTTTGTCTTCATATGTGTTCTTCATTAGTCACTTGGACATCATGTTCATAGGCTTTTGATGAATAGCTCAGTTGTCTAGGTATCTAGCTGAGGAGCCAGAGGTTGGGAGTTTGATTTCCCATTGTGTCTTCTTGACAGGGGTTGGTTCCCATTATCCATAGGGTCCTTTCCAGCTCTGCAGTTCTAAGAAAACATGGGCAGAGCTTGATCAGGTGTGCATGGGTGCAGAACCGTCAGCTGTGACATTGGAATGGCCTCACAGGAAGTGACACTTGTTTACTGTCTATAGATGGAATGTCGTGTGAATATGCAAAACTGCTTTTGGGCACAAACTTTACCCAAAGGATGGAACAAAGTATTAATTGTACCTGAGAAATGTTTTGTTTCCAGACATTCAAGAAGCCTTCTTGGAAAACATTCCTTATGAGGAGTGACTGAGGGAACTGGTTATGCTTAGCATGGAGAAGATGGAGAGGTGATAGGATTCTTCTTGTTGTTCCCCTACTAGAAAGACTTTCAATGGGACAACTTTGAACAAACTAGTGATCTTCAGATATTCCAGGGGCTGTTATGTAGAAGTTGGAGCCAGATTGTTTTCTAGTGCTCCAGAAGGTAGGAACTATACCAAGGGATTCAAATTTCAAGAAAGGAGATTAGGCAGAATTTCTGACAGTTGGGGCTGTTTGACAATAGAATGGACTATCTCAAGAGGTGGAGGACTCTTCTTCATCAGAAGTTTTAAAAGAAGAGGATGGATGGCCATTTCTCAGGAATGACTTAGCTGTGGACTTCCTTCTTTTGCCAGGGGTTGGTCTAATGACCCTTGAGTGTCCCTTCTGTCTGTATAATTCTATGATGTTGTGATTCTTTAGCTTTGCACCTTCCAGATATATGAGACAGCAACTCCTGTGATGCTTGGTCAACATGGTTGAACACAACGGGAGCTGGGTTAGATATAGAACTGTCTTTTCTCTGCATGTGATTAGTTCTTAGCTCACATTCTGTGAGTAGCTCGTTGGTTCTGAATGACTTAATTGGTCCCTTGTTTTTGACGTGCACACCAAATTCACTTGTGGTCCAAGCTGCAGTTGGAGATGTTACCTGGTCTGGTAGGATGAGATGACTCCCCCCCTTTTTTTTTCATTATAAGCCACAACTACTCACACAAATTGCATTTCATTCCTTGCTTAAGGAAGATGTCTCTTTTGACAAAATTGCTTTGATATCAAAGTAGGCACAATAAGTATTCTTCAGTTAGGCTTCTTTTTTATTTCCATTTTAAATATATTCAAGGAGGTACCTTTAATACTTGCTGAGAATTTTGCCACCAAGAATGACATAACGGTAAATTTGGAAGAGTATGTGCCCATTGTGAGTGTTTTCAGAGCCAGTCTCATCTGCTAGGAGCATCAGAAAATGTAGACAGCTGGACTAGCTTATAATAATAAAAGAGGAACAGGTCTTCTGTAAAGTTAATGGCTCTTAACTGCACATTCAAGACTAAACCATCCTCAAGCAATTTGTGTTACAGGAGGAGTAGGTTGCAACAATGTACTGTTTTTAGGAACAGTGCAGTTATTCTTAAGAACAACATACTGTGCTTCCACCTGCTGTGAAAAATGCAGTGAAGCTCAAAGGGAAGCCTCCCTTATTTTTCTCTTTTTTGGTACCAGTTCTCTGTAGATTAAGATCCCACCTCAGCCTATTTGTGTAGAAGTTTAAAACTATTTGTAAAACTTTTATTTCCCTGGACTTTTAATTAGTTCTCCTGATTGAATATTTTGTACATACCATCGTGAAAGTTTTATAGCTTCCCTGTTGCTAAAGTGATTAAGATGTTTTCTGTCTTCTGCTCTTGCTGTTATTTCCCTCTAATGTTGTTCTTTGATGATTTTTTAAATTGTGTGTTAAATTTTTATTTAGTTGTTTGGGCTCATGTGCCTTTAGGTAGATGAAAAGAACATATATACTTAAAGTAAATAAGTGAACTTCTGGGTGCTTCAACCACCATTATCATCTATTGCAGTTCAGAGGTTTATATTGAACAATTGAGTAGGAAAACCTCAGTAATAAGTTACAAATAACTTGCAATTAATTCCATTTTACAAAACCTAAGATATCATTAAGTTACATCGTGACTGTAATATAATAAGGGATAATTGCATTCCTTTTGCACTGGAAGTTTTAGTTATTTCTGTAATGACAATGTTTTGTGGCTACACTACTTAGGTGCATTTTCTACCACAGGCCAGCGGGTTGTAACATTCTGCTTTTCCAAAGTAACTAAAAGTAACTATTCCAGTTTCCTTTAATAACAAGAAATAACAAGAAATTAAACAATTGCTTTTCAGAACTACGTAACTATAAGGGCAACCAGCTACTTTCAGAGCTGTGGAACTGTAACTGTAACCTGCTACTTTTAAAAAGTAAATTTCTAATTTCTCTACCATCTATCCAGGACCAGCTTTACAATTCAGCAGAGTAAAGGGATGGCTAACCTGTAAGTTCTTTGCTTTTTTTGTTCTGTTTTACTGCTAAGGAAAGGAGAAGTGCCTCAGGGCCAGAATAATTTGGCAGTCTTTGGGCACTCTTCTCTTTTGGGCACCCTCTACTGTGAGAGGAAAGGGTGGGCTCCAGTCAATGGTCTGCCTCAGAGGGCAAAATGTCTTGAGCAAGCCCCACCATGAGCCTATAATCCCCGAGTATTCAACTCAATCAGACTCTGCTCTTTCTCTCAAGGTGCAACTACATTGGCAAGCTAAATCAGAGTGATGGCTTGATTCACAGTCTCTTTTATGACTTCATCTGGTTTAGGTAACCAGGCAAATGTTGTTTCAGTGCCTGTGTCCACACTGGCCCCTCAGTCTGATGCTGCAATCTAATCCCACAACCTCCCTTCCTTTGATACCTTGCTCTTCCAGATCCTTGGCTCTCCTCTTATGTTCTGCCATGAAACCACTGCGACTATTTAAAGGGTTGCACAGCAGTAGGGAAAAAGGGACAGATTTCCAAAGTTCTCTATACATGCACAAACAAACACACATACCATGGAAACACTATAGTTTGTTGGAGTTCTTCAGAATTGTTTTGATTTTATATTGTATCTATTTTTAGATCTCTTTTTTTGTCTGCGGAGAGATGATCTAATGCTAGACCAATGTAGCACTGCAGTGATAAGCTGATCTAGCACTTGACTCAATAGTTTGTTTTTTTATAAAATACTTCAGGGAGACTAGGGAGAAGAATTGTAGAGGCGGGTGTTCTGACTTCCTAAAACATCTCTCCCCAACTTACTACATCACCAAAAACCTCTGCAGTCACCAGCTCTTTTGTAGAACAAAACAAATGATCGTAGAGGCATAACACCATTTGAATCATAGCAATTGGTCAAACGTAGAAGCCCCAGAGGCAGAAGAAAAAAAATCTGGCTTGGAAGGAAAAAAGCACGGGCTGATTTGCATTGACCTTTACATCATGTGATCATTGAAAAAATATCTCACATTCACCCATGTCAATTCCAGAGCAAATTGTGAAGTATTTTCAAATGTAGTTGCATGCTCAGATTGGCATTTCACATTTAGGAAATGGATGTACAGTATCTCCTCCTCCATTTGCATGTTTGCTCCTGTTTGACTGTGGCAACAGCAGGAGGGAAAAAGGACAAATTCTGATTTTCCCTAATGCAATTGTGAATGCTTTTCTTATCTGTATAAATAGCTAAATCCTGTTTTGAATCCTTTTAATCTCTTGGCCTGGACAGCCTCCACAGCTCCGAGTTCAACTGGTGAATTATAGGCCATCGAAAAGAAAAGAAAAGGAAGACAATCTTTTTCTATAACCATGGAAAAAAGGTTGCCTTTCAATTTTTTATTGTCACCGCTAAGCCTGTTAGAAAGAAGTCAAGAAAAAGACTCAGTATGCCTTCTCTGGATCGTTCATAGATTTCTCCATATTGCGTTTCCTTCCCTTTATCTTTATGTTATCTAAATAGATCCATCTTGGCCATTTTAAAATTTGCTAAGAGATGATGATGATGATGATGATGATAGTTATTGCACCCTCATATATTGCCTTGAAGGGTTTTTGGCTGGGAGAGACTTTTCTGGATTGAGATAACTGTAGCAGCAAACTGTTCCCTCTCTACATCAGAATTTTGAAGAAAGCTACCCATCTCTACTCAAGAGTTCTTTTCCTGCTTCTTTTAAGTCAGAAGTGTTCTGTCAGTTAGCAATATAGTCTGAAGACAGTTAGAGCTATGTATTTAGTCAGTCAGCAAGTCATGTAGTTAGTCATGACGCTAGTCATGAAACTAGTTAAGCTCTGTTCAGGTAATCAGTCACTATTTTTCTACAGAATGCTGTTGATTTTGACCTATGAAGAACTATGAGTAAAATAGAACCTTTTATTCTTTTTTTCTTACCAGAGTCTCTGAGTGTGTTATTGAAACACTAAGTGCCAGTTGAGGTAAACGAAGCAATAACAAGAAGCATACTGAGAGGAGACGTGAGGCTAATTTTGTTCTGTAGGTCCCTGAACATTTAATCTGCTGCATAGTTAGAGGTTTTTAAACCAATAATGTCTACGATTTGCTAACAATTTTACCATTATCTGACTGTTATCTTCAAACAGGTCTTTAATATACTTACTCCATTTTATAATCTTAGCCTCGACATCAACAATCAGATAATTATTACCATCCATCAAGAGTTGGCATTGTCATTTTCTGACAAAACAGTCTTTGAGTGGTTTACAATTTAATCATGCAGGCTACGCATTGTCCCCCAGCAAGCTGGGTACTCAATGTACCAACCTCAGAAGGACGGAAGGTTGAGTCCACCTCAAAGTAGCTACATGAGTCCATCACGGTCAAACTCAAGTTGTGAGTAGAGTCTTGACGAAAGGTACTGCAGTTTAACCACTGTGCCACAAGGTTCCGCTGAGCCTCATGGCACAGTGGCTAACCCTATCTGGACTAAGTATTATGAGCAGGAACAGAATGCTGGGTATTAGAGGAGGATGGATATAGGAAATCTAGTGGAAGTAGAATCGAGCGTTCAGGAAGGAGATACTTTTTGCAGGTTGGGACCTTGAACAGGAGCATTCCATGCTGTGATGTGTGATTCTAAGTCCCCTTTGTGGACCCCTAGTACTCGAGAGTCAGTGTGGTGAAGTGAATAGACCTGGGTTCAAATCCCTGCTCAGCCAGGGAAACTCTCCGTAAGGGGGCAATGGTAAAAAACAACACTCCTTATAATATCTCACAGACCTTGAAAACCCAACTGGAGTTGCAGTAATTTGGAAATGTAATGCTTAGTATTCTGAACTTTTGGAAAGCTACCCCAAATAGTCTCCAGCCCAGTCGCAAAAGTATTTGTCTCCCACCAGAGATGGGGGTGGCTGTCTTATCAGCCTCTGCCACTTCATTTTCACATTCCTTCAGAATTCTTGGCTGCCTCATCCAGCCCTTGTGATACCGTTGCTTGTTTAGTTTTTCAGATTCTTCTCTGTCGCCTCCTCTGTCACACCTCGGTGGCTTTCAGTGAGTGTATTTTTAAAAGAAGGAAGGGGGACGGTGTAGATATTTCTGCCCTATCCTTGATAACTACTGAGTAATGATGAAAAGAATACATCCTTCACTTCTGGAATTTCAGAATTCCACTTTGTGGCCTCAGCCTTCCGGATAGTACCAAAGAAGCCATGCGGTGTATTGAGGTGATTCTGTGCCACATGAGAACTTTGGTATTTTCTAGCTAGACAGGTTTGCAGTTGACCTTCTTTTTCCATGTTATACTTATTTACATCGTCTTCTTTGTTTTGCTCTCAGGTGAGACTTAGAAGCAATATCTGAGGGTAAATGGACAATTTTTGTCAGCTCCCCTAGCCTGGTTGCAAACCATCAGAACTATTCATGGGTGGCCACCAAGTTTCATTCACTGAAATTCTGGGCAGATTGAGAACAAGGATGAGCAAAGTACAGCCTTGTTGGACTGCAATTCTCAGCATTCTTCACTCTTGGCCATGCTGGCTGGTTGGGAGTTGCAGTACAACAATGAGTGCCAGTGTAGTGTAGTATTTAGACCATCGAACTCAGGAGAGCTGGACTGAACTACTCCCAGAGGTGGAAAATCCACTGGTTTACTTTGGACAGTCCCATTGTCTCAGTTAGTACTACCTCACAGAACTGTTGTGAGGATATCGTGAGGCGAGCCACATACAGTGCCTTTAGTACGTTGGAAGAACAGTTGGGTTAATTGGAGGAATAACAAATGAACAAGCCTCTGGATGGTGTCATTCTGCCCATTCCTGATTCAGAAACTATAACTTAAAAGAAGAGATGGGTGAGAGTATTTGATTGTCTATTTTTTTTCAATTGAACTTCCCCAGATGCCCATATTTCTTCATGATGTGACGAGTAGCATGAGATTTATTTTATGGCTGAATAGAATGGTTAGCTCTTAAAATTCAAGCATTAAATCCCTGTGTGTTCAGAGATGTTAATAATAATCATGTCTCGTCAAGTCAGTTCTGACTTATAGCAACCCTTTTCAGAGTTTTCCAGGTCAAGAATACTCAGAAGTGGTTCACCATTCCCTTCAGTGGTACTGAATATGGGCTGCTGCCTTCTGGGAGGGACTGGCTGTTGAACAAGCAGGTAGACTGTGCCTCGCCACATCCTGGGACTGTCTAGATGTACTCGAATTTGGCCCATTACAAATGGTTGATGGTTTAATTCAATTTGCTTTTAGTAATGAATTTAACTCAAATTCACCAGCTTCACCAAAAATCTGATGGCAAGAACATGAGAGAGAGATATTTAAAAATATGAATGGCCCAGTGTAACTGAGCAATAATTCTTATATCCTTGCTTAAGAGCAAATATCTGTAGCAGTGTTGACAACAGTGAAAACATCTCCAGCAGTGTTTTCAAGAAGGGGCGTGCACATGTCTCTACTTTTAAAAAAATGTGCTGCGACTGAGAGGCCAAAGGCAATCTGTGTAGATGCCAGCACGTCACAGCAGCGTCCGCATGACTGCCTAGGCCTGTTTGCAGTGGCTAGAAGTCAACAGCCAGTATGACCTGAAGGAAAACTGCTGTTGCCAAGGGTTCACAGAAGTAGAGACTCTCAAGTCTTTCTTGGCACATTTTTAATACACTCTTTGTTGTTGTTGTTTAGTCGTTAAGTCGTGTCCGACTCTTCGTGACCCCATGGACCAGAGCATGCCAGGCCCTCCTGTCTTCCACTGCCTCCTGGAGTTTGGTCAAATACAGAAAAATACACTCTTATATTGCTATAAATCTCCTTTTAATCCATTTTTCAAGGGCAGTCACTTCAAAATTATATATAAGAGCCTTCCTTCCCCAACTAAGTGGGGAGCCTTCCTTCCCCAACTCAGTGCCCCCTGGATCTTGGACTACCGTTCTCGTGATTCCCAAGCATTGGTGGAGATGATGTGTGATGTAGTCCCCTGGGGAGGATGGAGTGCCAGGTTGAGAAAGGATGATGTAATGCTATTCCTGCTGCACATTCCATTTTTGATTCCTTTCTGGGAACTGTCCTTTGTTCTCTTGCTGAACTGCAGACTCTGGGACCATGGAGAAGAGGAAGCAGCACCAAAGTAGAAATATTTCTAATTTTGGGGAGAGAGAAGGGTGTTTTTTTTCTGCTCCTCAGCTAAATTGTAGACTTAAATGAATCGGTTGGGGTAGGGCAGTGTCTACGTGCCTGTCACTCCCATCTCCACGCACTATTGGCAACCAACTGCTGGTGTTTCAAGTCAGTAGGAGGGTATAGAACCAGGGTACAGCTAATGAGCTGAGCATGTGGGGGTGTTTCACCTCATATCTATGGGAAGCCCCAGAAAAACATTTTGATATGTATGGTATGAAACTCCTAGATGGATCAATAACATGTCTCCTATGCTTCCTGTTTGATGGACCGCACCGTATCCAGAATCTGTGGGTCCTGTTGGTACTCACAAGGGTTATATGAAATAAAGGTCCCAGTCCTGTGGATAATATTTCAACTGATATCTTGCTGGTCTAGGAATATTGAACCTCATGCATTAATAGATCTGTGTTGCATTTGAACCTCAGATTTCCTGGAAATATCTTGGAGCAGCGTACATGATCCTCTCCTTGCTGTTTTTTTTTACAGAGAACTTTCATGGGAGCTTATCCTTAGAGACAGAGAGAGAGAGGGAGGGAGGGAGAGAGGGGGAGAGAGATGGTTGCTGGGTCAGCAGCTCCCTATTCCTGAGTTTTCAGCAGATTCTTTGTGATATCCTGGTGTGAAACCCACTGGCTCAGCTGGGTTCCTTTCTTCCATCTTATGTTCCATGAACTCCAGAGTCCAGACATAAGGGATGCAACAAAACAGAGTTTATTATAACAGGGAAGGGGGTAACATACAATAACTTCACTTCCTTCCATCCAGTTCTTTTCACTGGGGTGGCATCACTATATACAGTCTGTGATCCTTCAGTTCTCTTCACTGAAAGATGTGAGATGTTTCTCCCAACCTCAATTCTATTCACTGAAGTCAGGGGTGGGTGTTGGTGCTGAGGCTCCTAGTTCGAAAAGACTCAGTAATTGTCTTGCCTTCAGCAGTGAGGGGTGGTATGCCCACAGTGAGGGCAGTGGAATTGGAAGTCTCTTTGGGGTGGTTCCAGAACTGGTTGTTGCCTTTTTCTCCTTCTCCTCCTGGTGCTGGCTTTCTTTTTTTGCAGTGGCAGTAGGTCCCCCAGCCTTCAGGCTAGAGAACTGCTCCTTCTGAGCCTTCCTCTTCCTTTCCCTTCAGTAGGGAGTTTTGTAGAGGAGCCGGAGGTTGTCATAATTCTCCCCCTCTTCCTCGGGGACCCTCAACAGGACAAAGGTCCCACACTAGGGGTCTTTTTTATAAATGTAGTCCCACTCCCTCCATGGCTTGGGGAAACTCTCTGGGGCATCTCCTCGGACCTCTTTCTCTGGGGTTACTCCTTTAGAAAGGGAGGTTTGACTTCTGCTCCTGCAGTTCCCAAGTGTGTTTGCAAACAGAAGTGTTTATAAACAGATGCATTTCTCCAGGTTTTTCTCCATCAGAGGTGAAGTTGGTGTAAAACCTGGGAAGATGTTTTATGAACAAGTTTTGAAAAATGTGTTTAAACTAATCTGTTGAAAGCCTTAGGATTTATCTGTTTTAAGAAGACGTGTAATTGATTAATCATCACAGACCTGATTTTAACAGGGCTTTCTAAGCTTCATGCTGAAAGCTTTTTGATTCTTCTACAGCAGTAGCTCCCTAACATGGATCCCCAGATGTTCTTGGACAACAACACCCAGAAGCCTTCACCACTAGCTGTGTTGGTCTGGATTTCTGTGAGTTGTAATCCAAGAACATCTGGGGACCCAAGGTTGGGAACCGCTGTTCTACAGTTTATAATTTTGAAAAAAATAATGCACACACAAGGGGAAATTTACACATTTACTGTGTCTGGAAGAACCACAGCCCCATTCCTTCACCATTTTGGATGAATTGTGGAATCGACTGCATCATTTGAATGACCCATGTACAAAATAATGTGCTACAGCCCTCCCTTAACGTGCATGAACGGTGACTCTGTGTGATCTAGACTAGTCTGAACTCAAATGCAATCATCATGGGAAGTCAGAGCACTGATTCTCCTCTTATATCAGCTATTGATTTATCAAATTAAATGGAGGAGAAATTGCCTAGTGCAATTTCTCAGGCTTAACTTTGTTTGCTTGTTTTAAGCAGTACAAGGCTCTTGATGCGTCATACTTCTTAGCAGGGCTATGGAACCAGAAACATATTTTCTCCGAAAAGGGAGTTAATATTCTTTTCAAGCGCTATCTTTCATCAAGACCTCCAGATGTAATGACAATGAATTTATCGTATGTTTGTTGCACGTCATTTCTTGAGAGGCCCAAATGCAATGTCGTTTTCTCTTCAGGTTTCTAAACTAGAAGTAAAATCTTGTGATGGAACCTGTGAACAGAGAGACTGTATTTTGGAAAGAAGTCTACAACCTTGATTTGTCTGATTCAGGAAGCAAGACGTTGTTACATCTCCAGGGGCCCCATTTCCCCCCTCAAAATAGGTCCCAAATCAAGAATCATGCTCCCACAAGCCTCTGAGGGACAACTATAAATGTTAAGGCTATTTAGGTCCCCTGATCTTTTGATGACCCCCAAAATAGCCTTAACTCTGTGAAAAACCATTCTTTTTTTTCCCCAGAAAAGTGGGCAGGTGTGGCCCATGATGTTCTGGGGAGTGGGACCACCTGCAGTTGTTCATACCTGATTTTATTCATGGGATGCTAGTAGCTGCTGAAACTAAATGATGTTTTCATATTCACAGAATTAAGTCATATTGTTGGATTACTTTTCCTAGAATCCCCAAGAAAATGGCTACTGGTCATGATAACTATGATTTTGAGAGCTGTGGAACCAAAAAATGGCTTTTCCAAGCCCTATTCTGAATAGCAGATGGTGGGGAAAAGCAGCAGGATTTTCATGTTTTTCCTTCAAGCTTTCCAAAGGCAAGTTACTGGTCCCTGTTAGATAAAGAGTACCGGACTGGGTGGCTCTTTGGTCTGAACTACCATGGCTCTCCTCACATCTTCATCCAACTTCATTGACTTTCTATTTGTTTCTGAGTCTAGTTCCAGGTGCTGGTTTTTACATATAAAAGCCTAAACATGGGTTCCTAGATGTTGTGCAGCATCAGTTTCCAGAACCTGTGACCACTGATGATAGTAACTGGGGCAGCAAAAATCCATCACTGTTAACACTGGTTGATAAGGGTAATTTAACAGTCCTTGGGAGGTGATATTTATCTAGGCATGGATAGACTTGTCACCCAACAAGAATGGTTCTTAGTGACCACCATTAAGATCTGTACCAGTCACACACACCCCAGGGCTGTTAAATGACCCTTACCAACCACTGTTATAGCTACGCCATGCTGGGCATTTTGCATTTGTATTACATATGACGTTTCCCTCCTGCTTGTGTATTTATAGTTGTCTATTTAAAAGGCTATCCTCCATGCCTTTAAAAAAGTGGGGTGCATTCCCTGAAAGCTTATGCCAAATAAAAACTACACTTGGTTGGTTTTCTTGCAGTGTTTAGTGACATCACTGGCTTGTCCTTCAGTGAAATGGGGAGATAGTGGCAGGGAATGAAAAGAAGAGGAGGGGTGGATTTTTGTTCTTCCCTTTCCCTCGCTGAAGTCCCCTCTCTGTCCCAGAGGCATCTTTTGCTACCAGTACATTCACTTTTATAGCTTTAATGATGCATTCAAAGCTGGCGAAAGCTGTGACAGTGACATTAAAGGGGAGGCCACCGTTAGTCTGCATGCTATATTTAACCTGACACTGTCAGCTGAGGGCTGGCACTTGAGCCTTGGTGGCATGAAAATAAACCGGGCACCTCACTTGTGATCGTTCTTCCTCTCTTCACAGACACTTTCAAAATAATATCTCTCTCCCCCCCCCCGCCTCCTGCCCACAGAAAATGGGCAAAGGGAAAAGGAGAAGAAGGCATGTACAAAACACACAGTTACCACTTTCCTTCTGACATTAATAATAACTGGCCTGTTTAGCTGTCATTAGTAAGGAAGAACATGTGTGAGGAGGCCCTCTCTTCAGTTCTCATTAAAATGAATGTTTGATGTCTTGCAAGTAATTTGCCCAGGCTGATCCATTGGGAGTGAACTTAGAGGACCCTACTAAAGAAGTCTTGGCGTGAGGTTGAAAAACACAGCTCTTTCTGGAGTAACCGTTCCATTAGTTGATCTGTTTTATAACCTCAGATCCATCAGCAGGCACCAGGAGGCAGAGATGTGGTTTTGAAGCAACCAGGAAAAGCAATATAGAAAGCACCACAACGAGAAAACTGCTCTGGAAAGTGAGAACAGTGTTTTTCATTTAGTGTTAGGTAGAATTAATAGACTGATTTCCACTTTCTTTCTGGATTAGCCATAGTTTTCTGGTTCCAATGTTTGTGACTAGGGAGTTCACTCCCTACTGGGGAATGTACATCCTTCCATGCCTTCTCCTTTCATGTGTGGATGAGGAACTGCAATATGCTCCTTGCCTGTGATGATGGCAAGAAATCTCCTGGTGCTTTCAATAATAAGGCTGCAATAAAATTTTACAGATGTTCTCATCCTCCATAAGAAAGGGTGCCTGCACACATCAAGACACCCTGCTGAAATAATTGTCATGTCCTACAAGATGGTTTGCTCCTGCACCACAGTAAAAATTTTAACACTTCCTTTCTTAGCAGCAGAAGCATTAGAAGGTGGGGAAACCTTGCCTTTTGCATCAACACCCTTGTATTTTAGGCAAAAGGCAATGGTTTCTGTGCAAAATGCAAAGTGTTTTGCATGGAATATGCTTTTGTGCGAAAAATATGTGCACAAAAAATTTTGAGGGAAAAAAAGGCCTGGGATGCAAAAAATATATACAAAATATTTTGTAATTTTACTTAATAGGGATTAGAGATGGGCACGAACCACTGGTTCAATGGTTTGTGCCGTCTGGCTTTTAGTCCAACAGGTGTTCTGCAGTTCTGACATGGTTCCAAGCCCTGCCTCCTCTGGGTGCTGCCTTTGAGTGAGTGCCTGCTGGAGAAAGCAGAGCTCAGAACTGCATTGGAACTGCAGAACACTTGTTGGGCCAACAGGCGAACCAGCACAAGCCACCAAACTGATAGTTTGTGCCCATCTCTAGTAGGGATTAATCTTTTTGAGATTCAACATTCTCATCAAAATAAGTGAAGAGTTACAATAAAGTTCTTGAATTGTGAGAAAGATGTTTTACCAAAATTGTCCCCGCTGACTGAAATTTGTACAAATTGTTCAAGTTACTGAAAACTGGGATGAATTCTGCTTTGTTCAAGAATTTGAAGTGCTGGATGGGTTGTTTCCTAATCAGCCAGTCCTTTTGTCCCTGCTGTGTGTGAAATACCAAGCTCGAAAGAATAAGCAAACTAAACAGTTTTTTCCTTGGGTCGCCTTGCAAACCTTTGCCCCCCCCCATGCAAAAATAGTTCACTGAAGCCAAATTATGTATTTCCTAACTCTCCTTTTTGATTTTGCTGGTGGAAGACATGGCTTGGTTTAGATAGATGAATAAAGCAAAAGAAAAGGATGCATGCAATGGCATGCTTAAAAAGGAGGTTTACACTGCCTTATATTCATAGGCCAAAATCCTGTTGCACCTGGATTTTTGGGTGGACACCAACCCACCAGACTTGCACACAGCCCAAGGTCCAAGTGGTGACTCGTTAAATAGCAGTGAGAAACTGCTATGGTGTATGCTGTTTGCCTTCTGCAGGCATGAGTAACCAACAGGATTTTGGTTAGGGCCAAACATGGACCTTTAATGTACGTCATCAATTAATGGATGCTGCTTGATTTTAGGTTAAGTCATTGATGCCGAAGCAAATGGCACATTATGTTAAAAAGACAACTTGCGGCTTGATATCCCTTTTAAAAGGATTATCCACTTAATACTCCTTTCAAAAGGAAACATGTACAACCCTGATTTGGATAGGCATGCGTGTGCCCATGTGCATGTACTTTTGCACGTGCAGAGGGATTTAAAAAATCTCTCTGACATCACAAAGGATGCACCTTCTAACCTTAGATTTTGGAACCACTGACTGCATAAGCTTTCTTTTTCAACTTCCCTCTGAGGAAGAACTTTTCTCTCCCACGTCCATGTCTGGTCTCAAGGAAGAACAGAGCTATGCATTTTCTCTAGAGTACAGCTATGCAGATTAGTGTTTTTGATTAGAACTCCCATTAACCACACTGCCTGGAGAATTCTGAGAATCATAGTCTGAAAGGATGAATCTGTGAAGCCCTATTTTGGATTCCATTTTTAAAAAGTTACACACGGCTACATACTGTGAATTTAAAGTAGACTGTAGCTTGACCCTCAAACCTTGGTGATCGGAGTGCTAAAGAAATGACATTTCTCTGCAAGAGAAGGCCCACTTTGAGTAAAAATGCCTGGATCGTCATCCTCCCTCTTCCCCCACCGCACCCCGCCTCCGCTCCCCGCAACCTCCTGCTGCTGCTAGCAATGACTGTGCTACTTTGAGGAAAAACATTTGTGTCCTCACAATAACTGACTAACAGCTTCTCATCTTGTTGCATTAAAGGCAGCCATCCGGAAAGGCCTTCTTTTGCCCATCAGTGAAATGCAGATTAGAGCATTGTAATTCTCCAAGGGCGTTTTTTTGTTCTTGTTCTTTTTTTGTCATTCCTGCCCATTTGAGGCAACACATGTCTTGTCTTAAGCTGCCTTGTGTCATCGCTTCATATGGAGTGTGGGAATGGGTACACTCCAGTCACAGTATTCATGTGGGAGAGACTATATGTTCTTCTGTTGTTCTTCTGCCCTCACTTTTTCTCATGAACAGCTTTTTGCTCTCACCTTGAGATCAAAGGGCACGTAACCCAATGTCGGAAGTCCAACTCATACGGGGAAATTCGAAAGTAAAGAAGCAAAGAAGCAAAAACAGAAAAGCCAATATAAACAGCCTGCGTGCTGTGTCTCTAGCCAGAGGCACTTCGTTTATAGCTCTCTCCTGAAGCCCACTCCATGCGTTTCAAGACGTGGGCTGCCGTCCATGAAAAGTGATGCCAATAAAACTTAGTGAGACTTTGAGATGCCACAAATGGCATTTTTGTCACAACAAACTAACCTGCTACCCCTATGGTAACAGAATACACATACCTCCCCCTTCCAGCCTTCATACTTGTTCAAAACAAACAAAAAACCCTAAACAATATGGATATTTTAATGGGGGTAGTGGTAGAGGGCATGTCTGGAGACTCGGAATAGCAGCAGAACAGCAGATAAAAGACCACATATTTCAATTATTTTTTCTCAGCTATCAGAATCCTTTCTAATCATCATTCAAGGAGACAGGATCTTTTTGTATCCCTGTCACATTTTAATATAGAATTCTCTCAGAATGAGAGGTGTAAAATAGTCATTCTATGATCTTGTTTACAATACTTCATGTGACAGTGTCCCCACATTTCAGCCACTTAGTGTGTTTCTTTTTTAATAGGGAAAAAACCAAGTTGGGACCAAAATTATTAATTATTTTTCAGTTTTGCCATTGTCTCAGCCAATTACATATGTGGGGCGAGGGGTGGGTTCCATATCACTTCTCAGTGTGTGGTGATGCCAAGAAGCAGAAGTAGTATATTCTG
The DNA here is from genome assembly GCA_037013535.1 of Intellagama lesueurii. Classification (NCBI taxonomy): domain Eukaryota; kingdom Metazoa; phylum Chordata; class Lepidosauria; order Squamata; family Agamidae; genus Intellagama; species Intellagama lesueurii. The sequence goes on from JBAJHW010000005.1 coordinate 21,543,616, forward strand.
GTTGTCAGTAAGTTGGCCCCTTGGAAGGAAAACACTGGAATTATCAGTGGATTCAGTAAATACCTGACCTGCTAACCCTAACCCCACACCTCACTCGAAACCTAAACCTACTACTAATCCTAAACATACTGGAATTTCTGTAGAGTCAGAGAATATCTTGGAAATTACTCATTGTATGTTTTTTTTTACCCTTAGGAAAAAATCTGTCTGGTTGAGTTATTTTTTAAAAGAATCGTGAGATTTCAAGGACATAAAGTTAAATGTCACACTCTTCTAAAAATGCTGTAAATCACACATGAAAAGGACCACATAGAAGTTGATTGACATGGCAGGAATTTATATTATGATGTAAGGATGTAATACCGACCTTATTTCCTCTTGGCATTTCTGGTTTAATTTCATTATTTTTTGGCTCAACCATTCTTTTTTGTCTCATTGCCTGATATGTGGCAAATATCTGCATTTTTTTCCAAGCAAAGATGAAAAAAGGTAATTTTATATGGTGGAGAATAAAGACTAAGGCACAGTCAATAAATGAGCACTGAGGAGTAGAACAGGCCATCCACGGGCAATGATCCCGAGGCTGCAACACAGTTACCTGGGAGGGATTCCCTGTGAGCTTAATAGGAATTACTTCTGACTTGTGATATATGATTGATACCAAAGATGGCTCAGAGATAGGATCTGTTCTAAATGAAACAACATGAGGATCGCATCCTAGAAGTCAATTTTTATCTTGTTAAAGCATTGGACATCTTCAACAAAATCTGTTGTTGTCCTCCAAACTTTCCTACATTTGTAAGTGAAAATGACTGGTTTGCAATTTGATGTCTGTGTGTGTATGAGAGAGAGAGAGAGAGAGAGAGAGAGAGAGAGTAAATTAAGGGAGCGTAATGTAAACAACCTCAGACTTCAAGGTAACTCTGCTCTCTCTCCTTATCTCAAATTCTCTTTCTTTCTCTCCTCCACTTCTCACGATCCCCCCCCCTCTCTCTCACACACACATGTACAGTCATAACTTGGCCTTCTAAATTTACCAACTCAAAGAGGAGCACAGCAGTATCCTTTCTTCTGTTTTAGATGTGTAGGTGTGATTGCCATTGCTTATGGAACCAGAACAGCATCACCCATCCTGCATCAGAAGGTTTGGGAGATATTGGCAAGCTTGAGGCAGACCCAGGTTTTTCAGAAGTGGCAAATAAATAAATATACAAGTTTATTTATAAATATATAAATAAATTTATAAATTTATACAGAGAAAAATGACTCTAATGGGTAGCCGAATGAAGACCAAGCATAATCGTTGGTCATGAAATGTTGGAATCCAAAACCAAGGGAGAAGAGAAAGGAAAGGGGGTATTGTTGGAAGGCTATGGACCACTGAATAGTGATTAAGAACTCTTCTTTACTTTGTTTCATTGTGTTCTGCTCATGACGTCTGCAGTTCTGAATGGAAAAGGAGTCTTGGGACTGGACAGCTCTCGTATTTGCTTAGTTCTGTTTGAGACCTCATTACTTATCAGAGTGCCTCTCCCAGAGATCTGCCAACTGTATCACCTGCACCTCCTAGGCTTTGATGCTGCGGGTCGCCACCCCAAGGGAGGACTTGAAATTTATGACCAGGAACTGAGTCTTCTCAGTGATGGCCACTTCTTTATGGAATGTGTAACTGGTGTAGGTTCACCAGGCCCCTTTCCTCCCAAAACTGAAGGCAAAGAAAAGCATTGATCTTTAGATAAACTTTTCATTATCTCCTCCCTTGCCTTGTACTTTGATTCTGTTTGGGTTTCATCGTTGCCAGTGTGGGCTTTTTGTGGAGTTATTTTTAGATAATTTAGGGCTGGGTGGGGAGTTGGGTTCTTCTGTTTATGTTCCATGTTTGTAAACCGCCCAGAGTAGTGGCTCACCATGGGGGGGGGGGGGAATAAACTTCAATAAATAAATAAAAACAAATAAACCAGAGATTGAGAGATAATAATTCTTTTAAAATCCAACATTTCCAGTTTGGTTTGAATCTGGTTAATCCGAAATTAGTGTGTAAAGCAGAGAAAGAATGAGAGAGGGAGAGAAAGAGAGGGACAAAGGGTTTTGGCTGGACACACGGATGAGAAATCTTCCAAGTAAGTGGCTAAAAAATGTCATTGAAAGTCATTGTGAGGTGGAACAGATGCAGTACATTCTTACAGAAGGCCTAGATCAGTGGTTCCCAACTTTTTTCAAGTTGTGACCCCCTTTTATAATCGCCAAGTAACCTGCGGGCCCCCACCAGCCATGTTTGCATAGAAAGGCATTTTTAATGGGTTAAATTCATCCCTTCTCAGCAAGTAGTGGCTTCTTTCTCACACAAAAGTGACTGTTTCTTGTATATAAGCATACACACCAACTTTAATATCCTACTCCAAAAGATCAAGGAAGAAGTTATTTAACAAAGGCTACAACACGTATAGCGATGTATGGAAGTGAGAGCTGGACCATAAAGAAGGCTGACCGCTGAAGAATTGATGCTTTTGAATTGTGGTGCTAGAGGAGACTCTTGAGAGTCCCCTGGACTGCAAGGAGAACAAACTTATCAATTCTGAAGGAAATCAACCCTGAGTGCTCACTGGAAGGGCAGATCCTGAAGCTGAGGCTCCAATACTTTGGCCATCTCATGAGAAGAGAAGACTCCCTGGAAAAGACCCTGATGTTGGGAAAGTGTGAGGGCAAGAGGAGAAGGGGACGACAGAGGACGAGATGGTTGGACAGTGTCATCGAAGCGACCAACATGAATTTGACCCAACTCCGGGAGGCAGTGGAAGACAGGAGGGCCTGGCGTGCTCTGGTCCATGGGGTCACGAAGAGTTGGACACGACTTAACGACTAAACAACAACAACAACAACACATATAAGGTGACCTGCAACTGCTACGCCCCCCCAGAAAACAGTTTGTGACCCCCCCCCGGTGGTCGCAACCCCCAGGTTGAGAAACACTGGTCTAGATGATTCTCACAAAGTTCATTTCAGAAGCTGGAATGGAGAGGTGGAATAATATGGTGTGTTACGTGATTTATTTATTGCTTCCCAAAAAAAGTGTATATATTTTTCAGCCTTGGACAAATTAAAGAACTGACCTCCAGGACAAAATTTCTTTTTTTCAAAGCACTCTGTGGAAATGAATGACTATATAACTTACAGGACAATTCGTCAGGGGATACATTGCTTACGGGGCAACTACTTCACCAGTTGGCAAAGGTTAATTACTGTCACCTGGGGGGGGGGAGAATCGAGGAACGTGGCAATAAATCACTTCACCATAACGTGAGCATGATTCATGCAGATAGTAGGATTAACAAAAAAGAACAGCCGTACAGCTCAGAGATTGTTTTGGAATGTGTTGGTGGTTTGTGAAAAGATGTGATCATTCTCTTTTGGTGCATGGAATATATTTTAATGAGGAGTGTAGAACATGGGTTGGTGTTGGATCAGAAGCAGAGAAGGAGCTGCCTTCAAAATTCATGATAATAATTCTGGCCTTTGCCTGTTCAAACTCTTCATGGCATTGCTCCACCCTCAGTTTGTTTTTAGCTGCTGGTATGCCCGTGACCATCACACCTCTAACACCTTGAGCTGTTTTGCTAAGTTTATATGAACAAAAGAATTATGTCATAAACAATCTTTCACTCTTTTTTATTCATAGCTGGAGAGAGAGGTCACTAATAATCCTCTGTAGGACTCTTCTCCACTCCAGTTTTGTTCTTCATTTAAGTAGAGTACAAGCAAGGCATTGGGGTACAGGAGAGAGAATGGCTCCTTCTTACCCTGAAATCCAGTCACAAATAACCTGAGGAAAACTGAATAATTTCCTAGAAGCTTAATAAAATGTTGGCAAATAGGATCTCTGTTGGACCCTTCAGCCTTGGCACAAACTGATGGCATCATGCCAGGGAAAAGAAATGAATGCTAGACTGAAGTGGCATTGAAATCTATTCTTGTTCGTATATGCCATCATGTTGCTTCTGATTTTTGGCTACTCTATGAATTAATGACATCCAAAAAAGTCCTGCTTATTAACAGCCCTGTTCAGGTTTCACAAACTCAAGGCCCTGCTTTCTTTTTGAATCAATCCCTCTCATGTTCAGTCTTCCTCTTTTCCTGCTTCCATCAACTTTTCCTACTGTTACTGTCTTTTCCAATGAGTCTTGTGTTTTCATGATGAACGATAGCTTCAGTTTAGTCATTTTTGCTTCTACAGAGTGTTCAGGTTTGATTTGCTCTAGTACCCACTTAGTTGCATTTCAGATGGTCTATGGTATCTGTAAAGCTTTTCTCCAGCACTACATTTTGAATAGAGCAATTTTTTTCCCTGTCAGCTTTATTCACTCTTGAGCTTTCACAGCTGTGCACAGCAACACAGAAAGCCACAGTATACTTTTATAGTCTAATTAAAAGAAGGGGGGAAGTGTGTAGAGGGAGAAGAAATGAACAAGGTTGCATGAACATTGTTGCTTCATCAGTTGAGAGGTTTTAAGTAAGCAATGGGGTGGCAGAGGAATTGAATTGGACGGTAGGGGGGACGGTTGATCTTAAATTCTTGTACTCTGCCCATTGTTCCAGGATTTGATGGGAAAAAATTAAGCAGAATTCTGCAAATGAGACAAATTTTGCAAAACAATGTCTTTATAGCTTAAGCTTTTAAGTATGAGAAGTTTTGAGGTGGTTTGCATATTTTTAAACACAGCCCACATGGGTTTACTGTGTTTTTCAAAGGGAAAGGACACCCATTTTATGCCGAGGATTTGTACAAATTATGGAGGCCCTGATGAGAAAAAATTATGTTTGCCTTTGCTCAGAGTTGATGGTGATGGTGGTGATAATGATGATGAACATCATTATAGGGTGCTGTCAAGTCAAGTCTGATTTACAGTGATCTTTTTCAGAGTTTTCTAGGTACAAATCACTCAGAAGTGGTTTACCGTTCCCTTCTTCTGGGGGTGCCCTGGGACTGTGCAGCCTGACTGTACAGCCTACACAGGCTGGCTCTTCTGGGATGCACAGTGGGGAACTGAGCTCCAAAATTCCTTATTGAGGTGTCTCATCAAATAAGGACAGCCTAGAGAGCCAAGAACAAAGACTTTTAGAGAGTATTTTTTACATCCCTAATACCTATAAATTAGCAATTTGTTGCTATTATTATGGAAATCTGGGCTTTCTGCATTTTCAGTGACTAAGTGACCACTGCAATGATACCAACCCAGTGACCAGCACCATGTTTTACCATATTCCTAAACTCAGCCTGAGGATTGCATGTGATGATGAGATGCAAATGTTAATTGATTATGTAACGATGAGCATTAGATGGTATTGAAATCACCCTGTTTTGAATTGATCTTTGCAATTTCTCAGCCACCAAGCTTAAGATGCCCCATTTTCCTTGCTGCAGATGATGATACCTGGAGAACTGACCCAGAGCACAGAAATAAAGGAGAGCCGTATCCCCTTCATTCCTCAGGTTGGCATAAAAAGAGGCCTGTGTCACCAGTGAATGTAGTGGCAGGAGCTGAATGTTGAATCCAAGTCTCCAAAGGTAAAAAAAAAAAAAGAGAGAGAAGTTTAAGGTTCTTCTTTGTTTCTGGGATGAATAAAGATGAGTGAGTGAGGGATCCTTTTCTTTTCAATTCTACCTGCCTTTGAGAGTCAGTTTTGTTACATGTTGTTATCGTCTTTCAAATAAGAGATGGCAGCAAGTGCGATCAGGAGATCCCACGGGTGCATTTTTGGGCTTTTTAGAAACTTCTCATTGCGGCAGACTCTGGAACAGTGTTTTCTTTGCTTACATCATATTGCTTCTGAGACTATGAAAAGAGATGGTGTCAGTGGTGGTGAGAAATATACGGAATACCAGCATGTGTGTGTGAGGAAATAAAGGAAAAATATATTGCTTATTTTGATGCCTTCCCCTTCCCAACTGGTTGCACCATGGATTGAGTTTTGGTTGTGTTGCAAATTAATGAGCTTTTCTCATCCTACTGTGTGCTGGTAAGAAAAGGACCATGTCTGTGTTGCAGTTTCAAGAGGTTACAAGGGCTGTTTCTTTGTGTTATGGTTAGTGAACGTAGCTCCCCTAGCTAGTGCATTGAGGCTTCAGGGAAAACACACAATTCATCTTTCTTCTTAGCTTTTAACATTTCACCACTACCGGCCAATCATAGTCCTCCCGTAACTCTGCATGTCTCATAAACCCAGCATACTGCATGAGGTGGAGCAGGAAACAGTGTCCCTACCTAGCCATGTCAACTAGCACAGCTTAGACATAACATTATGCAAGCAAAGTAGTTGACTAGTTACTTTTTTGACTAGCAGTTTAGCAAAGTCACACGTCAAAAGTAATGTAAGGAGCAAGGACAAAGCTCTGCTATGGTAATGAATATCATTTTCTAATTCCTTTCAAAAGCTACTGATAAAGGCATTTTACTACAGTTTAGAGACAGTCTGACAGGAATTTTCAAGTTTTTGTGTCTCTTGTCAACCATAAGGTCCTCTCCCCACCCCAAAGTAACAGAAGTTAATGAAAAATAACAGTGCAGTAAGTAATGTATCAAGTTACTTTTCCAGCATTGCAGTGAATGATGACTGTGGGCTGCTTTTGGAACACTTTAATGGATAACGGGAACAAATTCCCTTTAAAAAATAACTTTCCAAACTCTTTCAAGGTGCATCAAGCCAAGACAGATTTGCAACTGATGCAGAAGATCTCCCCATCCCTCTCAGTAAAAATGCAATAATGATAATTTTAATGACCAATCATTGGTTATTTCATAACATACCAAATCTGCTGCCTGAGGCAGTTGGCCCAGTGGTGGGGGCCAAAGAGCAAAACAAGGACTGTAGCAAAGTTAGAGGAAGGAAGTGAGGCTGGGAAGAGTGGCAAGGGAAGTCCCCCACTGCTCAAATTAAAATGCACATCTCACCCAGAAGGGCTTTTTGTGGGATGGCCAGACACCATGATAGGTCTGCTCTGGCCTATTGTCGTTCAGCAAGTTTCTTTTATTGCCTGCATTATTGAAATGATCTGTAGTGAATATCTTTCAGTACTTTTGAAAAGCAGAAAAGTAAACAGTTACCTTTTTTCCTTTCCTTTTTCAGAAATGTATATACAGTAGTAACTAATAACTTCGGGGGTGCTTATAACTGTAACTATAATTAATTAATTCTTTAAAAGTGACTTTTCAAGTTGTAGTTCCACCACAATGGAGCATAAGCACAAACAATAAGATGGAGTTTCTCGTCTGAAATAGTCCTATAGCTACGTATTTTGTCTGTGACTAAACTCCCACTTCCCAGAGGTCTTAGTATCTAATATAAACAGACAAGACATGGAAAAAAATGTGTGGGAGGAAAACAAACTTTGCTCTGAGTAGCAAAGAAGGTCATCATCAGAGCGGTGAATAGAGCTCCCTTAGCCTGACCTACCTTACCGTCCAGTTAGCAACTCACTCACATCTCCAAATATCAGTAATTCTGCCAGAGTGACCTCTTATCTACCAGCTGACTTTCCTTCACCTTTCCTTCAAGCTCTTGGAAATCAGAGACCCAGTTTTTTAAAAAGAAAGAAAGAAAAAGAGGACTGTTTAAAATTCAATAACTCAACAAAAGGCTGCTGTGTTATAGCAAGCATGCTGAAGATGAAAAACACCCAGATTTTTTAGGCCATTAACAAAGGTTTGTGAATTCCATCTATTTCTCTTTTTTTAATGGTTTAGCTTGATTTAGCAGCCAATTAGATACCCAGTTCGGAACATCTCATGGGTCCTTACAGCCACTTCATACAAACACAGATTCACAGCTTGAAGCTACCTTACTTACATAACAAAAAGGTCCTTCGAAACATTCATCATGAGTTGTTCTGAACTGGCTGTGCACTAAGTCACTTCGTTGTCAAGCCCAGTTCCACCCCTAGTGAAAACATGGTGGCTTCTGTCCATTAAGATTCAGATGTCTTATTCATAGAGATGGGCATGAACCAGTTCATCCAGGTTCATCCCCGTTCGCGCACACACGTGCTGCTGCTCCCTGCCCCTGCCTCCTCTGGCTCAATCAGCCACTCACCCGGCCCAGCATGTTAGCTTCCTGCTCCTCCTCAACTGACCTTCCAGTCCTGGCAACAGCTCAGGCTTTTCTGCCCCACCCTCTTGGCTGATCTCCCAATCAGAGAAAAGGGCAGGGCAGAGAAATCTGTGCTCTTGCTCCTGACTGGGAGATTAGCTGAGAAGGTGGAAAAAACAAGAAAGCTGGGCCAGCTGGCTGCTTGAGCCAGAGGCATGGCCAGCTGCTGGAGGAGGCAGAGAAGTGAAGGACAAGCTCTTGCTATGACTGGATGGTCACGCAAAGATCAGGAGAAGAGCAGTGTGCATTGGTTGGTGAGTGGGAAAATCGGCCAGGAGGGTTGGGGGTGGCACCTTTATGAACTGGGATGAACCAGAATTAACCTCTACTCAGTCACTTTCAGCACGGTTGATGCTGATGTTTGAAAGTAGAGTCAGAGCAGTAGATAAGCAATGTTAACTTCTGGATTCAGCCCTTTGAAAATCAGAATAACTCCTTGAGCACACTTCCCCACTTCTTTTCAAGAAAATAACAAAGCTTGTGTTTATTTGAGGAATATATTTAGGATGGGAAAGGTGGTAGAAGTCCTAGTTCTAGCTAAATTGGAGCTATTAGGAGACATGGCTACCCCTTTCAGCTCTAAAGAACAAAGTTAAGATGTCCCCTCCTTGGAAGGACATGGAGGAGGGGTGAGTGGAAAGGAAATGACATCAGCAACCCTAAGAATAGCAGGGTAAGGTTGAAGGAAGGTCAGCACAGGTCAAGCAGGTAAAGTACAAGCTAGGAAACCTGAGGAAGACTTCTCTCTCTGTTGTTCCCCATGCAAAAGACACACATCTTCAAGAGCTGAGTTGTATCCAGTCCCTTCTAACATTTGACAGGAGAGGGAGGCAGGCAAACAACAAACCATGCATAGCATCATTGTACGAGTTATCATATCAACTTATCTGCACTCTTACTGAATCTTTTTGACCAAGAGGAACCTAGATGTTTTACGGCTGGCAGTGAGTGGCCTCACTTTAAATTTACTTTGAAAACGCATTGGTTACCTGTTACCATTGTAGGGTAGTTAGTTAACACCATAGTTACAATGTTTTAAAATAACTCTTTACTTTATTATTCAACAGCACGCAACAGAATGTCTAAACCATTATTTTATGATTACTCTTTAAAGAACAAGAATGATGTGGACCAATAGCCCATGTTACAAAGCACACCTCCACAGTGAGAGCACACACGCTCAACAATTGCAACAGTTACAGTAACAATATAAGTAACATTATTCCTTATTATGTCACAACTGTGATAATAGCTTACTTATCTCAGTACAAAAAAAGAATTGCTAGAAATTCATTATTTAGTACTTCTTAGCTTTGGTGAGTAATGTGTAGCCTCCGGGACTGAGAAAATAGACCATCTTTTCCAGTTTTCACATAATTTATATAAGTCTGGGATGGAGAGAGAGAAATCTCATGTTGAAATTGAGCATTTTACTGTAAAATGTTACACCTCCATTAGATAAAATTCTTTGCTTTATTACTACATTCTGTGCAACGAGTTTTTAGAAGAAAAGATTCATTAGAAAAAATAAAGAACAAAGAACAAATAAAAGAATTGACAGGTATGGATAAAATACCTTGGTATAACATTATTCAGCTAGAGCAGTGGACAAAGAACTGGGTAAGAAAAAATAGCAGATGTATGGACTTTATGAAATATGAAGGAATTCTATTACAAAAGGAAAGCAAAGGTGAAAACAAGGTAGTGAAAGGGATAGTAAGTAAAATTTATAATATATTATTGGAAGCAGAAGATATGGAGAATTCCCTCAAACCATTATGGGAATTCAATATGAGAGAAGAAATAAGTACTAGTGCCTGGAAAAATATATGGAGCATTAGAATATTAAAATCTTTGTCAGTAATGATAAAATCAATTTTTTTATTAGTTTGGAGATGGTACTTAACTCCAGTGAAAACTAAATCAAATAGATGGTAATTATTCAAAGATGTGCTGGACAGCAGGTACTTGTTTTCATATGTGGTGGGAATGTGAGAATATATTGAAATTTGGCAATTAGTTTTCAGGGAAATAAATGAAATAAGCAAGCTTTACATAGCTGTGTGTCCTAAAAGAGCACATTTATCAATATTTGAAAAGGAGGAAGGTAATTAGATGGCTAAAGAATTAATTTCCAGTTTATTAACAGCAGCGAGATAGATTATATTGCTAGGAATTGAAAACAGTATACAATTTTCAGTTAAGAAATTGGTATAAGGAAGATTGGGCTATAGCTATCAATGATAAGCTTACGTGTAATATGAAAGTTAAGAGGGTGAGAACAGGCAAAGATGACTTTATAGATATATGGGGAGAATTTATCGAAGTTGCATTAAACAACAGCAGCAGCAGCAGCAATGACAACAATAGCAAAAACAAAATACCCCTCCATGGGCACAGGCCTTGTTGAGGTGGAGGGGCTTGTATGCTTGCTTCAGTGAGGTTGAGAGTGATATTGTGGTAGGGTTGCTACCTGAAGGGTCTCCCAAGCCAGACAGGTCTCAGCTGAGAAGTCAGACTGAGTCCACCAACCATCAATTATGATGAGAAGGAATAAACAGAAGTCCATACTGGATCGGTTGTTGCCCAGGTCAACAAGGACCACATCAAATGCTATAGCTCCTGGACATCTGGTGATAAGTGGGCTAGAGGACTTATCAGACCCGCTTGAGGAACCAGGACAGGCTGCTGCAAAGCTACTGGAACAATGTAAATTCAAAACTTGGACTTTAAATTGAGAAATTACGGAATCTTATTAGGAGGCAAACCCAAGAGCCCGTAGTTTTCAAAAAAGAATGATGGAAATTTGGAAAAGGAAACACCTGAATAGTGACGTAACTGAACAAAGATTAATGGACCAGAGAAAGTTTATCATTTACAGTAAAGTGTTTTCAGAACTGGAATTGCAAGAATTAGAAAAGGTTGCAAAAGAAAAATCAACACAGGACAATGACCATAGTATGGATGACAAATGGAGAGTAGAGGTAGATGCAAAATTGGAAGAAAATGTATAAATAGAGGAAGAACTAATGAACAACCCAGAGATTATGAGTTGACATAAAGGCAGACATCAATTAAGGAAAAAATAGTAATCTACATTAGCCAAAACACAGAAAGACAATGGCTTCCCATTTTGCACCAATTACAGAATAAACTAGTAGAAGATCTACAGACAGATGCACTTCTACAGACAGATGCAGATGTAGTAATCAGAACAATCCCAAACTAACATGCTAAAGGAAATAAACCAGTTCATGAATAGCACAGCTACTATAATAACCATGGAACTTGGTTATGAGCTGCAAAAAAACCCAGGAAACTTCCCCAAGAAATTGGGGAAGTTAGCATCAAAAGAGGAATTTGAAAAATTGAAAACAAATTAATCTGTTGGAAAAATAAACCACTACATGGACAATATCTGAAAAATATTGATGGAAAGCACAATCATAATTCAACATGGGCATGGGCATGGCTAAAACTGGGAGCCCTTAAGAAAGAAACCGAAGGCTTGTTTTTTGCTGCATGAGAACAGGTACTCCAAACCAATGTCATCAAAGCTAAGATTCAAGAAATTAGTGCTAACAGCACGTCGACTCTGCAAGAAAAAGGTGAAACTGTGTCACACCTCATCTGTGAATGTCCAAAGATTGCACAAACAGATTACAAAATTAGACATGATAGAGTGGCAAAATTAGTGCACTGGTCATTATGCAAAAAATATATTAAAAATTTTTTAAAAAATGCCAGCCTCCAAAAAACCATGGGAACGTCGGGTAGAGAAAGTGTCAGAAAATGATGGAGTCAAGATCCTGTGGGATTTCCAGAACCAAATGGATAGACACCTTGAACATAACACACCAGACATAGTAGTAATAGAATGAAGAAATGTCTGGATCATTGACATTACAATTCCAGGGGATGCCAGAGTTGAAAATACAGAATTGCAAAAACTAACAAAATACAGAGATCAGGCAATCAAAACATCTTGCTTGTGAATGAAACACATTTCAGTGGTCCCTGTAGCCTTTGGGGCTTTGGGAACAATATCAAGAAATTTCACATAATATTATAAGCAGTTTCAGATCTCAGAAATAACACCATCAGAGCTACAAAAAATGGCACTATTAGGAACAGCATATATACTGTGCGATATTTAACAGATACTTAGGGTTTTGGTTAAAACTTGTATCTGTTATATAATACCAGTCAATGTTTTATAATTTTGATTGACTGTGTCTGGTATTTTTGAATAATAATAGAACTGCATAGGTATATTATCAAGTCCAGCCCTTGTCAAGGAGGCACAGTGGAGAATTGAACACCCAACCTCTTGCTCCACCTAAACCACTCAGCTATCCAACTTGTTCAGCCCTTTAAATAGAGGGTTTTCTTCTGCAGGCTGGCTGGGTAGCTCAGTGATTTAGGTATCTGACTGTGGAGCTAGTGGCTGGAAGTTCAGTTCCCCACTGTGCCTCCTGCAAGTAGGGGCAAGTAGAGCCAACCTGTGTGACCTTGGGTAAGATCCACAGGCCCAGGGCACCCCCAGAAGAAGGGAATGGTGAACCACTTCTGAGTATTCAATACCTGAAAAACCCTGGAAAGGTTGATATAAGTTGGAATCAACTTGACTTCTTCTTCTGCAGTGCAAGTCCAGTGGTTGGAAAAGTGACTTTTTGGACACTTTTTTGACCATGCAGGCTGGGGGATTCTGGAAGCTGTAGTCCAAAAACAGTCACTTTCCCAAGCTCTGAGTAAAACAAGGAAAAATGTCAACCTTCCACTTACTTTCCCCAGCTGAACAATTCTTCACTAAAAGAACATATGAGACTCTATCAACTCTGAGAAGAAGACCTATGAGATTTACAATATACCAAACAAAACAAAGCAAAAGCAAAACAAAAGCAGGGGGAGCGATAGATTGCTTTGCTTTTCAGGCCAAGACCTACACCAGCCAGCAGAGTAGGAAAATAAAAACAACTTGTGACAGGCAATAACCTGTTGCAGCAGCCAAGCAGCCTCTGTAATGAAGCTACAATCACTCTTCAGATCTCTTGTGGTCTCTCGTCTTTCTTCTGCTTTCCGAGAAAACTGGCACTTCCAATCTATTGTGGATCTCTTTTTCTTCCAGAGCGATGAGTTAGTTGCACACTCCTCTGGCTATTTGTGGGCTTCAGGGAGGAGGGAGGAGGAGCTGAGCTTTGACTCACAGTCTCACATGGACTGCAGTGAAAAGGGAGTGCATCACCTACTCAACAGCTGTGTGTGTCTCTGTGTCAATTCTCTTCTAGCCCAAAATATAGGGCAGGGCGGGCAATCTCAGTAGGGTTGAGGGCTGTTTTTCAGATTTGCTGGCACCCTAAGAGATGCACTCCTGGGGTGTATGGAGGGGGGGGGCTCTAGTGGGATGGGACCAAAGAGTCCAATTTCCATATTTAATTTTTAGTTTTTTTAAAAAATCAATGCAGTTGTTATGTATTGTAAAGATTACTGAAATGTGGGTTTTTGTTACCTGAAAAGGGTATACCGAAGAAAGAGGGGGTTAAACCGAAAGAGCCCCTGCACCCTCTAGTGATCCAATTTTTTAAAAAAATAAACAAATTTGGGGGTATGAGGATTGCTCCTGGTGTTAGAGTCCCCTGAACATAGCAAAATTCCCCCACATTTCCTAGAGGACACAAAGGGCCCTTCTGTGCAATTTTCTTTTAAATAGTGTAAGGGGCTGAGGGGGCCCCTGTAAAAATGTCCCCGGGGGGGGGCACATGTTTTGATCTTTCAAATATATGATCACATTTATACTTCAGCCTCTTGGGAATCTCTGCTTTTATTGTTAGTTCTTAAAATTCAAGTTTCCAGCCCTTACGGCAGTAGTTTTCAACCTTGGCTCTCCAGATGTTCTTGGACTGCAACTCCCAGAAATCCTGGCCAGCACAGCTAGTGGTGAAGGCTTCTGAGAGTTGCAGTCCAATAACATCTGGGAAACTAAGATTAGGAGCCACTGCCTTTTGGTAATATATATACTTACAGTCATGGAGAAATCTAAGAAGGTTCAAGCAGCTGTACAGTTGGGTTCCTAGACAGTAATGGTGGACAGGCAGTGCTTCCCCTAGCACTCCGAATGTTGTTGGATGACAACTTGCATCTGCCCTAGAAGACAATGGTAGGAGGTGATGGGAGTAGAGATTCTGGAGGCCACAAGATGCACTTTCCTACTTTATTCAAAAATATTGCAGAGCTAAAGAAGCTATGCAAAATCCACTTAATCATATGTGTTACCCACACAGTCTCATCTGTGTAGAAATCTGGTTCTGCTCGTAGAGACCTGCTGAATGGATCAAAAGCCCATCTAGTCCAGCCATCATCTTCTCAGGGGGCAAAGCAGATACCTCTGTAAAGCAGATCCTACCACAGAGTATATGAAGTCTTACAACAACTAATATTCTGAACCAGTGCTTAGAAAATTCCTCCATTGAACAGCAGCTTCTAGAATCCCTCAGCCAACATGTCTAGTGACCAAAACAATTTACTTTCCATATAAATGTGAACGCTCCACCTTACAGCCAATGGTTGCATCTTTTGTTTCAAAATTATTCAAGGACACTTCTAACTATAACAACTGCAAAAAATAAGTGTGCCCTTTGCGGAAGAAATCCAAACTGTAAATGATGCTCTGGCAGGACTCTCGAGACACGGAGCTAACTCCCAACTATTACCGTATTTTTCCATGTATAAGACAACCCAATGTATAAAACGTCCCCCCCTTTTCTAACCCCCAAATTAGAAAATATGATCCCCGCGGGGCTTAGGAAGTGGATAAAGCGGCCATGAAAGGGCTGCACGATCGTACCCCTTTGATCCTGAAACCCTTTCATGGCTGCTTCAGGATCAAAGGTGTGTGATCGTGCAGCCCTTTCATGGCTGCGTTACCCACTTCCTAAGAATGCAGCCATGAAAGGGCTTTAGCCGAAGGGAGCCTACCCTTCCTTTTTGCTAAGCCCCGTGGCTTCGCAAAAGGCAGGGAAAGCGGCTGCCTTCCCTGTATAAAATGACCCCAATTTTTGTCTAATTATTTAATGAAAAAGTGTCGTTTTATACATGGAAAAATGTGGTAAGCCAAGTTAGTGAAGATCCACTAAATCAGTGGTCTCCAAACTTTTGACCGTGAGGGCCACACCAGATATTTTCAACATTTTTGAGGGCCAAAGGAACAGGGACGTGTGCACACATGTGCACGCGGCTGTATGGCCACATGAACGCACCCCCACCTGCCCTTTTGTGTCACCACAAAAAGTCCACTTTGTGAGACATAACCCATCTGCAGATGAATTTTAAGAGTGAACCATGTTTTCAAGTGGTATAATTTTAAATGTTTGTTCATTTGTTCTTTTATTTGGTTTTCCCCCCCCAATGTTTCTTCAAATTTACAAATTCACATATTGCACAGCTAGACATTACCACTCATATTTCAAAAACACCTCCTGAATAGAATCCAAGACAATATTAAGGCTGCAATCCAATGCATAATTGTCTGCCAGTTTCAGTCTGAATTTTAAAGGGACTATCCCAACTGATTTATATATATACTTCAGGGACAGGGTTCAGCACCTTGAATGGATCCTGTAAAGTTCAGATTAAAAATGGATTTCACTATCATACAACAATGAGTTTCCAGCCTCCACCACCACATATCATATACTACTGAAATGCAACCTCTGAGTCTTTTTCCAAATTTGCCTTCAAAGGTTTCCTAGCCCTCATGTACACAGCAAACCTGTTCTACTGTCTTCCACATTGTCTTCAGTTATAATTTAGTTTCTATGCACCTGGGCTTCCTTTTGTTTTTTCAGCCTCACTTTCTTTCTGCATTGAAGGAGCTCTTTCCATTCTTTTGCCTTAATTATTGTCATTGTCGTCGTCGTCATTCATGTCAGAAGTGATCCGATGGTGCTTCTGGAACAGAAGGACCAGCCAACAGGGATCTGCCATTGCCAAGGCAACACCCACATGTGTTCATAGGCCTTGTGTGGTTTGGGGAGGCTTTCTGTCTCTCCAAACTATAACGGTAATCTTGTATCTCTGTAATTTAAACTTGAGCACCACACTTCATTTATCATGAGCCACCCCCCAGAAATTTCTGATCTGCTCTTCACTGGACTAAAACTCGTATTTCACAAACTATTTGTACATGCTTGTGCTTTGTCAAGATGACATGGGATTTCTAGCATCTATCATATATCAAGCTAGTGGTAACCAGATTACGTCCTGCCATTTTATCGGTACCATATATTGCACAGGTTTTTTATTTATACAAAAAACAAAAACAAACAGAAAATAATCGAATACACAAATATCTAAATAGACAGCCCTCCCCCATCCCGGGAACCATTTAGGAGTTACAACCTATACCATTACCCTTGTGGAGCCCCACCTCCCATCCAGAATTGTATTGACTCTTGCAATGGGTTTTGTTTGACTGATGGTTTAGTTATCTTGCTGCAGAGCCAGATGTTGGGAGTTCGATTCCCCACTGTGCCTCCTTGACAGAGGCTGGACTTGATGATCCATAGGGTCCCTTCCAGCCCTGCAGTTCTCAGATGATGATGATTAAGCCCCATAAGAAGATAAAATAGTAGCTCGAACTTGCCTAGACTGAGCAGGCAAACAGGTCTCTTTTCTCATTCTCTGTGGCTACAGTGAGCTTTGTTGACTTCTTTGCTTTATTTCAGCACATTAATCTGGGGCTTTTCATTTCTTAGAAAAAAATGCCACAGTGGATTTTCATTATAAGAATCCTTTCTTCAGACATATGAAATTGAGTATGCAAACATTTTTGTGAATTTGTTTCATTGTTTGTTCTCTATTTTTCTCTGATGATGCATCTGTTTTGCTTTGGCGGGGCGTAAGCAGACAGCCTTCCATAGGCAGCCTATCTTGTTATGTTGCCCTTAGAAAACTAAAGGAAAACTGCTGAGGCAGTGAAAGGCCCTGTATGTTGAGCCACAGTCTGAATCACCCTAAACAAATCGGATTTGGAAGTAGCAAATGCAAGAACAATCTCACTTGAATGCCTAACTCTTGAATTGGAAGAGGCATAATTGGCTATAGCTTTCTGTTCTTTTGCATCTCAGCTCACTGGATAAAAGATGGCAAACTTACAATGACGATGTCTGGCATTGCATTCTACATCCTTCTTGTGCAGTGCATTACTGATGCACATGTGTGTTTGTATGTTTCTGTAAAGCACCATAAATTTTGATGCTACACTGTATGTATTTTTGGCAGGGCTTTATCCATACACACATATGTACCTGTCATGTGGAAGAGGGAGAAGCAGACGAAGTAAAAGCTGTATGCATTGTATATGCAGGGTGTTCCGTATAAAAACAAGAAACATAAAAATAAATGGTGCAGTGGAAGACTGCTAATACGTCATTCCATTTAGAAACAACTCACAACTTCACATTCATTTCTGAAGAATTTCAGAGGCTCTTCATGAGTGGTCAAAAACCGGCCCTCCGGGTGTTGTTAAACTAGAAGTTGCATTCACTCTAGTCAGTGTTGCCAGAGGAGAAGATTTGTGTCTGTGTGGAGAGCTATACTTTGTCTACCTCACCCTTAAAAACACATGAGGAGACACTGCAGGTAGGGATGTGCCATTTGTGTGTGTTTTTTTAAATTACAAATCCTATTCTCCATTCTGGGAGTTCCACCTGACAGACACCTACAGACACCTAAATTTGACTTACCTGGGAGAAAGGCCTAAGCTAAAAGTCTTCATGTCCTAACATAGGCCTAGCTTCCGGATCAAAAAGAATGCTGCCCGTAAGCACCAAGGAGCTTCCTCTTTGACCAGGAAGCTAAGTGGAGCTAGGTCTATGCTAATCCATGAAACCTTCCAGTGTATGCCTTTCTCCCAAGTGACAACATTTAGGTGTCTGTAGGTGTTCATCTGTAAGGTGGAATTCCCATAATGTGAAAAAAAAAGTCACATCCCTTGTTACGGGTTATGGTTGGTGGTACAAACCATCCTCTTGAGCCAAGAAATTCTTAACACCCTACTATAAATCCACATTTCAAATGTTTCTTTTTTTATATAGTTGCCTAAATCCACAATTCCATGCCACCACACTTCCATAGTCAATGTCAGTGCTATGTTTTTGTTGTATGTTGCATTCTTCCTTGTAAAGAAGCTACTTTGGACCATTTCTTGCTTTTTGGGGGAAGGTGGAGGGTGTTTCTATCTATGCGATTCATGTACCTTTGATGCAGGGGGAGTGAGGGATGCAGGTGGGAGATGATAATGACACAACACATTAGGAAATGACCATACAGCAGATACCTGGGATTAGATGGGTCTAAAGGAAGAATAAGAACACTTTGGCCCTTTAGATATTTTGATTTTTTTTTAAAAAATTATTTTTTAAATTTTTTTACAAAGTACAAGATACAAAATACAAGATATAAGATACAAGATACAAACTAAAATAATTGTGCTCTCCACCACCAAATTTTGAATTATAATTTGCACCGTCTTTTATATTGGCCACCCAGTTTCCTGCAGTTTCCCATTCATATCAGTTGCCTGATATGAAGAACTGCTGGATAGTTCAGTGGGTTAAATATTGGTTGGGAGTTTGATTCCTCATTGTGCCTCCTTGGACTTGATGATCCATAGGGTCCCTTCCAGCTCTACAGTTTTAGGATGATAATGATGATAATTTTATGTGAACAATTCTGGAGATGGTCAAAGATGCATATTGTACTGTTGTAGACTTCTTCAGTTCTTATGTGGCACCATTCAGATAATAGGGTTTGATACTTAAGTCAATGGGTTGTTGTAGGGTTTTTTTATATATATAATAATGAGTTTGTTTTCTTTGTTTCTTCTCTGTTTCTCTGCAAAAATCAGGGAGCACCTGTAGTTAACATTTTCATTTATCAGACGAGGCAGGCTTTGTAAACAGTTGATTCTCTTCAGGTTGTAGTCTCAAAATAATGAGCACAGCCGTTTGTTCTTCAATCTGTCTTGCTGTTCTCTTGCCATTTTCCTCGAAGTCTCTAATTTGTTTACAACAGGGTGTGTGCGTAACTATATTATCACTTGCAAAGGTCCTCCAGTTCAGTTTCAGATGTGAGACACAAGAGGGAGAGAGAAGCAAAGTCAACATAAACCAGGTGTATCAAGTGGGCAAAAGGGTATTTGTTCTAGTGTATCCCAGGACCTTATCTTAAAACTCATCAGTGAAAATATATCTGTGAAACTTGAAAACAGATAGATATAGATCCGAATTTCATCAACACACATTGACTGTGTTTACTCACAACCCCTGTGCCAAACCCTCCAAGGTGATTGGCACTTTATAACGATGGCTGATAATCAAAGAAGAGGAAATGAGCAAAGAAGGAGGAGAGGAGGAAATGCAGGCATCAGTCAGCACTTTGCTAGGATCACATAATGGTTCTGTAATGATCAAGTGAGCTTGATGCTGATGGAGGCACTTTATGAAAAGGGAAGCCAGATGGCTCTTGATCACAGCCAAGCCAAAGAAAGTAATCTTGCTTTCTCCCATGGGCTTCTGTTGTACCCAGATGGAGTAGTTGTTGATGGAGAGAGTCATGGAAAGAGGCAGAGCTGGACAGCAATTGATCTCAGCCCAGCCAGAGGAGAAGGCCTCGGTGCCCCACCTGTCTTTCAGCTCTGGTGGGATGGAATCTTTGCAAATAAGTCCACAAAAATTGTTCATCCACAACTATTTTAGGTGCCCCCTTTGACCCTGATAGGCCTAGAAAAATGGGCAGTCAGCTTCGTAAAGCTGGTCTGCACGCTCATTGGTAGGAGACCTTCACTCACCACTAGGAGGACCATTATTTGTGTGTGAATATACTTGGATTAAAGGGTGGCTGCATGATCTCTTCATGCATAGCAGATGGCTTTCTGATGATGCACAGGTGTCCAGATGACCTTTGGTCTGCCCTTTTTCCCAGTGAAAGGGTGTGAAAGTTCTCATACTAACACAGATTGTTATGACACTCTGTGAGAAAGTGGCATGAGAAGGGGTCTATCATGAAACCAATTACATTCTCTACTCCAAGAGTATGGAAGCTGCGGCCCTCCAGATGTTTTAGGCTCCAAGTCCCAGAAGCACTTAACTGGCCATGCAGGCCAGGACTCTTGCGAATTGAAGCCCAAATAATGTGATGGTACAAAAGGCTCTCAACTCCAACTCTACTCTTTCACTTATCCAGAATTTTGAATTGCTTTGTTACAAATTAATTTGTTACTCATAATTGGTTACAATTTTTAATGACAAGCTTAGAGGGTGTGTTACTGTATAATCTTTTTAATGTCATCAGTGTTAATGGTTTAAATGATAGTGTTTCATGTCACATTGATTCATTAATTTGAGTGGGATAATTTGTTTTTTTTCTTTTCTTTTCTTTTTGCTATTTTTGCCCATTTTAAGTCTTTTTTTTTAATTGAAAAGTCATGCATCACGAGTGTTACTAATGATTAATGCAACAAATTAATTTCATAGTATTCACAGCAGCAATTAACATTAAAGAATTATTTTTTAAATTGATGTCAGTGTTAACACATTAGCCATTACATAAACATTTCTATGCTCTGCTCCTACCCTTTAGCCAGGCAGATTGTGCCTAAAACAGAAGGACTCAAGAACTGTTCCAAACATGTATAATAAGCACAACTGTCTTTATCGCTGTTCTCAAACATGCTGTGAAAATGAATGTTGCTCTCCCTTCCTTACATAGCTAGGCTTAAAATATACTGTACTCTCTTCTTCTTCCTTTGCAAGTGCCTTTTCTCATGCTATTGATGAGTGGATTCTTCCCTCTTTGCTATTATCCATTGGTTAATCAGATGAGCTGATTCCTCCCTCCCCTACCTTTTATCAATAGATTAATTTTTTTAAAGGAGAAATGTCTAAATAAAGAACAGGGGACTCATTGTATTGATTCATTTTCATTGACTGTTTACATTACAGTGGTCCTCAGCTGCTGGCTCTCTTTAATGTTTCAGTCGATTATCATTTTTCTCTGTCTGAATAGATTCTTCAATAGCTGAGATGTTAAATGACTATGAATGAAGGCACATATAATAATGTTCCGTGGGCTGAAGGAGTGGGAGCCCTTTTCCCTCTAGATCAGTGATTCCCAACCTTGGGTCCCCAGATATTCTTGGACCACAACTCTCAGAAATCCTGGCCAGCACAGCTAGAGGAAAAGGCTTCTGGGAGTTGCAGTCCAAGAACGCATGGAGTTGGGAACCACTGCTCTAGACTTATACTTCCCAAAATCTCTGACCCTGTGATGTGAGGCTGATAGGGGCTGGTATCCAGTAGCATCTGGAGGGCACATTTTGATTAACCCTATGGATGTTACATTTTGATTAACCCTATGGATGTTACTTTGGAGTGATTGCAGAGCAAACAGCTACTGATCATCCACAGCATGGAGGAATGATCCGATGGGTTCTTTATGATCTATCCTACATTTGGAGAGTTATAACATTTTAAAGAAAAGATGCCCAATAATTTGAACTGAGGAAGTGGGAAAAGAAAAGATAGAACTTTTGGCACCAGAGGAGGAGAGTGACAGCTGAATCACCCTCCATAAAGCTCAAGATCTTCCTTAAGCAATCCAGTCACTGAAGCACTAAGGAGAACTCAGACTGAGGTAACTCCAAATCAGGGATTGAGACTCGAGTCGTGGGACTCACTGTCAAGTCAGACTTAAGTCACACCGGTGACTCGACTTGGACTCAACTCATTGTGTCTTTTGTTGTTGTTTTTTTTTTTAAGGACATAGACTCAACTTGTGACTTGGAAACCACCCTCCCTCCCTTTTTTTCTGCAGAAAAAAAGCAAATTTTTAATAGGGACTCAGGACTTGGTTCCAAAGACTTGGACTTGGACCCAAAGACCCCTTGTAGCCGTTCTCTCAGCCATTTTGCATAGGTGGCGGATGAGGTAAAAGATCTCTGTTATTGTTGCTAGATAGGATTTATGTGCTAGATTTTTGTTTTTCCTTTCTTATCCAGCTTGGTTGGTGTAGCAAACAATTTACTGCTAGGACAGAGTGTGTATGTGAGTGATTAAAGGTGAATGCTTTTGCTCCTTCTGTATGGGCTGTTACTGGCTAGGTCCATATTAGTGTGCTAGTCATTTTACTTTCATGCAGAAGCAAATAATTTCAAAGTACTTGGCAATTTTTCAACAGGGTGCCTTGATGTATCAGGCAACTCTTTTTCATCAAGTACAAGCTAATCTGTGACTATTCATTACTATCATTAGATCATTATACCCCATATGGGAAAGTTAATATTTTGCTGGCTGGGATAGTCTGGGCATTAGAATCCAAAATAGCAACTTTCCCCATGTTTGCTCTGTACTAAAAAAATGCTTTGCTTTTTCAGATGACAGTTCAGTCTTGCAGCATATTTTGTTAGCTGAAGGGAAATCATTATAGGGTATTGGAGAGGATATAAATAGAGATATATAAAATAAATGAATAGAACTGGCAGTTTATAATCCCACACAAACAATAATTTTTTTCTCCCTTTTTTCCAATGTTTTAAATTGGGTCCAGGCCAATTAAATAGGCCTGTTTAAAACCCACTCCGTAGCACAACAAGCAGCCGCTGCTCTCTCTGCTCCGTTGCTCCTTTCTGAACAGCCGTCTTTGATTCCAGAGTGTTTCTAGCAGGAACGTAAACCCTCACTTATCTAGTTCTCATATGTGAGAATGAGGCGTTGCTATATTCCTCCCTTTGTCAGGAAGAATGGCGAGGAGTTTCCCAGTCCTCTCGATCAAATTCTTGCCTAAGTGAGAACAGTGTTTTTTGCACAAAACGCCCCATTTCCTGCCTTTTACATGACACTTCTTGTGCAGAGTCGCACCGTGTGGTTGCACAGATTGCATCCAAATTAGGATGGCTACCGATTTGTTATAAGTATTTGAATCACTGGACATTTATTTAGCAATCAGCTTGTTATTCTGTACCTGCTATGTGCATATATGCTTTTTATCTGAAAGAGAATGGACAGTAGAAAAATGTTGTGCACATTAAAGGGTGTTTTATTTGACAGGGGATGACCTGTATGTTTTAGTCACAGCTGGAGGTTTGGAGCCCTGTGAAGCTTTAAATTTCCTTCTTGAGGTATATTGGTCCTAGTAAAAATGGGAAGTGGAGGAATATGCAGCTTATGTACTACATGTTGTCCCAAGGGAGGCAATTCCCAAGTACCAAACATTTCCACAATTTATTTAAAAAAATAAATAAATTCTCAAAACATCCTCTTGTGTCCTCTATGGCAGGGGTCGTCAACCCCAGGTCCGCGGCCCGGTGCCGGTCCGTGGGCTTGCGGATACGGATCTCCACCCCCTCGCATGCACGCGTGTGTGTGTGTCACGCTCGTGCAGTGGGCGTGTCGCGCCCACGGTGGGCATGTCATGCTCGTGCGGGGGAGTGTCACACTCGTGGAGGCGTGTCACGCTTGTGCGGGGGGGGTGTCGTGCTCGCGGGGGGGCGTGTTGTGTTTGCGCGGGGGCGTCACGCTTGCGGTGCGCGTGTCATGCTCGCGCTGGGTGCTCGTGGTGGGCGTGTCACACTTGCGGGGGGCGTATCACGCTTGCACGCAGGTGCGACACACCCACTGCGCGAGCATGACACACCCACCGCGCGAGCATGGGGTGCCCCTGCCCCCAGCGCATGGAGCTTGCTCCCCCCCAGTTGGTCCGCGGCCCTAAAAAGGTTGGGGACTGCTGCTCTATGGGATGTTGGGAAGGTATTTTTGCCATATCGTTTACAATTATTGGGGAGTAGATGTAAGCTGGCTCCTCTCTTAAGTCAGTTTGACAAAACTGGGGATAAAATTACCATCTGTCCAAGCAACATGGACTTGGCTGCAGGTCCTGCAGAATTCCAGATCAGATCTCAGCATTCCAGATCAGGTCGCAGGAGTCCAGTTGGATTGGATTCATTTCTGAAGCAAACCCTGGAGGTGCTGCTCAGGTCTGGACCTGTTGTGAAAGCTGCTTTGGGATGAGAATGCCTTTGGATGCCCTTGCCATGCCATTGCCATTTTTAAGATATACCACAGGCCACAAAATATATGTGAGGAGGGGAGAACTCTGTTGTGCGGGTAGAGCATTTCGAGGACATTGTTTAAGTCTAGGCCTGTTATGATCGATGGGTTCCATTCCAGATGCTTTTTGACTGGAGCAAATGTACCCTATTCACCCTCTGCCAGCAGTTTCTGGAGATATGGCTGTAGCTTGCATTCCCCCTGGGCAACAAGAGTATCCTCCATCCTCATCGGTTGTTCCTGCCTCTCTGGTTCCTTTCCTTCTGTGCCTCTTGGGCCAGCCCATATATTTTAGGCATGGCTTGCGGTTGTCTCTGTTCTCTTGTTTGCTAGAACTGTCTGATTCTTATCATGTCGACCGCTTCCTTCTCTCCCTCCTTTCTCATGCCTGAAGCCTTGCCTTTTCGTTTGCATTATTTTAGTTTTCGCACACCATTTTGGGTAATGCCTTTTGAGCTTTCTGCCACCTGATGAGCAGAGAGAAGCTGACAAGGCTGTTATTATGTTTTAAGAACAGCAAAATGAAGGAGGAACCGTTTTAATTCACCCTGTTTGAACACTTTTCCTTTGGACGGAAGACCCACTGAATATGACTCTTTCCAAACTAACATATTGAGTACTAGGAGGAGCCAACACATATTTGGCCTTCTTTGCAGCTCAAATTTCCTGCGGTACAAACACCCCTGAGCAAATCCCTGAGTCTGCAGTGAGCCTGCAGCAAACTCTGTCAATGTTTGTTTTGCCTTCCCCTCCATTATCAATTTGCCTGTTCCTATACATAGAAAATATGACTCAGTGTCATCGTATCTTTTGTCATGCATTCCTCCCACTTCGTATCTCTTCACCAGGCCTCAGTTTGGCCTCCTGCGCCAAGAAAAATGGAGAGACAGAGCTGGTGCCTGAAATGCTGGATTTATTGTCACTGTATTGCATGGTTCCTACGCCTTGGAAATTTACAACTGCCATTCAGTCCAAGAACTATCGATACTACTGCTAATAACATGTAGTTATTGATCTTCAGTTTATTGGCCTGCAGCCAAATATGTGCTTGTTAATTCTAATCAATATCTGAACGTCAGTTTCCTTCTCCTCTGCAGTTCCTGCTGAAGTTTCCCCTCTTTTCTCTGCTTACTATCTTCACTAGCTTTTCTTTGGCTTTCCAAATCAGGAACAAATAATATATCAGCCTGAAGAAAGAAGAGTCTATTTCTGGCCATGTCACTTTTTACGTTATTGTTGTTGTTATGTGCTATCAAGTCACTTCCAATTTATGCCAGCTTTCTTTAGGGAGTCAGTCCATCTTATATTTGGTCTTCCTCTTTTCCAGCTGCCTTCCACTTTTCCCAACATTAATGTCTTTTTCAGAGAATCCTGCCTTCTCATCCCCAAAGTAAGACAGCCCCAGTTTCAACATTTTTGCCTCTAGAGATAACTCATAAATCTTTCCCATTTCATTTTCACACTAATTTGGAGTTGTTGTTTTTCTGAGGGTACCAAGATTTGCATTTCAGTTTCTTTTACTTTTATATACAGTTTTTCTCTCAAAATTCACATTTCTAGAGGTATTGTACATGAACATATGCATATATTCTGAAAGAACTGGGTGTGTTTAGCCTTGAGAAAAGAAGATCTGTGAGAGAGATGATAGCACTTTTCAAATACTTGAAAGGTAGTCATACAGAAGAGTGGCAGGATCTTTTCTTGATCATTCCAGAGTGCAGGACATGTAATAATGGGCTCAAGTTACAGCCAGATTTAAACTGAACATCAGGAAAAAGTTCTTAACTGTTAGAGCAGTATGACAATAGAACTAATTACCTCGGGAGGTGATAAGTGCTTCAATGCTGGAGGCACTCAAGAGAAAATTGGACAACTATCTGTCAGATCTGCTTTGATTTGGATTCCTTCATTGAGCAGGGAGTTGGACTTAATGGCCTTACAGACTCTTCCAACTCAATTATTCAATTATTCTGTGATTCTATATATTTCAAATAAGCCAAATCTTGGTAAATTTTAGCTACTGAGAACTGCAGTGGGTAAAGTTCCTATCCTCACATTAGTTTGATATGTGTGAATCAGGTGAATTCATGTCAGAGTTTGTGAAGAATGAATTGCCTATTCCCTAATTCCTTAACAGACAGCCCAAGTAAACCACAACAAGGGAATATCGTGTAGAACATGATATGTCATCTCAAGAATTCACTGAAGTGTGTTTGAAAACAAATCAGCCAAACCTTAACAAAGTCGACCATCAGCCTGATAGGAAGTGAATCAACTACATCACATATTCAAACTTTCACTAAGAAAATAAAGGGAGGCACAGACTGCTAAGCAGTTGGAAGCACATAATTAAAATGTGTTATTTTCCTTTTTATTGAAGTGATTGAAGAGGATACATTTGACAAAATGAGCAGGACACATAATCCTGTGAGATTAAGATCAACACTTTTGCATTTCTGTGTAGAGCACATGTTGACAGCA
Organism: Intellagama lesueurii; assembly: GCA_037013535.1. Lineage (NCBI taxonomy): Eukaryota > Metazoa > Chordata > Lepidosauria > Squamata > Agamidae > Intellagama > Intellagama lesueurii. The sequence continues at coordinate 21,570,342 of JBAJHW010000005.1, forward strand.
TGGAGGCTGAGGTGGTGGTGGTCAAGAGATGGGCATGAACCTCCAGTTCAGCAGTTCATGCTGGTTCAACCAACTGCCAAAGCACCCACTCACAAGCAGCATCCCAGCTTTCTTGCCCTGCGCCCTCTGGGCTCTGCCCCTGAGTGGGTGCCCACCAGAGGGGGCAGGGCTCCAAACTGCAGAACACCTGTTTGGCCATTCGCCGAACTGGCATGAACCACCAAATCAGCAGTTCATGCCCATCTCTACTCCAGTCACCCTCAACACCAATGAAATATTGATTTGTTTATTAATACCATTGATTGAATCCCCATTTCTTTCCATTTCTTTTGTTCCCTTCTGTATTGCTTATTAATTTCTTCCTCCAATAATTCAGGTATAACTACTCTACATTACAGTTTTCGTTTGCAGAGGGATAGCTTCATTTCTTTTGCAATGTAATGGTAACTTTTGCTTATTTTTAACATCAGTTCAGGGGTGTGGCTTGAAATGGAGGTTCATGCTGTGCCTGTTGCATTCAGATAGTTTTTCCTAAAAGCTAATTAAACTGTAACTACATAAAAGCTAATTAAACTGTAACTACATAAAAGCTAATTAAACTGTAACTACATAATAATTACTTGTGAAAATTCAGACAGTATTTTTAAAAATTGTAATTGTATTTCCTGTTGAGAGCCTTGGAACTCTCATTGCTACTAATTGCTTTTTGAAAGTAATTTGCCAAGTTCTAGAGCCTGTTTGAGATGTACATTAATTTGTTTAAACAAAAAATACTTATATGCACATATACCTGTTCAGAATGCAAATATATTGGAACAATTTGTAAACTAGCATCATCAACCTACCCAAAAGCATACCTCTGACTAACACCAAACTCATTCTTTCAAGCCAGCTGTAAAATTCAGACTCCTTTTTCTCAAGCAAGCTACATCACTGTTTCAAGATGTTCCTCTCAAACTGTGAGCTTGAATATTAGCTAATAACTAGTAATAGCCACTAAAAGACTCAGGAGAAATGCTGTTAGCCATCAGCTCCCATTGTGGTACAATCATTTGTTATTTACTTTTTTTTAAAAGGAGACAGAAAGGTAATCTCTTCCTTTGGTGACCAGTTGGTGGCCATGTAATTCATAACACACCTGAGATAACACTTGCCAATGAATTCGAACTGTAGTTAGTTTGGAAGGAATACTCCCATGAAACCATAAACAGGAACTTAAGGTAGAATTTTGTGCAGCTCAAACTTTGATAAAAATACAACAGGTGTAAATGCCGCAAGTCAGTATGTGCATTAGAATACCTCAGTGGTTCCCAGCCTTGTGTAACCCAAGTGTTCTTGGACTGCAACTCCCAGAAGACTTCACCACTAGCTGTGCTAGCTGGGGTTCCTGGGAGTTCCAGTCCAAGAACACCTTGGTTACCCAAGGTTGGGAACCACAGAAAAATACGTGGACATTTTCATGCTGCTGCTTTTAAAAGTCACAATTCTGTGGAAATAGAGTGGAAGAAAGATGGTGAAAATGGGAAACGTGCAGGAAACCAAAACTGAGAAACTCCTTCATCCCTAGCAGGAGTTCTTGGAGAGACTGGTAATATTTAGGATCATGTAAAAGCATAGGAAAGCAGGCTGCTTACTATACTACCCATAGCACTTAAAGCACTCTTTGGGTGGTTTACAATTTAATTATGCAGACTACACGTTGTCTCCTCACCCCACAGCAGGCTGGGTACTCAATTTACCAACCTCAGAAGGATGGAAAGCTGAGTGAACCTCGAGCTAGCTACCTGGGATTGAACCCTGGGTCGTGAGCAGAGTTTTGGCTGCAATACTGCATCAGTTCAAATCCAGAGGTTGCATGGAAACAAGTAGACAAATAGCCTCATGTGAGTGACAGACGTTTGCATATTGTCACAGAGTAAGGCATACCCTGTGTGATATGGGAAGCTGTTTTACACCAGCTCTGACTACTGGTCCATCTAAAGCAAGAGTGGGCAACTCATGGATCTCCAGATGGTTTGGGGTTGCAATTTCCAGCATCTTTCAGCATTGGCTATCTAGGACTGATGGGAGAGGTGGTCTGGAGGTTATACTTTAATGGCTCTATATTTACAGCACTGCCTGCAGCAGGGCATAGTAACCTAGTACCTTTTAAAGGTTTTGGACTAGAGGATCTCATAACCCTTGACCAATAATTGTGCTGACTGTGGTTTATGCAAGTAGTTCTCAAACAACATCTAGAAGGCACTAGATTAGCTTTTTGAGGTCTACGTTGACTGACAGCTGCTCTCTAGGATTTAAAAGAGAGGTCATTCTAAACCTTATATAGAGATGCCAAGGTCTAAATCTGGAGGCCAAACTGTACATTAAAGACAGCAAGTAACTAGACAAGAGAATTCCTTTAGTACATAGCAGGTGTTTTCCATATCTTCCATAGTTTGCAGATAAGATTGCTTTGTTTTGTTATCGGTCATTCGAAAGTCAATGGAGCTTTGTTTGTACATATGATTGCTGAGAAATGAACATTTTCCATTTCTAAGACACTAATGTGATTTCACCTTCTAATGGCACACTGTCTGTAACAAACAGTTTGACCCTGGGACCTTCATGATAAAAAAGTGTATGCTGTACCCATAAACTACCACTCCTCTTTGACATCTTACATCTCCTCCTTTGTGCTTAGCTTTATTTCACATTATGCAATCAGTGAGTGCATCGTATCAGCTAGTGAATGTAAGATGGGGTGCATGGCTTGCTCTGGGGATCAACCATTGCTCAGTTCTTACAGAATTGTTCAATGTGTCAAGGTTCCAGCTCAGCTTCTCATTGCACGACCGAAATCTCTGCAATGCAGTAATCTAGTTGGACGTAGCATAAGAATAACAGTGGCTCAGCATCGGGTGCTGCTTTTGGAAATATGTTTCTGTTCAGTTTAACCAGGTTATCTTCTGGCAATAAATCTAATAACTGACTCTCTTGCCTCAAGCAGCCTTCTTCAGTTGGCATCATCTGACCATTTTGGACCACAGCTCACAGCATTTCCACCCATCCCCACAACTCACTTCATTTCCCACCTAGTGCTCTTAGTGGGATGCTCGGACTTGTGGTGCAGCACATATGGGCATGAAGAGTATTAATTAAATTGCCCATCCTTGTCAATTTACTCTGTCCTTTCTTGATGAAGCCACCTCTGTTAAGGAAATTGAAAGTTCTGTGAGATTCCTCACCTCAGACTGATACCAAGAATGTTATATATCTAATTCATATCTATATCTGTATCTGTAGATAACAGTTTCTTATCTTCGTTTGCAAGGATGAGAAAGGTAGTTGAGGATTCAAACTGGAGGAAGCTGCATTGCAAAGTTCTTTTCCTCAGCATGTAATATAGTCAAGTCTGAAGATGAATTAGCCTGATTAAATTAGGATGGTGGGGCAGGATCCTCCTTCATAAAATGTCACCTGAAAGATCCATAATAATTGTTCTTTGAGGATTACCGAGAGTAAACTATTTCTACCAAATTGCAAAGTCATTTTAGAAACATACACATTCCAGTCCAAACACACATTTACGTAGATGGTATGTCCCCACTGATTTCATTTCCACTTACTTTCATAGAAATGTGCTTAAAGACTGCAATCTCTTTAGAGTGCATAGATTTTTAATATACTTCAGGAAAGATAATTACATAGTAAAGAGTACAATTTGCAATAATGCTTCCCAACAGTTTCCATAATGGTTGCATCTTCAGTTATATAGGCTACAGTGAATGCTTGAAATTCAGTGGATGTTACTTTTCACATATGAAATTATGATCCCAGATGATCTTTGTGAATGTCCTAAAGGGATGAATATTTCCCCTACAGTTTGGTGACATGTATGAGTAAATTTAGACAATGTCGTTTAGGTGATTGTCATAATCACCATCATTTCTCTTGAGTTTGCAATATTTGTGCAGTTCATCAGGGGTCAGAAGCATTCATTAAATGTTGGGCCGTTAATGACGTCTTGGTTACTCTCCCTTCATTTTGCTGGTGTTATATGCAGTATTATTCATATCATATCCCATGTGGAACAGCTCTTTCACCATGTCCAGCTGCAGAGATATTGTGTAGGGTACCTCCTACTTCTAAACTCCATGTTGAGGTGATACATATATTGGCCGACCAAAGTTCTATACCAAGTGATAACTGTGAAGAAAGTCTCTGTTTATATCAACCAGGGAGCGTGTTTGCTGAAATTGTATGGATGCAGTTTGTTGAGTTTGTTGTGGGGGACTTAAAAAGTTTGAGACAGAGCATCTACAATTTTGAAAGTTACACCCCTCATTGAGTCTATGGGCTATCCCGCATAAAACTGAACAACACTGCATCACCAGATGAGATCAGTTGCTTTGCTGACCACATTGCTCCATCACCATACCTTTAGAATAGCATGCAGATGAGAAGAACTTAAGATCAGGTTCGTTCCATGTTTAGTTCCCCTCCTCCTATATCCACACAGTTTACTTTTGGCCTTATTCTTGAGGAAAGGAGAATGTTCCAGAAGAATGTGCAATTTTGTTTGCCTCCACCCAGTTTCCCCACATTTTTGGTTTGCCTATAAAGGTATCATCTCAATATGGATTCTGGAATTTGCTTTGTGTCATCACGACTACTACTACTTTTCTTTATGATTTCCTCCATAGTTTATATGTTCTTCTGCATATAAACTAGTCTGTACTCCATTGTGTGAGCTGTAACAGTGGCTTGGCATCTTGTATTCAGAGAGAAGAGCAGATGGAGAAAGAAAAGGCCTCAAGTTGCATATGAAAGTGCATTTTGTCCCTCCAGAATTGCTGAGGCCAAATCAATCTGTCCTCCTCCCTAGTTGACGTTAAGTAGGCTGTACCTCTGAGAAAGGCAAGGAAAAAAAACTGCATCCACCTCTTCACCAGATGATTCTGCCTCAGGTCTCATCGTTCAGGCCTACCTCTTTCCAACATGCCAGAAAAGGAATGCACCATGCTTAAATTGAATGGATCAGATTCAAAAGAGGAGAATACATGGGGAGTGATTTTCCTGGCTGGTCTGCCAGTTCAGCTTGGGATGCCATGTAATGTCAGCTAATACAGAGAAGGAAAACCTAAATTAGCCTCATGATAGATCACAAGCTAGGAGCAATTTGCTTTCTGCTTATCATTGACATTAAATAAAGCTTGGAAGGAAGTAGCTCAGTGGGGGTTAGAAAACATACTCTGCATGCCAATGGAGCCAGGTTCTGTTCCAAACATCTCCAAGAGGGATTGAGAAAGACTCCATTTTAAAAACTCTGGAGAGCTGCTCTCAGTTGCCTGAAATTACTGGCCAGCAACATGCTGTCACATGCAGTGCCATCCTGCCATTTTGGTAGCCCATGCTTACCCTCAATGTGACCACTGTCTAAGGAGACCTACAAATGTCCTTATTCTAAATACAAAAAGATGTCTCAAGACATTGTGGTGGCCGGTTGAAACAATAATCATTCACTGAGGTGTTTTCATGCCTATGTGAGAGTGAAAATGCAGCATTTTTTGTCAGCATTAGCAAGAGTGAAAAAATAGTGGTTTGTGCAAAATACAAGCTTTTGCTCAAAAATTTATTTATTTATTTATCTATTTATTTATTTATTTATTTATTTAATATCTATCCCGCCCATCTACTAATAGAGCGCTACTCTATAGCAGTAAAGAAAATAGAAATAAATCACATTTTGACACAATAGCCCCCCATGTCTTGTAATTTGGAAAATGTACAAAACCTCCCAAAATCTCAGAAAACTTGAAATGTTGTGTAATTACCAGTAAGTTAAGATTTATATTGCTACAACTGATGAGCTGTACTTCCAAGAATCGGTGACAGTGCATCTTCTTTCTTCCCCTTCCCTTTTCAAAAGGAAGGAGGTTTTCTGTGGTGCACAGTGGTAGGGTTGTATGGCTTAAGAGTATGCTCTCGCACTAACCACAGAGAGCTGTCACTATTGCCACTGGTAGTGGCAAAACTATGGTATAACTTCCTCAAACCCCCAGAATTTGCTTGTTTCTTCGACAAGATTGACTAGAATCCTATTGTGTATTTATGACAGGATAAGTGTAATTGTTTAAATTGTTGTGGTGAATTCCCACTAACTAAAGTGTTGCTGCTTGCAATCCTAGTTGAGCTCCAAGTTGCAAAACCAGCATGAGACAGGGAATGTGAGCTGCAACTCGGTAATTAATGGCGAACCAGTGTCACAGTTTACGCTGTTATACGTTTGCCAGCAGTAAATCCTCAATAGGCTTCTGACCACTGGACTAGATGGATGGACTGTCTGACCATATTATACAGCAGCTCCCAGTGTTATCTCTTATCTCAAACTGGTTGATACATACATTTTGAGTTTCAGTGCAGGTATGCAGGGTGTTCACTGCAGAGGTGAGTGGGATAGAATGTTGTCAATCCGCATTGCATTTTGGCAGCTTTAAGGGTTGGCAAATTCAAGAAAGCAGCCTTCATTTTTTGGAAAGCTGGAGGCAGGGAATGGGAAGAATAATTTTGAGAAATTTTGGCTCAGCTTTTGTGCATATCCTATCACTAATAGGCTCAGCTATTCCAAGTGTCTGAGCACAAAACCTTAATAGCAACCAGGAGCTATATATAATATATACTGTGGATGAACCTGCACATGTGCTTGTGCACACGTAACCATACACATGTAATGATCAGAATTCTTTCTTTGTATTCCACCCAATTTTCATTATACTTAGGACATTAGTATAGCATAATAGTGAGCCATGGAACTATATTTCATTTAGTGCTTACATGTGGAGCACTGGATACTTTCTTATGATAGCTACAGAACTGTGCACCTTGCATGGATAAGGAAATAACTAACTACAGCGGTATAGTGATTATCTTGGCCATGCTGAGATGATGGGAACAATTCCAAATCTTCCATGTATTCTTTCGCTCTCTTCTCAAGCCCCTACAAGAATGAGCTCTACCATTAGCTTGCACTCCAATCTTATTTCTGAAGAAGTTTTTGCAACCCTAACAGCCGGATATCTTGTTTTTGCAAGAGAACTAGTATTTTGTAGAGAACAAAAAAACTTGTTTGGAGAGTTACAGATAGTGAACTACTGTGTACCCATCTGCTGACAATCGCTTACACCAATTGCAACCTATTTATATGTTGGATAATTTGATGATTCTCTCTATTCAGTGGGGATTTTTATATGCCTGAAAGTTCACATGGGAAATGATGCATAGTTTTGGATTCTTTGCATCCCTTCCCATATTATGGCCAAACACATGGGATATTTCTGTGTTTTGATTCCAACTCCAAGAATCCCCTAGTCCCCAAGATAATGAATAACAGGGTCAAGCTATGGTCACAAATAATAGGATCAGAGTAAGAGACCTGTAGCTGTCAGATTCCCAGGAAGTCATGTCCTCTTACAAAAGGAAGTTTATACTGTAGGGCTTATTGTTGTTGTTACATGCTGTCAAGTCACCTCTGAGCTATGGTGACCCTATGAATGAGTGATCTCCAAAATGTATGGTCCTTAAAAACCATGCTCAGTTCTTGTAAACTCAGGTCTGTGGCTTCCTTGATGAAGTCAATCTGTTTCATATTTGGTCTTTCTGTTTTCCTGCTACTTCCAACTTTTCCCAGCATTATTGTCTTTTCCAGTGAATCTTGCTTTCTCGTAATGTGCCCAAAGTAGGACTGCCTCAGTTTCATCATTTTTGCCTCCAGAGATAATTTAGGCTTGATTTGGTCTAGGAGCCACTTGTTTGTCTTTCTGGCAGATTAGGGTATCCGCGAAGCTGTTATCTAGCATGATATTTCAAACAAATCAATTTTCTTCACTGTCTGTCTTTCACATACATACAGACAGACAGACAGACAGACAAATTAATTGGGTGTACAACAGTGTGAATAATCTTGGCATTGGTCTCCAGTGACACATCCTTATACTTGATTATCTTTTCTGATTCCTTCATTGCTGCCTTTCTAAGTCTCATTCTTTGTCTGATTTCTTGACTGCAGTCTCCATTTGGATTGATGACTGAACCAAGGTATACAAAATCTTTATTTCAGTTTCTTCATTGTCTACATTAAATTTGTGTAATTTGTATTTTGTCTTCTTAATGTTCAACTGCTGTCCTGTTTTGGCTCTTCTTTCACTTTTATCAGACGTCATTTCAAGTCATTGCTGCTTTGTGCTGGTAAGATGGTGTCATCTCCAGGCCCAAATGTATATGGGGAGGATGGGTTCTGTATGGCTTTCTGATATATCTCACTGCATTGCTGTGGGGGTCTGCCTGTGAGTTGCCACATGCTTGTTTGTTGCTTACATCACTAGTAGGCAGGATAGGTTCAAGAGTGAGGGGAGCTCTTCTCACACGCTTCTCCATGTATGATTATGCTTCTTCTGTGGCACTACAGTGAGGCTAACATATGATAGAAATGCAATATGATGAATGATAGAAATATATTGTGTCAATTTTCAACACTTAATCACTTGCTGTAGCTCTGTCAGTGTTTGTTAGATTACTTTGAAATTTAGCATATCTGTAGATCTCATAGAGTAAATAGCAGCTGTCAAGCTTCAAGCAATTAGCTCAAAAGATTTCATTTTTAGAAACAACACATCTTGATGATTTTGAGAAATAGAATTTTTCAAATGTAGAGCCTCCCTTTAATATCAATATTTGTAGATGTGAATGGAGCAAATAGCAGGCTAGATAGCTCAGTGGTTTAGGAAACTGGCTGCGGACCCAGAGGTTGAGAGTTCGCTTCCCCACTGTGCCTCCTGAGAGAACAGCCAGCCTGTGTAGCCATGGGCAAGCTAGACAGTTCTAGAGTGCCCCAGAAGAAGGGAATGGTAAACTGCTTCTGACTATTCTTTACCTAGAAAATCTTGGGAAACCATAAGTTGGAATAAATTTGACAGCATGCAATTATTATTATTATTATGGCATGACTACTTGTTGAATGTTTAATTCGCACAGATTTTGGCTGCCCTGACACAATGAAGCACCTTAATAAGGAATTTTAGAGGCCTGTGAGATTCCTTGTCTCCAGGTGAGAGCAAGGCAAAGAGCTTGATGCCCCCTCAAGGTCTGCATAATTTGCATAAAATGTACCTAGTATCCTTTCCCTGTGCAACACAAAGCAAATATATGCACAGAAAGCACAGAAGGTATGGCTGATTTTTCAGAAAGATGTCAACAACCGATCAAGTGTATTAAATTCTTAAATAAAACAGTAATCATCCTATTGGAGCAATTTGCACAAAAATTGGCAATTTTGTTCAAGAATACCACCTTTTTTGCTCAAAACATCATTTGCATCAATGCAGGAACTCTATAGAAAGCACCAGGAATTTCTTGACCCTCAGCACTGAAGCAGAGAAGAATGTTCTCGTCCTTCTGCCTTGTCGACAAGGGCATGACATGGAAAAATTTCCATTCCTATTTGCAAACAACTCTTACTGCCTTTAACTCTTCTTCTGTTTTGTCATAAGGCCACTGATTGATGGCCTTATGGAACATTGTACTGACTCCTTATCTGCACTTAGTATGGTTTTGTCAGGAGTTGCTCTGAATAATATGTTGCGACACAAGAGTTTGGTAAATGACATGGCAGCCATGCTTGAAATGGAGGATACTTTCTGTTGTCTCCTTTTGGACTTTGAGAAACTGCTGGCTTTTGTTGGCCTTCAAACTCAGGGTTTGCCCTTAGAGGAATTATCTCGGGTTTTGACAGGACGTAAAAAAAATGACTGCCACTCAGGACAATGGAAAGCCCTTTGAGTCACAGTGAGTTCTCATTAGTTCAATAATACTCAGAAAAGAGCTAGAATACAATTGGATGTGGCTGGCCTTTCAACCAACATAAGAACTTAAAACCCAGCCATAGCTTTTGTGAAGCTTTGGAAAAAAGCTACCCCTAGAAATGGGTGAATCTGTTGGTTCTTTCTGATCAGTGGGGACCATGTGTATCAGTGGGGTACAAGCAGAGGATGTGATGTTAGGCATCATCATCATCATGGCTATTAATAATACTAATAAATTTTCTTGGATCCCTTGTTGTTGTTAACATTATTATCATTATTAACATGTTGCAGATGCCTTTTTCAAGACTGGTATTCCTACAGCAGTCTCTTTGGTTTCTCTTCAGATTCATATAGCAATTAAACTATAAAAGAGATAAAACTAAAACAACAAGCACAGCATATAATAGAATCACAGAACTGTATAGCTGGAAGTTGTCTCCAAAGCTCATTGTATCTACTGCTTGCTGATGCAGAAAGTCAGTGTCAAATCAGACCTGACAAGTGGCCATCTAATTTCTGTTGAAGATTTCCAGGAAGAATCTACTGTTTCCTGAGGTAATCCTGTTCCAGTGTCAGACAGCTCTTACCATCAAGATATTATTCCTCATGTTTTGTTGGAATCACCTCTCTTGTAATTTGTATCTTGCAATTTGAATTTGGGTTCTACCATCTGGAACTGGCTTGCTGCTTCTTCCATACAGAGCCATATACAACTACACCTCCCCTCCAATAATGTTATAGAGGTGGTTAGTTGCCATGAGGAGGGTGTCTAAACATTAGTTCATCTGATTGAATACCTGGGAGTGAACAAACATCTTAACATGGTGCTAAAAAGATGATAACATTAACACCACATGATCCTCACAAAGGACAGCATTTATAGAGGTGGCTGTCTCCATTGATATCATAATTCAAGCCTTCTCTCAAAGGAAGTACTAAGAGGAAAGCTTCAGATATTGATCTCAGCTCATGAGCAGGTCTGTGATGGTAAAGGTAGTATTCTAAGATGGAGGGTTATTGCTTTATTGCTGGAGGCTTATTTCTGAACAATAGGGATTGGATTTTCAGCTTTCTTGCACTAGAGATCCCACAATTCTCCATTCTGGGAATTCTACCTTACAGACAGACACCTTATAGACATCTAAGTATGTCTTAGCTGGGAGAAAGGCCTCAACTGGAAGGCTGTGAGGCTTAGCTAGGCCTAGCTCTGCTTAGTTTCCTGTTCAGAGAGACAGGTCCCAGCTAGCTTTGAGGCAGGAACAGGAAGTTTGAGCCAAGCAAGGCCTAGCTCAGATTCAAAGCATGCCAGCTGAGGCCTTTATCCCAACTAAAACACACTTAGGTGTCTATCTGTCAGGAATTTATTTATTTATTTATTTATTTATTTATTTATTTATTTATTTATTTATTTATTCGATTCATTCTGGAAGAACTACCAGAATGGAGATTTATGGGATTTATAGCCCAAGAAATCAGAAAAATCACATCCATAAAAAGCAGAATAGCGAGTATGGTAAACAATGAGTCAAGTACACAGCCATTGCTAGTCTAAAGCAGTACCAGTTTCATATAAAGCAAATGGCGCTGACAAAGCTGGCAACGGCAGAACTGCTTCTAAGACTCAGTGACCAGCTCCAAAACTTCTCTCTTCACTGTTGGCTGCATGCCAGCATCCCAACCTTGTTATCTCAACTTTGCACAAAGAGAGCAAAGTGGCCAGAATCCTCTGAGTTGCACCCACTGGCATAATGCATTAGTTGCACCTGCTTGCCTACCACAGTCTTTAATCTTGGTGAGAAGTTGCCACAAGTTAAGGAATCAATGGGGGCATTTGCTGATGCACATCAGGGCTGCCCTCTCAACTTGCAGCAACTTGTCACCAAGTTTTACTTTGATTGTGTTACACCAGCTTAAAAACAGAACACAATTCTAGTTGGTGTGTTTTAGCCACCAGCCATCAAAAGCCTCCAGTGTCCATTAAAGAAACATTTTCCAGCTATCTGTGTCGATTAAAGAAAGCCCTAATGTTATGGATTTTAGTATTGTAACACAGCCATGGAGTCAAGATTATACTAGATATTGTATTATTATAATCACTCCCCCGTACCTATGTGTTGTATTGTTCTGTTTTCTTTCCTTTCCCCCCTGTAATTGTATTCCTTTGATTGTTTGTTTGTTTGTTTGTTTGTTATATAATTTAAAAAAAGAAAGAAAGCCCCAATAGCAGTTAGGCTAAATGATGCCTTATTTGGGAAACCCTGTTTATTATGTTTCCATCTCTTTTTATCATAAGGAAGTCTCAAGGCATTATATGTATAATATGCCCACATATTGGGTATTTTCTTTAAAATTGTTTCTTTAAAAATAAATACTTTTTAATCTGTTTTTAACTGTTTTTGTTGGACATTGCTTTGATGGCATTCCTGGGATGAGAAGTAATGAACCGATACTTTCAGTAATGAATAAGAATGTTGCCTAACTCACATGTCTAACTGTGACATAGCCCTACTAATTGCTGTGTCAAGAAAATCGTAATGTTATAAAGGATGAGTATTCTCAACTGCCCCTAATTGTTGTGTTCCACCAACACCCTGAAACAGGACATCACTGAAAGGTTGCCTGCACTATCATCTGTAAATATACAGTATGAATAATATTCTCAGGTTGAAGAGGATATTATCTTGTTTCATTAGGGCTTGAGATGTGCAGAACAAGTAGACATGGTCAGGATAAATCTCAGTTGAGCAGAATGAATAACACACAAGCAGGTGAAATTTAAATGCTTTAAATGGCAGCTGGAGAGTCCAACCACATAGACAGCTTCCAGTGCGTCCTGCTGTCTTGCACTCATTTCCCTTTTGCAGCTACAGAGAGCTGTCATCTCAGCAGAAAACTGGAGCCACCTGAACATTACGTTGGGGTTGACCTGTTAAAATTAGCTTTCAGGAACTGACAAGCTGTACCCTAATTTTGTATGTTTTGGATTTTTGGGTGAGGAGGACAGAGATGTCCTTAGAGCCTCATCTTCCAACCTCAAAGAGAATAGAAGCATCATGTACCATGGAGGTCTCTGGGAGTTGTACCAAACATTATGCCCAGGTGGAGCAATCTTTACCTCATTGTCATCTTCCTTGGGAAAATGCAGTACCCTAGGGTTGGGGACTATGAGGCATAAAGCCCGCACTATCTCGCTCTCTGTTTCGGATTTTATAAATCATATTCTCATAATGTGAAATAGAGAGTGATGGTAAGCTTTCCCCGGATAAACTCATAGTGGTTCCAGGCCAAAGTTTGGAATTTAATCATATTGAGTTCATTGGAACTTGTTTCCAGGTTAGTGTGCATACGTTTGCAGGCTAATTAGCTGAAGTTTCACCCTGAATCTGAAGATCTGGTATGGTGTTACAGTTTCTTGTCCTCAATGAGGAAAGTTAAAAAGAATCATTGGCGACTGTTAAGAGATTTTCACTCCTGAGTGAGAGTGAAAAGACCAGCTTGCTTTCATAGAATCATAGAATTATTGATTGGATACATATATCAATCAAAACCTCTATTTTCCCCACCTTGTCAGAGAAACTCATGGGTTACACTTGCATGTAACCAAAAGGAGGACATGCATCATGAAAATGAAGGACAGTTCTTCCAGTGGAGGAGCATCCTCCCTAAAAGTGGACATAGGGCCACCTGAAACCGTGCAAAAGGCCTTACAGCTACATTCAGCTTAGCACCAGATAGCACCAGAAAGCAGAGAAACGACATTTTAAAATGTCTCAACCTAATAACAAAGGATTTCCATGCTTCCTGGCATCAGCAAATATGCTCTAGTACACGGATGTACCAACATTCATCAAGGCTAAAAGACTCAATCTACTTGAAAGAAAGGGGGGGGGGGAATCAGCATGTCAGATGCAAAAGTAAAGACTGAATAGCTCCCCCTAGCAAGCTATTCCCCCCTGTTTATAGGAATGTAGTGTTTTCTTTCTCTCACATGGGAGAGTACGTTTGGAAAAAAAATGCAGTTGCCCACCTGCAGCCTGAAATGCTACAATCTAGGAAGAGCATTACCCCCTAATTATGCTATTGTGCCAACTGGTCTTCTGCTTGTTGCCGCTGGCTACTGATGATATGTGCCTTTTTCTGCATCAAGTGGGAAGGGCTGGGGGAGATCCCAGCCAAACTCTTGGAACTGTTGCAACCAATTGAAGTGAGTCCAAAATTAATGCCGGAGTCATCTGTGTTCTGTCCACAAAAGAAAGCCCATTTTCTGGCTCTTCACTGGTGAATCTCTCTCTTTGCTGTGTCATCTCCAGGCAGGAAATTCTGAGCAATATGCCTCAGCTGGTGCCTTTGAGGGTAATATACTATTACAGTGATAATATCTAAGTGAAAGTGACTGAATGCAGCACAAATTACCTTTCTTCTGTGATACAATATCTTGCTGAGCATCATCACTGCAGCATATTTGAAGTACTAGCTTACCGCTCCTGAAGGAATAGGGAAGGGAGATAGAGAAGTCGAAGAGAAATGAAAGGGATGTTGAGGAAGCGAGAAACACACACACACACACACACACACACACACACACACACACACACAATCTTCCAATTGCTCTCTTGCAGGAGAAACTTGTCTTCCAAATATGCTTTCATTGAACGTTGACAGCTTTGTCCAGATGCTGCTTGGCTCTTGGAAACGGATGGAGGAGAAGCCATCAATTCTACTGGAATCCGATACATCCATCAGGTTGTTGCTGATGCCTCATGGAAAATTTTCAAAACCGTTCACTTTATGAGCAATCTGGTTGATGGATTGGACACGGCTTGATTATTTATTCTTCATTTCTCCAACATCTCGGTCTGGGCCACTCCTGTCACCATTCGTTAGGCGACTGTTTACTGGGCACTTTTTGAAATAGCTCCGTTATTTTGGCAGGATGACTTGGATATAAATACCTTTCATTACCAGGGACTGGTGGTTAATGGCAGAGGATCGATTTTGCCATTGTGTTTGGGTTGTGAATCTTTCTGAAGCAACTCTCATCTGCTCCTGGAAAGCAGGACATTGAGCAAGACAAAGTAGTGTATTTGATCCTGTGTGACAATGATAACCCCTTTCAAAACCATTTCCAGATGCAGGATTCACATTCCCTGTATTCGGCACACGTGGCTTTCTTTACATCAAGGAAACCAATAATTATCCAATATGTTACCAAATCTCAGGACATCTTTCACACTGCACAATACAGCAACCCTATTTTCATCAGGATTTCCTTCAGATGAGAGGGTTCTTTCTGGCACACAAACCCCTACCTGTTTTTCTGGGATAGTCTGGTCTATGTATCAGACCCACATGGTTTATGTGAATTTGTCATTTAGTCCTTTTTATGCTTTCTATAAGCCACACATATACATATACGTAAACACAATCGCCATCACACTATTGCATGGATGGGCAAACTTAGTGAGTCTGTAGACCAATTGTCTCCTTCCCTTTAGGACCCACTGGGAGCCTCCAAAAATGGGAGAACCCCCCCCCCAAAAAAAACAACAACTGGAAGTGAACACAAATTCATTTCCAGTTTTGAAAGGAACAAAAATTATTAAAAGCCCATTCCTATCCCATACATGAACTCTAAAACAAAGCCTTGTGCTATGCTTCAGAGGAACATGAACACTCTTTAAGGCCTTTGGGGTCAAGTGTTTGAATGGTTTTTCTTTTCACCTGGAGATCCAGAGTCCACAAGAATGACCACATTCATAAGCAGCCACAGTAGGCCACAGGTTCTACAGTCTCGTTGTAAATACAGCTAGGACTGGAGGTGTTAGCAGACATGTTGTTGTTTAGAACCCAGAGAGGACATAGAACATAAGTGCTACCTATACATGAACTCAATCAAGTTGTGGAACTGGCATAATTTTAGTCAGAGAAGCTCAGGAGTTGCACAAGTTTCCTTTTTCTCAAAGTTCAAGAGAGCTTCCTTGGCAATTCCTACAGGTAGGTCTTTAGGTTTGAGAAGGCCAGCTGGAGATGTCGTAACAGTCTGACTTTGGGTGTGGAATCTGTGTTGAAGAACTAACTGATGCAGGTAAAGATTTCTGTTTAATTATACTTGTATAGTGGCTCTCAGCTCACAATGAGATATTCATATGAAGCATGTGCTTCAGAACGAACTGTTTAGAATACAGACTGAATTAGATAAAGCTTTTCAGGCTTTACCTAATTGGTTTTTTATGTAGAGTGGTGTAACAGAGTCAGTGTTTGATTAGCTGAGACAAGGATGTGTTCAGGAACCTTGAAAGAGGTGGCATAAGAACTGTGATCACAAGCATCTGGAGGGCCAAGGCTCTCACCCTTGTTTGGATTTGCAGTTATGAGCTACGCGCATCAAAGGCTCACATTATGAGTGAGACATTATGATGGATGGTTGGGTAGGTGTCTGAATGGGTAGGTGCTTAGCAGATAGATAGAAAGATAGATCAGGATATATTGATCTATATTGGTAGATAGATAGATCAGGATATACTGTAGATAACTGCAGTAGGCAATGACAGTATTTTAAATAGATGGTTCTTAACATTGAACTCGGAAGTCTTTCCACGAATTAGGATGGTTTGAAGGGAATGTGTCATACGTCTTATACAATGTAATTTCTTCTGTAGGCAGTATTTCGCAGATGATGTGAAAACAAATATAACATATCTACTCTTGGCAGGGTTTTGTGTGTGTGTGTGTGTGTGTGTGTGTGTTGTGCTGTCAAGTCAGAACCAACTTATAATGACCCTAATAGGGCTTTCAAGGTAAATGAGACATTTAAGGAGTCGTTTTACCAGCTCCACTCTCCCAGTAAGTTTCCATGACTGAGCATGAATTTGACCCCTGTTCTCCAGAGTCCTAGTCCATCACTCAATCTACTACACCATACTGGGAATCTCTTGGCAGTACCTGCTGCATTTTTCTGTGTTGGCAGTGTGGCCATCCACTTGTGTTTGACAGTGTGATTGTCCCACTCATCTGATGAGCGCATAGGACATGTTTCTTTTTTTGGGTGGCAGTGTCCAGAATATACCAGATGTGACCAGATGTTGGACAGTTGCATTTTAAAATGGTAATATTTCCTATCTCTGATCATGAGTAACACAAGGTGCTAAAGGAAGACTAAGGAGAGATCAGATAGCCCTCTTCAAGTACTTGAAAGGTTGTTTTACAGAAGAGGGGCAGAATCTGTTCTCAATCGTTCCAGAATGCAGGACACAAAATAATGGGCTCGAGTTATAGGAAGCCAGATTTTGGTTGCATATCAAGAGAAATGTTCTAATAGTTAGAGCAAAATGACAATGGAACCAGTTACCTCCGGAGGTGGTGAGTGCTCCAACCATTGCAGGCATTTTGGAGAAAGCGAGACAGCCATATACTTTGACTTGGATTCCTACATTGAGCAAGGGGTTGAACTCGATGGCTTTATAGGCCCCTTCCAACTCCACTATTTTCTGATTCTACAATTAGTTCAAGCTGTCTCAGTTCAATGTGGTGCCTTCTCTGAGGCCTAGATTCTTGTCCCCAGCACAGGGAAGGTTAATGCCCTCAAACGGATCATGATATACTTCAGAGAAGGTTTTACACAGATGGATGCCTAATGCCCTGAAAACTCCAATTCACACAAACTGCCTTGGAGCACATGTCCAGAGCGATACAATACAAAGGGAAAGAAATAACTAAAAATATCCATCAGAGGATCAGAGTTTCCCTCAGGAAAGGAAGTATTTTTAGCATTTTCTGTGAGACATCATTGGTTTTCCTCTCAAGTGTGGTGGCTTTCATTTAGTGGGTGTATTAAAAAAGCAAATTGGTACCGACTAATCCTAGAGAGCAAGGAGGAAGCAAAGAGAAACATGTGCCCCCAGGAGGTGGCTCCAATGAACTGTCTCTCTAGAGGTTGTTTCTAGTTAATTAAATGCAATTCCCTTTTTCCTTCAGGCTGTACCTAAAAGAAGAACCCATGGCAGTCCGACTTTTCATGCTATTCCTCTGGAGGTTACCACTGTTGTTCCATTGGGCAAGTGTGTTCCTCTGGGGCAAACTTCCGCTTGCAGATTAACTTTTTGTCATCAGGTATTCTGGTCCAGAGCTAACTGCGGAAATCCCATTACCCCGCAGTTTTTCAGCTGAGTGATCATAAGCACATATAGGTAATATGACATTAACCTTTTTTTGCATCCTGGGCTGGCATAATAATCTTCTGTACAATGGATAAAAAATGTTGCGTTGTGTATTTTAGTGCTTCCTGTAAAGCAGAGTGGCCTAATCGCTGGTATAATCAAGTAAAATGTCCACAAAATGGAGGGCATTCAACTAAGCCATATTATCTTTAATGGTTTCTCATAAAACCGACATATCGCTTGCAAGGCCTTTTATATTTGTAAGTCAGAGCTCAATGGTAAGACATGAGCCTGTGTTGTTCTGTACTCTGCTAGGGCAAAAGGTAGCTGAGAATTTATCAGTTTAGCACAGCTTTTCCCAAACTGGTGCCCTTCAAACTACAGTATCCACAACCCCAGCCAACATAATCAGTAGTCAGGGATTATGGGAATTGTAGTCCATAATGTTTGGAAGGCACTATTAGCGAAAACTGAATTACCACCATTCAGACTGCTTTCACTGGATTTCTTTCAGCCCAATCCTATTTATGTTTAATGTGATGTAATTCCAATTTAGGTCAATGGGATTTACTGTTAGGATCATGTGCGTACGTTGGCAGCCTTTGTGTGAAAGCCAAAGTGGATTCAGATGACTCGGAACTATGTTGTAGCTTCTTAAACCTCATATACTGGGAGTGAAACAGACATGGAATGCGACAGTCTCCACTCCGCTTGGACAGACAACGCTGGTGTGATCCATTCATGGTTCGACACCATGGATCTCCAGGTGGGTCAAGATTATAGATAAACACCAACCTGGAGGACTCCATGCTGTTGAGCTATTCATGAGCAACAAGCTCCAGGTAGTCATTCCACCCTCCACTGAACATCTTGGGACTATACCATGTTTGCTCATATTGCTCAGACCCAAAGAAACAAAACAAGTCTCCAGAGTGGCATCATCAAAAGCAGCCAAGATTTCAACTTGAAGGTGAAGAGGAATGCGGAAAACCAAGGCAGTCACCGTCATCTGAAACTTTCCTTCAACAAGTACTTTTGACTGTCGTGAGTAAGAGAATAAGAATGTGGGTGTTGGGTTGTGTTTCATTCTGTATGTTTACCACATCATTTTATGCTTCCCAAGTAAAAAACAAAACAAAGCCAGTGAAATGTGATTTCAAGATTTGATATTTGGCACCTGCTTCATGCAATATTCATTGCCTTCTGAAGGCCGGAAATTAGGAGATGAGACACAGCTGATGGTTTTAACTAGGGTCACAACTTTATTATCTCTTAACTTGTAATCTCCCATCTCCTGCAGAAGGGCCTACTGTAGTGCGGCTACCTGGGACAGGAGCTGCAAGTACGTGCTTAACCCTGCCCTTGCCCCTCCATGAGTGAGTCCCAAGCCCCTGGTCTGTGATGTCTTGAAGATAGGCTGATCTCAGCTGGCTAACACCCAAGGAACCATCCCCAGCTGCCCACTGCCCAAGCTTGTAACCTTACATGGGCAGTGGCTAGGACTATTCCACCCATGGACCCCTCATCTTGGAAACTGAATCTTGAAATCTGTGGAGCCAAGATGTTGGCTGCAGTATCCCATATACCCCTCGGGAACTCACCAATACTCACCTCCTGTTCTGCACTACCCGCCAGCATGAGCTATTTAATTATGGCATCACCCCCGATCTACTTCTGCATTACTTACCTTGTAATATGTCTGTCCCGTACTGGGTAATCAGTATGGAACAGACAAAAGTTTTCTGTCCACCTTTTGTTCAGTACACCATTCAGATGAGACAGGCCCAAAATTCCTATCTGACTCCAAAGCGGCCAGCTATTCTCACACTAGATCCACAGGTGGGCAGGCGGGCCATTGGGTGAGCAGGCAGGCTGTGAAAAGTGACTGTCCTGAGGGTTGTAATGCCTTATAAGGGCATCTGTTCCCCCTTTGGCCAACAATGTGGTTACACTGGTAGGTGTTCCCAGTTATCAGCCTCTCTTCTAGGTGGGGTTGACAAAAAGTCCACACCTGCACAGCTGACACTGACTCGCTGAGCCAAACTATAGTTTCTTATGGCACATATTCTCATGCATATCCCAGGGTGCTTCTGCAGCACTTGATTCATGCAGGATAGTGTAAGACTTCACCTTTTGGGCATCCTGTAAAACATGGGTGAGAAACCACTGAGTCCCCAGATATTTTGGTTGTTTAGCTCCTAGAAGCTCCAGCCAGCATGTCAAGTGGTGAAGGCCCATCAGTGTTGCAGTTCAAAATATCAACACTTCCCTATCTTTGCTATAATACAGTGGTTCCCAGCCTTGGGTAACCCAGGTGTTCATGTACTACAATTCCCAGAAACCATGACCAGCATAGCTAGTGCTGAAGGCTTCTGGTAACTATAGTACAAGAAGAACTGGATTACCCAAGGTTGGGAACCACTGCTATTATACATGCCTCATTTCTCCAGTGGTTGCACATGTGGGTAATGGCAGTGAGAGAAATCAATTGTACCAAACAACATATTCTATTTGACAGTGTTCAATAGTCGATATGGAATAAAATTTAATACTGGAGGTATTTGATAGTTTGAAAGGATGTGCACTGCCTCCCTGACCCTGTCTGTGCCTAGATAAGGGTGCAGAGATTGTTGCACAACATTCCTTCCCATGAGCATTTCACTCTGTCCTGCGGTTGCCCTGTAAATTCACCAATACTCTTGATTTGATTTGTTTTTAAACATTTGCCCAAAGACATGGCACATCCCTAGCAGTTTGTATCTGAAGTATATTGCATTGAATTATCTGTTGTCTTGATGGAGAACAATACAGATTGTTCTAATTCTCCAGAACAATCAAGTCCAAAGTGTTAGAATTTCAATAGTTGAGTTAATTTATAAGTAAAAGTTAAGCTTGAAGGTTTTGTTAAGTCTCCTTCAGAGTTACTGTTTCAAAAGGAGCCTTTGAAAATGTTTGAAACCAACTTCTTAAATTGCTAAATGTTGGCCAGTATCCTGTTGTGACAGTACTAGCAATAGCAGATTGCCACTCATTAAAGCATCCCTTAAAAAATATGGGGGGTTGTGACTTTGCATCATTGCACGTAAGTCATGCACATCCTGAAAAAAAAGGAACCTTTTCATCAGCAGCCATCTGCCAAAGGTGGTGCATCATTCCTGTTGTGCTGGCAGAGTTATGTAACAGGATACTGGCTATAAAACTGTTGAGAAGCTTCATTTCATGTGCACTGCTATGTAACTGAGAGTTATGCTTCAAGGACATCTATATTCTGTCCACAAATACTATGTGATGTATTGAACTGTTCCTGCATTGTGGGCTTGCACCAAAGCTTCATGAAAGTACACAAGCAATGTGAGAAATATTTGTTGCAACTAACTGTAATATTGATACTAGAATTACTAGGGAGACCTGCCATAAATGCTGGAATCTGGAAGTCTTGTTTTTCAGGATTTCACTACTCTATTTCATTCTGCCCTCATCTCAACTATTTTCTGTTTCCACCCCAACAATCCCAAATTCTATGGGATACTCTTGATCTCCTTCTGACTGTTAGATGTATAGGCTGATGCCTGCTGTGGAGTGGTTACTTAGCTGTGTCTTACAGTGGAGTGCTAAGTAGCCACAATGGCTAAGAACCAGCTGAATGGACACTAGGCCAGCTGAAGTTGTGTTCCTGCTCGGGAATGCTGGAAATGACTTCACCTTGTGCTGGAATAGCTTTTTTTTAAAAAAAAATCCTGGAGAAGGTTTGGATCTGACACAAATTGGGTCTTCTCTTTCTCTGCCCCCCTTTTTGGCTCTCCTACTGCCAAATCTTAGCCAGCAAAGCCACTTTTTCTAGTGGATGTCTGAGATCGGTCAGCAGGAAAAGGTCTGCCAGCACCAGGGCATTTCTGCCAAGTGCATGAATCTTCTGCCTGTTCCAAAATCTCTCCTGCTGGTACATTTTTTAGTTAGGATTGTGTTGTACATGAATAATGTTGGTTTCTTTGTGGGCAGAAGGAAAGGCAGTAATGCACATGAAGATAAACTGAAGGACAAAAGATATATCTCTTTTGTCTCTTCAGCCATCGCTCACAAAGGACCAGCCTGATACCAGAGCGTCAGTGAAAGTCGCAGTCAGAGCATTCAGTGTCTATATTTTGCTTTTGTTTCCAAAGGCTTTCTTCTGTCCTTTGTGGAACTAAGTAATGGGATGAAAAAATATGGTGAAGGACGTAAAAATCTAAGTATCTCCACTACACGGCGTTTTACCAAATTCTCCGTCATTCTCTCCCTGTCTTTATTTCATATCCGGTTGGAAGATGTGGTGAGAGGGGGAGGTGTTCCATGGACATTTGTGGCACTCATTACACAGTTTATTTATTCATTTCCCCCAATATGCACACTTATTTATATATTTTATCTAACTTACACATTACCCTCCATTAACAGGGAGGTGTGTGCTTAATTTTTTCAGCTGTGTACATTTTATCCCTTTGCCATGTAAGATGTGTGCCTTGTTTTGTGGGCATTTTATTTCTCAGAAACACCTTGTTCGCTTTGCAAATGTGCACATGCTCAAAGCAAGGGTCATCTTTTCTGGTGACCAATTTTGAGAAGTGGGAGGATATAACACTCATCAAAACTGTTGAATCCAACCTAACTCTTTGTGATCCCTAAATCTCAACTTCCCTTAGCAATCTGTTTCAATTCTGTTGTACTCATTGCAATGGATTTGTGCCGCTATTTTGACATGACGGCTGTTGGCTCAATTGTTTGTGAGCAAAGTTCTGTGTGCTGTGGTAAATCTGTCCAGGATAAGCGACAGAGTTCTTCAAATTGACTGTAATGACTGGGGAAGGAGAGAGGGTGCTAACTGCTTGGTATGGTATTAGTCACTCTGGAGTGCTCTGTTAACATACTGCTGGGCTGAGTTAAGTATCCAAGTGGAAGCAATTGATGCTTTACAAACATTCAAGGCAGGTACGTACATGCTCAGAGTCATCTCTTCCCTCATACCTCAGCAAAACTGTTTAGCATTCAAAGGCCTGATGATAAAGGGGGAATGGAGTTTAACAACCCTTTTGTACATATTGGCTGAAATGTGGTTGCTATACAGTACCTCACATTAGAGTGAGCCCATTGAATCAGTGGGGATTTGGTGAGTCAACTCCTCTGTAAATTCCAATGATTGATGAGCCCCATGGCGCAGTGGTTAAACTGCTGTCCTGCAGCCAAAACTGTGCTCTCACAACCCAGAGTTCAATCCCAGGTAGCCGACTCAAGGCTGACTCAGTCTTCTATCCTTCTGAAGTTGGTAAAATGAGTACCCAGCTCACTGGGGGGGGGGGGGGGCATGTGCACCCTGCATAATTAACTTATAAACCACCCAGAGAGTGTTTTAAGTGCTATGGGGTGGTATATAAGCAGCACGCTTTGCTTTTGATTCAAATGGACCTGCTCTAGCTGACACTTACTATGCTAAGCAGCAGGACTTCAGCCACTGGCAGCATTTTATCCATTCCACAAAGATATCAGGCAGTGAAATTTGCACCTCCACAAAGAAGGAAGATGATGGAGGTGTGGGGGAGGAAAGACAGATCTTAAAACTCTGATTCTGACCTAGCTTATCAAAAACACACAAAAGGAAACCAAACATTTACCTAATGTATCTCATACACATGTAGTCTCTGTCTTTCTTTTCTTTGTTCATGTCAGAAGCACCACAATCCAACTAACAAATATATCTGATAATTTTCGCCTAGCGATAGGCAGGATCAAGAGCATCTGGGGTAGCTAACATCGGGTCTTCCATAGTACATGTAGGGGGGCATAGAGAACATGGGCACAGGTATGAAATTTCCTTTTCTTCTCTGCAAGGACTTACAAAGGACTGTGTTGCGGTGTCTTTCACTATTAGCTGCTACCTCTCTTCCTGTGTCACTGAGTGCAATGCCTGTTAGATAATTGATTTTATCAGTAGGGGTTGGCTTCTGGCATCCAATAATGATTCTACAGCTTTTCTTAAGTGTTACAGTCCCAATAGTAAACTGTTTGTCAAACTAACTAAGCTAGACAAAAAGAAAGATGGGAAATTTTACTTACTTCACAGTTTTACACCAACGTAAGTAAAATTGTATAAGCTGCAGTTGTAAATGGAGCTAACTAACAAGGTGCTGGTTACATGCCTGGTCTTGTGGCTGGTATACAACAAGGCACACAACTGGCACTTTGTTAATTAGTTGCATTTTGATTCCACGGTGTATATAGTTCCCCTTACTCTGGAGTAAAATCCCATTATGATTCTGGCTAGTCTTGAATATAATTTTTTTCCCCTGAAATCCACCACCCTCTTTGCAAATGCTAAATTTGTAGGAGGCGTTTCCTAGCTCCAAGTTCTCCATTTCCATTAAATTCTTTGTTAAAGTCTATATTTTCATCTTCAAAATAACATACCTGGGGGAAAGGGATAGGAATATTCAAGAGAGGTCCTTAGCTCACATTTTCCCCTGTAATGGAATGCCTTCCATTCACTCTCATAGTAGAAAAAAGTCTAATGCAGTTTCTGTCCTTGAACTTTACTGAGATTTTGTGTGATCACCAAATATATACATTGCATCACCTTAACGTAAATAATAAATTGAGTTCTTAGAGAGCTCTGTGTTTGGCTTTGTAGACATCTTTGTGTCAGAAGTGAGGAACATGTGGCCCTCCAGATGTTTGTGGGCCTCATCTCCCATCATTCCAAGGCAGAATAGCCAGTGGTGAAGAGTGATGGGAAATCCAGTTAAATAGCACCGGAGGACCAGGAGTTGGGTTTTAACTAATATCCAGGCCAGGAATGTTACCCTGGGATGCTGGGATACACTGGGGTGGTAGAAGGACAGCATGTTCTAAGTGCACATGGTCTCCGACTAGAGATGGACATGAACTGGTTCATCCCAGTTTGTCCCAGTTCATAAAGGTAGCAGCACAGGCTGATCTCCCAAAAGGACAGAACAGAGAAGTCTGTGTTGTGGGAGATTAGCTGAGGAGGTGGAAAAACAAGCAGGCTGGGCCTGGTGAGTGGCTGTTTGAGCCAGAGAAGGTGAGGAGGGGAGCAGCAACACCTGTGCTGCTGCCTTTACAAACTGGGACGAACCAGGACGAACCGGTTCGTGCCCATGTCTGTCTCCTACCTGTTACTGAGACTTTTGATTCTCACGTAAAAGTGAACATGGCTGCAGGCAGCTGGCTGTGCACACAGAGAAGTAGATCAGTGTATTTCTAGTTTGTGCCACATATATATCTATCCATTCATGTGGCTCAGCCACCTTGGATCCATGACTGGGGGAAAGGTGTGATATTAAACATACAAAGTTTGCTCCATCCCACATCCATATAAACCTGTGATTTTTTGTTTGTTTTTTTTACTTTAAAAATTATACAGGAAGCTCATTTAAAATTGTATATAAGAAATGCATTTTAAAATTGCATTATCTCAAAAGTATGTATTATAATCGTAGCCTAAAAACTGATGCTTTGAATCGAAATGTTCTTGTGTATGTTTTTGAACTGAGAACTGAACTGAGCATTTCAGAGAAGTGAAAAAATGAACTAAAAATTGTGTTCTAATCTGTAGATTGGTCCAGGAAGTACAAATTAGGTCAGTTTGCTTCAAAATGCAGATTGGACAGGCTCTTTCAATTATCATGACACTGCGGTTACAGCCGGTCTCGTTTATAGTACTCTCTCATGCTTTACCTAGAATGATGGTTTTATGTATTTTTAAGAGATTGTGATGCTTGATATTTTAATCTGCTTTGGAAATGTTTGGAAGCTGAAAGTGGTATGTGAATACAGCTAATGCCTTAATAATGGCATACAATCCAACGTTTTGCAGATAAAAATTGTGACATGCGTCTAACATTCCATATCCCCATATGAAAGATTGCTGCCCTACAGAAGCTCCTCATTCCATCACATACTCAGTCCTTAAGGTCACAACCTTCTCTGACCTTGGGTCCCCAGGTGTCACTGACCAGTAGCTCCTCTCATTCCCAGCATGGCTGCTGGTTGGAATAATGTGGTTGTCTTAGGTCAATATTCGAAGACCCAGATTTTGGGACCCCACTGAGTCTCTCTCTCTCTCTCTCTCTCTCTCTCTTTGTGCACGCAACAAATCAAACAGCTTCTTTTTTTTCTGCCAAATGTCCGCAGTTTGTGCAAATTACCTTTGAACAAAATTAGTGCCTTTTTGTTTTGGGAAGTAAATCACACATGCACACACATACAGAGAGAGAGAGAGAGAGAGAGAACAAGCACTGACGAATTGTTTAAAATAAGCAAATAACCTCTCCAATATGTCTAGTCTTTAAAAGTCCATGCAGCAATGCACCAGCCATTCCCACACTTCAGAACTTGTACAGAATGCATGGATCCCAGATGAAGTCATTGATGCTTAGTCAAGGGAGGAATTGCATCCCTAACATACTTGGGTTTGTCCTTCATTTCTCAAAGGAAAAGAACAATCATTTTATGTACACTTTGCACACGTTACAAAGAGACTTCAGCAAGAAAAAAAATAGCTCCTCTTCTCACTTTTGGCCTGAGGCAAGGAATCTCACAGGGTTCCAAACATCCCAATCGAAGTGTTTCATCACGTTGCAACAGTCTAAATGGATGAGGATGAGGATTTTGTGACATAATCTTTACCCCATTGTATTCTTCACACCCCTACACTTAGGATCATGTTGGAGCACACTGGAAAGGGTCACTTCACTGACTGGGATCTCCCTTAAAGTGGCCCCTCCATGGACATATGAATCACTGCAGCCCAGCTTCAGTAAAAGAGAATAGCCCTGCCAGTGGACCAAAAAGGTCCAAATGAGGCACAGAATAGGTTATTCTCTGATCACTGGACAATAGCTTGAATTGGGCCATGCCACAAGTGGCCCAAAACATAAGCTACACCACCATATGATTGCATCCCCAGTTATCAGTCCTCTCCAAGGATATATATGGCATGTAGCAAATGAGGCAGGCAGATGTAAGCAAACATCTGTACAGATTGGGCACTTTCTGCAGGTGCACCCTTTCATCTGGAGCTGAATGTGTCAACAGTCTCTCTGGATCGGCGAAAGGCAGAGAAACCTCACCTTTCTTTGTAATCTGTTTGTTTGTTTATCTTGTATGCCACCCCATAGTGCACACATTCTCTGGGCAGTCCACAACTCATTAGAACACATTAAAATCACATTATGATATAATTTGCCTTAATTTTAGGCATCGGTATCTTCCCCCACACTGGAAAGGCCAACTACGTGCTGAAGGTTCATTTAGAAAAGGAACCCAAACATTGATTTGCATGGGCTTTTCTTTTTCTTTTCAGATTTGGCTCCATATGAACACAGCACACCTGTGCGGTGTGTGTACCTATCACTTGGCTCCCTTCTGCCTGCATATTAAGCAAACGGCATCTTGCAGCCAGATATGAAAATGCTCATTGTTTATGGAATTTTACAGCATATGGATCTTGGTTCGTGGGGGTAATGCATCGCAGCTGTTGCCTGCCGAGTTGTGATAGGAACAGTATGTGCTCTAACTGACTAATCAAGTGGCTCCTTTCAACACTCTGTGGTTTGGAGGCCATGGGGGCTGAGTGAACAATGTAACACGTATACACAAGAGTGAACCTATTCTAGGCAAAGGGTCAGATTGCGCAAGTCCCTTGTGGTGTGGATAAGGCTCCATGTTATTCTCTCGTTTCCTGTTTAGAATCTAGAAGAGGAACACGGAGACTTGCTGCAACAAAATGTTGCTGCAAAAAGTTGTTCCTGTTTACTGTTCTAGTCACTCTCAAGACATTCCTGCCCCCTTCAGTTTTTCACTTTTCTCTCATTAGGCAATCAGCCTCCCGTGTCCACTCTGTATACTTAGACCTCACTCGGCTGTTTTTTGAGGGGTTCGTAGTCTTTAGAGGCAAAGGAAGCATTGAAAAAGTTACCTTTGGCTGGGGCGAAGTCTAATTATTGATCATATCTAGAACAGACCCACTGAATTGATGGCTGAAGTCCAGTAGCAAGTTTGTTGAGCCAGCTGCCCTGTAGGCTCCAGAGATTCATCGGGCCTACTCTAGTTGCAACCTACTGCTGGATTTCAGCCAATGGGACGTTGGTAAGAACAATGGGTCTGCTCCAGGTGAAACTAAATATAAGATTTGGACAGTGGGCGACAACTCTGACAGTTGTTTAGCTGGCAGGCTCTGAGAACTGCAGTCAAGAAGCAGCTTTTCAAAGCTTTGGGCCAGAAGTAGTACTGAATAGAAAAGACCCTTATAGTCCCAACTAGAGATGGGCACAAAATGCCAGTTTGGCACGGTTCATTTACTGTTCCAACAGGTGTTCTGTGTTTTGGTGCCTTGCCCCCTCTGGCAGGTGCCCCCTCAGGCAGTGCCCGAGGAGGAGGCTTGGACAGAGGTTCTGGGTGGGTGCCTTCCCGGGGAGGTGGGGTGCCGAATTGCATAACATTTCTTTAGCCATTTGCCAAACCAGCACGAACCGTCAAACCGGCAGTTCGTGCCCATCTCTAGTCCCAACTTGTACTTAGAGCATCCTAGAACTATTTCTCTGAAGTTTGGTCCCACACATCTTGAGTACTGGGTTAGCTTTTGTTGCTCCAGAATGAGAAAACTGTAGACAAGCAAACAAATTTAACCTCCTCCTCTGTAAAACAGGGTGGGAAGAGAAATGGAGTTGATTGTTTCAATAAATCAGCATCCTGCAATAAAAAATGCAAACATGGGAGCATTGTGATTCAAACCAGTGTCACAGTAGGAGTGAGGAGGATTGAAGCTCTCCGGTAGCACCCCTCTGGAGTCCCGGTCCATATCAGGTCCCTGCAATTACATCAGAGTAGGTAAAAAAAAGAAGAAGAAGAAAAAGACATAGCAGCTAATGTTTGTCTATCAGGGATCATCTACCTTGACTCTGGCATTCATCTCACCAGTGAAGAGCAAGACACAAGCTGCTGAGCTAAATCTGGCATAGTAAGATGTACAACAAAACCTCTGCTGCCATTTATCCTCCTCATTCCTTCCCTTTCTGGGCCAATTCAGATGAGCAGTGGAAGTGGCGTTAGAGATAAGCTTATCATTTAAGTTTAGCAGCTGGTGACCTCACCTCCATTTACAAGTGCTTCACGCACCCAAACAGACAGCTTGGTCAGTGCTTGCTGAACTACGACATGGTGCATCAGGAAGAAATCATGTGTTTTTAAAGGTGTGTAGAGCTGGAAACACTATACACTATTTTGGTAATTGTGACTGCAAAATTACAAGATAGAGAGCATTTGTTGTTTTTATGTGCCATCAAGTTGCCTCCGACTTTATGGCGACCCTATGAATGAGGGATCTCTGAAATGGCCTGTCCTTAACTGCACTGCTCAGTTCCTGTAAACTCAAGCCTGTGGGTTCCTTTAGGGATTCAGTCCATCTCATATTTGGTCTTCCTTTACTAAGAACTAAAAAATGAATTTCCATGTTGTATGTGAATTCTGAATCACATTACCACTACTACTATGACTTCTTCTCCCCTTATGTAATGTAGTTGCCCGCCCATCCCAAAACAACTGAGGATCTCATTAAGGAAAATTGGACATGAAATAGAGGGGGGAAGGAATGTGTAAGATGGAAAGGGTCCAAACTGCATTTATCTGCTCTGCTTTTGGAAAATAAAATATTCTTCCTTCTTTCAAGAAGTTACTCAGGACTGCCTATACAGGGTACAAAGACATAAAAAGAATAATGATGTCATTAAAATGCATTAGCAAGTTAAAAACAGAAGCAAATATAGAAAACCAGAATCCAAAATAAACAATTCTCCTTCTTTTTTGTGGAAGGTGGAAACTAAGGAGGACTGCTGTTGCAAAAATTGGTTCAGTGTACTTGATATTTAAATTTTGTTTGTTTATTTGTTCTCCTGTACCTCTTTCTTCCTTTTGATTGGCAGTATAAAAATAGATTGTCATAAAATGCAGTCTCTCCTCTTGACTCGGCATCTCTAAGCTAGGTGGATCTCCAATGGAAATGTGGGGCTGAAAGACTGAAAGGCAATGACCATATCGTTGTGTGGAAATCCCTCTGCACAGTGAGAATGATGTCTCTGGCAGTGACAAACTCTCACTATTTTTTTAAAATCCTTTTTAAGTTGTGGGGTGTATGCAACACCACCTTATTGTGCATGCATCACATGCACTCCAAAACTGAAAAGGAAACACTCAAATTCACCGCAGTTTGCCATTGTCAATGACAGCTGCACGGGTGGAGCTCCACAAAAGTATATTGGCCATTGTCAATAGAAAGCGTGTTAGGCTGCTTTCCAGAGATTGCCCTGCTTACCTTTGAAGCAACTGCAGGTCATAGTGTTGCCCATCATCACTAAATATGTGAAAAATATCCACAAAATTCTTTGCTCATGGTGATTTAGGCTGCCTCACTAAGAACATTTCAAGCCTGCAAGGGTTCCTCACCTTCAAGAGAGAGCCAGGCAAAAAAATGCTTTGGGAAGGGTGTGTGTGTGTCAATAGATTCCCATAACTTATGGAAGCTCAATCAAACAACAGTGTCCTTTCCCATAGAAAACAACAAATACACACACACCAAGCAAGAAAGATGCAAACAACCCATTCAGTGCTTCTAGTCCCTCCCCAAATTGCCTCACGGTGTCAAGACAACTTAAAGATAAAAAAGGAATCTAGTGTTGTTGTTGTTTTAATCCTCTCCTTCTGCTTTCTTTCTAAAGCTTCCGTCCGTTGGCCTGCCTTCCCTTAAGCCCCTGAAGTCTCGCTGTTTGTGGAATATTTCTTACCCTTTGGACACTCAGGGCAAGCTCTTCTTCACTTCCATTGGCATCTCTAATGGAGTTGTCAGCTTAGTTTTCTGTGGGTCAGCAGCCTTCCAGGAGTAAAGTGACTCTGGGGAGATCACCCTGGTGTTGGCTGCTGTGGAAAGCAGAGGGGTCAACCTGACATTGGGCTGTTCTGAAATCCCTTCACACACATTTTTGCACACATTTTCCCCAGTGGGCTCATGTGCGCATGTGCATCTTTTTCGACTGCATCCATCATTCGTCCTTCAGCCTCCTTTTTTAAAGAAAATTTACACAAGATTTTATGCAGATTTTATTTTTCTCAAAACACATCACGAACCTTGCAAAGGTGTGAATGATGATGGCATGCTTTGTCTCATACCATGTGTCAGTGGTGTTTGTTTCAAAGCTACAAAAATCTCTTTCCATTTATAGGGATAAACCTCTTTGCCCCAAATGTTCAACGTGTATATGAATCTCTGCACCAAAGATCTATAAAGCAGTCGATGATGTGGATTGCTTTTTTAAAAAACGGTTCCTTCGTACTTCATGGTATCTGTGTGTCCTTCAGAAATTTCCACTCCATTTACTGACCAAACTTTTTTTTTTAACTGTTGTTAGCAATGCAGAGCTATTATGCTTTCCCAAAGAATGAGCTGGGTATTATTCCAATGCAGTGACCATCAGCTAAATTGCTTGCTAAACTCTAATCACTGAGGCTTTGTTGTTCCTGTTGCTAAATGAAGTGGGGGAAAAGCAGAAAGCTCAGTGTTTAGACCTGGCTGGGCTTAACAAAGAAGGGCAGGTAGAACGAGCTTTCCACATGTATTATTTTCATGCTGTCCCCAAAAGCTGCAGTGGCAAAATCTTGCTGCATTGACATTTTTGACTCATTTGAGATGTCGGTCTTTTCATACAAATCTTTCATTCAAGTTGCAGCCATGCTGCTGTTGACTGAGCATGGATCAAGTTTGGCACAGACTACGCTTAAAGAACACAGTGTATCCAGAAGGATCCACTCATTGACCATCCTGAGTGTGGACTATGTGCCTGAGTTTGCAAGCAAGAGAGAAATCCCATAACTCATATCCAAAGGCTTTTTCACAAAGGTGTTCCACCTAGATCAAAGCCCAAATCCATGAACATTTGTTTGCATCCATCCTGTGTTGTCTATGCCAATTCCATTCTCCTGATTGTATATCTGCTTCTTCTGTTTGTCTCCCAAACTATTATATACAAACCTCAGTCATATAAGTAGTATGTACTATCTTTGATGCCAGGGACTTTTTATTAGTTGATGAAATTCTGTACAGAAGGAAGCATCACCTAAATTTTATCTCTGCCTTTAACAACATAAATATTCTCCCTCTCTCTTCTCTGTGCTGACTTTGGAAGCTGTGCATTTTGCCCAGAAGTGTGTGTGTGTGTGTGTGTGTGTGTGTGTGTGTGTGTGTGTGTGTGTGTGTGAGAGAGAGAGAGAGAGAGAGAGAGAGAGAGAGAGAGAGAGAGGGAGAGGGAGAGGGAGAGGGAGAGGGAGAGGGAGAGAGATCTGAGTTGCAACTATCCACAGAGCAGATGAGCAATAGGTTAAAATATACCAACATGTGAGTGAGGGGTTAGCTATGACAGGAGAGCATGAGACACTGCTATACATAAGACTCAGGTCAGGTCAGGGATTCTGACACAAGAACATCTCCCTAATAGCTCTATAGAATTTTATACACCTCCAGGGAAAAATCAGAAGCCTGTGTTCATCACAGCTGGCATTTATCCCAGTTAAGAGTTAATGCCAGAATGAAACCAGGCAATCATTTCCAATAATATCAAAATTCATCTGAGTATCATGGTATATGTCTTTTCACTGTTGAAATAATTCCAGACAACATCAGCTTGTCTAATTCTACAAATTCTATTTATACATACTGCTTCTGTGTTCCATAAGCACAAGAATATTTCAAATACTGGAAAGTATTTGAAGTATTTCAAAAATCAAACAGCTATGGAAAAAAGTGTAGGCACAAATATTTAAACCATATATAAAAACTGAACCTACATTTCAGACAAATACTCAAGTCAGAATTCAATCCAAAATACAGTCAACATATTTAAGAGTAAAAAAGAACAATAAGAATGTTTCAATTACATTCTGAAAATGTAGGAGCTAAAAAAGCGCAAAGAAAAGCAAATTATAGAGACTACATCTCTTAAAATATGAAAGATTTTAAGAATAAAAAATATTTATTAAAGAAAATGCCTTCTTAGCTTCTAGGCATATTCAGGACACAGATAAAATAATTCTAAGTGCCCACCCAGCCAAACCAGTATCTATGGAGGGAAATCCATGATGATTGTTCTTGCTGCCTTTTGAAAATGAAGCCTGCTGCTGCACTGCTACTTGATTTTTGTTGATAGCCACTGTGTGTGGTGTAGCGTGCTGTTGTCTTGCAGTGATGGGTTGAATTCCTGTTTGTGTATTTTATCTCCCCTATGTTATCTCCTTATATTTATAGTTCTGCTGTTTTTTCTTTCACTTCAAACTAAAGAATCTATTCTCCAGGGGCCTTGAGAGCCAGTGGCCTGGAATACAAAGAAAAATAATAATAATTGGAAAGTCTATTGTCCTCTGCAGAGCCAGAGGTTGGGAGTTCAATTCCCCAGTGTACCTCCTGTGAGTAGAACCAGCTTATGTGGCCTTGGGCAAGCTGCATAGTCCCAGAATACCTCAAGAAGAAGTGAATGGTAAAACACTTCTGAGTGCTCTCTACCTGGAAAAGCCTGGAAAGGGTTGTCATAAGTCAGTATTGACTTGATGGCACATGATTATGATGATCATGATTAAACAATCCAAAATTATTTTTTCCTGATGTTTCTGAAATAAAATCTTGTTATTTGTATACAACAGTAGGGACCATTTCAAGGCGAGCAGATAGCCTTCACAGATCAGGACACCAAATTTAAAATTTTAGCATGTATCAATGTGCACAATATTTTCTGATTGATACTCACTGAAATGTGTGTGTGTGTGAGAGAGAGAGAGTGCTTCCTACAAGCATCACATTGTACAAACTCTGTGTTATTAGGCCAACTGATTGTGGTGATTCCTAACCCCTGTTGAATTTTAACATGTATATACTTGTGATGTGTTTGACTACAGGTTCTCTAATCCTTGACCATGTAGAATGCCCTTTTCAGTTAATGAATCCATTGGTCCTGGTAGAGATAGTTTATTTTTATGTATCTGCACGTGGAAATAAGGGAAAAACATTTAGGAAACAAAGGCATAGCCTTTACTTTGCAAGACCAGCATGGGGATGTTAATGACAAGACCTTTTGGAGGTCATTAATTCACAGAGGTGCCGTAAATTGGAATTGACTCAGCAGCACATAACAGCAACACCTGAGAATGAGATCCAGGGGACCAGCCCAGCTTCTTTGAAAAACTACTTCAGTTGCTGGGTGATGAACTGTAGTGTTGGTGTCCAAGGTGTTGCTGAAATCTGGCAAAGAGTGTAAACATCCGAGACAGATAAAGACATTTGTTTTGGTGGCCTTGGCTTGTCCCTAATTTTTAAAAATGGCAAAATCATCCCAGTTTAGATTGTCTCGTTAGTCCACCTGAAATCCACTGAGATAATTAATGTTTGTTTTCCTTGAAAGTGACACATCTTGATAAAGCTTGATATCATTTTTGTGATGAGCTATGAAGGGAGGTAGTGGTGGCAAGACCATTTTCGTGACAGAAGAGCTATTAACGTAATGTAGCTCTGGAAAGACAGATGTTATTAATAACCTAGCTAAGCTGCCAACAACTTGGGCCAGAAAATCCATCATGATGGATGAATCCATTCTGACAGTTGCTGTGGTGGGGAAAATGGAGAGGAAAAACTTTTTGATTTTGCTCCACAAAAATTCTGTCTATCCTCTGAATGCATAGACGTGCATTGTTCCTACTAGTTTGGTAGGCCATTGTGTTGTGAGATGCCTGGGGCATCTTGATGTGAAAGTGAAAAGTGGCAAGCCTGGGAACCAAAAACAAACAAACAAACCATCTTGTGCTTTCATATATCATGCAGAGGTTGTCATTTTTGAATGGATTTTCCCTCTAAGCTCCATCACATCCCCTCACATCAAAATAAAATAAAATAACTGATAGATAAGAATAGCAGTTTTAAAGTAGAACATATGTATCAGCATGTTCAACAATGTTTTTATCAACATATTTGTATTGGCTTCTTTTTTCAAAATTCCTATATGTACTACACATCCATTAATTTTATTTATTTATTTATTTCGTCATTTGTTGTATTTCCTTTTCAAGAAGCTGCAAGTGAGACTCACAGTGGTTCTGCTAGTCTCTTTTTGCATTTTAGAAAGGAGAATGTACACACAGAGGATTTAAATCAAAGACAGGGAAGGAACAATTGGTTAGTGCTGGACAGATTGACCGTCTCCCCAACTCAGAAAGATCCCTCCCACAGGCAACATGCAAGGTTGCAAAAACTCCAACGAAATGTGCCTTTTCTAAGATAGAACCTTGATGGATGATATGGATGAGGGTGGATGGAGATATGACAGGAGAGGAGACTTCATGGGGAAAATGTATACTTCAGGAGAAGCTTTTGAGTGGGGAACTGCAGCCCTGAGAACACTTCCAACAACATGACCATTAAAGTAACTTTTCCTGACTCTTCTCCAGTGTTGTTTATTCGTCAAAGCTCCTTCTGTGAGGATGAAAGTGCACAGCTCGATAACAGCATTAGAAGCGGTGGTCGCTTAAAATGTTAAAGACATTTATTTATGCTAATATGAGGTTTCCTCAGCTCTGTGTATTGCAAAGTAGTGTGCTTCTTGTTCTGTGATTGGTCACAGAGAGGTAAACATGGGCTCCACATGCAAATATGATGCATGGACACAACAGTTTTGAAGGAATTCATTTGGAGTGATATTTTTTTCCCATCTAACTGCAAGGGCAGTGTCTCAAATTACATTGCCCCTAAAACTGAACTGGATATGGCTTTGTTTAATCACTTCTCTGTGGTAAGTCTGACATTCTAAAAATTGATTGGGCTAAATAAAATTCAATACCCCCTTTGAGGTCTCCTCACTTACTTTTTCTGTCTCTTTCTTTTCATTCCAAAGATGGAGAGATGCATCAACCATTGCTAAATGTAACTATAATTTGATTTGGTCATTGATATGAAAGATTTATGCATAGCCTCTGGATATGTATTATGATACCTTCTCTCTTTTATAGAGCCTGAAGTCAATTATAATTCTGCCATTGATTTTTTTCAAGAAATATTCTATTGTATTCTTGGTGAGTAGGTTTGCTTGCAAATGTGATACCTCCTTTTCTGATTAGTAAGCATTATGAGCTCTGTCTCTTTTGGTGAGATGAAATGTAAGCAAAATCACTGGCATGATTTTTGTCCTTGTTGAAGTAATTGGGAGCTTTGATGTTTCATTCATGATTGATATTCGGATTGCTTGTACAACAGTCTTAGCAATCTCCATCATGTCAAAATAGACCAAGTGTCTTCCTTCCTTCCTTGCTTGCGATCGTTACAATACTCTAAAAACCAGTTTTCTTCTTATTCTTATCTGTGTTGTGGGAGCGCTCCAAAATGCTACAATCAACGCTCCATTGTGTTGAAAGCTGTGCAAGAAGACAAGCCACTGTGACCTCTGCCCCCTATAGTTTAGCTCAAGATTTTAAATCTCAAGAAAGAAATTGCTTTTGCAATAAGCTTGAAGCTAGTGTTCAAAGTTTAGGGCTATATGTAGAGTGGGAACCATATCGTATCACTTCATATTACAGTAACGCTGATTATGTTTCAATAGCCAACAAAACACCCAGAAAATATAGACAGATCTTTATTCCAATTGCTAATATATATGTTCTTATTCTGTAGAGCACTATAAGCACCAAAGTCCTAAAACATCAGATGCCAGTTATCCCCACAGCATATTTATATAACTTAGGTGATGTTAGAAGCATAGCAGCACAGGTAGTTTGGGTACAAAATATGGCTGGAGTCTCTGATTAAATAAGTGTTCAACTGGTTTAGCCAAACTTAAAATTAGACCCACTGAAAGAAAATGAGGTTTTAAGTTAGACTTACTAAAGGCTCATTTATTTCTATAGATCTATTCTGACTTAAGTTTGGATCCACCTTTTTTCTCTCCATTTCCTTTGTCATGACAAAACCAAAACAACAGTGTAAAATATAAATTCAAATAATCCTATAGGACAAAATCCTGTTGTGGAGAATGTATTGTGTATGAGTAATCATGCTGACATTTTTTTTGTGTTACCATCTGTGAATCACACATCTGGTTGTGCTGATCAACTGCACAATTCAGGGCCAACTAGGTTTGCAACAGAGAAGTGTTAAGCTGCCTCAACACAGAGCTGGTCAGAGTGCATAAGCAACAAGATTATGGCCATAAAATGTAATTAGCTCTGGTTAACAGAGTAAGGTTATATATATTTACAGTTAATTGAAACCATATTCACATTTATCAGGACATAATCACCTCTTGAATGTTTAGAGACAGACTATGAATCAGGAAGAAAAAATCACTGAATACGATATATGCCACCACTGATAATAAAATGAATAAATCCAACATGAACAGAGAAAGGTGTTTTCCACAACTATCCACCAAGAGGAAAAAAGAAATACCTATGTTTTATTCCAGATCTTGCCTCAAATTGGTGATAGTCATTACAGGTAATTGCTGGGGGGGGGGGGGGAGGCTTTCAGGTGAAGATATACCCAAGACCTAAAAGCTTCTTAGAGGGTACTGTCCCTGAGGAATAGTGAGTGCATAAAGATGGCTCTAATTCTCTAGATCCAATACAAACTTGCCATAGTGGTTAAAATCCAGCAATAAATCACAACTAGAGCAAGGCCAATGAATCAGTGGGGATTTAAAGGGTCATCTCTTCTATAAGCTCTGTTGATTCAATGGGCCTACTCTAGTTGTGACTTACTACTGGATTTCAGCCAGTAGTAAGTCACACTAGGCAGGAAAAGATTCAAAATGTTGACTTCCTCAAATGTTTCCATGAGTTGTGACTGTGACACACATTTTAAGTGAGTGACAATGAAAGTACTTGGTCAGGTAAAGGAGCTGTTTCCTGACAGCCAGGGCTGTTTCCTCAGCATGGTGGTACAGCCCTCCAGCCATCAGGAGTCCTGTAGGTGTCCCCAATCAGGAAGAAGATGCTGAGTTACACCCTTCATTGTGCAGCAACCCAAACTTTCAACAAGAAAAGCTGATACTCTACCAAATTTTGGATGTTTTAGAAATGCATAGTGCCAAGATTACCAAAACACACGTCCCTCCCAATGCCTCAAGACCCAAACAAGTGAAACTTTCCTCCAACTATTCTCTTTTGGGAAATCCAGGCATTGGCTTGATACATAGCATTCTGCTGCCTGCTTTCTTTTTCATTAAGTAAGCTGCGGAAAAATGCATGATGATGATTTACCACAAACCCAGGGATGACATTATCTATTTCCTCCACAATATAGTCAGAATGAAAATAGCTTTTCTCTCACCCCTCGCCATCTGGCTGAAACATCTAGAGAATAAACTTTCCTTTGCCCCCATGAGAAGGTGCCCCCTTCATTATTTTACAGGAGCGTAGAATCATACTGTAGAATCATAGAATAATGGAGTTGGAAAGAGCCTATAAGGCCATTGAGTCCAACACCTTGCTCAGTGCACGAATCCAAGTCAAAGTATCTCTGACAGACAGTCAGCTCAATAAGGTTTTGCATCCTGAGGGGAAAAAGAAATGGTGTCAAGTCGAAGTGTAGAACAGAGATAGAAGTCTTTGCTTGTTTGGAATACTCCTCCCATTGTCACTGTGGCTGTGGAATTCTGGGAGTCCATCAGAAAGAGATGTTTCCCATCTCTGATGCACAATACACCAATTAAACGGATTCACTGTGATATTTAATGCAAAATTTTTTTGGCAAAAAATTGTCCCCATTTCTGGCAGTGAAGAAAGAAGTAATGTAACAGTTTGGTTCCTTAAGTCACACCAGTGACTTGACTCAGACTAGTTGAGAATAGCATGTTGATTTGGCCTTTTCTCATGGTGGCATTGCGCTTTTGTTAAGTTATATTCTCAGAAATGTGTGTACATTCTAACAATTTATGCCCATTGCACCACCATAAACATGCAGAGTCTCATCTGATTTTGGGAGCTAAGGTGGGTCAGATGTGGTTAGTATTTTGATGGGAGACCACTAGAAAATGCCAGGGATCTCCAGGCAGGGCTAGAAAAGTCTCTTCCCTGAAACTTGGAGGGTTGCTGCCAGTCAGAGTTGACAATATAAGTCTAGATGGACTAAAGGTCCATCTCAGTACAAGGCAACTTCCTATTTTCTTATGTTCCTAATAAGTAAATCTAGTAACTGATGTATGCAATTATGAGGCAATGAGCAATGGGGACATTTGTTGTTGTTTAGTCGTTAAGTCGTGTCTGACTCTTCGTGACCCCATGGACCAGAGCACGCCAGGCCCTCCTGTCTTCCACTGCCTCCCGGAGTTGGGTCAAATTCATGTTGGTAGCTTCAATGACACTGTCCATCCATCTCGTCCTCTGTCGTCCCCTTCTCCTCTCGCCTTCACACTTTCCCAACATCAGGGTCTTTTCAGGGAGTCTTCTCTTCTCAGCAATGGGGACATACTGTCCCCCAAATAAAAAAATAATAGTGTTGCCTTCAAAACGAGCAAGAGTTTGCAACTCATTCTGGATTCTTATCATTCTAGCCCATTCAATGAACTCTAAAATGCCAGGCTGTGGAAGAAGTGTATTTATGAATAACAAGTCAATGTGTTGAAATACATGCCATAAAGATGAGTAGAGGCATGGGAAGGAGGTTGGAGTCTTATTAGACTGATACTCGCCTTCCTCATTTCTCTTAATTTCTTTTATAAAGTCTGGGTTTTAAGTGTCTGTAGGAACAGGATTTCCCTCTCTTTCCTTGGAGAAAATCATTTTACAATTATTTCAGTTGCAGACATCCCTCCTGGCACTCAACTTTTTAAAAAAACTTTTCTTAATTTCATCTCCTTTTTTATGCTCTTTAGGCAGCAGAAGAGAATCCTTCCACTACTCTAATATCGCCAATTTTGAAGTGTGGGTTGTTGGGTTCTTCTGGCTCCTTTGTTCCACTGTTTCTTTATCTTGTCTTGTCCTTAGTATTTCTTTTCAGTGCCCTCGCTTTGTCCACCCCTTTGTGTAAAGCACTTAGAAAGAGGAATGCATTTCTCAATACGCAGCCTAATCAGTGTTATTATATTAAGATGTCCTATTACTTTTCTTCACCTGGATACAATGATTTTCTGCATTGCTG
Organism: Intellagama lesueurii; assembly: GCA_037013535.1. Classification (NCBI taxonomy): domain Eukaryota; kingdom Metazoa; phylum Chordata; class Lepidosauria; order Squamata; family Agamidae; genus Intellagama; species Intellagama lesueurii. The sequence goes on from JBAJHW010000005.1 coordinate 21,610,538, forward strand.
TATCTGACAATTGCACTATTCTGCTATGTCATTCGAGTGCACAGAAAACCTGTATCCAATTAATGTCCAATTTTGCTCTCAAATCTCTTATTGTCTGATTATTTCTTTCAGAGGTACTAATCTTAAAACCCGTGGTACAGTTTGAAAAGCTAACTTGCAGAAGCGTGAAATGGATACAGTTGGGGACATGTTCCTCATATGATTTAAAATCAATTTAGCTTTTCTCAGAGAGCTGGGGAATTTCCCAAAACAGGGATAAGAAAATCTGTCACTTTTCCTGCTTTTCGGATTTCAAAACCAAACCAAACCTCGGTTTTCCCCATTCCTAATATGAGGAAATCTGGTAATTGGGTATATCATTCAAAAATCAACTGAACTGCAATCCTTGACCAAATTCAGTAGTTAGCAGCCATTCCTGGAACAGCGAAGACCATGTTGTGCTTGCTTGCCATACAAGTGTTCAAGATGAGGAATTTCTGAGAAAAAGAAAGAAAAGAAAAAAGAAGTGACAGTTCTCACTTTGTGCTGTATCATGGTTGAGTTAAGGACTCAAAGCCGTTGCCCAGAAGGACATATCAGTTAGTTTTACTTTCTCCTACCTTCCAAATGTAGACACCACCAATGCTTTCCATCCTAAATGCAATGCAAACTGCAAATTTTGGAAAATGTCTATAAAAAATGAATGAAATCCTCATCCACCTATATCCCAGTCAGGAACTGGATGTGGGGAGTAGAGCTTTAGCAGCCATGACTAGACTCCAAAAGGTTCGTAGAAAAATGAATTATCTCTTTTTTCCTGGCTTCTTTGCTTTCTTCCGCTGGTAGCAAAGACCTGCTACAGGGTGATACTGTCTTGGCGATATGAAAAGTGTTGTTGTTGTTTTTTTAGACCTCACCTGCCTGGGGGAGTCGAGGAATCAGAAAGAAATAGTTTCTGCCATCTCTGCCCCTTGCGATGCTGAGACGATGTGAGAAGTGTGGTATACCGATCATTGTGATCTATGCATGATTGATTGTCCCAAATACATGCAAGTAAAATTCTGAGTCTCTTCCTCTCTCTCTGTAATACATGTGCACATACATAGACATGATATTGTCATGTTGTGGTACAGATCCAGATGAGGCAATTGGAAAGGTATATGATTTGTCTCCACTTATAGGATTAGATACTCCCATTGAGACAATTTGGCTAGTAATTTGGGATTTGCCCAAATCCGATAGCCTTAGGCCCTCTTATCCACTGATAGGTTTGGGATTGTGGTCTGAGTGATTTTGCTTTTTAGAACTCTTCAAACCGAAACCCTAACCCGTGCTGGATTTTGGCCATTCCCTGTCTCAGCTGGGCTTTGTAGCTAGTTTGGCTGCCATCATTCCCAGCCTGAATGGTTAATAGTCAGGCATTGTGGAAATGATCAACCCCCAAATCGGGAAGATCAAAGATTCCTGCTCTCTGCTCTATCTCGGCTTTCTATTTGACTCTTCACACTTGTCCCTCTTTTATTTCCTCTAGCTTCAGCTTTTGTCGATTCATCTCAATCCTATGTCATGCTCTTCCCCTTCATGATAGACTGGTGGAAACAGAACGACTTCTATTTCTGTAGAATGATTAGATGAACAAAATTTTATTATTTTTAACTAATCCATTGCAATATTATCTTTTGCCAGGGTCTCTTCAGTATGCAACATTTTGCCTTTAAACTTTCATTAGTTTTAAGGGAATAATAAAAGTTGGTGACTTTCTGCTCAAAGAGTCAATGAGCAATTAGTAACTCTCTGCCTACCGATTCAGCTCCAAAGAATCCCCATCTTTCTTCCTACGTATGAAAAGAACAAGGCGAGCTCAATTGCTTCTGGCTAAAGTCTAATGAAAAAGTGAATAAAAACTTTAGAAGTATTGAAGATTGGATATTTTTCCAATTGGAATCACAAGGGAAAATCTTACTATGTCACTCAAGGGGGGAAGATGTATTTTTCTAATTTTTCCATTTCCTTCTTTGGTTTCCTATCTACCATGTGCTTTGTCATTTCTTCCAAGTTGTAAAAAGTGACTTCTTTGGAGCCCTGCTCAGACTTCTCCAGTCTGCATAGCCACTAGTCCTGCTGGCTGGAAGATGCTGGGAAGTGCTACCCACCATCCATCCCTTGGCACTTCCTCTTTAACCACCTCCTTAAGCTTTATAGTCTAGTCATATGCTATTCATCTCTTCCAAGGATGCTGTGGACTTTGAAAACTTGTTTGCTGATGTCTGTCAAAAGATCTGTGGTTCTCACTAATTATGCAGCTCTCTGGGACAAGGACAGGCTTAAGAAGGAAACGGTTCCTTCCCTTTTTGTGCATCGCCGTAACGCTGTTTGGTTATTCCCATCTGTAATACCTGATCAGTGATTGCATAAAGGGTTAGCAGGAACTCTTGACCCTCTGCCCAGCCATTAACAGTTTCTAAGTGGTTGCAGGCATTAAAGCAATCTGCTTATGCTAGTACAAAATGTAATATTAGGATACAAATTACATTGTATGGATTGCAACCAAGATCCCTGTTCTATCATAAAGCAATCTTAAGGTGATTGTGGTTCTGATTAGTATTTATTTATTGCAATATAGATACATTATCTCTGTAATCCTTGTGAGTCATTGGGGGAGAGTCCATAGCAAATATTACAGGTGTAATAACTGCTGGATACCTCAGTGATTTAGGTATCTGGCTGCAGAGCCAGAGGTTGGCTGTTCAGTTCCCCACTGTGCTTACTTGTCAAGGAGCTGGAATCGATGATCTATACGGTCCCTTCCAGCTCTGCACTTCTAAGATAAGGAAGTGCTGCTGGATCAACCAATGGCCCATCCACTCTAACAATCTTCTACTCACGGAACGAATTACATTCATCTTGCGAGGCACCACTGTACTGGCTTCAAGCAGACAGGGAACAGGGACCTAGATCCATGCTTTTTTAAGGTAAAATGGGAGATCGCAATTTTCTTTCTCCTTCCACTGCAAGAGTATGAGATATTTTCTGGTGATACTGACACAATAATCTTTACACAGATTGTATATCTTGTGCACATTACATGCCTTGCACACATTACATAGCTTGTGAAATCTTTTTAAGTACAGTGATTACTGCTGCTATGTTGCACAGACTTTTAAGAATCAGAAGCTTCAATTTGTTTTCATCTTTCTTTAAACACACAGCCAATCCTGTGCTTGCTCTGTGTGTGTGTGTGTGTGCGCGCGCGCGGGCGCGCGCGCTTTGCTTTTTAAATAGAAAGAACATCAGATTTACAGACTGTCACAGAGACATTGTAAATTGCAAGAATATTGAAGAAAAGACGCTCTCCATGTCTCTTTCTCCTTCTGGAGATAAAGAACCTCATGGTGTTTGGAGATTTCTCCTCAAGGTCCTGAGGCATCCTAAATAGGTTAGCATGATAATTCCCGTGGGTGGTTCATCCCTAGTGTGGAATGTGCAAACAGGAAATAAATAAATGACACAAAGGGTGAATGAGGATGCCCTTTTGTGAAACTATTTGCTGCTCTCCCAGCCCCTCCCCATGCTAGACAAAAATGCTTGCTACAAAGGCAATGTGAGGTAGTGGTCAGAATATTGGATTAAGATGCAGAAGACCTCTCAAATTTTCACTTGACCATGAAATCCATCGGATAACCTTGGGCTAGTTGAACTCAGCCTGACTCAGCCTCACAGGAGTTTTGTGGAGATGAAATTGGGAGGAAGAGAGCCATGTGTATTGCTCTGGACTCATTAATGGATAGGTGAGCTAGAAATGTAACAACAACAGCAGCAGCAACAATATGGAGTAGCTGTTCATCTGAGTCGTGGGCCTCACTGTTTCTGGGTTGTAGGATCATGAACTTGAGGATCTACAGATAATGCTAAGGCTCGATCTCTGAGGTCCTTTGTCATGTTGCATTTCCAAATCTAGAATAAGGACATAGGAACCAGCATCATGATGGTGAAGGGCCAGAGACAATCCCCTATCACTATATAAAGCTCAGAAGCTTCATAAGGTGATACAGATCCCAGGCATGCCCTTCTCTCTGTCTCAGTGGTTCCCAGCCTTGGGTCCCCAGATGTTCTTGAACTGCAACTCCCAGAAGCCTCCCTCCATCATTAACTGTGCTGGCAAGGGCTTCTGGGAGCTTCCGTCGAAGAATGTCTGGGGACAAGAGGTTTGGAACCACCACTCTATCTAGATTTAAGCCTAAAAGGCCAAGCCAAAATGGGTGTAAGGAGGGTAAGCTGTAGGCAACAATAGTTTACAACATCACACACCATCCTTCTTGATCACAGGGCACATCTGTTAGGCATTAGCCATCTTTCCAGTTTCCTGGCTTTATAAAGCCTGAATTGACATAAGATAGCTTTAACTCTGATCTTAAATTAGCAGATGCTTTGATCCTTGAGTGCCCTACTAAATCAGCAATATTCACAAACAGTGTACATACCACAAGAGGAACTCAAATATGCCCCACTGAAAATGGCCTTAGACTCAGCTGCTCTTCTGATTCTGTGCATTCAAGCAAATCTACATTGCATTAGTTGACATGAGGCATACCAGAGAGAGCTGATGGTCATTTACGTGATAAGAGGATGTTGAAGTTAGTCTTTTGTATTAGTTTGTTATTAGAATATTTTATTAGAATAAAAAGTTTATTGGTTGCCTCATGTACAGACAGTTGCAACTTCGTTGAAGACGTTCTCCAAATGAGATGTCGTTAAGGGACAGGCTTTTAAGCTGTATCTTTCCGTCTGCCAAAGGATTCAGAGACGCTTATGGAATACAAAATGTTCCAATGATAATACAGCTGAAAGGAGGCATAGCAATGCAGATTTCTTGCTTATCTGTTGGACTGTGTATTTACTTGCCCCTACGTACAGAGGCATCCTGCTCCCATTTCTTTCCCTCTCCTCGCATTTCTAGATTTCATTAGATTTTAAATCTTTGGCTGAATTAATTAAATAAGACACATGGTACTCTTTATTTTTTTACAGAGAGATAGCAAGAAAATGTTAGAATGTAGCACACTTTTCCTAGAGAACCATTCACTGCATGCCTGCTGGCAGAACAACCTGGAAAAGGACAGTAGGTTTTTACAGGAGAAGGAACTCCTTGAGATTTTCTGAGCCTAATCTGTTTAGGATTTTAGAAGTCAAAACTTCTGAATCAAATCTTTACCAAGATTATGGTATACTTAACTCAATGTTATTTTCACCAAGGGTACCTATCTTTTTCAAAGTCAAGGGCCATATCACCCCCACAGAAAGTGTTTGGAACTGCCAGTGTGGGGTTAAATCTAAAAAACCTGGCTTGTCATCTCTCCCTTTTCATTCTCTCTCTCTTTTGCTGCATGATCATGCTTTCATTAATTAATTAATTCTTTCTTATATACATACATGATCCATCCATTTAAGTGTATAGGTGTGTGCATACACAGACAGACACACAGACACACACTCTCTTACACACATGGCATGTATTCCATTCATCTGTCATCCATTCACCTCTCTTTCTTATTCACATGTACAACAAAGGCATGCCACTATGTGCATGCAGATACACACAGATACTCTATCCCTTATCTTTTCTTTCTGTCACATGCACACAAACACAAGCATGTAAGTATCCATTCATTTATCCTTGCATTCATATATTTTCTCCCTGCCCCTTTCTCTCACACATACACAAACATACATGCAATAATCATCATCATTGTATGTTGTCAAGTCATTTCTGACGTGCGGTGACCCTTTTCAGGGTGTTCAAGATAGAAGATGCTCAGAAGTGGTTTACCATTACCTTCTTCTGGGAGCATCCTGGGACAATGCAGCTTACCTAAGGCCACACAGGCTGGCTGTACTCACAGGAGGCACAGTGATGAATCAAATTTCCAACCTCTGACTCCGCAGCTAGATACCTAAACCATTGACCTATCCAGCCAGCATAGGATGAAACTGATGTCATGGGTCCCTTATATAGGGAGAAATGCAGTAAATAAATTTATGAATGAGTGAAGATCATAGGAAAGAAAAACTTGATGACAAAGGCAGTTATGTGGAAGAGCAGCCATAGAGTACAGTGGCTAGAGCATCTTTCAGAAGGACACTACACCACAGCAAGCATTGCTCTGAAGTATCTAATGACTAGAATCCTATTGAAAATATACATCCGCATAAATGAAATGGCATAATTTGAAGCACCAAATAGCTGCTAGTTAACAAATCCCTGATTCAGTTCCTAGTCATATGCTGAGTCACACAGCTAATGCATGACTAGGAATTGAATCAGTGACTCATTAATTAATGGTTACTTGCTGCTCCACCTTACACTGTTTCACTGACAACGACAGACATTTATTTGGTTTTCAGCTAATGGTAAAACTGAGTTGTCCCGTGTAGAGATACACAGCTGCTACAAAAATGGAGCAGAAGCATTAAACATAAAATAACTGAGTTCCCAAAGATTTTCCAAAGAGAAAGTTATCATGTTATATGCTGATTTGTATTCATCAACTCATATGTGGAACCACTGGCCTGCCATAATAAAGTGTATGATGAATGGGGTCATGTCTTGTAAGACTGTCTGGCTGAACTGTGCTGTTTGTTGCTCTGAAAGATGACAGTTCAGCCGTTCACTCATTGCTTGCTTTGTAACTGATACAGTAAGGTGCTTTCTTTTTAGCAAGTAGAAAGAATAGTTGTCTGATAGTTCCCAGGCTTGGGAACTTCCATAACAGTGTTTTTGTGAACATGCTGAACTGACCTCATAGTAGGTTGTGAACCGTGGTTCATGGGGATGCCAGGGTTTACAACCCTGGATCACACGGATGCCAGATTTGAGCATGGAAAGGGAGCTATAGAATCTTTTCTGGGTGAGAATGTCTTTTTAAAAAGGTTGGATTTTATAAGCATCTGTAAACAGAAGAACGGTTCACACACACATCATTGCACACTGGAGGTACATCAGCAGAATATGTAAACTCACTCCATTGCAAAGCAATGTGAAGAATTACTGGCAGGACCACCTTATGAACCCCAGATTTCAGGGGACACCCCTGGTGTTCCATTCACAAGTTGTCTATGGCTATAAGAATGGATGAATACATATATTTTGCTACGTGTAATTGTTCATATATTTTTCAACTGGACAGTCCTTCCTTTTTTTCTGTGCCAGTTTGCAATTTGTTGAAGTCAGTACAAACAACTGTGCAAATTTTCATGCCCACAAACACAAATGCATTTTTGTCTGCATTGTACACATATACACTTGCATGTATACATTTCATGGAAGCAGTATTCCCTAATACATCCCTCGATGTATGCTGTTTTCCATAGAGTACTCATATGCACATGTTTTTAATCTGAGAACTTTAGCACAACTAGAAATACCAAAGGACAATTGTGTACCAGTTTAGTCTTAGTTCAGAAAGTTCTGTTTGAGTGGGACTGTATAAAAGTATGGATCAAATAAATGATCCCCACATCCCATGTAAGAGGCTAATGGCTTATTCCCAAGGTACATGTTTTTATTCAGTTAATGTGAAGGAAATTGACAATCATTTCCCTGTTTTAAAAAAGGTACAAGGAATACCACTAACGTCCCCTAGATCAGCCATTCTCAACCTTTTTTTGGCCACGGTCATAAATACAATATGAAAAAAACTATAGGCTGAATCAGGATTATATAAATTGCATGACAAACCTTATAAGGTGGTGTGCAGAGAATTATTTCCAGTCTGTGGCCCCCTTCAAATGTACCAGGGGGCCCCAGGGGGCCATATTGTCCCTGTTGAAAATGGCTGCTCTAAATTCCTTTCCCAGCTCTGTAGTTCTGGTTCTCAGCTCCTCTTTCCTCCTCTTCATTTCATCTTTCCCGATCTCTTTATCAAATAAGAAAAGACATTTATTAGCTCTGCTGTTTATCTTCCCCATCAATAATCAGATGATGTTTCTCTTGAGTGCATCCTGAAGGACGGCTTCCCCAGCAAGGCCTAATCACCTGTACATTTATCAAGCAAAGAGGGCCTTAATTGAGTTGCCTGTCTACATTAAAGGTCTCCTTTGTGGTATTCCTGTTAATTGGTGGGGCATAAGGAGAAGGGGAGGAAGGTTTTCAATAGTGACCCTTGATTTGGGGGAGTAAGACTAAGTACAGTCAGTCAAGTATGTGATTCCTGTTTGGTACACAAGGGCACAGGTCACTTTTACAATGTTCTTGCCATTGAATGTATTCCTTTCTGGTTTTGAGGGAATGGATGGGAGGAGAAGGTGAGAAAAGCCCCTTGTAAGGCTTTTTAGCTAGAGTAAAGCAACGAAAGGTATGGAGGATGGTACCTGATGGTTGGTATTTTCTTATTCAGGCCTGCCTGAATATTGAGGTCTTCAGAGGAAGCCCATGTTGGTTGACTGAGTCATTGAAAATATTTTTTTAAAAAAAAACCTCCAAAAAGAGAACCCAAGGCAGCTTAGTCATTAAAAAGGACAATACTGAAAGCTAAAAACAGTAAGTTATTTGAATATTTAAAAAGTATTAAATAGAGATTATATTTAAAATATTAGATAAAAGCATTATTAAAACAGATTTAAAAGCAACAAAATGCAAGCCATCCTGTTTTAAACCAACTCTTGGATGACCAGTCACCAAGGGAAAGCCTTTCAGTAGAGAAAGGTCTTTGCCTGCTTGCGGAAGGACAACAAAGATGGAAGCCAACCTGGCTTCTTGTGGGAGGGAGTTCCGAAATCTGGAATCGATGACAGAGGTAATTTCCTGTGTCCCCACCAAATGCATCTGTGAAAGTTGTGGCACTGAGAGAAAGGTCTCTCCTGATTATCTTAACACCTGAGCAGGCTTATAACGGGAGATGTGATCCTTGAGATAGCTTGGGCCCAAGCCATTTAGGGCTTTATAGGTTAAAACCAGCACTTTGATTTGTGCTTGGACATTGATTAGTAATAAACCATTATCTTGCTTCCACCCCCCTCATGGGAGAGGATTCATGGGATTTTGAGAGAAATCTCTCTTGATGACTTGCTCACCTTTTAGAGTTGCAAGTTCTTTCTTTTGTCATCCTTGGAGAAATTGGGGGCAGTTTTTCTCCTCATCCTGTGAGAGACTGTGATTCCTTCTGTCACTGTCTGTTGCCCAACCTGCACAATTTGCATAAAGTGTGTAGCTTGTGCAAATTAACTAAAGCTACCATTGCTTCTGCCTTGCTGAGCTGACTTTCAGGAATAAGAAGCAACTGGCAGGTTGTTTCCATCTTAAAAAAAAGAAAAAAAGAATCAGCCACACATTCTGTTCCTGTTGTACATTGTGTGCTTGTTCCTTCACTTCTTAAAAGCCACAGACTAACACAGAAGTATTAGGAAGTGTCATTTTCCATATTAATGCATGATCACTGTTTCAGCTTTCCTAGTTGAAGCTCTGCATTCGTAAATGTTGAACCTTCATGAGCATTGACATGCAAATTGCAGGATTCTTGATGGGAAAAAAAGAGTGCTTAATCTTACTCTGGACAATTTTCTTTGATTTGTCCTACTGAGGCAGCCTAAATACATGGGAAAGTGATACAGATATCCACCTGCTCCCTTCAAAGGTAGCCTACACTTCTTCCCTCTTCTTCCGGCAGAAACCTTGTTATTCAGGTGGGATTTTGGCCAATGACTCAATCCTGAGGAAGAGACATTTAATGGATTAGGGCTGTACTTTTTTATTGATAAGCTTTTAACTTACTTTTAATTTTGTTCTGTTCCAATACTGGGCAGAATCCTATTTATTATTTACACCAGCGTAAATTCAGTGGCATAAATTGGAGTGATGAATTACTCTAGTTCCCACTTCTATTCCATGACATGCAAGTTGCATGACTTGGCACATGACAGGGAATACAAGCAGTGATTTGTTCACTAACAGCAATTCACCATCATACCTATGACTGCACAAATAAACAATATGGGCAATATAACATGTTTAATTGTGTGTAATACAATATAATCTTAGAACTTCAGAGCTGGAAAGGACCCTATGGAGCATCAGGTCCAGCCTCTGTCAAGGAAGCACAGTGGGGAATCGAATGGCCAACCTCTGGCTCTGGAGCCAGATACCTAAACCACTGAACTATCCGGCAGTTGTACAATTAAGGAAGAGGTGAGTTTCAGTTGTACCCTCCCCTTTTTAATTAATATTATCATGAGCGGCCAGTTTGGAGATAAAGATGAGACATAAATCAAATAAATCGAATCAAATCAAATCAGTAAATGATACACACCTCCCTTCGTCTACCATCACTGTACGTGTATGGGGAGCAATAGACTGAGGGGGATGAGATTTCCATACATTGGGAAACTTTAATTTTACAAGATTCTCACTTATGTAGAAAAGGCTCCATATATAGAAGAAGGATTTCCTTTACAGATATCCACTCTCTGCATGAATAGGCCTATTCAGTTCTTTAAAACCCTCTGTTGGAATTTGTGCGTAGAGTATATATACTTTAAACCCTGTGTTAAAAAGGCAGGAAATCCAATTCTTCAAAAATCCTCCAGTTTACGACTGTGGGATATAGCACTTCTGTATCCGTGATTAAAAATGCCACGAAATGGCCCAATATCGCTGCCCAGTATCGTGCCTGTGTTGTCAGCAGGAAAACCTCTCAGGTAAACTCACGTTGCCATGCCCACTCCACAGAATGTAGACTAGAAAGCTATCTTCCAATTTCCAAACCCTTTACTTGGGGTAGGCAACCTGGGAAGAAAAGCAATATCAGACCAAAAACACGACGAACATGTTGTGTGCATGTTTTTCAAAGATGTCCCTTTGCCTTTTGAAGTAAAAAAAAGAAAAGAAAGAAAGCTTGGAGTTGGCAAAGAATGCCACTGGAATCCAAGGTAAAAAAAATCATCTATACTATGAGAAAGAAAGGCAGTGAAGAAAGACAGGGGGGAAAATAACAACTCATTTGAGATGCAGTGTTGGAGGTGAGCTTTACAGATACCATAGACAACCAGGAAGGCAGGAGTTAGGATACCTTATGTATTTGATGCTTCGGAAGATGATCACTTTGTCCTGCATTTGAGTCAGAGCTTGGAAGTTACTAGTTAGAAATAATTACTTACTTGTAATTAGTTCCCATTCCTCATAATTAAGGTATAACTAAGTTCCATTCCAAATGTCACTTAATAAAGTATAATGTAACTTTTGTAATGTAACTTTGGGATTTAGAAAAACTGAAAAAAAAGAGAGAGATCAAAACTGGCAAGTCTACTGTTCCTGGGTAGAGAAGAAATCTCATGCACAACTGTGATTCAAATGTGTGTTTTTGTCGTTGAATGTCCCTAACCATGTTTCATCATTGTAGACAAAAGCAGAAATACAGGCATAGGTTTTCTTGCCATCCGAATTTTTATTGTACTTGTAGAGTGACGAAAAACTTCCTGTCCTTTAAATCTTTTAAAAGGCTGGTGGGGTTGCATTCAAACACAACCTCTAGCTTCATTCTGAAAAAGTATATACATATGTGAGCATGTGATTTGCCTCTACATGTGGATTAAATGTGATCATTTGTGAGTTGAAACTTTGTAGGAGATGAAGTCCTGACCGTGATTCCTGCTTCTGTTTATCCATGCCTCTCATGTCACGTCACACCCACCAGCCTCCAGGAAGCAGCGATCATAAATGTTCTCTTTGGAAGAGGACCCATTAAGACCAAAAATGTGCTTCCATTACATTTGTCACATATATATTATCTGAAGCTTTGGCTTTTAAAAAACAAATGAATTTTTTAATATCAGGTTAGGCAGACCTAGCAAATATTTTTTAAAGAGAGAAAGGGGGGGGGGGGCAAAAAGAGGAAGAAGAATATAATTAGATCTTCAAACATGCAACCTTGCCTGCAAAAGAGGGGGGTGACCTAGAACATTAAACTAAGCTGTGGTTGCATCACAATGTCTTTTACTCCTTGGAGCATGGCTGGCAGCTGCCTGCTTTCAAACAGTTCAGATGTTCTTTGTTACTGGCTCGGGAGAGAACAGCACTCTGTACCCAAAGCCAGCTTAGTCATTTTCTTTGAAGTTACATGAGAATACACAGAGGAGCAAAACTACGCAGTGTCATTTCCTTAAGAGGCAACCTTCCCTGTTTTGGTCGTTCCTTTAGAGATGACATGTAAATCAGACATGACATTGCGTGTGTACTTTACAGATTTCTTGTCACTGCCTTTCTTGTATGGCTCAGGACCCATATCCTCCAGTAATAGTAGTCACAGTTTATTTTCTTGCATGAATTTTTAATCTACCTCTTCCATTTTTTTAAAAAAAGGCAGAATATCTGAAGTATTCTCTCTCCCTCCCCTCATGCCAACCTGTCTGTGGTCCAAGCAAGGGAGCACATCACCCACAAGTGGTACCCTCTCCCAGAATGAGATCTGCCCATACTTGTGAGGTAACATTGGCCTGATATACTGTGATTTGCATTGTACCATCAAAACTCCAACCCAAATATTTTAGAAAAAAATATACCCTAATTTTGAATGTAGCTCTGGTTACAGAGCCAGAGGTTGGGAGCTCATTTCCCCACTGTGCCTCTCTGACAGGGGCTGGATTTGATGATCCATAGGATCCCTTCCAGCTATGCAGTTGTAAGATTGTAACCCTGTGGCAATTAGGCTAGATGGGGTATCATGACTTGTCAATGACTTTCATGCCCATGTGGGCAAATGTATAGAGAAGGACCAGAGCTGACTTAAATAGGCCAAAGCTCACCTCAAAGTCAGTGCAGCACGTGACTGATGATGATTTAAGTCCCCATCTCCTTCTACCCTGCTGATGAACACTTGGACCTTCCTGGTCAAGCTTGAGAACAATGCATGGAAATCGTGATGTATGTGAATGATCTCTCATCAAGAATGATCTTGGTCATTTCATCTTCATGATATACATTACTTTAATTTAGATTAAGAATCTCTTGGCTGTAATAAGGAAGAAGTTATATCCTTATTATCATACTTTGTTTGATCCTTCCTTGATCAACAATGCAAAAGAGCAGGGCAGAATGCAGGAGCAAAGCCAGGAATTTGGGCAAATTGCTGAGATAGATGTAGGGAGGCAGAAGGACTCATCTTATCTCCCCACGTTGTCTGCTCAGTGCTGCCCATGTTTATAATGTGTTTAATAAAGTCTCCCTCAATCATTCTGCATGTCCTCATGATATTGCCTCCCATCAGATGGTGAGAAGTTAATAGCTTCTGCTAAGACAGTCAGATACTTTAAGGATAAAGCTGTCACCTCCCCTTCCCCTTTCCCCTGCTCAGCATTTGGCAGATGTCAGCTGTGGGAGTTGTGCATATGTTCTAGCCCAAGGTTAAACTCCCTCCATTAAGACCTTTGTGAGGCCATGAACTGAGTTACTTGAAAGTAATTGAAACTCAGAGGACATTGAACTAGTTATGTTTGGAGGAATGCTAATGAACTCTGCTTCATTTCCACAGCAGGCAAAGCATTTGAAGCAGTTATTTGGAGAAACCTTCCAGATATATTTTATTTTTCCTTTCATAGGATCTCCTGTGAGGAAGAAACCAATTTAGCTAGAAAGAGAAGCTCAATGAATGTTAATCTGAATTTCAAACTGTAACTTTCCATATATATATATATAGTTATATCTGGATTAGTTTATCATTTTACACATTTACATAGTGAATTAAATTATATCTTGAAAGCTCATAGAATCATAGGATAATTGAGTTGGAAGGAGGCTATAAGGCCATCGAGTCCAACCTCCTGCTCAGTGCAGGAATCTAATCAAAGTAGATCTGACATATGGTTGTCCAATTTTCTCTTGAATGCCTCCAGGGCTGAAGCATTCACCACCTTTCAAGGTAATTGGTTCCATTGTCATACTGCTCTAACAAACCAGACGTTTTTCCTGATATTCAGCTGAAATCTGGTTTCTTATAACTTGAGCCCATTACTGATCTACATTTTGGATTTAAACCTTCACATACCTAATTCTTGTGCATAAAAATAAGACCTCTCCAAAAATTTTCTGCGCTATGAGAGAGCAAGATTCTCCTCCCCCATCTTAATGGGAGTTTTTGCATTTGTGAGAGTGTTTTTTGTAAAAACAAGTCTTCCAAAAATGCCACCTGTCATGTTTTGCTTTGTTTCTCCACCCCGCAACAGCTAGCGGTGAAGGCTTCTGGGAGTTTTAGTCCAAGAACACATGGCAACCCAAGGTTGGGAACCACCTCCCTAGAAGTATGCTGACCAGTACATGCTGGTACCAACCAACCAACCAACCAACCAACCAACCAACCAACCAACCAACCAACCAACCAACCAAAAATGGAAGCAAAAAACAAAGACAAAAACAAACAAACATTAGACAAAGACATTAATGAGGAGGAAAAAGGCACCAGAACTAGAGATGGGAGGACCTTCCCCCAAAAACCAGGCATCCACTTACTACTCACCACATGGTGCACGTGGCTGGAGTCATTGAAAGCATGCCAATCACGGCAGTAGTCCGGCTGGTGCTGCCATGCCTCCCTGCTTGGCTGGCCACTCTGGTGATGTGGCGGGATGATGAGCCTCCCCACTCAGCTACTGCCACAGTTGGTGCGCTCTCAATGATGCAGACTGTGAGTATCGTGTGATGAGTGGTAAGTGGACTCCCAGTTTGAGGGGGGAAGTGTTCAGTCAGACTGGCCACCAGTCTGGCGAGCTTCGTATTTGTCTCTCCTGGGAGACAAATATGAAGCCCCCATATCTAACCATAACTATAAAAACTGGAACATGATAAAATAAAGAGATTGCCACCTGGATGCCTGGGGAACTTTTATGAAGATAATTGCTTACAGGGTACAAGTACTCCATCTCTGAGAGCCCTAACACTGATAATGCCGGCTCTGCAAGACTATGGTAGATACTGTGTTGTTTCATGGACTTTTAACAACCTGAAGCATTGGATGGGTTGTTCTTACTCTTTTTGATGAGTTAGCCAGTCCTTCTGTGCTCTCTCTCTCTCTCTCTCTGTGTGTGTGTGTGCTTTGATTTTCAAAGGAAAAAGATATTAGCTTTGTGCAAAGACATATTTTTTTTCAAATTGCCAAGATTTTGACAGGAAAAAAAGCATGTTATGTTTCATTCTCACTGGAGACAAGGTAGGTCTCAGAACTGGAAAATTCCTCATGGAGGTGCTTCTGTGTGTAGGACAGCCTAAATGAGGAATTTATCAGGCATTTATCCTTCACATCCTGAGCCTAGATGGACTAATAGTTAGGCCTGCTATAAGACAGCTTGACATGTTCTGTTCTTAAAGTGTCAATATTCTTGGTAACGTCCCTGACTTCAGCACTGGAAAAGTTACTTTTCTACAGTCAGCTTTGGAACACCTTGAAAGGAAAAGCACAAATGTAGGAGATCAGCATTGGAAATCAAGTCAAGATATGACATTTGTTGTAGGCCATCCCCTTCCTCTCCCCTCCGCCCCGGAAAATACATATGTATATATTCCATTTTACCCAGCACTGACTGTGAATTAGCCGAAATGCTGTTGGACTATACCTGGTTAAAGAGCTGGCTCATTCTAAATGAAACAGTGACATAGAAAAAAAAAATCCAGTAGTCTAAACTTCAGGCAATAGTTTTAAGCCATCATCTATCACGGCAACATATTTATAGCACAGAGGCAAACCATATAACTAGTCATAGCAACACCCACCTACAGTATCTAATTTTTTAAGACATTTCCTGAAGGGATTCATGACTGAGAAATATAGCTGTGACTGACAATGCCTAGCTGTTAAGTACCACTGCTTCTTTGTTTAATATTATTTTACTTTCTCCTTCTCAGTTCCCCAGGGCAAATTTCTGTCAGTATTGCGTGCCTTTAAGCTGGTATTCCCAATGAAGCTTTTAGCAATCTGTTTGAAATTTTCCTAATTATAATTATTACAATAAACCTCCTAATCATCATCATCTTAGAACTGCAGAGCTGGAAGGGACCCTATGGATCATCAAGCCCAGCCCCTGTCAAGGAGGCACCGTGGGGAATCGAACTCCCAACCTCTGGCTCCACAGCCAGAGACCTAAACAACCTGAACTATCTAGCAGTTTGTAACACACACACACACACACACACACACACACACACACACACACACACACACACACACACACACACACACATATGTGTATATTTACATATAGATATTTGATGAATGCAAATAAAGCAATCATAATCTTTATTCAAATATT
Organism: Intellagama lesueurii; assembly: GCA_037013535.1. Classification (NCBI taxonomy): domain Eukaryota; kingdom Metazoa; phylum Chordata; class Lepidosauria; order Squamata; family Agamidae; genus Intellagama; species Intellagama lesueurii. The sequence continues at coordinate 21,626,801 of JBAJHW010000005.1, forward strand.
TATTTACAGATGTTTTGAAAAACAATGTTTTAATTGATGGATTTAAGCATCAGCCTTGCAGCTGCAGTTTATGCATAATAACTCCCACAATGTACTGTTTCAGTGTTGTGGGTGTCATCTCAATGCTTCGCCTGAGACTTTGCAGCTTAGCTAGGCCTAGCTCCATTCCAGTGCTAGCTGGAAACTTTTTTCCTGAGGAGGAAACTAGATAGAGCTAGGTCTAGCTAATCCTCAGAGCTTTCTAATCTAGGCCTTTCTCTCAGGTGCATCACAGATTTCTATAAGGTAGGTAGAACTCCCAGAATGAGAATACTCATCAGAAGAGTATTCATCATCAGTTAAGAGTACAGTGGTGCCTCGCAAGACGAATGCCTCGCAAGACAAAAAACTCACAAGAGGAAAGGGTCTTGAGAGATTTTTCGTGCCTCGCAAGACGGGCCGTCTTGCGATATTTTTCGTCTTGCGAGGCGGGTTTCCCATAGGAATGCATTGAAATTTAATTAATGCGTTCCTATGGGAAAAAAAAAGTCAGTACCCCCCCAAAAAAGTCAGCAAAAAGTCACTTACCAGGTAGAGTAGACTGAGTCCAGCTCCTCACAGTGCATTTGTAGCCCCAGAACAGCCGGAAAAAGAGTGCCAAACAGCGAGCAACCAGCAGGGAGCCGGCAGCCATTTTGTGTTAGTCTCCCTCCTGGCCCCCCTCTCCCCGCCTCTCAGCTGATCGGCGCTGGGTCTGAGAGGCTTTTTCCCTGATAGGCAAGCCTCAGGAAGCCTGTTAGACCCAGCGCCGATCAGCTGAGAGGCGGGGAGAGGGGGGGTAGCTGATCCGCGCTGGGTCTAACAGGCTTCCTGAGGCTTGCCTAGCAGGGAAAAAGCCTCTCAGACCCAGCGCCGATCAGCTGAGAGGCGGGGAGAGGGGGGCCAGGAGGGAGACTAACACAAAATGGCTGCCGGCTCCCTGCTGGTTGCTGAATCTCCGCTGTTTGGCACTCTTTTTCCGGCTGTTCTGGGGCTACAAACGCACTGTGAGGAGCTGGACTCAGTCTACTCTACCTGGTAAGTGACTTTTTGCTGACTTTTTTTTGGGTTTCTGACTTTTTTTTCCCCATAGGAACGCATTAATTAAATTTCAATGCATTCCTATGGGAAAACGCGCTTCGCAAGACGAAATTTTCGCTAGACGGCATTAACCGTGGAACGGATTAATTTCGTCTTGCGAGGCACCACTGTATTCATCATCAGAAAATCCCAAACAACCTATTGCTACTAGGTAGATCTTGACAAGACTTCTGCCTGAAACCTTATAAAGCTGCTGTCAGTCAGTATTGATGATACTTGGCTAGATAAATCAATGTTTTGACTTGATACACAACAGCTTCCTACATAATGATGCATTTAGCTCCCACAACAATCCACAGTTAAACCTTATGTGCCTCCATCTCTGCTTGTGGCTTCTTGCTCTTAAATGAAATCAGACCATTTTAATTTCAGGTTGGACAGTAATTTAACATTATCGATAACTAAGCTGCATTGTTGACAGGGGTTGGAGGCAATATATACAGTTTTTTTTGCTTCCATATAGAATGCCAAGAGAACTTGCCTGAAATCCAATCTTTGTGTTCCACCCTTTTCTTCTTCCCCTACTTTGTATGTAGTTGGTTACCCAGAAGCTAAACTGCAGGAATTTTTTTAATCAACCTTAGTCAGTTGATTCTCACTCTAATGCAAATAACCACTCAAGAGAAACCATGTTAATAGGGTCAGAGATTAGAACTGTGGCCGTGAAAACGAAAAACACTTTTAAAAAATGGGAAGGAAAGAGAAGAAGAAACAACATGGCATAGGAAGAAGGGTTGAAGCAAGATAAAATATACTGACTAGGTCTCCCTGATTTGAAATTCTATGAAGGGGTTTAATGACTTTTTAATTCAATTTAAAATATTTTTACCCCACCTTTCTCCTTAAAAGGATCTAAAATGGCTTACAACAATTAACAGGCAATGTTTAAAAGTTAAAAACAGTAAGTCTACAAATATTTAAAAAGGTATTAAACAAGTGTTATATTAAAAACAGTAAATAAATCAATACTAAAAACACATTTAAAAGCAACAGAGCACAACAATCCATTTTTTAAAAAAGCCCTCCGAGAACACCAGTCACTAAGGAAAATCTTGCTTGAAGAGAAAAATCTTTGCCTGCCTGGGGAAGGTCAGCAAAGATGGGGCCAGCCTAGCTTCCTGTGGGAGGGAGTTTTAAAGTCTGAGAGCAGCAACAGAGAAGGCCCTCTCTCTCGTGTCCCCACGGAGCGTGCCTGTGGTGGTGGGACCAAGAGAAAGGCCAACATGATTATCTTAATGCCCGAGCAGGCTCATAGAGGGAACTGTGATCCAACCTACTTTCTTTAGTCCCTGGTTTTGGAGCTGGTATATAATATTGGCATCAGAATCATCAGGAAATTTTGGCTCACAGAGGGGCAAGTGGACTTGAGACTGGAGGGTACATAGGTCATGGGTTACTGTCTCCCCCCCCCCCCATGGGTGACTGAAATTATGCAAAATTTGGTGGTATTCCAAATTTTGCATAATTTGAATCCAAAAATTCATTCATTGAATTTTGTCCCATATCAACATTTTGAGGGAAGCAAAGTAATAATAAGACTGCTGACATTTCTTTGGCAGGTTAGGTGTCTGCATATCTATTTATTTGTTTGTTTTTATGGAAAATCTGTGACGTTGATGATGATTATTTCTGTGCTTTGTATTCATATGCCGCTCCTAGGATATTAAGTAGTTTGTCAGCTTATGAATTTTTAAAGCCCAACAAGCAAACAAAGTAGTCACCCAGATAATATATAGGCTATTATGCTAGAAAAAAGCATGCATAAGCAAAGGGCTGTGATGTTATGCGGATAAGTTTCAATATTTTTGTTCCTCTCCATCCCTGGATTTGTGACATTATTTGAGCATCTTTTCATCTTCATTAAAAATGTCCCGGAAAGAAGGGTACCCAAGGCTAGATGGGGGGGGGGACTTTGCCCCCCCCCAAAAAAAAATGTGTAACCTAGACTATCACTGTCCAAACATCAGTCATTTCCCCCTTAATCCTAACAGTGAAATAGTGCTGACAGGAGGGAAATGGTTCATTTGAAATGTGGTGCTGGAGGAGAGCTTTATGGATACCTTGGACTACCAGAAAGACAAACAAGTGGGTCCTAGAGCAAATCAAGCCTGATCTATCTCAGAAGGCAAAGATGACAAAACTGAGGCTGTCATACTTTGGGTACATCATAAGAAGGCAGGATTCTCTGGAAAAGACAGTAATGCTGGGAAAAGTGGAAGGCAGCAGGAAAAGAGAAAGACCAAATATTTGATGGATTGACTCTCTAAATGAAACCACAGCCTTGAGTTTACAAAAGCTGATCGGGGTTTTTGAGGACAGGGCATTTTGGAAATTGGTCATTTGTAGAGTAGCCGTAAGTTGGAATCTACTTGCTGGCATGTAACAACGACAAAGTTTAATGAACCCAAAGGAGTGAAAAAAATAAATTTAAAAAATTTATTAGAAAGCCTATCTAAACAGTGACAGCCTACAAAGCCTGAAAAGGATACGAAACCTCTGTTGAATTCTTCTACCCTAGGAAGTGACTCTTCGCTCTACCCCATGGTCATCCCAGGCTTATGCAAATACCCTAGTTTGGTCAGTTTTTCCACATTTATCCGAAGACACTGTATATGCCTGTTTCTCAAGTCATAGGTAAGGCAGCAACTGTCAAATGAGGGCTTGAGATGGGAATGCAGTGTCAGTAATAATGAAAGACTGTCAGTGTCAGAGTGGATTTCCACCCTAAACTGAGAGCTTCTTTCCTCTTTCCTGGTGAGTGTAACCAGTAGCTACCGTAGCTTAAATGGGTGGAGTTACTCCAGGAGTCAGACCAAATAAAGTATGCAATTCTAAAACAAGGATGGCATATTCCGGGGAAAGCAATATGTCTGAAAGGAGAGGTTCCTGTTCATTCTTGAGGCTCTCCACATGCTCGAAAATCTTGATTTTCCACAGTTCTAGCTCATGTGAAGAGTCTCCAAGCAAATGGGAATCTCTTCTTTTCAAGTGCATCGCTTACTGTATGAAGGAAGCAGTGATGGAGGAAGGTGAACTCGAATATATTCCCATTACTCACAATTATGGGCACACCTTGAGAAGCCACAATCAAAATGATTTAATCTCTATTTGGGCTATTTTCTGAGTTGGCAAATGAAGTTCAGCCCATCATGTGCCCATTTCATACCTAACTGAGGTGTTGTGCGTAGGGTTTACACCAGAAGGCCCATGTCCTGGCACTGCTGTGGACTGACTTACAACTGTTAGACTACATCGGGGTGGGCAATTAATTTCTATAGGGGGCCACATGAAAAATCTGAACTGTGTTCGGGGGCCGAACCAACTTTACTTAAAAATAAAATGAAACAGTGATGTTATGATTGTTTTTATTTTAAACTTGTTAATCTTCACAAATACTAAAGAGGTTTTTTGCGGTATGTTAAAGATAAGCAACTGGCGGCGGGCCGGACAGGAGCGGCTCGCGGGCCGTGTGTGGCCCGCGGGCCGCACTTTGCCCAGGTCTGGACTTCATCCTAGTAGCTTTGCCCAGGTCTGGACTACATCCTAGTTTGTGGTTATATTGCTGACTGCAGCACCAATATCAGTTCAGGGGAGAAAAGTCTCTTTTTAGGTATATCTTGACATTCTATGATATCATCTTTTTTTAAAAAAATACACTGCCTGAAATCTAAAGCACAAGAAAAAAACTTCAAGTATAGTTCACTGTACTCTCTGGGCAGGTGATTCTGGCACTTTCAGCCAGGCTTAGCCAGCCTTGACATCTCAATGAAATATGGAATAAGATGAATCCTTCACACACCCTCTAATGGCTGCAGAAGAACCAAGTTCAACAAGCCCAGTGGCTCTGCTTGTAATTTCCACAGTGTTAACAAACAGCATAAATAGGCCAGCTTCCTTGATAGGTGTGAAATCTGCTGGCAGTTTGAAACACGAGAGAGTGGTTTTGGAGATGCAAAGAGAAAATGTGATGGTTTTTTTTTTCTTTCCTGCTCTTTAATTTTAAGTAGGGTTAGCAGCAACTTTCAGTTCATTAAGCCCTTTCAATTGTGCTGCTTATATACCACCCCATTGCACTTAAAGCACTCTCTGAACAATTTACAATTTAATTACGCAGGCTACACATTGCCCTCCTCCAATTTACCAACCTCAGAAGGATGGCAGGCTGAGTCAACCTCGAACCGGCTACCTGAGCCTGGTGGGATTAAACTTGGGTCATGAGCAGAGTCTTGTCTGCAGTACTGCACTTTAACCATCACACCACGAAAAGTGGATGGGAGATGCTGTCTTAGACGAGGCATCTCCCTTTCGGAAGAGGTAGTACCTCTTCTAACATAATGGCTGGTGTGACATGCCTACGTCTTTATTTGTTACATTGCTTTTCCTTCAGTGAATTTGAGGCAGCACACATAGCACCCCTTCTCCCCTTTTTATCCATACACCAATCCTGTACAGTGGGTCAGGCTGAAAAAAAAACATGAGTGGCTCAAGAATAACAAGTGAGATCCATAGCTTGGTGAAGATGAGAACCTGCATCCTTCAAGCCCCAGTGTGACACTAACCATTATACCACACTGGTTCTCATATATGTGCACCCTATTAAAAACAATGCCCCTTTTTCAAAACTATTCTTTATGGCACATGGACATCAGCCAATTTGATCAATTCCTTAATTAATGAACACTTGTTTACCTATTAAGATTGCCGCATTTAGGTGGAAGTCCCTGTATGGCCAGCAGCACCATTTATAATGGTAACTGCTATACATGCTATTCTTGATCCTCAAAATCAAGCACTTTTGTTCATGGCTTAACCATCTCTAGGACTGATCATTGCATAAGGTTTGATGTAAGGCAAATGCTGGTAATCGTTCAGAAGTTAATTGATCCTACTTTGATGGAGCATATTGATTTAATAAGTCTGTGATCTTAGCATAATTTTTAGAAAAAATAGATATGTATGTTGCTTCAGAGGGTTGGAAGGATGGAGCAGAAATGGTTCTGAAGCCATTATTTTAATTAGCACACAAAAAGGCAGAATCAGATCATTTCCCAATTTAAATCACAAGAATCTAGAGCTTGGAAATATTAAAAGTTACCTTTCCAAGCTCTGCAGTAATCTACAGTTAAATGTTCTTAGATACTAGGTAGGGATTTACATCCTTATGCTACACCCGTACAGTGGAGGCTGATCCATTAGGGGAAGTGAGGCACAGCCCTACCTGAAGCTCAGCCTACTGCCAACCAGATTGTGCTTTGGAGCTACCTTCAGGGAGCCCCATTAAAGGTAAAACCTTATAGCTCTTAATATGCATTTACATGTAATTGCAATTCTGTGCCTACAGTTGGTTCCCAGTCCCTGAAATACCTTGTAGCCCCATTGATAAACATAGAAGCTTTAATTGCCCGTAGCTGTGAATGCGGTTGAATTGGTGCTTCTGTCAAAAGGACAAAGGTAGAATAATAATAATAAGAAAAGCCCCATCCTTGAAAGATTGTCAGAGGATGGACAGGATCTGTTCTTGATCATCCCAGAATGCAGGACACACAATAATGGTCTCAAGTTAGAGGAAACCATGTTTTGATTGAATATCAAGAAACATTTCCTAACTGTTACAGTAGTATGAGAATGGAACCAATTACCTTGGACGGTGTTGAGCGCTCCAATACTGGAGGTATCAAGAGATTTGTTTCTCTCTTGCTATATCTGGCAGTGTGTGGGGTTAGTGTGATTTTTATTCATTTTGAGACTGGGAGAGTAGATTCCCTTCCTCACGATTCTGTACCTGGAGTCTGCTCAATGGGGGAAGTGTTGCTCCCACAGTTTACTGGAGTTTATTCCTGGAAAAAATATACATACCGTTGTAGTTCCCCATATACTTAACATTTGTGTTTTTCTCTCCTCCCACTCTTTTCTTTTGGGGGAGGGGAGAAGTAAGCCTTTTATGAAAGCCTTGACTCTCAACCTTGAATTCTTTCCAAAATATGTTGAAATTATTCACAGGAACTTGCAGTAATGCTTGCTTGTCTATTCATGTTTCTTCCTCTGTTGTTCTTCGGCAGGGGGCAGAGCATCTCACCTAATGATCAGTCTTTGGGGGTACATTCTTTAATGAGTACGGGATGATGGGGCAGGATCCAGGCGTAGAAAGTAGCTGCAGTGGTGTCTGAGGAAGGACCTGGGGCAAGAGGGTGGTTGGAGCAAGATCTAAGGGTGGAAAGCAGTGAGATGGTGAAAGCTGTAGTCCAAAAAAAGGTAACTTTTCCAAGTTGTGCCTCTTTTAAATCAGGATCACAGCAGAGGCATCTTTATACTCCTGCTAGCAGGAGTTACGGTCTGGATCAGCCCCTCTGCTCCTGAACAAAAGAATATGAAAAGAGCCAAACTAGATCAGATGCATGTTCTATCCAGTCCAGTTTTCTGTTCACACTGTAGCCAATCCGTTGCTTATGGAGATCTCACTGGTAGGACATGAGTGCAACCACACCATCTATCTCATGTTCCATAGCAACTGATGTGGGAGGTGGCAGCTCTTCTCGCTAGCAATCACTGATTGTCCCATTCTAGATGATTGTGCGTAATCCTTGTTTGAAGCCATCCAGGTTGACAGCCATCTCTACATCTTGTGGTAGTGAACTATACACCATTCACTATACACCACAGTTTAGCTATACACTGATTGATAAAGCACTTTATTTGATCTGTTTCCCCTCAGTTTCCCCACTCATCCATTATGATCCAGTAGATGGCCACATAGGCCAGTATGATAGCAGAAGGTGAAAACTTTCTCCCTGTCTACTTTTCTCTCTGCACCGTGTGCCATTTGGTACAGATCCATCATGTTCCTCTTTACTTTCCCTTTTTTCCAAAGCTAAAAAGACTCCAATGTTGTAACCACAGGGAGCCGCTTCAATCTCTTGATCTCCTTGGTTGTCCTCTTTGTGCTTGTTATTAACTTTTCAAATGGCACTTATGCCATTTTAGATTGCGTGGATGGCAACTCATCCCTCTTGGCCCTCAGTGGTTTGCCTAGAAGATTACTCTTTGTGCTGACACCTGGACAGGTGAATAGATGTTCTTCTTCAGTCTTTCACCAGTCTCTCCAGGAGGGGGAACAACAGCCAAAGATGATGTGCTTTTTGTTTTCGTTCATCACCTGCAATAGCTCTGAGATTAGGTGTATAATTAAGGCCGTTTCACGGTGAGTGATTTGCTCCTTCTACCCTTCATGCAATTGCAAGTCTATTGATATGTTCCCCATCATCACAACCTTTCACATTGTCTTTGGAAGAATTAAGCCACTGCAGTGCTCAATGCAAGGAAATGATCTGGAACTCCTCAGGGGGAAAAAAAAAAGCCCATCAATTAGGATAAGCGTTCTAAGCAATCCTGCGCCAACATGATCCCAAGGAGGAGAGATTATACTGTTCTAGGAGAATGGATGTGCAAAGATAGGAAATGTTGCTTTTCGGGGACTGCAGCTCCATCCAGATATACCAGGAGTCATAGTCCCAAAAAACTAAAGTTCCCCATATTGATCCTATATAGGCCCTCAGCTTTTGAAAGCCCAAAGAATCCAAACTTGATGCAATGCCCCTGGAAACAATGCCATTGACAACCAGTTGGATGCCATTGACAGTTCCCCCGTGTGCACACACAAAGGGAGCCAGCCACTGCAAAACCATGGGGACATACCTGCAGCTGGGCACATGCTGCATCACATTGCACTTGCAAAATGCAGAGCTAGGAAAAGCTGTCTTAAAAAAAAAAAAAACCTCAAGAGATCTTCCTGCTGGCATGATTAGGGATTCTGGGAGTTGGGAATCCAGGGGATTCTGGCAGCTATCTAAAATAGCTGATTGTAAAAAAAAAAAGGAACCTCATGGGGCAGTGAATAAACTGCAGTACTGCAGTCAAGACTCTGCTCAAAACCTGAGTTCGATCCTGATGGGCTCTGGTAGCCATCTCAAGGTTGACTCAACCTTCCATCCTTCTGAGGCTGGTAAATTGAGTACCCAGCTCACTGGCAGGGGCAATGTGTAGCCTGTATAACTAAACTGTAAACTGCCCAGAGAGTCCTTTAAGTGTTATGGGGCAGTATATGAGCAGCACATTTTCCTTTTCCAAGATCTGGTATGAAAGCATTGCATCACCTGCTCCATCCTCTCCCAATTCAGAACTAACAAGGACTCAAATTCAGCCAATCCCAAAATGTCCCTATAGGTGAAGGTTTGAATCCTCTTATGCGACTCACAAGCGTGGCTTTTAAGGATGGTACAAAAGGGGGCAGGAAAGGGAATGAGCACCTCAGTGCCTGCATAGCTCCCTATACTTGCAGAGAATACATTGTCTTCCTGGGACAATGACTCACGATCATGAACCATTCAGAGACTAAAAGATTCCTTTGCCAGGCAGTCAAGGAGAGACCCTGGACCCACCACGAAAGCAGGCAGAAACACACTAGAAAGCAGCACCCTCTGCTGAACCACATCCAGAGCCTGCAAAAGGTAATTTATTTAGACTAGAGTGTTCTGCTGCCTGGATAGCTCAGTGGTTGGGGTTTGGGAGTGCAATTCCTCACTTTGCTTCCTATCAGTACAGCCAGCCTGTATGGCCCTGGGCAAGCTGCACAGTCCCAGGTAGAGATGGGTACAAACCTGAAAAAAAGGTGGTTCATGATGGTTTGTGATTTGTGTTTGGCCATGAATCACAAATCTCGAACCAACCAGAAAACTGAACCACAAACCAGTTTGGGTTTTGGTGTTTGGATTGTGCCTGGTGGGGGGGGCATACCTTCTGTGGTTGTGCCACTGGTGCACTGCCACCGCCAGGCTGATAGATGTGTGCATGTGCAGAGACAACACGCCCAGAGGCAGTGGGAAGGGGTTGGGGGGGCATCCATTTTGCCAAAACGAAGCACAGGACAGAAAAAGTTTGGCTCTTCATTTCATTTTGGCACAAGCCGAGCCATCCTGATTTGTAGCTTTTATTTCAGTTTATAGTTTAATTCATGCCCATCTCTAGTCCCAGGGTGCCCCTAGAAGGAGGGAATGGTAAACTACCTCTGAGTATTTCCTCCCTGGAAAACCCTGAAAAGGGTCACCAGAACTCAAAATTAAGTTGATGGCACATGGTTAGAGTTCTCAGGTTCAACAGGCACGCTGGGAAATTCTGGGAGCTGCAGAACAGAAAAGTATATTTTCCAAGGTCTATTCATCAAATCAAACTCAAGTCTAGAAAGACCTTGCTATTCATATTCCTTGACAGGTAAAGGTAAAGGTTTCTTGACAGATTATCATGGAATATGCTGATGGGCATTTCTGTTGCTATTGCTCCTTTCATGCGAACCCCAAACTGGAAAAGTCAGTGTTTTGCTTCTAAGAGACTGTTTCCGTGTGCCACGCTAGGCACACCGACATCCCTCCCAGAGGTCCATTTAGCAACACAAGCCATCTCGGTGCAGACTCTGAGCGGAGCTAAGCAAGCAGCGCAGTCACAAGATGCCTTATTGCCCCTGCCTGCTATCCACCCTGACTCTCCAGAGAACAAGCGAACAAAAACTGTGAGAGTAAATTGCAAAGGAACCCATGCAGCTTTATGACACACTTCATTGGCAAGGAGCTGGCCCACTGCCATGTCTCTTTGCCAGGGAGGGAAGCGCAGGTGAATACAGATTAGACGTGTAGCCCAGCAAAAGATGCATGGGCAGCATTAGGGAAATGACACTTGGAGCTGAACATAATAAAAAGCCTCTCACCAGGGAAGCTGGCTGGCTGGGCAGCTTTATGAAATGCTATTACCATGCAGTTTATTCCGCTCATTTCAGTGGATGTGTAAGATTTGCTAGTCTGTCATCTTTCCGCCACCTCCTCTCCTCCTGGTTCTAAACTGTTGGAGACTACAGACACGTCTGAAGATGAGGAGCACAGGAAAGGGTACATGTGTTTGCAGGGATTAGAGGACATGAATAGTTTGCATCAGAAGCTTGCTTGATCTAGCGTACTCATATTTAGCAATACGTTTACATAGAAATCAGCCTACAAGGGTTGGCCCCAGATTTGAGGATGCTTTTGGATATATTAACCCGATATGTCCAGAGCTTGAAAAGGGTAATAGACTGGACACTGTGCTGCTTCATGGTTCTGGGAATCATATAAAGAGCTGTAGAATTAGGAGAGAGCTGGCTGGCTAGCTAAATGAGTTGGGTATCTAAGCTGTGGAGCCAGAGTTGGGAGTTCAATTTCCCACTCTACCTCCAGGAAAAAGAGCCAGCCTGTGTGGCCTTGGGCAAGCTGTACAGTCCCCAAAAGAAGAGGATGATAAACCACTTCTGAGTATTATCTGCCTGGAAACCCCTGAAAAGGGTCGCTATAAGTCAGAATTTATTTGACAGCACATGATTATTATTAACATAGAATTAGGAGTGTTCCTGCTGGCTGCACTTCTAATTTTCAACACTCACCTGAACGTCTGAACAATCCAACATGTAGAGACTGGAAAAGTTATTTTTGGGGCTAAAACCTCCAAAGTCGTTGAGTTTGGGGTTTTTTTTTTTTTTTTTAAAAAACACTCTTCCATGCTCTAGTTGCATGTTGTATTTGTGTAGGGCTTCTCTATCCAGACAAAGCTTGTGCACTTACCTGTTTGTTCCTGTAGGTTCTCTTCAAATAAAAACATGAGATGGGGAATCATTATCTATGAATGAAATCCAGTTCTTTCACTTCACTGTCTGTTTTTTCTTGTCTTCGCTTAAAGAATAATCTTTCTTCTAGTGGAAGACTCTTGTGACTAATCCTACTCCTATACCTGGTGTTTAGGGTAGCAGGCAGTTGTGTCATGGTTTAGATTGCATTGCCCATCTACACATGAAGGCTTCATCTAAAAACAAAGGAAGCAGAGCTGTAACAAGCAAGTTCAATATTTGAGCTAGTGTTACCTCTTATCCCTCCCAAGAAAAAGGAGGAGAAAAATGTGGTATTCTTCCTGCAAAGAAAGAGAACATTTATGGTTTCAAATAAAGGGAAAGTGAATAGGGCCACATGCACCACTAGCTTCATAACTAGATTTTGGTGCCCTCTAAAATGTGGTGCCCAGTTGCCTTGTCCTTGTTACAGCCCTGAAAAGAAACGTTTCACCCACTTCACAATATGAGGCATTTTGTGTGGTTGACTGAAATTCATACGATTAATTAAATGTCTAAGCTTCTTCTGCCAATTTGGGCTGCCAGTCTGACCAGGTCCTCATAGACCTCAGGCCTGCGGGTGTTAACACTTCAAGAAGCCCAGAAAATATTAAGTAGAACTTGGGCCTTCTCAGCAGTGGCCCCCTCCTTATGGAAGACTCTCCTGCAGGAGTTATGACAGGCACCCTCCCTTCATACCTTTAGAAAGCTGTAGAAAAGAGCTTTTTTAGAGCAGCTTTTAGGAAGGCTCTCCCCGGTTAATTGGGACAGAGAAGGAAGGAGAGGAATATTGTATTGCATGATGTGAAAGTGTTATTTTGCTGCCTGCTTTGGTTTGTTTGTCTATTTGTAGGATGGTTAATTGCTTTATAATAAACTCATAATTTATGTACTCTTCAGACTAAGCAATTTCACTAGATGAGCAGTATATAAACAAACAAATGAATAAACAAACGAACAAATGGATGGATGGATGGATGGATGGATGGATGACAAGTAATATATCAATCCCTCATTAAAACATAGTGGGGAATCTTAAATTGGATTGGTTAAAACTGCTGAATAACTCAGTGGGTTAGATATCTGGTTGGGAGTTCGATTCCCAACCCTGGCTCCCTGACAGGGGTTGAACTTGATGATCCATAGGGTCCCTTCCAACTCTGCAGTTCTAAGATGATTATATATTATTAGATGACTTAATATATATTATAAATGATGACGTGCAAAATAGTGTCAGAGCTACCTGTCATTGTTCAGATTTAAAACAGCTTGTTAATTGCCTTCATGATGCAAATGGAGTGATTTTTTACTTCGTCCCTAATAAGCAGCTATGGTGTACATATGTCTTCAAACAGAATGCACTAGCCTTTAACATAGGGTTCAAAGGGAGTCTGATGCTAAAGCTTTTGAAGCCTATGTAGACTTGAAGCTAAAATTAGACTTAAAAGAAATTTGCATACTGTTCGAGTTTCAAGTCAGTTTTCAAAAAGTAAACTATAGCCATATATTCAGACATAATATGCAAAATGCTGTACTGCTTTATTTTTCCATAATCAAGAACAAAAAAGGCATAAATGGTAGCTCCAGTGTTATTTATTTATTTATAATATTTTTTACCCCGCCTTTATCCTAAGAAGGGACTCAAGGCGGCTCACATCATTAAAACACAATATTAACACTAAAAATAATGAATTATTCAGTATTAATTAATTAATAACATTATATGAAGAATGTTAGGTTAAGTATTACTGAAACAGATTTAGAAGCAACAAAATGCAAACCATCCCATTTTAAACCAATTATTAATTTAGGGATGCTGCAGTTCTCACTCTGAATCCTGCCACTTTCTGAAAACTGGAGGTTTCTACTTCTGCCCTTTATCCAAATAGACAATGTATCGTGGAAAATGTGGGAAGGTAGTTCTATTTTTTTAAAAAAATATATCCCCTCTTCTGGTGGAATACATCTGAGTCTGGATTATGTTTCCCATGGGCCACCTGAGCTGCACACCTACACATTATGTGGTGCGGATTTATGAATGAGATCTTGTAATAGACAGGAGCTTCCTCTTTTAGGAGAGATTAAACAGCAAGTCACTTGCTTTTATTAGTCATTGTGGTTTACCCAGCTAGAAACGGGATGGGAGAATACTGTTTGTTCTGCACAGGGAATCTGAAGTTTTTTGTTGCTCTTGACCGTTCACTTTGTTTATTCATGCAAAGAACAACCATAGCAAAGCCTATATCAGTCACTTATATAAAAACAACAACAGGAGAACTACAGATATTAGGTAATCTAAATGCATACAGTCACCAGGCAGAGTTTTAGGAGCAGGATGGAAAATACGGTTGGTTGAAAATATTTTGGTGCCTGTGATGGAAAATCCAAATTATGCCTCTATTGGGAAGTCCACATCTGGTTTATTGTTCCTTATTAAGTACATCTGTACATCTCATCTTTCCTCCAGTGAGAGCAAGACAGTGTACATAGTTTTCTACCTTTCCACTTTATATTCATAATGATCTGTTAGGTAGGTCAGGGTGAGAGAAATTGGGCCAGGGTGTCAGGCGTTTCACATTCCAGTCTAACATTCCAACCACTACACCACGCTGCATCTCCCCCAAAGAAGTAAGAGCCCATATTATGCTATAACTGTAATAATTGACTGCTTAAAAAGCTGTGTATTTAAGTGTGTTCTATTTCCATCCAGTGGTGTATTGCGAGTTGCCAATATCTGGGGCAAGGCAAGAATAGTGGGTGGGGTGACAGAGTGAGGCCTGCCGGCGATTGGCTGGAGCAGAGCTGCACATGCTGGTGGCTCTGTTTGGACCGGTGGCCATGGCAGTCTGTGATTGGCTCTGAGGGTGGGCGTGGCCAGGTGCTGCTGCTGGCAGGGAGCGAAGCAGAAGGGGGTGCTGTCTCCGGCACCTCCAGTGCCCCTGCCAGACCAACAGCAAACTGGACACTGACCTGGAGGAGGAGGAGGTACAGGACCAGCAGCAGGCAGCAGCAAAAGCCGGAGCAGGAAGAGGAGGAGGAAGAAGAAGGGTCACTCAAGGAGAAAGCCAGAGGAGGAAGACGATGCAGCAAAATGGGAGGGGAGGGGGTGCCCTCACCGGGGTTGGCCTGGCTGTTGCTTCTGGAGTTACCACCGGAACTGCTGACACCATCTGGCGCTGCTTTTGAAATTTTTCACGCCTTAAAAATTTTGCACCCAGGGCAACTGCCCTTGTGTCCCCCCACTCTATGCCATTGTTTCCATCCCCTTCCACCCTTGACATTGCTTTCAGAGGAACCCCTTCAGGCATGATGAGTGTGGGTGAGAGCATTATGGGGGTGGAGGCAATCCCTGCTTCTCCATTGCTGTGCCTATTATCCATACCCACTGGCAAGTCATGCATTGGGCATCTTTCTGCCTGGCCCAGTCCTCTCTGTGGAAGCATATTCTGGGCCAAGCAGGACTGCTCGTTTCAGAGAAACTTTACCCATTGGGATGCAAGTACAGCATGCTCTTCTAAACCTTCATTTTGAAAACCCCATATAAAACGATGGTACATACAATTGCTTTTTAAAAATATGCATCTAAAAATCAGAGGCCGGATTTCCTTTTACCTTGTGCCAACCAACATAAAGGCGGCAGCATCCAGCTTAAAGTGAATTGCTGCTAGTTATCAAATCTTGTATTTCTTGTTGCACACCAAGTTATAAGATGGCTGTACAATGAAAAATACAAGTGCTTATTTCTTAACCTGCAGCAATTCATCACTGAAATTTACACCACTAGGATTTACTCCCAGCTGGGAGATGCTGGGAGTCATATCTCCAAAAAGTAACTTTTCCTGAGTTCTATTGTGAAGATAATAACTGTATTCTAATCCATGTGTTTGACCAGATGCTGTTGTCACTTCCCAAGAACTGCTTGTTAAATGACACAAAGCTGATTATCAATGTTTCTATCTCTTGCATTTCCATTCCTCTTCATCCTCATTCCATCCAGTTGTGTATTTATATACAGTATGTATACATGCATTTGATTTATATGCTATCCCATTAGTTGCAAGCACTACTCTGGGTGGTTTACAGGATTAAAACTAAAATCCTCAAAACCCCACAAAAACAAAAATTCAGAACCAGTATGGTGATTCACAAATAGTAATTCAATGATACATAACCCTAAAAACCTATAATTAGTGTGTGTTGGGGCAGGGGTGACAGCTTCCAGAATTATTAAAGGCAGCTTTAAATAATTCCATCTTTACCCATTTCTTAAAGATAAGGAAGGAAGGAGCCCAACCTATCTCTGTCACTATTTAATTCCAGAAGCTAGGGGTCACAACCACAAAGGGACACTTCCTTGTGTTTGCCTTTTTGGCCTCTGTTAGTGCGACCACTTTTAACAGCATGTATTGAGAGGAGAGACTGTGCATTAATATCTGCTTATTCTAACATCCCATGCATCTGACAAAGTGCATTGAAGTCGATAAAACTTACTAGGTACCATGATTCTTTGTTGTGTTTGGCCAGGAAGTGCAAATGATGTAAATTCACTTAAATATATTAACAAAGAGAAATTCTCTTACTTCTTTGGGAGGGCAGTTAGACAAATGTCTTCTGCTGAAATATGGATCTTGGCCCATGCCCAACAATGCCAACTTCCTGAGGCTGGTCTATCAATGACTGCCTGTGGAGGTGACTACCTCCCTCTGCTTCATCCATGACTTGAACTTGGGACCAAAGAGTTGTACCACCGGGGTCTATTTAAAAAATTTAATATATCACCACGAAAAATAAGTCTCCAAGCCACTGAAAGAAAGAAAGAAAGAAAGAAAGAAAGAAAGAAATTTATTTGTTTTAAAACAAATAAATAAATAAAAACAGCAGTGCAGGCATGTTAAGCTGTTGCCAGCTTTTGTTATTACAGCTGGAGTTGAGCTCTCACTTATTTACAGATTCTCTGAACAAAGATGCAGGGAATAAAGGCTCCCTTACTGTTCAGCTCATAAAGATGAAAGGCAGGGGGGATGCTAGGAATGAATCACCTATTATTTAATGCCTTCCTTGGCCCCATACCATGAGGCTCATGCCGACATTACTGTATAGCTTGAAGACTTTGATCTGGGTTTAAGCCCAGTGCTGGCTGTATTAAATGAATCCTCTTATCTTTCCTTGTGCCTTTTCTCTGTGCCTGTTTCCTCCTTTATCTTTCGGAATTGTCCTAATGCATTTCAAGAAAAGGTATTGCGTGCGTGCTCAGAAATGCCTATTGCTGTTGCAGAATCACCGCAATTTCTAAATAAAGGAGTGGGCTTTTGTGGAACAAATGTAAAAATAAAATGCAGCCGTTTTCTCTTTGAAAGGTGAGGTGTTCACTTTAATTGTTGCTTACGAGGGAGTTGGCCCCATAGCTTAGTAAGGTTGGGAATTTGGCAGAGTCAGTAAACTGTTGGCTCTTTCCATTCACACAGCAGTGCCCAAGAAGATAAGAGAATTCTCTACCTGTATGTCCCACCACTTTTGCTTGAGGGAGGCCAATTGATGGTGCCGTGCCTAAAGGCCTACCCCAAATATCGGACCTGTACATATTTGATGAAATAAGCCTTCTTGCCCAATACTCTTGTCTAGAGTACTGTGTCCAATCCTGGACACCACACATCAAGAAGGATGCCAACATACTGGAGCAAGTTCAGAGGAAGACAACAAAGATGATCAAGGGACTGGAAACCAAGCTATATGAGAAAAGTCTGAAAGAACTGGGCATGTTTAGCCTTGAGAAAAGGAGACTGAAGAGAAATATGATAGCACTTTTCAAATACTTGAAAGGTAGTCGTACAGAGGAGGGGCAGGATCTGTTCTCAATCATCCCAGAGTGCAGGACACACAATAATGGGCACGAGCTACAGGAAACCAGATTTAGGCAGAATTACAGGGAAAATGTCTTAACCATTAGAGCCGTACAACGATGGAACCAATTCCTCAGGAGATTATGAGTGCTCCAATGCTGGAGGCATTCAAGAGAAAATTGGACAACCATCTGTCAGATCTGCTTTGACTCGGACTTCTGCCCTGAGCTGGGGGTTGGACTCGATGGCCTTATAGGTCTCTTCCAACTCAATTATTCTATGATTCTATATCTGCAGAAGGATTTTGATGTCCATGGCAAAGTGATTTCCCATAATTTAAAACTTCCTATTTCTGTCCCACGTCTTTTCTGACTCCTGTGTAATCTCTTTTATATCTCTTCAGATATTTTTACCCTGCCTTTCTCCTTTAAAAGGACCCAAGGTGACTTACAGTGTTTAATGCTAACAATTGTGAGTATACAGGTACAAAAGGATCAAACAAATACCTTACAAAAAAACTTTAGCAACAACGAAACGTATTTAAAGCAGTAAGGTATGGCAAAAAAACTCAATTTAAAAACTCCACTCAAGGAAAAGAAAGGTCTTCACCTGCTTGCAGAAGGGTAGCAAAGATTGGTCTAGACTAGTCTCCTGTGGGAGGGAGTTCCAAAGTCTGGAGGACAACCGAGAAGGCTCTCTCCTGTGTCCTCCCACCCCCAACACACATGTGAAAGTGGCAGGACCAAGAGGAAGTGTTAAGATCCTCTCCTGAGGATCTTAACACTTGAGCAGGCTCACAAAGGGAGGCACAGTCCTTGAGATAGCTTGGGCTTAAGCCGTTTTGGGCTTTATAGGTTAGAATCACGAATTTATTTATTTATTGAACTTGTATCCTGCCCATCTAGACAGTGTCTACTCTGGGCGGCTCACATCAAATAGAATAAAAACAGTTAACATATAAGAACAGTTTCACAACAGTGAAGAATCATTCAAGATGGAGATAAAAGATAAATCAAGTGGTGCCCGGAGGGAAGGCCTGCCTAAATAGCCAGGTTTTGAGTTGGCGTTTGAAAATACCCAGCGAAGGGGCCAAGCGGATCTCGGAGGGGAGATTATTCCAAAGACGGGGAGCCACTGCCGAGAAGGCCCGGTTTCTTGTTTTTTCCTTTCGGGCCTCCCTTGGCGTTAGGCTCCTCAGCCGCCCCTCCTGGCTAGAACGAGTGATACGAAGCTTTTAATTACCAAACATCACCCCTGTTAATAATGGAATCACCCTTTACACAACAGGACATTACACAACAGGACTCCAGCCATTTTTTTTAAAAGGCAGAAATTCTTTACACACTCATGTAAAGCACACTGAATGGAGGGCTTCCTTCAAGTAAATATCCACAGGATTGCTTGGTTGATCTTTCATAGTGGGCCAATCTCCATATCTCAAAGTCTGTAACGCTGTTTAGTCTAGGATGTTATGTGGCTGTTGACTATTTGCTTTTGCTCAAAACACTTATCTGACATTATTCAGTAGAGATTCTCTTTGCCAACATTGCAAGCTTTGGTTAAAAATATGGTTCAAGTCATATGGTTGGGAATTGTGTAAGAAAGCACAATCCCACTGATCACTCCATTGCTTTATATAACACATCACTAGTAGTGTGAATGGGCTCACATCAAACAGTTTCTGATAATACCAGTGTCTGCAAACAGCAGATTTACAACACACTTCTATCTACAGTTACATAATCTTCACTAGTCCAATTCAAGCTGCTCTGTATTTAGGGGAAGGCATTCCTGAAGTGTTTAATGGACTTGGTAAGTAAGACCCACAGAATAGAGATCACCTCTTGGGCTTATTTGAGGCAGAAGATGCAAAAAAGATTCATTGATGTGTCCATGTTATAAATGAAGGGTTTGTCAGTCATCTGAATTTCCTAAAGTATTAGGATACCACTTCATTTTTAACATTTTATATCAAACTTATGTATTTTTCTCTTTTGAGAAGAGAGATAGTGGGAGTGGAGAGGAGATTTGCAAACATATAGTCAGCCCCTACTTTTCAAAATTTACCTTTTCGTCTTCATACTTAAAGACAGGTAGGTGTAGACCTTTAAAAACATTCCCATATTGATTGAAGTCAATGGGACATAAGTACATCATGATTAACTTATTCCATTGATATTAATTTGACCACTCACACCATCTAATGGCAATTCATTGTGTATGGATGGATAGCCCTAGAAACAAGCCATCTGTCTGCATTCTAGTGGTTGTCCACTGAAGGAAATGTCTGGCGGTTAATCTCTGATTGGAGAAGAATTAAGAATGTTTCAGTATTTGTGCCTCACAATAAATGTATCCTGCCTTCAGATGCTACATCAATATCTGGAAGCACAGCTAGTGCCATGACAGGTAGTCATGACCCACATGACTCATCTTGTGCTTACTTTATTTAGAATGTCTAGAGGATAAATGGGCCCCATATTGCTTGCAACCAAATGAAATAGTTTTTCATATTTTTTTCTCAGAAGTGTGCTAACCTTTATCTGCCTTTATATAAGGCAAGAAGGGAAGTGCAAGATAGGAAGTGCCTTTTTTAAAAAATAATGCTACCAGTGAATACTAACGTTTGTCCCAGGATCCTATCTTTTCATTTAAACCAGACACCAGTTTTGAAATTCATCCAACATGTCCGTAATGATGTGGATCTTTTCACCATCATCTCAAGAGAGAAGTAATCCTTAAGGAAGGTCTAAGAGCCATTGACAAATAGCACCAAATGGCCGATAATATCCTCCCACAGTAGATTTGAGTGCTATGATTTCACCCCAAGCACCATATTTTTCCAGGACATAGTCACTGAGGATATGTCATTTGTTATATAGGTAGTATTGCAATAATATGGATAAATAGTCTCACAAAATACAGCTGTGGATGCCATCTGTGAGCTGTATCAAAGCAAACATTTGATATTTTGGTCCTGCTGGGAAATATCTCTTTCCCAACTGTCAACACAAGTGTGGACAACATCACAGTGCTGTGGAGCTACATTGACCACACCATGTCCTCTTTGTCATAAGCATTAGTACTGCTCCACTGCAGTTGTCACTGAACATTGACATGGCTCTAGAGAGGTAATGAATTTTCACATAATGACTCATTTTCAATGAGACGGGCTCTGTTTCAACACTTTGAAACAACCTGTAAGTAAATCATTGCTTTCTTCTCTGAGTTTTCTTGCCTCCTGCATGAGAGTGAGATGAGGTAGGCTTAGGCACTTTGTGCAAACTCTCTCTGTAGAACACTAGTGTCCCTTACCTTTGTGAAGTTCAGTACAGACACATAGCAAGAAGAGAAGCAAACAAGCCATTAATATGAAGTGCATCAGTCTTCCCTCAGTTCGCTGCCCCAATAGTCCAGAGAAGTGTTAAATATGGAGGTTAAATATTGTCATTATGGAGATCACTCATTCATAAGATCACTGTAAGTTGGAGGCCACTTGACAGCATGTAGTAACACAGCAAATCTTGTCTCCTCCCTTCATCTTCCTGTAGGTCATTGTTTCAGCCAGGTTTTGACAGAGATGCAAAGGAATTGGTATGAGCTGTTCCCTGCTGCACATGTCTTAAAGAGAAACTAATAGTGCCGCTGTGCTTTACAAAGCGCCTGCAGGTCTTCATTGATTTTGCAGTGACAGATTTGCATGTACCTTCCAGGATCTTCCATATGCTGATGCTTTAGAACACAGCATGTTTAATTAGTGACCTTTTATTGTACTCAAAGTTACACACACCTGGAGAATCGTTTTGTATGTTGTAAAGGACAGTGCTTTTGAAATAAGCTGAACTGCATCCAGATACCACCCTAGACTTTGAACAGATTCTCAGCTCCTTGGAAAACTTTACTTTGCAGTTTTGTTTCCCATAGTACAACATGACAGCCCTGTCAGGAACACCAGAGACAAGAAGCTACAAGTCTTTTACTCTCTTGTGATCAGCGACTGAACTACAAAGAAAGAGCAGGCAAACATTCCAGTATGGATCTGCCCATTGGTTTACAGTATGATAGCACGCTAAGTATGTTTCCAGGTTACGTATATATCTTAGCCTATGAGACAGCAGTGTTTCAGGCCATGTCTGTCTAACTAACAGTCTTCCACGTACTTGAACATCACAGGTTTCCTATTTGTTTGCCTGGCTGCATGTCTTCCCAACCTGCCTGGGGCTACAGTAGGTTCCCTCACTGCAGCTTCCTCCACACTTTGGTTCCATACCACTGGTGAGGGGAGTAGAATAAGCACCAGGAGCAAGGAGGGAATGAGTAGAATAAACAAGAGTGGCAAAGAAAGCACACTCGGGAAAGAGTGTGTGTTTGTATGTATTGTCTGTGGGGGCTGCTGACTACCAGAGAGATGGCTGAAAAAGGGTATCCACCAATCCATAAAACTCATTGGGCCAGCCACTCTGTCTCTTAGCATGACCTTCCTCACAGGGCTGATGTGAGGAGAGAGTATAGAGAGTCCTGTACATCAGCGGTCCCCAACCTTTTTGGGACCAGCTGAGCCTCTGAGGAAGGCAGGGCACCCCCCCATGCTCGCGCAGGCGCGAGCACTCTCTCGGGCACATGTGCTCTCTCTCTCTCAGGTGCATGTACGAAGCGGTGGGGGAGCGCGCGTGCGCGCCAGCGCTGCTGTGAGCGCTCCCCCACCCCTTCGTACATGTGCAGGAGCGCCTGCACGCCCGCCCACCCCTTCGCGCGGGTGCGCGGGCACATGCGTGAAGGGGTGGGGGAGCGCTCACGCCAGCGCTGGAACATGCGCAAAGCAGCTGTGGGGAGGGGAGTGTGTGCAGGGGGGGAGGTCTGTCTCCGCAGCCCGGTCTGGCTCAGGCCACAGACTGGCACCGGGCCGCGGACTGGGGGTTGACGACCTCTGATGTACATAACTTTGAGCTCATTGTAGGAAATATTTATATTATATAAATCTAACAAATACTACCAGCCACATTGCAATTAAGGGCCTATCCATACTGTGAAATCTGGTGTAATCCAGCCACTGTTTAAAAGGTCCTTATCTTCAGTGCAGTCTGTTTTACCACTCGATACCCATCCATGAAGGCAGAATGAAGAGCTATTTTGCATCTCAATGAATCGGCCCAAAAAAGAGTGCATGCCATAGCCCTGTGCCAGCAAGATACGGGCCAGCTCTTAAAGGGGAAAGGATGTAACAAGCGAACAAGTTCTCTTTTTTTCATGTCAAACAGTGCTATCAAGGAACCATATATCATAACTATATGCCAGTGTCGACAGGCTATAAGCTAAGCACAAGAATATTATAACCAAAAAATTCTACCAACTTTTCTTTCCCATGGAAAATGGTTTGAAAGCTTATCTCCTTTCTATGAAATCAAATGAGAGTGGTTGAAGAAATGCCTAGTTTTGGTTATTTTATGGGTTTTTTTTAATTTGCTCAGCATTAATTCAGAATGTTTCCAGACCCAGGAGAGAGAGAGAGGGACAAAGGGAGAGAGGCAGACATACGGACTTGAAATCATATTGTAATATGGATCTATGTTATTGTTACCATTTTGCAGATGGAATTCAGAATCTTACAGGATCTTGCCTCAGCTTGCTTAGGTGAACTCATTGTTAAAGCAAGATTATTAGATTTTTAAAAGATTTATTTGAAACGTTTACTTAGCAACGTATATTTATCAGAGTTTCTAAGATTGTTGACAAATGCAAGCTAGGGCTTAGCCAGATAGCTGAGACACTGCTGTTCTCAAACACATTCCAGTAGATTAAGTGAAACCTTTGTTTATAATTGGCAAGTATTTAAATTGGAAACTTTTTGTCATTGTGCTATGCCAGTTTATAATATTTGACAAATTAAAATTCTTGAGCATTCATCTTTGGCTCCATATCATCTTCTTGTGCATATGTAAACAATAATAGTGTTTGCAGTCTAATTATCCAGTTCTGTATTATTTACAATGATATTCATTTAGTGATTTTTTTTTTCATAGAGAACTGCAAATGTGAAAATTGCTGCATTCTCAATTATGGAGAGAAGCATTACTTTGCCTATTAGTGAAACACATATGCCTCTTGGGGGTGAGTTGTTAAGTCTGTTGTTTAACAACACAGCTCCTGAACCTACAAAGGAAGGGAAGTAAGTAAATAAATGTTGTTGCTCAAGCTGAAGGCCATGACAAAGACATATAGTGACTGATCAATAATATTATGCTTAACATGGAAAGGCTCAATGGATGGCAGAGTGAGTTAGATTTCTGGCTGTGGAGAACCTGGTGGTTGGGAGTTCGATTCCCCACTAAACCTTGTAGGAGAGGCTATGTAGCCTTGGGCAAGCTGAACAGTCCCAGAGCACTCCTGGAAGAAGGGAATGGTAAACCACTTCTTAGCACTTCGCACATCAAAAACCTCGGAAAGGATTGCCGTAAGTTGGAATTAACTTGATGGCACCTTATTATTGATGTATAAAGCCTGCACTTTTAGCAAAAACAGGAATCCTGTTGTCTTGGCAGGAATACAAACAGAGTGAAACAAGTGATTGGCTATGGACATGCCTCCTTGTGATAGTGGTTTTCAGTGTCTGTGGCAGCTTCCCACACTAGTGCAGCCATATTTCTTCATTTTCCTTTGCTCTGGTGCTGCTACAGTCTGCCCTCTTTTTTTCTGGATGGTCACAGGTATTCAGAATTAGTCTTGCCATTGGGTTGTTTTGCCACATAAGGCTGCTCCTGCATTCTTCTCATTAATGTGAAAGAAAGGAAAGTCCCTTCCTAATGTTGCTTCTGCCGTCCCCTACCATTTTGTTTGACTGTGACTAGGATCCACTGTCAATTTGGTTCAAACCTGGCCCTGAACAGAGATATTAGGCAAGGAACAATCAAATTACATTTGATTTCTGATCAAATCCCACTGTTGCACTTGTCTGCAGAGGACACTCCCCTTCCCCTTCCCCATGTTTCTCTTAGGAGCTGCCTGAAAACGTTCTCTGGAGGGTTTTCCAGTCCTCTGAAGCGAATTTTTGAGGTGCATGCAGCCTGCAGTATAAAGAGGAGACAACCCTCACTCATTTATACTGGATTCCATTGATTCATGAAAGGACATTGAGTGCTGAAAACAGATGGAGGCCTACACAACAGTTTCCAGCAATTTTATCTAGTTCTCTCTTTCTCATCTTCCTTGTTGCTGAAGCAAAACAAGTCATTTTGCATCTTATGTAGAGAGAAGAACATAAGAAATCCGAGTAAAAACTACACCTCTGAAGATCTGGGCACCTCCCACTATCAACACTGTGGGCGGATATGAAAGATTCTGTCATGATGCACGCTAACATATGCTACTATGTACTGTGAGTAGCATCAGCTCTTGTTAGGCAGTAAATATAATCATTGCACAAAAGATAAAAATGCAGCTTCCCACATGATTTGGATGTCTCTGTCACTCCCCTGCTGTGCAGGATTCAACACTCACAGCAGCTAGGGAAACTTTTCTGCTTGCAAATCTAACAAGAACAGTATGTTCTTCCTTGATTGGAGGCATCTAGCTACAGGCACCCATGTGCACATGAGCATGTGTGCAGTATGCACACACACACACACAAAGAGAGACACATGCACTTCTCTCTCTTACACACACACACTCATTCTAAAAAGCAGATGGGCATTGAAAGGCCCAATGCTGTAGTGCTCACGTCTTCTGATATTTCATTGAGTATCCAGCCTCAGAGAAAGGAGCCGAAACCAAAACACAGCTGGTCAATTTGAATTTTGTGTCTACAACTCCATACAGAGCTTCTGGATCATTGGCGCAATTCTCACTGGAGAACAGTCATTGAAAAATCCTAATAATTAGGTTAAAGAAGGTATACTCCATATTGCTTTGATTGAGCTTCTCAAATCATGTTCTCAAGTTGAAATGTCAGAAACCAAACAACAAAATGATGTTGATTTTACTTTTGTTTTCTCAGTTTTCCTCAAAATACTTAGAGGTCGAAAAGTACCTCTCAAATTCTTTTCTAGCTTTGCTTAATATGAAATTCAGAGGCAAACAAAAAACTCACAAGTGTATTTCATCCATGTGTTTGCACTGTCAACTAGAGATGGGGATGAATATAAAAATGGATCGGGGTTTTTTTGACAAAAATAGCCGATTCGTCATATATTTGTCGATCTGTATTCGTCAAATTTTAAGTCCCGATGAATACGGCTTGACGAATATTTCTCCATTTTTATTCATCCCCATATGAAGGGGAAAAAAGCCATCCTATGGCTTTTACATTCTGCCTACCGGCCCGTCGATCAGCTGATCGGTGGGCCGATAGGCAGCCACCCCCCCCACCGCCTACCCCCGCCCCCACCCCTGCCGACACCCCCTTACCGTAATCGTCGTTGCCGCTGCTGAGGTCTCCATCAGGCCTCCGTAGCTATAGAAAGGGAAACTGGCTGCCCTTTGCAAAGATGGCGGCTGCAGCTTCATTTAGGGTAGGGAAGCTGCAGCTGCCGTCTTTGCAAAGGGCAGTCTGGATTCCCTTAGCCTGCCTTTTTTTTTTTTAGTAACCCCCCACAAATCGACGAATAAATTAGTTATTCATCGGTTCATGGGGGCAACTTTGTGCTTCGTAAGCAGGACGACTTGCCAAAATGGTGAGTCGTCCCCATCTCTACCGTCAACATATAAAGCAGTCAATGAGGGAGGAGTCTTCCCTTTCAGAGACAAATGAGTATCAGTCCTTCTTTCTCCCATATTCCAGGTTTTTACAATTTCTCCTTTTTTTATCCAATTTATGAAGAAATTTGCCATAAAATTTCATACCAGGATAGTTGAATATACTGTACACAAATAGGAAACCAGACTTTTAAGAGCTCAACTGTCACATTTACTTTCTCCCACACCTTTAATTCTCAAGGTGTTTTGACTGTGTTCAAGAAATGTTCATATGAGGTAAAACACATATTTTCTGTTGCTTCCACAGAAATGAATCCCAAATAGGGATTATGGCATTTACAAAATTAAAGTTGGCTCTCTGTGATGAGATTTGATTCATAGGATTATGATAAATGTCTTCATTAAATGTGATGTTTGCTACAAGCAGTGATTTATTCTCCAAAATATTTATGGCAGCAAAACCAAAAAAACATGCGTTGCAGCTCTGCCGTATGTGGTTTTTATATGCTACAGGAAAAAAAAAAATTTCCTAGCATTTTTTTCCCCAGTAATATTCCATTCACGATAGTTACTGGCTTTTGAGGACAAATGGGTGACACATCCTGGTTTCAGCAGGATGGGGGGGGGATCACCTCAAGCTTTCGGATCCCCTCCCCAACAGATCTGGTCAAGAGCTATCAATGAAAACAAGAGTCAAACTGAAAGTTCTCCAGTGAATGTTCGCTTAATATGAAAATACAGATTGGGAAGGGACAACCCTTCTCAATGCTTCACCTTTTTGACAAATATTTACTTCAGGTCATAAGCACTGAGTAGTTACTGTTTTAATTGCTGGCGCTTTGTTTTAAATTTGCTTTTCTCCCCTGTAAAAAGAATCTTTTCAAGGCCTGAAGTAACCAGCTCATACTAGCAGAAATCTTCTTCATATTTCACCAAAAGTTTGTTTTTCTTATAAAACAAACCTGCTGAAGTAACAGAAAACAAATTAAATTTGTCGTGGATACCACAGACCTTTAAAATTCTGAAAACAGCTTTCATATCATGTCTTAGCTAGCTTTTTTGCAGTCTTGAGCATACCGAATTGAACTCATCATTTTTGCCCCAATCCTTTTCTGGACATATTTCAACTTGTTGATCCCCTTTTTAAACTGAGGACGCTGTAATCCAGATCTTAATGAAGCAGAATAGAGGGATATCGTTACTTCCTTTAACCTCTGTTCAATGCAGCTTAGAATTGTATTTGCTGGTGCCTAAATTGATACATCTGTTGGTTTCAGTTTCTCCCATCTATACTTTTTTTTAAAAAAAACCTCAAGCTAAGTGGAAGGACACTCCTTTTCTTTCCCATCACTCATGATTTAGGGCAGTGTTCCCCAACCTTTTCCGGTCTGCGGACCGGCTGGGGAAGGCGGGGCACCCCCCCGCGCGCATGCGCGAACAAGCGCACACCCCCGTGCAAGCGAGCACCGCCATTTTGCGCATGCGCACGGCCGCTCGTGCACATACGCAAACGGCAGCGCGCTTGTGCGGGCCCGCGCACACCTGCGCGCATGCGCAAATGGTGCCGCAGCGCTCGTGCGGGCATTCCGGAGCGCGCGCACAGGCGCAAACGGGCTGCGCGGGGGTGAGTGCACGCGGGGAGGTCTCTCTTGCCGGCCCGGTCTGGCCCAGGCCAGGGACCGGCACCGGGCCGGGGACCGGGGACCGGGGGTTGGGGATCGCTGATTTAGGGCACTGTGTTAAATAGTGCTATATTACTCAGGTTCATGTGTGTGTACAGCAGGTGCATGCTCCCATGAGTGTACATTAGAGAGGATTATTCTAGAAACTGCAAAAGGAAAATGTGCCCTAAACATTTCCTGTGCAGCACAGAGGGAGAACTTTTTAAAATTCCTTTGGGCTTATCTCTCTCAAAATCCTCTCACTTCTCAGGATATTGTCAGGGGGGTCTTAGAAGGCCATTTCCTCCCTCGTTTCTTCCTTTCCTTTTTTGACAGCTCCACCTCAACCTTCCATGACTCCTGCAGGCAGCTTCTTGTCCAGTTCTTTAAGTTTACAAGCAAATATTTTGTTGGAAAGTTTCTCAAGTGCACAACCTTAGCTCTGGGTGGTCTCATCTCTGTGTCTGGCTGATAAGCAAAGGGCAGCCATGTTTGGTAGCAGAAGAAATAAATCAGACCTGCAACAAAATATGAGAATAAATCATCACAACGAGCAGGAATTTTCTTACTCCTGCCAGCCATTTACTATAAGCTGTAACTAGTCTCAGCCACGTTTCTTTCCGAACATATTCATACATCCTTCTTGTGTTTCCTATTTTAGCTCCAGTTCTATTGTCGGTCACCATCTGAGGTCACTGTTAGAGTGAGTGATTAGGATAAATGCAACCCTTTCAAAACCAGTTTGCCTTAGGATAATTTGGCTTAAAATAAACCCTCATCTTTACATCATCTTTAGTTCTCTACATCATGGAATCTAGTTGACGGCAAAGTTTGGGTTCTGATGTCTTTTGGACACCTTCCAACTCTTTGATTCTCCAGCATTTTGAATTACTAATGAGAAGATGGAAAGGGACTTCACAAAGTCCTCAACATCTTTGAGAATATCTTGTGGAAAGACATCTGCAATTCCATTTGATAAATGAGAACATGCATACACACACACACCATTCCCTTTGAGTTTTCATGTGAGTAGATTTCGGGAGGAGAAGCAGGAGCTGCCGTAGCAATTCTGTAACATATGTGTTGCCTTAGTACTGACAGGAGCAAACACAAAATCAACTAAGCTCCTATATTCATCTCTCCGTGGGAATTCTGGCTCTAGATCCTCTGTGCTTTGACAAAGACAAATTGTAAAGCTTGAAAAATTAAATTGTTCATTTAATCATATTCTCATTTTCCTTACGGCTAGTTTACACAATATATTTTCTCTTCATGCTGCCAAGACTCTGGAGAAATGTACTATCTGAAGGATTCTGGATACTGTCAGCAGCCATTCTCAGGGCAATATGGGTCTTTTCTGTCATTTTTACCGTAGTCAAAATCATGGAAATAGTCGCTGGTTATATTTCTGCAGGCCACTGCTTCAAACACCCTCACATATGTGCATCGCCAAGGAGGGTTGGGAGGCAGGCCTTCCCATGTGAAGGGGAAATGGCAGCTGTGGGAAACATTTTGGGGTTTTTTGGACTGCAGTTCCCAGCAACCCACAATCTGGTGCATCATATGACTAGGCTTCGAGTTTCCTAGGGGTAACTGGCTAGATCTTAGGGATATGAACTGTCTTTGGACAAAAGCAAAAGGGGACCAGATCAGGAGTATTTGTTCAATCACTGAGTGATTACAGGGTGGAGCAAACAGCTGCTGGTCACCTACAGGCTGGAGCAACAACCACATACGGATCCTGCATATTATATCTGACATTTGCAGGGTTAAAATTAATCAACAAAAGGTGCTCAGTGATTTCAGCTCTGGAAGGGGAAATTGAAGCCTGAACTGCTGGCACAAAGGAAGAAAGTGGGTGAAAGTGGAACCCTCCAGTAAAGCCTGAGAAATCCCCTGGGTGTTCTAAACTCTGAGGCACTAAGGAGGGCTCATCAGAATGAGGTCACTGTACCCCATATATCCCCTTGCAGCTGATCTGCTAGCCATTTCTGGTAAGTGTAGAGTGAAGTGAAAGACTTACATAGTCATTGCTAACTAGGATTCATATTGTAGGATGTTGCTTTGTCTTATACAGCTTACCTTTCTTACAAGACAGTTTACTAATAGGATTGCATTATGTGGGTCTGAGGATGAATGCCTACATTTCTCTTATGCAGGCTTTGATTGGCTAGGTCAGAATGAGTGTGCTAGGATCCAGAAATGCACAAATACCATCAGGGATCCAGAACATGACCAGGTTAGCATAGTCATCGAAAGTGAAGCCTGTTTTACTTTTCTGTTCTTTCCAGGTTTCTTTTATCAGAAATGCCTCAATAAAAGCATCATGTTTATTTTTTCTACTGTCATAGCCAAGCTAAAGGCAACAGGGAAAAATGGTGATTAGATTTCCCATTCCCCCCATTTGGTTAAAATCAGTCTCTGGGTGTAATCCAGGATCAGTGGCCATTCTTTCACTGCCATCTTTCTAGTGTTAATCCACATTTGTCGTCTATGATTAAGTTATGTTACATACATACAGCTTATTTTTTATGGGTTAGTACTTTAAATATCATAATAAATTGGGGGGAGAGAAAAACATAAACCCTGTGCAGTCATTACCTCCCTGGGTGTTATCAACACTGTTGTTATCAATGTGATCCCCAGGTGTTATCTAGCACACCTGGGTTCTTGTTGGCATGTAGAGCCCATGTGCGAAATGGAGTTTCTCCTCTTCACTCACATTGCTCTCTATGTGTAGAAAGCAATGGCAGAGAGTGGAGGGGCTCTTCTCAAAGCATGCTGACAATGACTGAGAAGGTAACTATGGAATAAGGCTGTCTGCAAAGCAGACCCCTGTCCCCTCCCACCACTGCCTTTCTATAGCTATTAGAACTGAGAATTTATTGGTTGTTTCACAATCAACGTTATATGATGGAGTTCCACAACCAATACAGTGCCAATAGCTTCTCTATAGTGGCATCACCCTATGTAACACTTTCTCCCATGTGGTTAAAGAAGCAGAAACCAGGTCTAGTTTTAAATACCTGTTGAAAATGTGTATGTTTAGGTTGGCCTTCTCTGCTTAATAAGAACTATGATTGCTCTGGAGCATTATATTCATTGTTGGAGTGCTTTTAATAATTTACTCTTTCAGTAAGGTTTTATAGTGCTTTTCTCTTGTATTACATATATATCACAATGTAATTTTTTTAGCTTTTTAAAAAAATAAAATAAAGTGATATATATACTAGGATCCCCATATCCACGGGGGAATCTGTTCCACAATCTGCTGTAGATGCCTGAAATCATGGATGTGAGGGAACCCTATATAGAGCATACAAGGGGGTGGGACAAAGGGCACGAGGGGAGTGTCCTTGTATGTTGTATATAGGGTTGTTGCAAACTGAAAATAAGTAAAACCATAGATATAGATCCTGTGGATATGAGGGTTCTACTGTAAATGAAACAAATACAGTTTTAAAAAATAGAAGGATAGGGAGTAATTTAAGTCATGAAAAGATTGCAACGGAAATGGTAAAGTCCCCTTCCCAGTACCATTTGCCTTGCTCCATCTTGAAGCAAGAATGAGCCTTCTGAAGAAGGCTATGGAAAAAAGGAAACCCGATTCTGTCATGTCTATTTTGGCCCTAACCTAAGTTGGTGTCATTAAAGTCATCATCCAAAAAGGTAAGAAACTGCAGTTCTATCAGCTCAATGTAGTACATAGCAAATGGATATTTAAATATTAACTGTGAAAGCCCTTTTTCTATCTCCTCTATTTTAAGACATATGGAAGCAGCTTTCTCTGTGTGTCTTTTCTCACGGCCAAATCCCCCTTTTTTGTTTTTACCATGGGGCAGAAAACAAAAATTCAGGAAATCATTTATGCCGAAGTTTTGAAAGCTCATTTGATCATGAGAAGAATGGAAAAATATAGCAGGACATACACTATCCTTTTGCAATTGCCTTCTTTTCAGGAATGTATTTGAAGTTGTAGACTCTAGATGAAACTGACAGACAGCGGGGAGCAGTCAAATATTGTGCTCCTCAGTTGCCAGCATTGTACGCCTTGGTAGGTTGCATGACAGCTTGCAAATGAATGTGGCATCACTGTGGCTTTGTTCACTTTCAGATGCAGGTATTTGTGAAATAACGATAGATACATATTCCTCTCTCCAGTGGAATAAGTTCGGATATTAAGTGCAGTTCATTATGTGCAAGAAGAAACTGTCAGATAGTTCAGTGGCTTAGGTATCTGTTGGGAGTTCAATTCCCCACTGTGCCTCCTTGACAGGAGAAGGACTCAATGTTCCATAGGGTCCCTTCCAGCTTTGCAGTTCTAAGATCATTCTAAGAACTTGCACAGGTTAGAGATTTAAATCTTCACATATTTCGTTCTCAGGAGAGATTGAAAAAGGTTAAAAATATTCTCTCCAGTGGGTGAGATTATGAAAGTTTGTGGGGTTTTCTTTTGCACTTTTTTTGCAAGATGTTCTTAGAAGATGGTTTTGCACAAATGCATTTGTATTTTGCTCAAACGTAAGGTACATTTTTTATGCAAAATAACACTTATTTGGCTAAAGATGATGATTGATGAAAGAAGTGCCAATATTTTTGCTCTCACTGAGTGAAAAATTGTACAGCAGTGGACTTTCTTTGATTATGTAACTCAGTGTGACATGGCACACTTTTTTCACAAAGCACTGGAAAATGTGAGTATTCATCACATTATTAATATGGATACACAATGGAGCACAGAATGAGGTGGTATAAACAAGGATGTCCACCACACAGGTATGGAGGATAGAATTAAAGGCTAGGACTCAGAAGGCTTCAGTTCCAATCCCTTGTCATAAATGGAAACTCACTGGGGGGATGGAACTAGTAAAACCACTCCTTAAGTATTTCTTTTACCCTGAAATCCCTGTTTGGGTCGCTATAAGTCAGTTCCAATCTGATGACACAGTCAAGATGCCACATTTTTAAAAATCCCTGTGCAGAATGAACTAGTTCAAGAAATTATATAAAATATTTCCGTACTATAAGCTTGTTTCTTGTGCTAAAGAGGGTTGGTTTTTAATGTGAAAAACAGATTCTCAGTTTGAAATTTGAAATGGTACTGTCCAAAATCAGTGCTTGGAATCAACTAGCTACAAATAATTACCCACAAACCATTACTTATTTGTAATTAATTAATTTTTGCATTAATGAAGCCATATTTCAGTTGCAAGTTAAGTTACAAGTTACCACATGTACACATACCCTTCCTCTGTACTCCGTGTGAATCTGAAGCACATTTCTTCTTTGGGGGCGGGGAGACTGTTTGTACACTTTCCAAAAAAAATGAGGTTTCCCTAACTACCTTGCATTATTTCAATCTTAGAAATTGTACAACTGGTTTAACTTTCCAACACATTTCTAAAAGAGAATTCAGTACATAAATATAAATTAGGAACAATCATTGTTCTTTCAAGACAGAGCTTTTTAACAAGACATGGTTGTGGAGGATGTTATCTCAGCAGGTCTATAGTTGCATATAATGAATGGTTTCTTACATTGTAAAAGTTAGAAGTTCAAAGAGACCATTTAAGGACACAGATAGATTGTTTCTTTCAGCCAGATAAAAATCAGAGTCTTAGTGTAGGGCTTGAGACCTGGTGTTGGAGACTAAGCATCACACTGAACATGTTTTTCTACCCTGAACATCTTTAGGTTATATAGACCAGTAGACCTAATCCAATGGAACATGTACTACTAGTTTGATAAAGAAGTAGTCTAATGGGATAGGATGTTCATGGAATCTCGAGTCTAATGGGATAGGATGTTCAGTTATCTCGAGAGGTGGTGAGTGGTCCAACATTGGAGGCATTCAAGAGAAACTTAGACAACCACCTGGCAGATATCCTTTGATTTGTATTCCTGTATCAAGTGGGGAGTTGGACTTGATAGCCTTATAGGCCCCTTCCAACTTCACAATTCTATGATGCTATGATTCTATGAATACAATTTATTCCCAATAATATTATTGAACTATCTGCTATTTTTTTCTTTTAGTTTCCCTATAAAAGGGAAAAATATACTTAGTAAAATGAATACACAGCAGTGTTATTACAATGTTCAGCTACCAATGGAATCAGTGGTTGAAATCCTGTTGCACAGTTACACAAAAGGCGTAACGTTTGGAAGTGAATTGCCATAAGTTAAGAAATTTCCTTAGACATTATCTGCTGCGTACCTAGTTGTGTGACTCAGTAAGTGACAGATAATGTTTACACGTGTTTCCCAACATATGGCAATTCGCTTCAAAATGTATGTCTTTTGTGTAACAGCATAACAAGATTGCAGACATTATTTTTGATTGTGTTTACTCTCAACAATACTACTGTCATGTTTAATATTCCAATAGATGATAAATATAAAAACAAGGCCTGTAAACATATAAATGTCCTCCTCAGAAAAGGTTTGCTGTTTGTTTCCTCCATGGTGGGGAACCCAGATTCTCAGATAGACTCCTCCAGCTGCACTACTTTTCCAGTTTCTAAAATAGGGTTTTTCCCCCCAGTTTTCCCATTTTGTGACATATGAAACAAAGCATATCATACAAGTCACGTAGGCAACCCTACAAATATAGCAGGCAAATAGTCCAATTTCAGCTTTAGCATATACATGAAATGGAATGTGACATGACAGAGGTTTATCATATTTTGCATGGGGTGGAGAAGGTAGACAGGGAGATATATCACTTTCTCCCAAGCTATAAACCTTGGTGTACCAGTGAATACTCAGGTCAGACAAAAGGATATCCTTTTGCACATGGCACATACTCAAAAGTAAGGAGTTCTCTTCCATACGATATGACGATTGCCACCAACTAGGGGGCTTTAAAATGGGGTAGCCATGTAAGAGAAGACTATCAGTGGCCACTGGTCATGATGAGGCTCAGAGGGGGTATGTGTCTGCATACTAGTTGGTGGAGAATAACTGTAGAAGAGGACTATGCCCTCAAGTCCTGCTCATGTGCTTCCCACACAGTGTCTGCTTGGTCACTGCCAGGAAACAGGGAGTTGATGTAGATCAGTGGTTCCCAACCTTGGGTCTCAAGATATTTTTGGACTAAAACTCCCAGAAGCCTTCACCACTAGCTGTGCTGGCCAGGATTTCTGGGAGTTGTACTCCAAGGACATCTGAGGACTCAAGGTTGGGAACTACTGATCTAGATACTCCTTTGGTATGAGCCAGAGAGTTTCAGCCAGATGTTTCTTATGTTCTTAGGCAGTAGAAAACTGGTAGAATAGATTTGACCACTTCAGACCACAAATGAGTAGATCTACTTTAAAATTGTCTCACATGTTGTCTCTCTCTCACACACACACACCCCTGTAAGTAGAAGTCATGCACCTCAGCAGAAAAAAAAAATCCTTCACCTCCTGTGTTATCTATCGTATCTGAAGTTCCAAACAGTTTTCCAGCCCAGCTTTCTGCCAGCTCATTATGCTTGTTTGTAGAACAGGCTTCAATTATTCTTGACAAAAACATGGTGGTGTGGGAGAGGCATGTTATGTTCAGTTTACTGGGCCACATGTTGTTCAGCCTCTTCTGTGTTTTGAGATGCAGATAAGCAAATTTGTAGAATGTCTTCTTCGGCTTGTCCAAACTGCTGGCAATTTAATATCAAACCCTGAGATTGGAACACTGTTTTGAACTACAAATACCAGAATCCCCCAGTGAGCATCAGTACTTATCATGCTGACTGGAGGATGGTGGGAGTCATCATTCAGAAAAGGACATTTTCCAAGCTTTGGGTCAGCTTTCGGAAGTTTGACCAGGAAGCCCTTCAAAAATAAGCAGACATGCCTAAAATACCTAGAAAGGGAGCTGTCAGAAGGAAGATGAATGGCTGTCCTATTTTGATGTGTAAATTTGAAAGAGACCAGCTTGAAAAAAATCTGATTTCTTTTTGGCAGCAATTTGCTCTTATTCTCAAGTGAGCTGTTGTGAGGCTGTTCCTTGGTGCTAATACATACATACAGGTTATTACTGAAGACAAACAAGATAACATGGAAAGCCAGCCAATTATTGATTTTACTAACCCTTACAGCGTCCCTCTCCAATACACACACAGTTGGAAATGCCGGAGGCTATCTGCTTATAGGGACAACGTGTAAAAAATATATCAGTTCTTGTGCTACTAAGTAATTCCATTCAGTATTGTAAATTTCTGGTACACGGGGGGGGGGGGAGGGAGAGGGAGACGGAGAGGGAGAGAATCTGTGTATCATACAAATATATTTTGAATGAGTCACCTGCAAATCTGCACTATGACTAGCGTAGCTAGCCAAAAAACCACAGATTAACAATCCTAAACCTGTGTCACACACAGCATTAGTCCTCTGAGATAATTCCAATATGTGCTGAAATTAAAATTCAAACTGAATTATAATTAAAAACAAAACAGGCACCATTTAGTTGCTGAAATATAACATACCCATAGTGTTTGAAAAAGTAAGTCTACACATTGATCTATACTATAGTTACTTGAATATTCATCATCTCAGAGAGATTAGGATCTTTCAGATGGTAAGAGTTCTCCAGAAAAAATAGCCTGTAGGAGAAGTAAAACCTAGATTACAGTTCCCACCAGGTTCAGCTAGCTTGGCCAGTGGTGAGAAATGACAGGGAAGAGTGGGTTTGGGTCTTCCCCTTCTCCAGCACTGGCATGAGTCAAAAAATATAGTCCAGTGGACAATTGTCGGATCTTTTTTTAGAAAGAAATACATTGGTAATGTTACTTTTCCTCCTCTCTCTAACAGCATTTTGCAGCATTTTCTACAAACAAATGCTGTTTTAAAATTTAAAATTTTTAAATTTATTTTATCTCTGGAAGGAAGGAAGGAAGGAAGGAAGGAAGGAAGGAAAGGAAGGAAGGAAGGAAGGAAGGAAGGAAAGGAAGGAAGGAAGGAAGGAAGGAAGGAAGGAAGGAAGGAAGGAAGGAAGGAGTGCTGTTAACGTTGCTAATGGCAGGTTCACCCAGTGGAGAAACTGGGTGAAACCAGCCTTTTGAAATGGCATTCATGTACATCCCTAGACTGGTAGAGAAGTACTGGATTGGAGTCCATATTATTACTTAATGAATTACTTAGTTCATTTATTAGATGGCATTTGTGTTTAGATAGTGGCTGAATGGATAAAAATAGAAATTTAATTCTTCAAAATATCCTCTGATTTATGAATGTGGGATATTGTGCTTCCTTACCCATGATCAAAACGCCAGGAAATTGTCTGATATCAGTCTGCAATATTGTGTCTGTGTTACCAGCATTAAAAAAGGATGCCAAGCTTTGCATTGCAAAGGGCAGTCTGAATGTTGACAACACCAATGGCAGCTGTCAAGATGGTCTACAGCCAGGGTCCCCAACCCCCAGTTGGTCCCTTGGCAGGACCGGGCTGCGGAGACAGATCTCCCACCCCACTGGACGCACTCTCCACACACATGCCCACCCGCATGCACAGCCCGCCCACCCACATGCATGGGTGCCCCGCCCACCCGCACATGCGCACACGGGTGCCCGCCATCCATATGTGAACCCTGCCATCCGCGCATGAGTGCGAGCGTGCCCCGCTCACCCGCAAGGGTGCCCCACCCGCACATGCGAGAGAGCTTGTCCTGCCCACCCGCAAGCGCAACCCGCCCACCCGCACATGCGTGCACACGCCCCAGCGCCCCCCCCCCGTGCACGGACCCCACCCCCCTAACCGGTCTGCAGTTTGGATAAGGTTGGGGACCACTGGTCTACAGGATACCCTCTTCTGTTCACAAAGTGACACCATACAAAGGAAAATCCCAGAAGCTGATTCCTTTTTTAATCAGTTAACCATTTCTCTCCGAAACACAAAGCAATTATCAGGGCTGTTTCTCGACAAGTGTGAATACTAGTGATCTTTCATTGGCCTTCAAACATCTCCCTTCCAAGCCCATGAAGCTGCAGCAATGTATTTATTTTGCAAAGGTCTTGTTCCTAAACCTGTTACATGCATGTTCAGACCAACATTCTTTTCAAGATAAGTAAGACTGATCTTTTCAGTTAGTATGGGCTATTTTAAACCTGGGGATGTTTAAGATCATTTTTTTCTGTTCTCTCTCTCTCTTTCTTTGTAAAACAGTGTTACTGCAAGAACTCAAAACTCTTTGCTAAAACTTCCTGAAATTTGCCACAGAGCTAGAGCAGACTGTCTGCTAGATCTGTGCCAAATTTAGTGCTGATCCATAGACAAGTTTCAGAATTATAAGTTTTTGTTTGGGCTGCTCCAGTTTTAGAGTTTCCTTGTAGAATGTTGATTTGCTCTGTTGTACAATAATAGCTGTCGTACCATTCTACAGAAGTGACAATATGGGACAAAGTAGCCCCTCTTTCACCAAGACTGTTTTGGGAGAAACAAGTCTGCTACTGTCTCTTTGTGCATTTAGCCACTGAGCGAAAATGTCCTAGCAATTCCATACAGCTATGTTGCAGTCTTTAGGAAGAGGGGAGACATGGCTTGTTTGCAAACAGTTGAGGGAACTGTAGAGTGGTCAATGCCCCCAGGCAGGGGGGAAAGAGAGAGACAGAGAAGTCACAAGCAAGAGGTAGCAGGAAGTGCAACTTCAAACTTCCTGCTCCATAATCTCCTGTACTTGGTGTGAGTAGAGCAGAGGTAGCAATGGCAGAAGGTAACATGGAGCAGTAGAGCAGAGCTGGTCTATTTGAGACAGCAGTGAGTTAAGGACAGAGATTCGGGGTGATGGAAGAAGGCCGGGGATGCTTTGGGCATGGAATTAGAGTATGCTGGTACTGCCTAGAGGGTATAACCTGCTTGTACTGTATGTGATTTGTAGAGAACAAAGAAGGCCTTGCTGTGGTTTGGAACAATTATCCATGTATGGGGCAGGTCAGTCAAACAAGCACATCTGAGTGCTGTTCCTTTCTGCTTTGCTGTGAATTGACCAACTAGCCATTGAGCATGGTTCTCTCCTCAAGCTCTCCGTTTAAGCAGAGAAAAGAAAGGAGATGCTTGGGGGTCAGTTATGTGGCTGACAGCTCTAGCATCTAACCAAGGAATAACTTCAATAAGGCATCCCATTTTTTTCTTCCAGCTACAAGGCTTGTATGAGGGATATCAGTGCTGACTGAGGAGGGAAAAACATTGCCTCAAACTGTTTTTCCTTCAGCTTAATTCCTTACCCTGTATTTTCCTTCCATAAATTTTGCAGGTTATCTATGATGTGCTATTTTTGTACGCGCTGGCAAAAACAACAACTCCAGGAGGTTAAGCAATCTTATTTACCCTCCCAAAACACTTTCAAAACTTCCCACTCTCCAACCCACTATACTTATTTATTTTTATTATTTCATTGATATGCTGTCTTTCTTCCAGACTGGGACCCATGGTGGCTTGTGGAACAAATCTGAAACAAAATTAAAATACAATAAAGTCACAAATACTAAAATAGAATTAAATTCAATTTTAAAATAAAAACTCTTTAAAATCAGTGAATTTAAAAAGTTTTTAAAAAAACAAACAAAACAGTACTAACATAAGAAAAACTCATCTACTCCAGACCGGAAATTTATTTAGTGAAGAATTCTTTTTCCATAGCAGCCAGTAGAGGATTGTGGAAAAATTACAAGCATGGCATAGCTTTATATTCTGTAGATGTGTCTAATCTCTCTTTAGAGCCATTCACATTGGGTGCCATCTTCTTACAGAGTTATGAACCTGGTAGATTAAGGGAATGTATCATATCCTGTCAATGTATCATATCCTGACATTGACGAGAAGCCCAGTGACATTCTTGTGCATATTCTAGTAAAATATGGGCTAGATCAGCGGTCCCCAATGTTTTTGGGGCCGCGGACCAGCTGGGGGGAGCGAGCTCCATGTGCAGGGGGCGGGGGCACCCCCACGCTCGTGTGGTGGGCATGTCACGCTCGTGCGGTGGGTGTGTCGCGCCTGCAGGGGGTGTGTCGCGCATGCACGTGAGCGTGACACACCCACCGCACGAGCATGACACGCCCACAGCGCGCACGACACACCCACCGTGAGCGCGACACACCCGCCGCACGGGCGCAACACCCCCGTGCGAGCATGACACGCCCCCCCGCGTGTGTGCGGGGGGGGGTGGAGATCCGTATCCGCGGCCCAGTTCCGGCAAGCCCACGGACCGGCACCGGGCCTCGGACCGGGGGTTGACGACCCCTGGGCTAGATGATGTTACAGTTAGGTGGATTTGTAGTTAGCTGATGGATTGTACCCAAGTAGTCACCAATAATTTGTCATCATCCTGGAGAGAATGGTAAACTGAGTGCTGGAGGAATCTGCCTTTTGTCAACATCTTCTTAAACAAGTTAGATGGAAAAAAAATAGAAAATTTGCAGATGACACTAAGGGTACATAATCCCTTAAAATACAGAACTGGGATTCAGGATGACTTTAACAGATTGGAGAACTGGGCCAAAATAAACAAGAAGAATTTCAGTAAGAAGAAATATAACATTCTTTTTTTACATAGGAAAAAAGAGATGTGGAAATATGGGATGATTGATGTTTAGCTTTTCACAGAAAGAATGTAACTGCTGTAGTAGAACTCAAGCTAAAGAGAAATCAACAGTGTTATGCAGCACCAGTTTGTTTTCTTTGGCTTTGAAGAGTAAGACC
Organism: Intellagama lesueurii; assembly: GCA_037013535.1. NCBI lineage: Eukaryota > Metazoa > Chordata > Lepidosauria > Squamata > Agamidae > Intellagama > Intellagama lesueurii. The sequence goes on from JBAJHW010000005.1 coordinate 21,667,462, forward strand.
TGAACCAGTGACTTCAAATTACAGGAATATGACTAAACAGTAGGAAGATCTTCCTGATAGTAACAGCTATTTAATACTGAAAGGGTACCCTACTGAAAGGGTAGTGGACTCTCCTGCTTCATTGGAAGTGTTTATAGGAAGGTGGATGGTCATCTGTCATGGATGCTATAACAGTGGAGTTACGGCCTTTTCAAGGTGTTGTTCTAACGACGTTTGTGTGTCTCTTCAAACTCTGTAATTCCATTATTCTATTACGATGGCAAGAAGTACATTTTTCATGGTTTCTTGTCTTTTGCATGAGAACAAGACAAGTCAGGCTTTACTTTTCTGTACCAGTGCCTAATAATAGCTCCGTCAGTGTGGAGCCAGAGATTGGGAGTCAATTCCCCACTGTGCCTCCCAGGAGAAGAAGGTAGCCTGTGTAGCCTTGGGCAAACTGCACAATCCCAGATCACCCCCAGAAGAAGGGAATGGTAAAACACTTATATGTATACTATATCTAGGAAACCCTGGAAAGGGTTGCCATAAGTCAAAATTGACTTGACAACACAGAATTATTATTATCAATGCCTAGTGTCTTAAGTTTCTGTCCATTGAGTTTTCTTGGCAAAGATACTGGAGTGGCTTGCCAGTTCCTGCTCCAGGTGGATCCCCTGGACTGCAAGGAGATCAAACCTATCTGTTCTGAAGGAAATCAACCCTGAGTGCTCACTGGAAGGACAGATCCTGAAGCTGAGGCTCCAATACTTTGGCCATCTCATGAGAAGAGAAGACTCCCTGGAAAAGACCCTGATGTTGGGAAAATGTGAAGGCAAGAGGAGAAGGGGACGACAGAGGACGAGATGGTTGGACAGTGTCATTGAAGCTACCAACATGAATTTGACCCAACTCCGGGAGGCAGTGGAAGACAGGAGGGCCTGGCGTGCTCTGATTCATGGGGTCACGAAGAGTTGGACACGACTTAACGACTAAACAACAAAAAGTGTCTTAAGTTATCACTAACAACTTAACTTCTATGGATGATAAGACAAGAAATGATACCTATATACCATTTCTATTACCAGTTGCTGGAGAACACTGATGGGAGAGTGTTGTTGCAGTTGTGTTCTGCTTCTGGGATTGCAATAGGCTACCATGGGAGAGGAATGTTTAACTGGATAGGACTCTGATCTGATCCAGCTAGGCTCTTCCTGTGCATTTATCATCTGTTTTTCTTCCAAACTAAAAAGCCAAAATTGTTTTAAGCTTGCAAGGACATCACTGTTACAGCACCCTGGTGCTCTACCTTTCTCTAAGGAAGACCTTTCTAAATTAATTTGTCCCCAGTTTATTTCCATTGTGATGGATACTCAGTACTTTCTCTTGCTAGTTATTATCTATTTCTAACACCTCCCTAACACCTCATTTCTGGGTCCCATCTGTGAAAGGTGGGACTAATTCACACTTGCATAGTGATGTAGCGTGTGATGGCTTATAAGGAAATATTTGAACGCTTCCGCCATTCAGAACTACTAACAGTAATGTTGTACCTGAGCTGTCATTTGATGATATGAGAACATTGTATCTGTGAAAACTGATTTACACATGCAAATCACATTGTTATGCTCATGTCACTCACTAAGTGATGAACATGAGAGTTTGAAGTGCTGCCCGGGCAGTTAAAAGAGAGGAGGGCTCACATATGAGGAAAGAGTATGTGATTTATGGGCTTGGTGAACACCAGACATTGTCATCAAAATGTTAAGAATCCGAATAGTAGCTTTGAGTTTATTTAGACATACAAGTTCATCAATGATGGCTCATTACTTTTGTAACTTATTAAGGGGTCCTCACAAGCCCAGATTACCTTTAGATCCTCCTTCAGCACCTTGGGGCAATGATTCTTTGGCTCAGTATGACCTTCTTCATCTCAGAAAATCCAAAGCTTTGCATGGTTGTGTTGTACTTAATAAAAAATATTAGAGTTTTTATCCTCCTCTCATAATAGTAGAACTCATTTGATAAAGTTGGATAATAGGAGATTCAAATACTGGTGTCAGTAATGGACTGGATGAGGGCAAATAAAAGGAGACTTAATCCGGACAAGACAGAGGTGCTCCTGGTCAGTTGAAAAGCAGATCAAGGAATAGGGTTGCAGCCTGTGCTGAATGGGGTTACTCTCCCTCTGAAAACACAGGTGCGTTGCTTGGGGGTGTTCCTGGATTCGTCTCTAAGCCTGGATACCCAGGTTTCGGTGGTAGCCAAGAGTGCTTTTGCACAGTTAAAACTAATGTGCCAGCTGTGCCCATTTCTTGAGAGGAATGACACATGCCCTAGTTACATCTCGACTGGATTACTGTAACACGCTCTGCATGGAGCTGCCTTTGGAAAGTGTTCAGAAGCTCCAGAGGATCCAAAATACAGCAGCCAGATTGCTGACTGGGGCTGGTTACAGAGATCATGTGACCCTCCTGTTACAGCAGCTCCACTGGCTGCCGATCCATTCCGGGCACAATTCAAAGTTCTGGTCTTAACCTATAAAGTCCTAAATGCCTTGGGTCCAAGCTATCTAAAAGACGGCATCTCTCTTTGTGAACCCGCCTGGGCGTTAAGATAATCAGGGGAGGCCTTTCTATCAGTCCCGCCACCCTCACAGTGTGCTCTGTGGGGACACGGGAGAGGGCCTTCTCTGTGGCTGCTCTCAGGCTCCGGAACCCCCTCTCACAGGAGGCCAGTCTGGCCCCATCCTTGCTGTCCTTCTGCAGGCAGGCAAAGACCTTTTTCTTCAGGCATGCTTTCCCTCACTAACTGGTGTTCTGAGAGGGGGTTTTAAATGGACTGTTGTGCTTTGTTGTTTTAAATGTATTTTAGGTAAAGGTAAAGGTTCCCCTTGACATTTAGTCCAGTCGTGTCCGACTCTAGGGTGCGGTGCTCATCCCTGTTTCCAAACCATAGAGCCAGCGCTTGTCCGAAGACAGTTTCCGTGGTCACGTGGCCAGCGCGACTAGACACGGAAGGCCGTTACCTTCCCACCAAGGTGGCACCTATTTATCTACTCGCATTTTTACATGCTTTCGAACTGCTAGGTTGGCAGGAGCTGGGACAAGCGACGGGAGCTCACTCCGTCACGTGGATTCGATCTTACAACTGCTGGTCTTCTGACCTTGCAGCACAGAGGCTTCTGCGATTTAACCCGCAACGCTACCACGTCCCCCCACTAAATGTATTTTAGTGTTGCTTTTATTATTATAATATTTGTTTAATTTTTTAAAAAATATTTGTATACCTACCGTTTTTAGCTTTTAAATATTGTCTTTTTAATGATGTAAGGCACTCTGGGTTCTTTTTAAGGAGAAAGGTGGGATAAAAATATTTTAAATAAATAAACCACTAAAAGGAAGAATATCCCACCGTGTTTCTGCACTGAGGAGGGGGCGACTTTCAGAATCCTCACCACAGACACCTGGACCAGCTCCTGCGCCCACCCACCTCCAGTTTTTCTTCTTTAAAAAGGCCACGCCCTGGAATGGCCATAAAAATGTTTAAAACATGTTACAGTTTGGGGGTGTGGAAGCCCAAAAAAATGGCAAAATTGCCACCCACACCTCCTCCAAGACAAAAGGAAACTTTTTCAGCCATATATTTTTAAAATTAATTGGTGGTGGGACAGGAGACCTGGAGTGGCTTCAATGCTAAGGGTCTACATTTGGGACCCCACATTCTGCTTACCTCTTCTATTCCAACCTGGTATGGCTAGTCAGTGATAATTTTTATTATTATTGGTCCCAATATTTGCTCATTTGTGAGACCAGTTTTTGAGCGAGTGTGCAAATCCTGAAAGTACAATAACCTTTTTCCTGCATGGGCATCAAAAGCATCTGATGGGCTGTTTGCATCATTGCCATCAAACCCCTTGGGTGCTTACTCTCTTACCTCTCTGTAGGGGTGTGTGCTGCTGACGGAAAAGACTGTTGCATTTTGCATAAAGTTTTCAAGGTTTGGACACTCACACACAAAGCCCTCCACCGTTTGGGCCCATGTTACTCGTCAGAGCACCTCTCCTTAATGCCATCTTCCCGACCCACAAGATCATCCCAGTCAAGGTTCCTCCAGGTGGCGGTGAGTAACCAATAAGAGAACATGGTAGGTTAAGCTGATAGATTCTGTCCACTATATGAAAAATTTTGTCAGAAACTCTGGACTCCCAATAGGACATCCAGTGCAGCTAAGTGACACCATGTTCACGTAACTCCCATGAAATATTGGTTCAGCTCAAAGGGATGAGTCTAAGAAAGAGCAGGACAGTGAATAAGAGATTTGAATCAGAAAGAACGGGAGAGCTGAAGAGGCCAGAGCTGCCGTTACAACTTAGACTGCTAAGGTCCTTGCCTCCTCGGTCTAGGTTTTTGAGGATTCTGCATGGGAAACTGATTCTTTTATGTTATGGATACCCAACCCATTTGAGGAAGATATATTGGATTTTTGTCTGAATTTGAATTCAAAAGAATATTAGAACTTTGCAATTCTACAAGCAACTTCTGTATTGGTGCTCTTGCCAAAGACCTTGGTGCACAAATTGTAGCATTTTGTTGCTATAATTGCTCATGTTGACTTCTATATCATTGTGAATAGGAAGAGACATGTTTTGTGAAATTGTGTTTGCAAGTTCCATCAACAAATAGCCCCACAGAACTTAAAGGTGTTACAACTGCACCAACTTACTGTAATATTTTTGATGACTCCTACATTTGGTAGCCATGAAGGAAGGAATGAAACCATTATTTTCATGTAATGAAATCATTATTTTTCTGAAGGAAAAATAATGATTTCATTACATGTATTTATATCCTGCTTTTCCTCTGGTGAACTCAAGGCAGTGACACTCTTCCTACTCACTTTCTGCTCACATAATCAACCCTGTGAGGTGATGGGGGGTCAGGTAGTGAGAGTGTGTCTGGCTCAAGGTCACGGTGAATTATATGGTTCAGTGGGGTCTTCGAGCTGGACGTCCAGAGCCTAGTGCTTTAAAACCACAGCATCTGAAGCCCTTCTTGCTTCCCTGAAAATTACATTTTCCACAGCTATTATTTTACAGTTGCTACTAACTCTCTCTCTATATATATATATATAGAGAGAGAGAGACAGAGACAGAGACAGTGACAGTGGTGCCTCGACTTACAAACTTAATTGGTTCTGGAACTCTGGTCGTAACGCAAAATGGTCGTAAGTCGAAGAACCATTTCCCATAGGAATGCATTGAAATGCAATTAATCCATTCCGGCCGAAGAAAAAAAATCACCAAAAAAACCCACACAAAACACTGCAAGACCCATCGGAAACGCAATTAATCCGTTCCGGCTTAAGGGGGGGGGGGGAAAGCAAGCGAAGCATGCAAGACCCATTGGAAATGCAAAGAAAGCAAAGCAAAAAGCAAGCAGATCGTGCAAGACCCATCGGAAATGCAAAGAAAGCAAAGCAAAAAGCAAGCAGATCGTGCAAGACCTATAGGAAATGCAAAGAAAGCAAAGCAAAAAGCAAGCAGATCCTGCAAGACCCATCGGAAATGCAAAGAAAGCAAAGCAAAAAGCAAGCAGATCGTGCAAGACCCATCGGAAATGCAAAGAAAGCAAAGCAAAAAGCAAGCAGATCCTGCAAGACCCATTGGAAATGCAAAGAAAGCAAAGCAAAAAGCAAGCAGATCCTGCAAGACCCATCGGAAATGCAAAGAAAGCAAAGCAAAAAGCAAGCAGATCGTGCAAGTCCCATCGGAAATGCAAAGAAAGCAAAGCAAAAAGCAAGCAGATCGTGCAAGTCCCATCGGAAATGCAAAGAAAGCAAAGCAAAAAGCAAGCAGATCGTGCAAGTCCCATCGGAAATGCAAAGAAAGCAAAGCAAAAAGCAAGCAGATCGTGCAAGACCCATCGGAAATGGGGGGGGGGAACCAAAAAGCAACCAAACCCCGCAAGACCCATCGGAAATGGGGGGGAAAAAACCAAAAAGCAAGGAAACCCCCCAAGACCCATCGGAAATGGGGAAAAAAAAACCCCAAAAGCAAGAAAACTCCCCAAGACCCATCGGAAATGGGGGGGAAAATACCAAAAAAGAAACAAACCCCCCCAAAAAAAACCCATCGGAAATGGGGGAAAATACCAAAAAACAAACAAACCCCCCAAGACCCATCGGAAATGGGGGGAAAATACCAAAAAACAAACAAACCCCCCAAGACCCATCGGAAATGGGGGGAAATACCAAAAAACAAACAAACCCCCCAAGACCCATCGGAAATGGGGGGGAAATACCAAAAAACAAACAAACCCCCCAAGACCCATCGGAAATGGGGGAAAATATGCTGCAAAACCCACCCAGAACAGTTTTTAAAAAGCAGCCTCTTCACCTACCAACGGTTAGCAATTTGAATTTCCCGCCTTTTTCCCCTGCCTTTTTCTGTTCGTAACTGGAAGCTCCGGCCACAAGTTGAAGCAAAATTTTGCGGCCGGAGCTGGTCGTAACTTGAAATGGTCGTTAAGTCGGGACGTTCGTAAGTCGAGGCACCACTGTAGTAGCAACTGTAAAATAATAGCTGTGGAAGTGTGACTGAATATCCATGCTTATAGACCTTCTAGGAATTCCCACATTCATACCTGTACCATTCACCTAGTGCAAGGATGGGAACACTTGGTTCTTCAGATGCTGTTAGACTGCAGTTCCCATTGTCCCTCAGCTAAGGCTGATGGGAATTGTAATTTAACAACTTCTAGAAGGCCACAGATTCCCCATATTGGTGAATTATTACATCTGCAAAACTGGCATTTTTCAGAAAGTCTCCATAGCAGGCAAAGTTCTTCTGCCTCAGGATTTAAATATTTATTCTATATCCAGCAGTAATAATTCTTTAAAATAATTATTTCTTCCCAAATGGTCTTGTGCCTACTGGAAAATAATCAATGAGTTGCAAATCATTTAGCTGTTAAATGAAGGTGACGGCCATCAGCTTGAGTCAGCATTTCTGGTTTGCTACTGCTTTTTTTACCCCATCCCTCAGAGTCTGTGAATAGCTTAAATACTTCCTTGAGTCCTTGTATCATAAGCATAAATAACAAAATCATAATAGGGTGTTTAACATAATTTTTCTTCTTAGCAACAAAGGAACAAAAGACCGTTTATTCAAGCATAATCTCCTTGAAATCTGGAACTATTCCATCTCACTATTTATCTAACTATCTATCTAAACTATCTATCTTAAATATGGACAGATATAGCAACACATTTGTGATAGCCCTCCTTCCAATGAAAATGGCAAACCATTTTGAGCTCAGAGACTTCACTTAGGATAGTCTTATAGTCTGCAAATATTTTCACATTTTCGAAAAACAGTTCAGAAGTTAAGAAATATTGAACAAAATATGTAATCTCATATTCAGTGCCCAGCTCCTGGAATGTCAAAATATTCTACTGTAATCATCATCATCATCTTGTACCATCAAGTCAATTCTGACTTATGGCAACCCTTTTCAGGTTTTTTAAGGTAGAGAATGCCCAGAAGTGATTTACCATTCCCTTCTTTTGGGGGAATCATGGGACTGTGCAGCTTGCCCAAGGCTACACAAACTACCTCTTTCTCCTGGGAGGCACAGTGGGGAATTGATTCCCAACCTCTGGCTTCACACTGACAGAGCTATTATTAGGCTCCAATATCTATCTATCTATCTATCTATCTATCTATCTATCTATCTATCTATCTATCTATCTATCTATCTATCTATCTATCTATCTATCTATCTATCTATCTATCTATCTATCTAAAATATTTTTACCCTGCCTTTCTCCTAAAAAAAGACCCAAGGCAGCTTACATCATTAAAATACAATATTTAAAGTTAAGAACAATGAGTATAAAAAGGCAGCTTGCATCATTTAAAGACAATATTTCAGCTAAAAATGATTAGTGTACCACTCTGAGAAATGGTAAACACAAGCAGTGCTACAAACACAGTCAAAGCAGTGATGCATATCAATCCATCTGAAAAACACACTCAGGTAGCCAGTCACTGAGGGAAAGCATGCCTGAAGAGGAAGGTCTTTGCCTGCTTGCAGAAGGACAGCAAAGATGGGGCCAGTCTGGCCTTCTACGGGAGTGAGTTCCAAAGCCTGGGTGCAGCAACAGAGAAAGTCCTCTTTCTCTGTTGTCCCCATCAGATGCATCTGTGAAGGTGGCAGGATCAAGAGAAAGACCTCCTCAGATACAGAAGAATAAAGCCTGGCTTGTCTCATCCTCAGGCAGCAGAAAAGAAACATTGAAACATACACTTCTCATTTTCTTGTGGTCTGAAAAAGAAACTTTTCAAAGCTCTGGTTTGGAGGATTTACTCTCGGATTTCACTCCCTTCAAAGCCTGACTATAAATATCATGTATTCTTGGTGTGTATTTCAGTTCCTATGCCCACATTTTTCTGCACATCCCACCTGCATCAGGGTAAATAATTTATGGTTGAAATTACAACTGGCAGATTTGATCCACAGTCATTTCTGCTTAGCTCATTCTATTAACCAGTCACAGACAATTAGAGCAAAGGCAAGCAAGCTGTAATTAAATGTTGTGCAATTCCCTAGGCCCTCAAGCTGGAATGAGGGCAGGTAATACAGCTGCGGGAAACAGGTCTCCATGAATATATAGACTCCTGCTGCTCTTCGGGGAATACTTTCATTCTGCATTATTTTGTTTCTCACCAGAGGCATAATATACATTTGCTCAGCTAATGTTACACAACTGTGAATCATCATTTGCTGCTTCAAGCCATGCACAAAAATATTGTGTTGACTCTCCTCTAAAGAAACCATGCTGTTAGTTGAGGGCAGCATGAATCAAAAAATGCCAGTCACATGAAGACTCATTCAGCCATTCTCTGGGGGTGAATTTGCCCCACCCCCATCATGGGACTGATAAATTATTCCAAGAAAGCCAATCTTTCATGTCTTCAAGTCTCATAGAACCTTCAATATTGTGAGGCTCTTGTGCAAAGGGCGGGTGCAAAGCTTCATCAGGTGGTACTCCAGATTTTCTTGGCTCCTTGAGTCTTGAACAATGTTCCATCTGCCCCATCTCTTTTAACACTTGGGAATTAGCTGGTCACCTGAGGGGGGCTGAGTAGGATTTGTTGTGTGTGTGACCTCACAATCGACCCTTTCAACTATTCCTACTGCTTAGTATGTCTAGGTTCATTTGGTGCTTCTTTTAAGTCTGTCACATCTGGAAGAGATAACTAGGAGGGACATTAATATTTAGCACACCAGTACATTTATTGCTGAGGAGCTACCACTCAGACAAATTCTTAAATCTCATTAACATGGGGCAATGGAGCAGTTGGGTGGTCATGGGGGCACTCAGTGATTCTTTTTTACAAACATTGTCCAGTGGAGATGCAGGGAATAAGTAAAGCTATAGTGAGTATTCTCAGCTCAGCTCAGAATAGATTCAGAACCACTGCTTTGACAGAAGGACAGTATCACCTTCTTACTGAATGCCACATGAATTCCATTTCTTGTCTCCATCAAGAAAGGTAGCTCACACAGCATTAATTGAATGGTTGTCCTTGTATTTCCTTAGTCTAAAAAATAAAAATGTAGTTTGTTTTGAACTCATATTCTATTTTGCTTTTTCATTCTGAGGGCTTTAGGGGAGACCGCCTTCCATATTATTGTGGTTAAAGCAGAGAATTCACAGTGGCAGGAAAATAGGGGTGGGGGTGGGGGTTGAGGATACAACTGATCACTTGCCCTCAGAGTTTGAAAAGTCACTTTTTGGCGTCATGATTCTCAGAAATTCCCAACCATTTCAGTTGGTTTAAGAGCAACATACTAATCACATATTACGTCTTAATCACATCAGCAGCAGGATCCACAAAAATGTACTTTAAAAATAGAACGAGTGGAAAACAGTGAAATGACCAGCTAAAACCAACATATTTAAAGTGATAAAGTACATTTGTTGCACCATCACCACAACAATTTCTTATCTTACTTTGCAAGCATAACATCATTATATCCTCATTACCTCCCAAAAGTAATGTACTACAGACAATGCCATTACTTGCAACACATTATTTCTGAGTGCTGAAATTCACAAACGAATAACAAGCAAAAGATACACAAAACCATCCTGAGATATTTTGTGATGCTCATCAGAACTTCCATTTGGCTCAATTTAAAATTCTTCACGTTTTTCCTTAGTTGCTGGTTGCATTCCTGGGCATGTTCCTCTTCACAAGGAGGAGTTGTGGTTCACATATTTGTTTTAGAGTATGACAGCAACTGAGGTCATATGGGAATCTGAATGAAACCATTTTTCTCAGCCATCCCTAAAGCTGTATTATGACATTGGTCTATGAATTCTACCCTGGAGTATGCTTTCTGTATCTCACTTCCTGTGCAATTTATAGCACCCAGATATGGTACTTTTAATAATCTGCTAAGGGATTTTTCCTACTTCCTTGAGGATTTCATTATTTTTTTCCCTTTTTTCCTTCCTTTATTACCTCTTTCTCAAAAGTAGCTTGTGAAAATAGACGAATCATATTGCAAAAGATGGAATGTAATATATGCCATCAGATTAGACGAAAAAGGCAATTTTGTCACTCTGTGGTATGCAAAATGAAGTAAACTTTGCTATGTTGACACCATGACAGATGAGATTTTTCTTTCCTTTCGATAAGGTATCAGTCAGGAATGGAGTTGAGAGGAAGCAATGCGGTCTTAAGGAATGGACATTCCAGTAGGAAATCTTTACTTCTTGTAATGCATAGAGGACTACTGCTTTATAAAAGAGAGTCTTTAACATATATATGGTAGACACAATATCAGAGGTCCCTTATTGGGAAGAAACAATCAGAAATGTTGTGGGTTGCAATTAATTGCTTCTAAAGATTGCAGTCCAGGAAAGCTGCCATCAATTTGGGAGTATTAAAAGTACTACTATACTTTTGTTCTTTATTTATTTTTGTTTAAAGTAATTGATCAGCCAGAGGATAGGATAGTCTGTCAATTTTGCTTCTTACACATCCACATGCTTTTCATTTCAGATTCTATCTGTACTAATTCTTCAAGAACAAAGTAAAATAAAAAATTTCCTTCATTTGCAGCAGCCAAATTCATTTAGTACAACGGGGTTTTCTGGCATAGTATTCAAGTATTCAATGGGTATTCTTCTCACTTAAAGGTTTATGTTGTTTCAGTTTCAGTTTCTCAAACATGTAATTTAAAAAAAAAACACCAAGTCTCAGACTCAATAATGTTCTGTTCCGGACAAGGCAGACATTTTCAGATTTGGATAAATTCTTACAGAAAGCAATCTGAAATATCCTCACTCATTCCCAACCCTATCAAGCATATTACATAAATAAATATACATGCAATGTCTGCATTCAGTTGCATTACATGGATTCAGAGGAATGAAGAAAAGCATTGTATATAATCAAAGGGCAAACTATCCTTTCAGTCATCATTGGTACATCAAATACATATTGTTACTTCAGTTTTCCCTCAAATAGTCTACTGATATCTCAGTGCAAAAGAAACAAATATTCCAAGGATCCACAAAATACAATGATCTGGGAAGTTTTTACTCTAGAGGAACACGGTATAGTTGATAGAAGTGTGGACTAGGACTCAGGAGACCTGGGTTTGAAATCCCACTCAATCATGAGAACTCACTGGCGGAATGGAACTGGTAAAACCACTCCTTGAATATCTCACATACTTTGAAAGCCCTGTTAGGCTCATCATAAATTGGATGCAACTTGACGGCATACAGTATAACAACAAGAGTGTTCATAAAGCCAGGTGCAGATTTGAGCTGGAGTAGTTGAAATCCTATTCCTCTCCTCCTGAAAATTTTATACATATCCTTTCCCTGTGGAAGGTGCTCCCTCCTGAGTTTTAGGGATCTCCCCTCTGTGCCCACACTATATACTACATGTTCTCCAACCCTCTATGTTGCATTTTGATGGGACTGAAGGATTTTCAGAGGGGAGAAGAAGTGGGGAAGTCTACCTCACTACCCGTAGTGACCCTAGGTTTTGGCTGTTTTGCTGTTGCTAAAACTTTTCTGTTTGGATTGGGGTGAGGGTCACGTTTGTCAAGTAGTTTTTCTTCAGCCATGTGGTTTTTCTCCTATGAGTGCAGGCAGAGCCTAGATAAAGGTTTTTCTTCTTAACGTTTTGCCAGTCTCTGTGGCTGGCATCTTCAGAGGACAGGAGTTAGAACTCTGTCTGTGTTCTGGTGTAGTGTTTGGGATAGTTGAGTATTTGTAGCTGTGGGATCAGCTTTTTGTCCTTTTCAGGAGATTGGGTGATTATAGTGATCAGGGTGTTTTTTGTTATGGGTGTATTGTTGTGATAAGGGGGGGAAGATGGTCTGTCACTGTGATTGATGGGTGTCATTAGCTAGTCTTTTGTGTGCAGTGATCACCGGTCCTTGTGGCTGGGTAGAGATCATTGACCCAGCACTGAAAAATACAGCCTGCAAAAGATCAAGGAACTCTACCCATCCACAAGGACCGGTGATCACTGCACACAAAAGAGTAGCTAATGACACCCATCAATCACAGTGACAGACCATCTCCACCCCTTATCACAACAATACATCCATAACAAAAAACAACCTGATCACTATATCAGCTGCCCTGAGTGGTCAATTGACTAGATGGGCGGGATATAAATACAATAAATAAAAAATATATAATCACCCAATCTCCTGAAAAGGACAAAAAGCTGATCCCACAGCTACAACTATCCCACACACTACACCAGAACACAAAGTTCTAACTCCTGTCCTCTGAAGATGCCAGCCACAGAGACTGGCGAAACGTTAGGAAGAAAAACCTTCAGAACACAGCCAAACAGCCTGAAAAACCTACAACAACCATCGGATCCTGGTCGTGAAAGCCTTCGAGAATACAAAGAACTTTCTGTTCAGTTTTTTCCTTTAGATTTCATTTTAACAGCACCTGAAGAAGATGGACAAAATTCCACAGGAGGCTTCAGAATTCCAGTGAAAATTTGCAGCAGGTAAACACACAGACAGAGCTCTCTGAGATGCTCTGCATATGTCTGAAAACAGCCACTCAGAGGTACAATTCACTTTAAATTTGGTCCACTATGGAGGAGCCTTCCTCCACATGGCATTATCAGATTGCCTGCTTCTATAACAGTGACAAGCAAAACGGGTCCTTCCAGATGTTGTTGGACTACAAATGAAATCTTCCTTCACCATCCTCTGTGCCAAGTTGGGTTTATAGAATCATAGAATAATTGAGTTGGAAGGGACCTATAAGGCCATTGAGTCCAACCCTCTGCTCAGTGCAGGAATACAAATCAAAGTAGATCTGACAGATGGTTGTCCGATTTTTTTCTTGAATGTTTCCACTGTTGATGCGCTCACCACCTCCTGAGATAACTGGCTCTTTTGCTGTACTGCTCTAGCAGTTAGGATGTTTTTCCTGATATTCAGCTGAAATCTGATGGGTTGATAGTCTTATTACAGTTCAATAATATCTGAAGTATTTCATGCTCCCGCTACTGTTCAATATGGAAAATGTGAGATCAGTTTCCAATTTGTGCTGTTCTGAAATATATCTATAATGATAAATGGTGTGTGTGTGTTTGTGTGTGTGTGTGTGTGGGGGGTCTTTTTAACATTACCCATGTGATTCTTTCACCTATAGCATAATTTATATTAGCTCCCTGAAATAAAATCCAGAGGAAAATTAGATACACCTGCTAAGGCCTGTTATAATCAGTGGGACATTAAGCATTTAAATATTGATTGATGGGATTTGGGCCTTCTTGATTTTCTTTAGATTTCTTGCTTCTAATTCTGTTCGTTAAAACAAGTAAAAGAAATGTCTCATGGCCTTCTTTGTTTTCTCTCTCTTTCCTCTACAGGTTTAAGTGATAGTTTTCCGTCGGGTTCCTATTCACAGAAATGAATAACTCAACAAATGTAAGCTCTCTGGAGGATGTGATGGCCTTGGCAAGCCCTTATAAAACTGTTGAGGTTGTCTTCATTGTCCTAGTGGCTGGGTCTCTCAGCTTAGTGACCATCATTGGAAACATCCTGGTTATGGTATCCATTAAAGTCAACCGGCACCTGCAGACTGTCAACAATTACTTCCTTTTCAGCTTGGCATGTGCTGACTTGATCATTGGTGTCTTTTCCATGAACCTGTACACACTTTACACTGTGATTGGCTACTGGCCGTTAGGACCCGTGGTTTGTGATTTGTGGCTGGCTCTCGACTACGTGGTCAGCAACGCCTCTGTCATGAACCTCCTCATTATCAGTTTTGACAGATATTTTTGTGTCACCAAACCTCTGAGTTATCCAGTCAAGAGGACCACTAAGATGGCGGGCATGATGATTGCAGCAGCATGGGTGCTCTCCTTCATCTTGTGGGCACCAGCAATTCTCTTTTGGCAGTTCATTGTAGGGGAAAGGACTGTTCCCGATGGAGAATGCTACATCCAGTTCCTTTCCAATGCGGCTGTCACTTTTGGCACGGCCATTGCAGCCTTTTATCTGCCCGTCATCATCATGACTATTCTCTACTGGCAAATATCTCGTGCCAGTAAGAGCAGAATTAAGAAAGGCAAAAAGGGTGGGCAGAACCAGGATCCAGCTTCTCCAAGTTTGACCCAAGGTAAAACAACGAAACCAAACAATAACAACATCCCACCCAGTGAAGATGGGATAGAACATTCTAAAATTCAGAATGGCAAAGCCACTGGGGAATCGGTGGTGGAAAATTGTGTTACTACAGAGGAGAAGGAAAGCTCAAATGACTCCACCTCTGTCAGTGCTGTAGCTTCCAACATCAAAGAGGATGAAGCCATCAAAGAAGACACCAGGGCTTCTGTCTCCCAGGTCAATGCCAAAGTGGAGAACTCCAAACTTACATGCATTAGAGTACTTACTAAGTCTCCCAAAAGTGATTGTGCTGGCTCTGCCAACACCACTGTGGAGATTGTAGGATCTGATGGACAAAATGGAGATGAGAAGCAGAATGTTGTAGCACGTAAGATTGTCAAGATGACAAAGCAGCCTGCCAAAAAGAAGACACCTCCTTCTAGGGAGAAAAAAGTCACCAGGACTATCTTGGCTATTCTCCTGGCCTTCATTGTTACCTGGACACCATACAATGTCATGGTTCTCATCAACAGCTTCTGTTCCTCTTGTATCCCCAATACAGTATGGACAATTGGTTATTGGCTGTGCTATATCAACAGCACCATCAACCCCGCTTGCTATGCGCTTTGCAATGCTACCTTCAAGAAAACCTTTAAGCATCTTCTTATGTGTCATTACAAGAACATAGGCGCTACAAGGTAAAACAATAATAATGGAGAAAAAGGGGGAAAGAAAGCTTCAAGTTTTATAAAAGAATGCCATAGCACTTTACGCTCTCATATGAAATCAAGAAGGCTAGAGGACGCACTGACAGGGAGGGGCAGTGTATCTGTGCTCCATCTCCAGTATCTGCACCTCAAACTTCACAACTTTTCTGTCAGAGTCATTCAGAGGCAGGAAAGGGCCGATAGGCCAGTTGAGGATATAAACTTGAGGCAAACCCCTGCTCTCCAATAATCCCAATGCAGAAGGGCTTTTGAAACCATCCTTCTTTGGGCACAACCTCTGTCCCTGAGAAATTCTCCTGCACAAAGCCCATTTGGGTTGGCACTTTGTAGAAAGGGGAGCTGCTGAAAAGCATTAGTATTTCAAGAAGCAGGAGGACCTTGGGTGGGTTGTGTAAGTCTGTTCTTCTGGTATATGAGTTGCCAGTTTTGTTTGTCTATGTGTATGCTTGTATGAAGTTGGAGAGGGGAAGAAAACCCTCCAACAATAAATAGCCTACATGGAAATCATAAATGACTGGAAAAGAAAAACACAGAGCAATCTGTTCCATTATTTTAAAAAGTGATAGGGCATAACAGTGGAATGGGAAGGATCTTGATGTGGAGTATACTGTTAATCTTTACCTCTCTCTTGTTGCTTAGCTCTGTATCAGAAAAATAGTACTTTACCTCATATCATAAAGGGCACAGTTTTGGCCAATCCTTTAAACACACTCTTTTTCTGTTCAGTCGGTGGGACTTTGTAGTGCTGGAATTTGGCAGCAGTGCAAAAATCATTAGCAGTAATCAGCGACAAGGTGCTTCGTGTTAATTGATTCTTCTCCTCTGATGGGGCCAGCCAGACCTTGCATAACACTTACTGGCAAAAGAACCAATTGCAGAGGCAGAGAAAACCTAGGTGTCTTATTTTACCACTTGGTGCACCACAAGAACCATTTAAAGAATTTGGGACAGGGCATTTACAATCCATAATTGTATAGTCTATGATTTTCCCTGTGCCAAAGAATTCATGTTTAGTTGGAGAGGTGAGGTCATGTCTACAGTAGCATTTTACAAAGAATGCATATATTGCATGGGCATTGAAAAGCCAAATGACTGTGTAGATTCTAGTAATTAAGGTTGTGGGGCTATATTATGTTAATATGTCCATTATCTCATGGGGCTGCAAGTTTGCTGGCTTGAAAATTCTTATATCTTCAAATTTGTACCACAAGGAAGCAGTGGTGGTTCCATTGCTTAGGTTCTCCCCATATCAGGACTCGGCTGTGCAGAAAATCTTGAAACTTGTAACTTGAGGAGAGTCAATAAGTAGGAATGAATGCATCTGCCAATTCTGCCCCCCCCCCCCCCCCCAGTTTCTCATTTTGTCAAGCTTAAGACAGATTCATGGCAAACTTTTCTGAATTTTGACTTCAAAAATGTTGAGATTTTTGTTGAAATTCACAGGCAAAATTATAGACATTTCAGTTCACCTTTCCTAAACTTTGCCTAATATCTGAAATTTTACCTAATTACTTGCACTTTCCCCAAATTATTTCCCTAATATAGTATATTTTAATGTTGTTGCTACTAATATACACGTTCTTTGTAGACCTTCACTCTCACATATATACATTTTCATATGCATATTTAATTAGAAATTTTCATTCTGTCAGATCTGTTTTAATTTGGATTCTTGCCTTGAGCAGGGGTTGGACTCTATGACCTTATAGGCCCCTTCCAACTCAGTTATTCTATGATTCTGTTACACAGTTTGAGGAAGTGAAAATTTCAAATGATTGCTGGTTTGGTGATTCATCCTGGTTCATTTACCACCGCAACAGGTGTTTGGCAGTTTGGCGCCCTGCCCCACCAGTGGGCACCCACTCAAAGGCAGCACCTGGAGGATGAAGGGTAGGGAAGCCAGTATGCTGCCTCTGAGTGGGTGCCTGCTGGAGGAGGTAGGGCTGAGAGGCACTGAACCCCTGTTTAGCCAATAAATGAACCAGCACAAACTGCCAAACTGGAGGTTCATGCCCCTCTCTATAGCTGAGCTGTAGCTCCCATATTGGCTTGAAAGTGTGCAATAAGCACAGCTTGGACAATTTTCTTTGTTGGGGTACTGCTCACAGAGTATTTGGAATTATAGTGAAAGTGATAACATTTCCAGGCTCTGAAAATGAAATAGGTTTGCATTAAATTGACCAAACAGAGAAAATTCCTTCCCTACCCCTGTTAAGTGAAGAGTTAGGAGTTGGCCACTCCCCTTTTCAAAGGAGTAAAATGGAGATCATAGAATCATGAAGTTGGAAGGGACCTATAAAGCCATGAGGTCCAACCCCCTGCTCAGTGCAGGAGGGAGTCTTTGCAAGTAAAAGCCATAACAAGTTATGTAAATTCTGTACAACAGAGGTGAGAACTTGTCAGATTATGAGTCACATGGGGCCCTCTAAGACTGTCTTGGTGCCCTCCCATGTCTCCTGGAGAAAAACATTATTTTTCCACCAAAAAGAGACAATCGTTTCTGTGTTTTGCTTTAGCAAAGCATCAGTTGTTAAGGAGTCACTTTTGATTTTGTTAGGATGGTCCTAAGGTCTGGAAAATGGCCCATGGATCCTCACAGTTTGCCCACATCCACTGTAAAACATTCTGTGCTGGGTCTGCTTGCTAGATTTGAGAGATGTTGGCAAGTCTTTGGGTCTGAGTCCCAAGTCGAAGTCCAAGTCATTGGTACCAAGTTCCAAGTCTCAGTCTTTGGTATCAAGTCCCAAGCCTTTATTAAAAACAAGCAGCTTTCCCCAGAAAACAAGGGAGAGGCAGGTGGGTTCTGAGTCATGTGTCAAGTCAGAGTCATTGGAAAAACAAACAAACCTGAATTGAATCCTAGTTAAGTCGTTGGTGCAACTTAAGTCCAACTTGACAGGAAGTCCCATGACTCCATGACTGGTTTTACTGAACACGTTCTTCCTGCATACCTACTATCCTTCGACACATACTCTCTTCAGCTGCATAGAAGTAGGATCTGGCCTCCCTGTCTTTTTCTCTCCCTCCAGTAGTAAAGCAGAGTCTATATATGCCATTACTGTGGTGTCTTATTTAGCACCCAGAACAGGAAAGGCATTGTCAAGGAAGAGTTTAAAAGAGGACAAAAATGTGCTAGTTTACATGCATAGATACAGATTTATGAACAACTACGATGGTTTAAGAAGTAGCAGACATCTCACCATAGCAGGGCAGCCTGAGAGCCTTAGGACCTGCTCAATGTGCAGTCCATTTTAATTGGGCCACTCCAAGGCTCCTGCTTTGCTCTCTTATTCATTACAATGTACGTAGTATTGGGCAGTATTCTTCAAACTGAAGATGCTTTCATTTAGAGGACTTTCTCTGCAAAATATGATAGATGCCTACAGTTTATGACACAAAGCAATTTGAAGCAGATGAGATGACAGTGAATAACATAATTTCTTCATCTTCCACTTCAAAGGCAAATGAGAATCTATGGAGAATCTATGGGCGAAAACCTGGCAACCATTTCCTGTTAGAATTATGCTACTAATATAGAATCATAGAATAATAGAGTTGGAAGGGGGCTTTAAGGCTATTGAGTTCAATCTCTGCTCAGAGCACAAATTCAAGTTAAAGTATGTCTTCTGCTTTGTTCATTCATGCCCCAAATCTAGAAAATTAGAAGAGGCTCCTAAAGGTTATTATTGAGAGAGAGAGAGAGAGAGAGGAAGCCTGGGCATATGTCAGTCATATATACTCAACCACCCAAATTGTCCCGCAAAATATCTATATTACAAGAAGAAACAAATCATTCCAAAGCTGATCCATTTGGAATTCACCCATGTATCATCACAGCTGTATGTTCTTCCATGGGTCCTTTTCTAAGTGGCACAGAACGTCTATGAAAACAATAAACCTTTTTCAAGGGAAAAGATTTGCAAATGTTGGCAATTTGTTTAACAGAAATGAAATGAAACAAAAAATCTTACTAATTTCTCCTGCTAAAACGAATAGCTATAGTGATTTCCAGCATGGAGAAACCATATTGTATTTGCCTGCCTCCCCTGTTAAAGACGGGGAGTCTGACAGGGAAAAAAAAGAGGAGGTGACCCGAACTCAGCACCACAAACATGGTTGAATAAACAGGGATTCAAAGCTAGGTTTTTAAGAACTAAGCACTGAAAGGCCTCGACAGATGAACTGGTCCCACATCTGCACTCAAATCCTTTCTATTCTAAATATTTTAAAAAATGTGAAAGTTGGCAAGTTCTTATCCAAACCAAACTGAAACAAATCTCTCATCCTTCTCTAATGAAATAAACCTGTGGAATGACCAGAACAGCAAGAAGGTAACATCTTTAGTGCCTCAGGGTGTAGAAATGGGCATGAAAATAAATGAAAACATGTACATGTATTCACCGACTACATTTATCTCTTCCCCTTTCCTCCAAGAAGCAGTAGGCAGTGTATATGCTTTTGTCCTCTCCATGTGATCCTCACCACCATCTTGTGAGGTAGGAGACTGGTTTCAAGTCTCCCTATAAGCTTTACAGGAAGTTGGGATCTAAACTGTTTAGATGACTGTCACTTGGGGAGTTCAGTTTGCATTTACTTCCTAGCCTGGAGGTGAGCAACTTTAGTACACCCAGTGGCCAATTTTCTGCATGCACCTCATTGACACTGAATCATGAGGGTTCTGCACCAACCAGGGCTCCCCCCCCCCCCCAGTTTCGATCTCTGGTTTTTACACAACAGTTGCCTTCCCAGAGGCTTCCCTGTGCTTCTTGTTTTAGCATGGAACTTGATTGGTTTTTTTAAAACAATGCCTTAAAATTTGTCCTAAAACAAGGTGTATGGGGAACATGCTCCATGTTTTGGAGAAAAAAAATTGCCTCCTACTGGCTCACAAGTGTAACTGGTTTTAGCATGGACATTTTATCTGACATGCTTTGCCAGTGAAATTTGGTAAAGACAGTATTTATTTATTTTATTTATTTTTCCACCTTTTACCCCGCCCATCTAGATTCAATGAATCTACTCTGGGCGGCTTACATTCCAAATATAAACCAAAATTTAAAACACACAATATCAAACAGTAGGGACCTCAAAAAACAGCCACAAAATCCTAGGTGGCCTGCAGGCTGCATGTTGCCTATCCTTTTCCTCCTCTGCATCAGGAACAGAGAATCACACTTAATTTAGGACCCACTGTGTTTTCTCAGTCCTCCAAAGGTATCCCAAAATGACACTTAATATACAGTCTATGCATATTTACTCAGACGTTTCACTCAGTTTGTTGAAACTTGCTGTAGGATATGTATGTATAGAGTCACAGCCTTCATGATTCTCTGGACGAACACCAGTTTCCAAACCTGATCTTTCAAGCTCAGCCCCCTGATCCACACTGGGAGCAATTTTGTCATCACAAACAGAAAGGCAGTTGTGCTGTACCTCACTTGGTGAATATACAGTATATCTCACCTACAGCTGTACATATTGAAGGCAGGGTATCATGCAGTCATTCAGTATTCATCCGCCCCAAAACTTGTAGATGAGTTATTGTTCTGCTCTCTTGCTTGACAATTAATCAAACCTATGTGATGATAACTCCAGATTTATTTACCCTTCATGCCTCTAAAAATCCAAGCTTTTCTCACTCAGCCTTTGAAATCTGAGTGCTTTTAATTCAGTTGCTGGGGTGGAGGTGGGGGTGCAGAATGGATTAGAGCAGAGCCATCGAAATAAATCCCTTCTGGCTACTTAACGATTTCATCTTTCAAGCCAAGATTAAGTCATTGACAATCTCTTGGGGATTGCTCAATTTTGCATGCTTTCCCTTGTTGTGTAAGACCTGCATGACGCTTCATATTGGCGTCATGTCATCGTCTCTTTTGAAGTATGCTTCCATTGGATGTAAATGTGATTCTTCTCTTTTTTTAAAAGTGCTTCTGAACTTCCCTTATGTCACCTGACTCCCAAATGCTTAACATATTGGCAAAAACAATTACTTCTCCCAGCTTGCTGCTGCTTCTGGGTGAACATGGCCATGGAATAAAGGATGTCAGTCTCAGCTGTAGTAACAAACTCTACCTTTGGTTTCAGCATCAATGTAATTATTTAAAAGATGTTGGCTTTCTGATTTTTCATAGAATCCTTGGGTTGAAGCCAAACGTAGCCATATCTAAAGCAGCAGACCTATTGAAGTTCATGATCATTATAAAATTAAGTCCCATAAATGTCATATGCTCTACATATGACTAAAATCTGGATCTGATTTATTTATTTATTTAAACTAGTTTTACCCCTCCTTTCTCCTTGAAAAGGACCCAAGGCAGCTTACAACAATGAAAGACAATAGTTAAAGTTCAAAACAATGAGTATACAATGGTGGTTAACATCATTAAAAGACAATATTTAAAATTATGAACAATTAATAATGAGGCATCTTACATCATTAGCAGGCAATATTAAGGCAAATATCAATAAGTATACAATTCTTTAAAAATGCTACTGGGAGAAATGGAAAACACAAGTAGTACTAAAAATCCAATCAAAACAGTAATGCAGAACGATCTGTCTAGAATTCACACACAGGTATCTGGTTATTGAGGGAAGGCTTGCCTAAAGAGAAAGGTATTTGCCTGCTTGCAGAAGGATAGCAAAGATGGGGCCAGACTGGCCTCCTGTGGCAGGGAGTTCCAAAATCTGGGAGAAGCAACAGAGAAGGCTCTCTCCTGTGTCCCCATCAGATGCACCTGTGAATGTGGCAGGACTGAGAGAAAGTCCTCTTCTGATTCATGGTACTTTTCCTTGCATGCAAACAAGAAAAATCACGTGGTTACGCCAACATTCACCTTTAGTTATGCCATGTAGTGAGAAAGCAATAATGAATGA
This sequence comes from Intellagama lesueurii, assembly GCA_037013535.1. NCBI lineage: Eukaryota > Metazoa > Chordata > Lepidosauria > Squamata > Agamidae > Intellagama > Intellagama lesueurii. The sequence goes on from JBAJHW010000005.1 coordinate 21,689,723, forward strand.
TTTTATATTTCTCCTAAGCAAGAAAGGAGGGGCAAACTGGGTTGTCTTAGGTCTCCTTTAGACCAGTGGTTCTCTAACTGGGGTCCCCAGATGTTCTTGGACTGCAATTCCCAGAAGCCTTCACCACTTGCTGTGCTGGCCAGGATTTCTGGGAGTTGCTGTCCAAGAACATATGGGGACCCCAGTTTGAGAACCACTGGTCTAAACCGCATCTCTTCCAAGGGATATTCTGGCAATTGTAGTCCAAGACATTTCAGAGCTTGGACTACAACTCCCAGAATGTCGCAGCCAAAGTAACCCAGTCTGAGTGGTAATGGAGGCACTGTAACTATAATAACAAGGTGATCTAGAGACAATTCCAAGGGACAAATCCAGCATCAGTATTGAAGAACCAGTGTGGGTTAGAAGATTCAGGTTCTAGATCCCACTGATCCATGAAACTTACCAGATGCTCCATCTCTCTTAGCCTGATCTACCTCACAAGGTTGTTATTAGAATAAAGCAGGGTGAAGGAGGCACATGCAACACTTTGAGCCCATTGAAAGCAAGTTATAAATGTAGACAAATAAGTGAGCAAGCACAGTTGTTGAAGTGAAGAAGCTTAATAAGGTGTTCTGCCACTAAGGTTTCCACCAAAGTAACATTTGCACTTTAAGGGAGTAGCACTCATGAAAAAAAGAATCTAGGTAGACAACAGAAGACACCATCTTCTTATTCTTCCCTTCAGTAACTCTGGCCTTCGTTCCTGGTGTAGCCTCCCTCTTTGATTTGACATTGTGAAGAGAATTAAAACGGCAGCCAAAGGCTTTATGAAGGGAATTAAGATGGCAGCACTACAATTTCCTATCCTAATGCTTCCATTCTCATTATCAAACAGCGCTGCTGCCTGTCTTCACTTCTGTAAACCATCACCACTACTCATCCATATCATCTGTTTGGCTATTGTTATGGCTCAGGGAGGGGAATTGCTCCCATTTTCATTTGCTTGGGAAGGCCCACTGAGCTGGGATTTATGGAAGGTTGGCCATCTTCAAATCTGGCACAGCTCCTGCCCTGGAAGAACCGTTGTAAGCTTAATAATGAACTCTGTGTCATGATGAAGTGAGATAAGAGTGGCCTCAACATTCTTTTTGAAAGAAAAGGCTCACTAGGTGTAGCCCAATATCATGGTTTCACCTAAAGTTGCTATAAGAATGGCAGTTTCAATAAAAAGTTGAATTTTTCTGAATTCAATGGGACTCAGTATAGTGAGTGCTGGAAAGCTAAACGTTCTGGATGGCTTGCTTCCTACATATGAGTTTGTATGATGGCATATGTGCATGACATGTAGCTATATTTGGTTCTGTTTGGCTCAGATGCTGTGAGTGGCCTTCCTGGCCATGCAGACAGCTTTCCAAATCACACCACTCACTCTTTGTCCTTAAAAACAATCTGCATGTCAGCTACCTGATTTATCTGTACAGCGATTCTCAACCTTGGGTCCCCAGACATTCTTGGACTGCAACTCCCAGAAGTCTTTGCCAGCACAGCTAGTGGTGAAGGCTTACGGAAGTTGCAGTCCAAGAACATCTGGGGACCCAAGATTGGGAATCACTGATGCAGGGCAGAAGAACAGCCATGCTACTAAGATAATCATGTAAACACAAATACAGTGAGCATAAGTGTTTTTCATTGCTGCTTATGGAACACATGGTGCTGTTTGATGGTATGGGGGAATCTATCAGTTTTACTTTTTCCAATATTAATATTTTTAAAACCTCAGGATTTTTTCCCATCCCAGTTATGAAGAAATTTACAAATATTTGCAAATTCTTCAAAAGCCTGTTGAAACAGAATTCTCTTGCACTGGCCAAATTCAACAGATACGGTTACTTATAGCATGGAGTAGACCATATTGTGCCCACTGATCTGCCTGCCCACCAAATAGGTGTCAAAAAATTAGAAGCTTCTGAGAAATAAGAGGTGGCAACCCTAAGTCAGCACCAGAAACATGGTTTGTACTTGGGGATTCAAGGTGCAGGGGTTACATGCTCAAAGCCCTGGGCCTGGATGGACAAATCTCTCTGTTTTATTCCCCGCCCCCCGCCCCCCCCCCCCCCATCCATATTTTGACCTTTAGGCTGTCTTCATCTTCAATCTGAAGAAATTTGTGAATTTATGTCAAAAATGAATCGAATAGAAACTCTCTCCTATCCCTAGTAGGGAGTGAGCACATATTGATCCCTCTTCCCCCATAATCTGCAATAGGTAACACATGGCCTCACCTTCATTAAGACAAAAGACATATGGACATGTGATGCTGTATGAAATCTTCCATGCAGAAAATGCCAGTCTCAGCTGTATGTTATCATGTGTTTCATGTATGAACTGTTTGACTGTCTGTTGTTTAATTGATTAAATATGAGCACAGAAACAAAAAAAATGAGAAAATGAGATATCCAACTTTTTTCCCAGCCCCACCAAAGGGGACAAATTCCAAGGGAGGGCCAAGGGAAATGTTTTCCCCCACTTCTTTGGGGAGAATGCAGGGTGTTTGGATGTCACAGACTGTTCCATGTTATATTTCCAGTTGCACCTACAAAGATAACCATCTTGTACTGAACTGCATAACAATAATTGTAAGGGACTACCAATGTTCACTGATAAACGGACTTTCCACAATTTCTCTTTTAACTACTGGTGCCATATTAATGAGGGCCTTGTTGAACTGGAGGTTGATTCATCCATCTGTAAATACCTACTGGTAGTGTGTTTCAACATGACCAAACCGTAACTTGGCGATGTACAGATATAATACAATACCTGTAATACTGTTGAACTTGAGTTATAATGTAAATAAAGCTACAGTGAATGGCTGGTTAATCTTCAAACTACATATGAGGAACGGTGTGAGCCTTCCTACCATCATTTGGATTCTTTGTTTTGTTTTGTTTTTAAAAAGATCTTGTTTCTTTTCAATGGCCAGAGTTCTTGTCTTAAAAAATTACTGTAAGAATGAGAGAGTGCATTACTTGTGAAGGATGTGTGTGCACACATGGCAAGCAGGAATATAAACAGAATGGAGACCATTACTGCAGTATGGCTTCCAGGTACATGCTATTTTCTTGATAATGCCGTACATTTGATTTCATAGAAATAAGATAAGCACAAATTTTATGGTTGACTTCATAAAGCCAAACCAGAGTAATATACATATATACATAATATATATATATTATAGATATATATTTATATAATCTGTATAGCTATACATAATATTTACATAGTATTCATGCAGAGAAGATGCAGAATGCTGGAGAGAGATACCTCTGAAAATCTGTATCTTATGTTGCCAATTCAACATTGATGGAAGAAAAAGATTGTGTTACTCAACAGTGACAGCATTGTAACATGTTATTTCAGATATGGAGAGCTATAATCCATTAAGAGGCCAGGGCTCTAACACAAAAGACCTCATGTAAGGCTGAAGCGAAGACAATTTGAAATTATTTTGGAGACGCAATTTTAAAAAAAAACTACATGCAATATATGTGTATGTACGTCAGCCAAGTTGTATTCCTAGTTTGAGCATTGCATTAAGAAGCAACGTATATTAACGACTAATAAAAATGTTTTTGTATGTGGTACCTCTGCTTATTTTTATACTTTGTTGTGAGAAGTAAAAGGGATGGGAGATGAAAACATTTTTAAAAGGACTGACTTTGTCCCAACCAATGCGGTCTAGGAGAAGGTAACAGAGGCACATGAGGTCTGTAGTCCTCCTAACTCAGATGACAACACAGATTATTTGCAGATGAGAACTCGAGAGTCATTGCTGCATGTCAGAGTTGGCCTAATTCCACTACCTATGCAGGACATTTTAGGAATAAATCACAGCACCACTGATCATCATTAATGGTGCTACAGAATGGATTAAAATCTAGTGCCATGCTATATAGGGGTATTCGTATTCGAATATGAATACGCCCCCACAGGTGGAGATAATGAGGGTCCAGCCCCCTGGGGCCAGACTGTCCACTCACCGTTTCACTGCTGCCACGAGCTCCGCACTCCCTTCCTATTGCTCGGGAGCTCGCGGTGGATTAGCCACTCCTGGCAGGAGGCGGGATGACGAGTTTCTTTGCCAGGTCAAAGAGTGGCTAATCCACCACGAGCTCCGGAGTGATAGGAGGGGAGCCCGGAGCCCGTTATCTCCACCTTTGGAGGGGTATTCATATACGAATACCCCCATCTCTGTAATATGATTTATAGCAAAAGCAGGTAACCATATTCCCCTCACTTGTTTCTGTAATTTCTAGGGCCAGCACCATTGACTTTGCTATCACAGCACTGAATGTCAGTAGTGTTCCCGTGGTGAAAACCTCTGGCACTGTTGCTTGAAAACAAAATGTACAAATTGCATTCTCAAAAGCTTCCCAGACAAAATAATCAACTCCACAACAGGGTATGCATTCTGCTTATAAGTCTCTGCTTCTACCATTCAGATTCCTATAGTCTTGAAAATCTTGTCTTCCTAATTGTAGCACACAAGGATACCCAACAGTGGCAAAAGATACAACTTTAAACCCTGGAGTACAAAATTAATGTATCATACCTGCTGCAAAGAATTCAGATTCCTGGAACACACACAATTTGAAGTCCATTACATAAATCAAGGTGATTAGGACCTACGTTTTTTGCTGTCTATGAAATAGCAGCACCATGACAAAGGCCCTTTCCTTAAGATTTCACACCGATTGGGCTAAAAGAATTAATTTGTGGGGAGGCTATACCCATTTGCACAGTTACTTGCTCAGAAATAGTTGGGCCCCTGCAAAGCTTTGCCTGCCACACTTCTGTGACATCATATGACATCTATCTATCTATTTTTACCCCATCTTTCTCCATAAAAGGATCTAAGGCAGCTTACATAATTCAAAAGACATTATTTAAAAGCTAAAAACAGTGACTAGACAAATATTTAAAAATAATTAAACAAGTGTCATAATAAAAATGGTGAATGAAATCAATACGAAAAACAAATTTAAAAGCGACAGAGCACAACCATTCATTTTTAAAACAACTGTCAGACTGCCAGTTACTAAGGCAAAGCTTGCCTGAAGAAAAAGGTCTTCACCTACTTGTGGGAGGACAGCAAAGATGAGGCCAGCCTGGCCTCCTGTGGGAGGGAGTTCCAAAGTCTTTGAGTTGAAACAGGGAAGGCCATCTCCCACATTCCAACCAAGTGCTCCTGTGAGGGTGGCGGGACTGAGAGAAAGGCCTCCCCTGATGATCTTAATGCCCAGGCAAGCTCACAGAGGGAGATGCAGTCTTTAAGATAGCTTGGGTCCAAGCCATTTGGGGCTTTATAAGTTAAAACCAGCACTTTCAATGATGTGTGGAAATGGATCGGCAAACAGTGGAGCTGCTGTAACAGGTGAATTTTATGTTCCCTGTTTCCAAATGCTTTCCAAAGGCAGCTCCACATAGAGTGTGTTACAGTAATCCAGCCAAGATATAACTAAGACATGTGTCACCAACATCAGATTAACTAAGTGGAACAGTTTCCCTGATGCAATGGTGACTGGGCCAAAGCAATCTCAAAGTAAGATGGACCAATAATCAATAACTGGTGTCAGGCTGTTCCACAAAATGGGACTTTCTGTGAAGTTCTATTCCGGTATACAGGCAGGAGAACAGATGGAGGCAGTTCTCAATTCAGTTGCACCTGTTAATTATTTAAGCAAACTTCCCAAGCTGGAATTTTCTCAGTTGTAAACAACAAAATCTTTGAGTTATTTGAGGTCCGGTATGTGCTCCCACTTATAAAAAAAAATCTCTGTTTACTGTAGGTATGTCCATACCTACATACAGGAAGTGCTTGCATAAATTACTGAAATATCATTTCTCAGGTAGGCGCTCAAGGAGGAATGGTTTTCAGAGGCTTCGGTCTACATTCCCAAGAGTTCTCTGAGTAATAGTTCCTCTATAGAGAAAGAGGGTCTCTGCAGAATTTTCTTCTAGTGTTCCCCACTTACTTTTGAAGGCTGCCATCTCCTCCACCCACTTGCTCCAGAATAACACTAGGCCCAGATAATTGTGGCTACTGTTGCTATTTGACGTGAGAGACAAAACTCTGTAGGGATGAACAAATGAAGCTGGATGACAGTTAGTGTTAATGGCACCCTCAAGACACAACTGCAAAATTTCTCCACCCTTTCAAGAAACTCGGTGATAATATCTCTGACCACCAATTGGGTGGAGACTTTCTATACATTGTTGGAGGAAGCTTCCTTTTACAAAGTCTTCCTGGTACAAAGTGGGGAGAGGCATTCTTACCCCTTCCCCTGCCCGTATTCCAGGACAGAACTTCACAGCAAGTCAGACTTCCGATGTTGTGCAACCCAACCCCATGATGTTCTGTTCACAGTGCTCCAGCAATGCCCTGGCAAAACAGAAGACAAGATGAGATTGACCTGTTCCTGCTAAGGCTGGCCTATTGTCCAGCTTCCTACAGAGTATAAAGACAAATTCTACTAAACTGCAGTAGAAGATGGTCTTTTCCAGTATTTCCCCCGCCCCACATAACCTTGCCAATTTTCACTTTACAGATTATCCTAAAGGGAGCAATCGGTTACTTTGAAAGTAAGCACACTATCTCTTTGTGTGTTCCGTGCCGTCAAGTCAAAACTGACTTAAGGCTACCTTAATACGGTTCTCAAGGTAAGTGAGATATTTACCATTTCCACTCCCCCAGTGAGTTTCCATGGCTGAGAAGGGAATTGAACCCTGTTCTCCAGAGTCCTAGTCTATCACTCTATCCACTACACCTCACTGCGAATCCAAACACACAATCTACATACTTATAAAACCAAAGGCACCAGAAGAAAGAGCAGTAGAATTGCAGGACCTCTGCCCAAGACATTTTGCTGCCTGTGGCAGAGTAACAAACAACATCCCTAACCACAATTTCATAGTTAATTGTTCCTAGGAAACAAAGTTATTTGGGGTCCTTAAGCAGAAAATCTCAGAAGTACCTCTCTCCTGGACGGTCAAAATATGATAATTTTTGAATTTCCAAAAATACAAAATATTTTGTGCTCTCTGATGGTGTTGCCATCAGAGAGCACCAAAAACAGAGGTGTTTTGTGGGTGATCCAGAAGAAGATATGGGTCAGCATTGAGTTGTGGGCTGCCAAAAGTTATTGTCCTGAAACTTCCAACACCCCTAACCCCCCTCACCCAACAGTGGGAGATGCTCACATTTGCAAACCAAAAACAGCTGAAGGGCCGAAATTCCCTTCTTTTGACTTTAAGGATTCGCAGCCCTTCTAGGACCTGGCTTGCTTCTGGAAATACGGGAGAAATGGAGCCAGCATAAATCATCTGCCTTTCTGGCCTCAATGGAAAGGAAGCAATTAAAGTGAGAGGGGGAAAATAAAAAAAGGAAAATGCTATTTGTGAAAATTGGCCAGGGTGGGGTGGGGGGTAAACGACTCTATAGCCACTTAGCCACACTACCTAGTTTGCCTTGGGGTGGGTGAATCCAGTAGTTGTGGTTAGGACTGGCACCTGCACCTCCCAACACTCCAGTCTTCCTAGATGTGGCAGTACTTCCAGCAAATCAAAAAACCCACAAAGCTAGGCACTTTAAAGTAGTTTGCCAAACCTGCAAGGTAGAGCTGCCACCACACTGAAACGCCTCAGAGCTAAAACCCAGAGTGCTGGTTGGAGAATATGTCTTATTTTATTAAAGAGAGTAAAATGACAACGTAAGGCAAAAAGATTTTTAACATTTTAAAAAAACATTTAAGGCAAAAATACCATGAAACAAAGCTAAGGCAATCGAGAGGAAGTACCAAAATACAAAAGCTAAACTGTTCTACCTAAAACTCACTGACTAGCACAGAACTCAGCATGGTTCTGAGGCAAGCACAGAATGCATGCCTCACAGAAAGACAGCAACTGAGCATAGCATCTCCAAGGAGTCAAGTTAAGCCAACTAAAGTAACTTATGAACCTTTTTTTGTACATTAAACATCTAGACCCTTCCAGATGAACCATCAATCCAGCTTCCCTTGAATGTTTGAGAAGACCAGAACAGATTCTGCTTCCTCCTCTCCTCCCAGCTCAACTCATTTGACCAATTATCATGGTACCAGGGTACCGGCTAGACCTGGTCTTGATGGCTTCTTTCTGAGAAGATAAGCTACAAGTGTCACCTCCTCCCTGTTACCAACCAGACACTGATCATCACATTCCTAGTAATTTCCCAAGCACACACAGGGAAGCCTGGTCTTTCAAGATGGATTCCACATGCCCCAGAGGAAATGTGTTACCTATTTCTCCTCATGGTGCATTGCACTCCCCTGTAACTTCCACTTTTGTTCTCTATTCTTTGCCTGTGGAGCTTCCATGTTCCGACATAATCAAAAATGTTGCAGAGGACAGTCTGACCTCAGAAAAGTCCATAAACAAACAACAACAACAACAACAACAAAACCAAAAAAAACCCCTATTTATTATAGCAGAACAAATAATCAGAAGACATGAGAAGTTCACACTCTTTTTTAAATGAGTAATCAGCTACAATAGCACAATGACCTGTAGCCCTGCTTAATACACTATACAATTATTTTCATCACCTAAGTGGGAACTGCAGCCATTCTATAAGAATATCCACTATGATACCTAATTGCATGAAAGGGCAACATAACTGTCACTGCTAAAACCTAATTGGATATAGTAATTATATAACTGTTCTGATGTAAGCACTGGATACAAGAACTATTTAGGAGTTTTATTTGCACTATCCATTGGAGATACCATGGGAGCTAACTAATACTTTCAGAGGGACCCTGGCTAGCGGGAAAGACTTGATAATTTATCTTCTACCCTGAATATTGAATCTTTATAAACCAGCTCAATAAATGGGCCTCATTGGGCTGGTAATATGCAGCATGTTACTTTGGGTGCCTTGCAGTACATACACTTGATAAAACTGGATCCTTACTTTGCATGTCAGAGCATGTTTCTGGATTTCAATAATAATGGTACTACTACTACTACTACTACTACTACTACTACTACTACTACTACTACTACTAATAATAATAATAATAATAATAACACTAATAATAATACTACTACTAATACTACTACTAATACTAACACTAATAATACTACTACTACTAATACTACTACTAATACTAATACTACTAATACTAATACTAATACTACTACTACTACTACTACTACTACTAATAATAATAATAATAATAATAATAATAATAATAATAATAATAATAATAATAATAATAATAATAATAATAATAATAATATCCATGCCAATTGTCTTGGAGGGTGGAGTACAGTATTCTGAGAGTTTTAGACCCCAAAATAAGTTTTCCAGGCTTTAGAGAAATTTCTGGCAACAACTGCGACTTTTCACTAGCACTGCTGGAATGATTGTGTTCAGCTTAGTTTTCAGACTGTGTTCTGGGGAACACAAGGGACACTATGAATGTATAAGAATTCCTCAGAGGAAGGACGATTATGGCGGACAGACTATCCTCCAATATAATGAGCCACCAGCAATCTTCCACCTGTAATGTGAAGCTAAGAGTGGGTAGATTGGGCCATCCTGAGACCTATAGAATATGTCCCAGAAGCATTTGCAACACACGGTACCACTACTAAGACCAAAACTACACTCTAGAAAAATCAGATTGAATCCTCAGTGACTCCTCTCACATAATGCAAAGTCAAGCCACAGAGCAGTTCAAAGTGGCATCCAATCTTGTTCTTTTCTGTTCCGTTTTATAATGGATACCCTTGCAGTTTGGGGCAGTTCAAGGCAGCCTCCTTTTTCCTGTCAGCTTTCTGCTCACCACTTCTCCACCTCCTCTGTTCACTACCTCCTCAGTCACCGTCATATCTTTGAAATCCCCCCCCCTTTGTGCCTCAGTGTGCCCATGTGGAGGACCAATTCTTTGGAAAAAAAACAAACTAGCTTGGATTTAAAATCGCACACCCGAAGATGCTCATAAACACCTCTTTTAACAAAATTAAAAAGGGGGGCAGGCGCAGGACACAACTTTTTCATCATGCAACATCAGCCCATCTCCCAACATGCCCATGGTGACAGTGTGCACAACCACCCACACTGTAGTATACCAGATTAACACACAGGAAAAAAGGGTTGCGACTTGTCCATGTTCTATAAGTGGAATCATGCTTGTTTGCAGCTCACCCACACTTTCCCCAGTTCATGGCAATGGCATAACTCCAGGAAATCTACCTTAGGAAAGTGTTTGAAAAGGGCGTGGGGGGCAGACTTTGGAAATGTTACTGTTTGTACTGTTGTTATAATATGCTGTCAAGTCGTAACCAATTTATAGCAACCCTAATAGGGCTTTCAAGGTGACATATTTAAGGTGTGGTTTCACCAGTTCCACTCCCCTAGTGAATTTCTGTGGCTGAGTGGGGATTGAAACCCTGGTCTCCAGAGCCCTAGTCCATCACTCTATCCACTACACCACACTGGGTACCACTTTTTGTACTACAACTCCCAACACTCCCTAGCCAAAATGGCCAGCACCCAGGAAGTCAATAGAAAGAACCCTATCATACCTCTCTTTCTTTTTCAGACACAGAGAATGACTCCAGGAGTGAGGTGGGAAGAATCTCACCCTTGACCCTTCATGAGCATTTTCCTCGTTCAGGTGAAATCAACAGTGAAATGCAGCAAGTGGCTCATCACTCACGGCCAGTCTAACCTGAGCTGGGCATGGCATGAGTAGCCCTAATGCAGCCTGACAGCCTGCTCACATTAGCTCCTCTCCATCAGGCTGCATTAGCAATTGTGTTGGCTAATATGCTATGAAAGTCATTTTCCCATAATGTTACAACTCATGAATACTAACCTGAAATGATACGAAACGTGAAAAGGAGAGAGAGACTGTTAATCTGATGGGATTGAGTAATATGACAGCGTCCTTAAGGGAGAGGAACCAGCTGGCTGCGGCTTCAGTGGACAGGGACTCCCACCTCTTTGTATTCTTCTCATAACTGACAAAGAATAATGGAGAGAGAAAGATAAACTCCACATTAGACTTCTGTTTCTCTTCAGGCTCTTTAGGCTAGCGCAGTGAGTGCAAAATAAATAAATAAATGATCAGCTTCTCAGTTCTCCAAAGGCATGTCTTGATATGAATGAAGATGATGCTTTAATTCAGCCACAGCTTGGGAAAATCATGTATTGGGGTTGCAACCAAACTCTCCAGCCAACATGGCTGACTGGGAGTTTCAAGAGTTGTGGTCTTCTTCCTTTATGAGCCTGCCCAAATGTTAAGATCATCAGAAGAGGCCTCTCTCTCAGTTTCACCACTTTCACAGCTGGCATTTGGTGGGGACATGGGAGAGGGCCTTCTCTGTCACTGCTCCCAGACTTGGAACTCCCTCCCACAGAAGGCCAGGCTTCCCCCATCTTTTCCCGTCCTTCCACAAGCAGACAAAGACATTCCTCTTCAGACAGGCTTTCTCTTAGTGACTGGCTATCTGGGAGAGGTTTTTAAATGGAATGTTGTGCCTTGTTGCTTTGAATGTGTTTTTGGTTTTCCTTCATCTTACACAGGCTCTCAATCAACGGCATTGATCTGAATCTTGACCCTTAAAGGGAAAAGATCCCACCCTTCACATGATGCACAAAATAGTCACTTTCCATTGTGTGGGAGAAAAACTGTTCAAAGTAGTTAAGGGTTTGCAATGGGAAGCCACAGCTAATGCCTGCTATCTAATGAGAAAGTGAGAACCAGGGTAGTGTATGTTCAGATCCCCATGAAGACACACAGGCAGGAGGTGGGGTTAACAATGGCACACCACTCCTTAAACATCTCACATACCTTGCATGCAACTTAATAGCAAATAATAACAACAAGAAGAACATATGCAAAAGATGCATATGTTAGCTAAACCAGATTTGTTCATGTTTATTTTTACACATTTGGAAAAATGATTTTCAGGTCTTCATTTTCCAGGATATCTCAACCCACATGGCTGGTGATGATGCAGTGTGGACAAGAGATGAGAGTCAAATCACACATTAAGGTAAATGCATATTTCCTGCTATTGCAACATCTTCCCTCCATGCACACAATTCTTTTGAAGCTATTTGTTCGAGTAATTAGACTTGCAAATGAATTCCCTGGTAACCTTCCAATGGCCAATCACAAAACCAAAGCAACCTAATTTGCAACTTTTGGATTGATCTTTTTTTAAGATAAGCTAATGTATTGTTGTTGTTTTTACTTCTTAAGGGAGCCCTGCTTCTAGTGATGTGTTAACTGTATTGTCTAGTTCTGCCCTTAGAGACCCTCCCCGTTCCTTGTACCATTCAGGGCCTTGCTTTGCGTTTGCCAGAAGTATGAGCTTGTCACAGTGTGTGTTGATCCACACAAGGTAGTTTTTCACCTCACACAAGCCATATTTTCTCTATCAAGACTCAGCCTGAAATCAATAAAGTAACCGCCAGGAGGCTTCTAAGAGGTGCTATCAGTGGTTAAAAAAACACAAAAACTCATTGCACTCACTGGATGTTACACTGAAGCCTCTCACAGTGGATAGTAACCAATTGCCTACAAAGATCCTTCTAAATTGGTTGAGCTTTCAGAATGGCAATAAAAGGATTTATCTCAGGAAGAACTGACACAGGCTTTAATCACTCCTGTTTCCAAATCACATCCTCAGCCATGATGAATTTATTGTGGTTGGAGTCTGATAGCTTCACCCATCACAACTGAAAACTTGCATTTAAACCGATACTGTCCAGGGTGGCCACATGCCCTCTTTTAGAGAAGATACTTCTCACTTTCAAAGTATGCTAGACAACTGGAAGGCAAGAATAGGTGATCTTTTTGTAGGCTACTAATAAAAAATCATACAATATGCAAGCTTTCATAGGTAAATTCCACTTCTTCAAAGCAAGTACAAGAAGTTCAAATGTTCATGGCAAGATGTGGTCTGCCAGGAGGTAACTCTTAGATGTAAAGTTCTTGGCAAGATGAATTTCCCCAGGCACGTTTTTTCTTAGATGAGGCAGGAAGCAGTAAGGTTGCTGTTTTAAAGTTACAGGTTGGATTTCACACTCCCATTCTTCAAAGGGCACAGGCCATGCACACACACACACCTCCTCTCCATTTGGAGGCTCCCCCCTTTCATTTCAAGACAACCAGAATGTTTCTGAAGGCGCCCTCTGGCTAGCCACTCAAATTCTGGTTTAAAAGCAAAGAAAGATAACAAGGAAGATCAGGACCTTGAATTTGTCCATCCACAGTGGGTGGCAAACTCAGCAGGCACACGGGTCACTTGGTCACTTGAGTGAGATGATGCATTGTTCTTTTTAAATCATAAAACACTGTTTCTAAATTTTGCATCTGTCCCATATGCAGCTTTGTGGAAATGAGAGCTCTCCTTTGTTTTCTCCTTTCGTTATTCCTGCCCTTCTCTGTGGCCGTCCTAACAGAATTCCATTTACTTTATTTTAAAACATTATTTTAACTGGTAGCAAAAGCTGCAGATAGTAGCTTTGTCTTGTGCTGCTAGGAGTCAGGTTCAACCAGCACTTGATGTGGGAATTTATGTGTATGCTACTAGTAACTATTCCAGTCAGGCTTTCAAGGCCAGAGCAACAGTTAAACAGTATAACTACGGTTATATTTCCAAAGCTCCTTAAGTCGTAAATCCCCGCTATAGCTGTATATTTTCAAAAGCAGCATACCAGAAAAGTTAGTTCCTCCTTAGTTTTAAAATAAGACATCTGAATGCTATAACAGGCTCGCTTATGTGAGAAAATCAGTCTCCTCCTGTCCACTTAAGAGGCAGCAGCACAAATCGGCACCTTGCCTACCTTTTACTGAGGTCCCATAATTCTAAATGTAGTTTAAAAACAAGTCACACTATATCTGTTGTTAAGTTACAATCATAATGCAGCCTAGTTATGCCCTGTTGTTATGTGCCGTCAAGTCACCTCTGACTTATGGTAACCCTATGAATGAGCAGTCTCCCAAATGTCCTTGTTCTCAACAGCTCTGCTCAGCTCTTCCAAACTCAAGCCTGTGGTTCCTGTAGGCAGTCAGTCCATCCTATATTTGGTCTTCTTCTTTTCCTGCTGCCTTCAACCTTTCCCAGCATGATTGTCTCTTCCAGAGAATCTTGCCTTCTCATGACGTGCCCAAAAGTAAGACAGCTTCAGTTTCAATGTTTTTGCCTCCAGAGATAGTTCAGGCTTGCTTTGATCGAGGAACTACTTGTTCATCTTTCTGGCAGTCCAGTTTGTTTGTTTTCTTGTTTTTGTTTTTTTAGGAATTGATTGCAGAGAGCTAGTTGTTTGTACCAGGTTGCTTCCAAGCTCTGCCAAAACTTTTTGCATAGATTTTCAGGGTTTCTTTCTGGCAGTTCCACATACAAAACACTGTAACAGTAAAGCTGGAATAATATTTAACAATAGGCCCCCCATATCTGCAGGATCAGTATCCACAGTTCCATTTATCCACAGTCTGGAAATATTAAAAATATTAAAAATATTTTTTTAAAAATCCAGAAAAACATATTTTCACATGTATTACCAGAATAGGTCACTATAGGGAGCCAGACACCTTGCTATGAATACATAGCATGGTCTCTGGCACCATTTAGTGGCCAGTCCTGGTAATGCATGTGAAAATAATTTTTTTCATCATTTTTTCTCCCTTTCAAAATGCTATATACATCACTATTATCCACAGTTTTCAGTATCCGTGCTATTCCCTCCTCACATGCAGTTCCTTCAAAGCACGATGTAAATGCAATCAGACTTTCAAATGAAGCCTATGTTCATCTCCCAATGACCAAACATTTAGAGTGAAGCAAACTCATATAAAGATAAGCTAATTAAGGTGTTGTCTGTAAGCAAATACAGGCCAGCCACCAAAGGCATGGGAGAGTGAAGGACTGTTGTCCAGAATTGGTTGTGGATTGTTGATGATATGTGCAAGTGGTGTCAGTTCTGAACTGAAGGTGAAAACTAATTATGTTTGGTCATTTTTTCTTCTGGGTCTTTCTTGAAGTAGGTTGTCTTAGGGTATCTGTGTCATCCTGTTATCTGAGTACCCTCTTAAGATGAATAACAAGAAACAACCTACTATAAGACAGACTAGAACTAAAAATGGCCAAACACCATTAAACCTTACCTTCTAAGATCATACTGCTTCTAATGATCTTGCTAATATGTCTTCTAGTTTCAGCCTCTTCAGATCCTTTCTTTCTCTTACATGGAGAGGTGATGACTACTTGTCCTTCTGCAGGCTCCATCCACACTCACAGTTGGTGTGACTTAAGTCTGCCACAGAATATAAAAAAGCTGCTTAGCCAGATGGTTGACTAAATATAGCTGTATGCTTTTGCCTGAGGCAATGAGGAAGAAAGGGAGGGAAATGCCTAAAGGCAACACAAACTCACCGTATTGCTCCATCATTCCATTGGTTCTCTCAGCTAATGAAAACCATACGTGCTCTAGGCCTTGGAGTGTAACCATCACTGCATGGAAGTAATTTCTTCCTTCTTTTTCTGCACTTTTTTTTAAAATGAGTCATCCTGTGGCTTAGAGGCCAGGTCTGTGTGGCGAGTTCCTATTCTGATCTTATCCAATCCAAACCTGGTGTGGAAAATGCCTGAAATATTTCCTACACCTTGTCTGATTTGGGGGGGGGGGGGGGAATTGTCAGCAATTTCCTATTTTTGTCTTTTTCACCCTCTCCTCTCCAACCACTGTTGAAGATGACTCCCTAAAAATATCTGATGAAATTGCACTCCCCATCCCCCACTGCAACCTACTTCACTTTTGTATCAGGTGGTGAATTTTTGGAACAAGTGTGGATCCGTTGCAATATATTTAAAATAATATTACTGAAGAAAGCAGTGGGCTTGGCCTCTCCACCTGAATGTTGAAGCCAAAATGTGATCAGATTTTGAAATTTTCTCAGATAAATGGTGTCTGGCTTTTCACTATTATTCTAGAAGATAGTATTATTCTAAAAGATAGTACTAAAAAGATGTGTAGTATTGTCAGAGGGCGGAAGCATGCTAGGTAAAGAGAGAAGCCAACCGTGGAAGCATCATGACCTTTGTTCTGAGGAGAAATTTATATTGTTTTATAGTTGAGTTGTCATTCTCTCCATTTCTCATGTGATGCCTGGTGTCGATTAGGTAGCCAAAATGGAATCACCTCAGCATAAGAGGCTTGGGGTGGGGGGCAAGATTTGTAGAAGTAGCAAGGAATTGACAAGGGTGGGCGGGATCCACCATAATTAAGGATTAAGGGAGATGTAGCCAAAAATAGAAGTTGACACTGTGCCTTGATTTATTTACGTCCTCAATATGAAGAATTTTGCAACGTTTGGCAAATTCTTGTCAAACACAAAAACAAAATTCTCACCGATTCCTACTCTTAGATAACATTGGTGGACAACAGTGGGAAGAGAGAGAGAGAGAAGTTTTATCCTTTGCTTTTCCTGACTCTGCTTGCAGGTCTGCAGGTCTTGTCAGAAAAACCACACAGCCTGAAGCTGTTGCTCTCACACAGTTAGGCAGAAGATCCATCACTTGGTAAGGAGAAGGGGGGACAACTGGTGTCACAACAGATTAACATAAACCCCCTTTTGTTTCCAGAACAGGGAATTTCTTCATTATCATAATCCTCAGCTTCATTAAAATATCACAAGATGGAGCCTATTTGTGACATTGCCAACTCCTACCTCCCCTCTCCCCACCCCCTTGGTTTCCTTCTGCTGCCAACCGCCCTTAGCTTGCTCATCATCACCAGAAGCCACATCTCAAGCATGTGGGAGGACAATTCATTTTAACCAGAAAGGTTCTTTTTCCCCCAGGGTGAACAGGTGTTTTTTCCCCCCCTCTTGCTCTTTCATGGTAAGGGCTAAGGACTGTTCCTCAAACAGACTTTCTCTTCAAAGAATGACGAACTAGCCACTGGACACAGGAGTCTGCTAGAGATATCCAGAGATGAAGTAGATAGATTGAAGAACAGTGACATATAAATACTGAAAGGTTGTCCCCCTAATATTTCAGGGTTGTGGAAAGCTCAGAGCAGGCTGACAAAAGGAACAGGAATTCTCAAAGGGATGCACAAAAATTCAAAGATTTTATCAAAGCATTTCTAAAATTTGGTGGCCTTTGGGGGGATCGATGATTTTTGTTTGATAGGGCAAAAGGGGAAAGATGATATTTCTTCCCCCTTTTTTTTTGGCCTCTTCATTCCCTGTTCCTGTCATTTCTACTGCTATTCAGTTTGGCATTCCATAGACTCACAGAATTTTAGAGTTGCGGGGGACCAGGAAGAGGCGCAGTGCAGCCTGCTGCAAATGCAAGAAATACATCATCCTTTTCCACATATATTCCCTTGGGAATACCTGAAGCACAACATTATGCTACTTGGCAAAGACCAGGAGAGTTGTTATCAGAGCTGGCCCTACCATTGCATGCTGTCAAGTCAATTCTGACTTATAGCAAATCTTTTCAGGATTTTCTAGGTAGAGAATACTCCGAAGTGGTTTACCATTCCCTGCATCCAGGGGTGTCCTGGGACTGTGCAGATTGTCCATAACTACACAGGCCGGCTCTTCTCACAGGAGGCACAGGAGGGAATTGAATTCCCAGCCTCTGGCTCTGAAGCCATGTACCTAAATTATCCAGCCAACTTGAACTGTAGTAGGGTTATTTTAGACATGCCTAAGCTGGTATAGCATAGTCGTTTGGAGCATCTGGCTGTAGAATAAAGGTCTGGGAGTTCAAATCCCTGCTGTACCTTACAAGCGAGTGTGTGTAAGTAATGCAAATGCCCTGCCACCTGTGGAGCCTTGGCCAAGCTGCACAATTTCACAGTGCCCCCAGAAGAAAGGACTGGTCAAGTACTTCTGAGTACTTTAATAATATTAATTGTGTGCTGTCTAGTCAATGCTGACTTATGGCAAACCTTTTCAGGATTTACTAGGTAGAGAATACTCAGATGTGGTTCCCTTCTTCTGGGTGCATCCTGGGACTGTGCAGCTTGCTCAGGGACACAGAGGCTGGCTTTTCTGGGATGCACAGTGAGGAACTGAACTCCCAACCTCTGCCTCCACAGCTGGATACATAAACCACTTAGTGATCTAGCCAGCTTCTGAATAATTTATGCCTAATAAAACCCTGAAGCTGAGGCTCCAATACTTTGGCCATCTCGTGGACTCCCTGGAAAAGACCCTGATGTTGGGAAAGTGTGAAGGCAAGAGGAGAAGGGGACGACAGAGGATGAGATGGTTGGACAGTGTCACTGAAGCTACCAACATGAATTTGACCAAACTCCGGGAGGCAGTGGAAGACAGGAGGGCCTGGCGTGCTCTGGTCCATGGGGTCACGAAGAGTCGGACATGACTAAACGACTAAACAACAACAAAGAAATCAAAGCTCGTAATTTTTTTAATTGTGCACCAAAGCACACAACCTGTTGTGCGACCAGAAAGACAGTTGCCGCCTTCTTAACTGGTGGCAATTCACCACTGAGATTTATGGTGATGTCTTCAGGATCTGTCTGGAAGGACAGATCCTGAAGCTGAGGCTCCAATACTTTGGCCATCTCATGAGAAGAGAAGACTCCCTGGAAAAGACCCTGATGTTGGGAAAGTGTGAAGGCAAGAGGAGAAGGGGACGACAGAGGATGAGATGGTTGGACAGTGTCATCGAAGCTACCAACATGAATTTGACCCAACTCCAGGAGGCAGTGGAAGACAGGAGGGCCTGGCGTGCTCAGGTCCATGGGGTCACGAAGAGTCGGACACGACTTAACAACTAAACAACAACAACAATAAAACCCTGGAATGGTCACCTTAAGTTGGAATCTACTAGATAGCACTTAATTGACTGCCTGCATTCAACAGCTTTTTTCTTCTATTTAAAGAAGTTTAGAAATTAAACTACTTTCTTCATAATAGGTAAAAACAAAATTAACAAATAAAAATAAAAGGACACATGCAAAAGACAAAAATGTGAGCTTTCATGGACAAGTCCACTTCCTCACACATTTTCTTTCTTCATTTCCATTCTAAAGAGAGCATTGCTCCCCCCGTTTAAAAAAAAATTAGGAAAGGAAATGTTCAGATTGTTTCAAATAATTTTCTTTAATGAATTCTTATAGGCAAGCAACACCCTCAGAAATATTATGCATTTTCTTACTTTCTTGTGTGCACATCTTTTAAATTATTCAGAATATCGCAAAGGACCAAAGACATGTCCCCTCAGGTATCCTATGAGATTTCTGTTGGCTTAAGCAAACAGTCAAATAATGAAACCAGTTGCTAAAAATTCATCTGAAAATCTGTTAATGTAGAATCCAGGAAAAGCCTTCACAAGAATATGTTGCTGAATTAATATGCATAAAGATTTATGCAAATTCAAATTACAGCTGCTTGATGGCTTTCACTAGCTTTGCTTTAGTCAAAAACTCAGTCTTACATAACAAGTATTTCATCAATTAATTTAACTTACATTTTGGTGAGATTTTCCCAACATTTTTGGCTAGATCATTATCATCATCATCACTAATTATATGATGCTTTTTGAGTACTGAAAAAACTCATCTTCCTCATACATTTCTTTGTATATCTTACTACATCCTAATAAGGTAAACTAGTAATATAATCTCCAAGCTGAGACTGAAGTGAACAAAGCAGTAACTTGTCTAAGGCCATGTTCTGTGTAGACATAATCATTAAAAAGACTGTAGCCAAGGGTCACATTAGATGTAATGTGTGTATGCAATAAATGTACATATTTTTCTCAGAGTGTGAAAGTAAGTTACCTGTAACAAGTTACTTTGGGGGAATAATATGAATGTAATTAAGTTAAATTTCAAAAGCAAAGAAATTGATAGGATTGAAATTATTATATTGTGATAATGGCTTATATCCAGTAACAAGTTACAAATAGAGTAAGCCTATTGAATTAGTGGAACATATGGAGGAGTTAGTTTGCAAATCCCCACTAATTTAATGGCCTACTTTAGCTCCACCTTATTACTGGATTTCAGCCAAGTAACTTTTCCTTGTTACTTTTAAAGGGTTGTTTAAGGCAATTTTGGAGGCATTTTCACAAGAATACTTTTATGCCAGTCTTCTATCAATCCCCTCTCCCTTGGAAGTAAAGAAAATTATGAAAAAGTAACAAGCAGTGCAACAGGTATGTAACAAGATACTTTTGAATCAATAGCAACAAAAATGGGTTACTGTTTTTTAAAAAATTATTTATTTATTTATTTATTATTTATTTATTGGATTTCTATCCCGCCCATCTAGACCAAAGGTCTACTCTGGGCGGTTTACAAATTTAAAAACAATAAAACCAAAAACATATATTATAGGTCCAAGATGGCGAAGTATAAGAAATTATGGCGAAGTATAAGAAAGTATAAGAAATTAAGTATAAGAAAAATGCAACTAACAAGAATGGATTACTTATGAAAAGTAACTTTCCAAGCTTTGTGGGGGGGATTTGTTATGCAAAAAATAACTCCAAGGATACCTGAGTAGTCCCAACATTGTTAGAGGAGGGAGAGTTTAAATTGTATGTAACACATTCATGAGTGATCCAGGAGAGGCAGAGGTTGGAAAAGTTACATTTTGGTCCCACATAGAGTGGTCCATCCAACTTTTCCAAGCTCCAAACTTGTTCAGATTTGAGACTTTGAGTGCCAGAAGTATGCTGCAGAAGACATTCAGCTCCTTTCCATCTAAAACTGAGTAAGGGGGCTGAATTTTAAATCAATGTTGGTTTTGATAACGAATTGCATAAAAGTGCACAAATTGAAGTTTAATCCAGGCAGCGATCCCAAGTCAAAAGCAGATCAAAGGATGATTCATGATTCAATAATGGTCAGGTACTTACTGTCCCTGGAGACAGTAGATCTGATTATGGTGACATGTGTCTTTATTACATCTCATTTGGTACAGATTATGGTAAAACCCTACACATGAGGCTTTCTCTGAAAGTTGGTCAGGAAGCTTCAGTTGGTCCAGAATGCTGCTGGCAAATAGATTACTGGGCCAGTTCTGTGAAGCATGTGGTCCTTGCATTCACCACAGCTTCACTGGTTGCTAGTGGGTAATGCCAGTGAGGTGGGAACAGCCCTGCACAGGGAAAAATGTCCTCCCCACCACCTTCATATGTCTTATTGGTTCAACAAGTAGGGTGGAGGAAGAACGTTGCTATCAGTGTTCTGGGACCAAGATACCAAAACATTCTCTATGCAAAGAGGCATGAAATTTGCTCCCTAGGTTTGCAGTTTGGTCAGGATGTTCAGAGAAGACTCCCTGGAAAAGACCCTGATGTTGGGAAAGTGTGAAGGCAAGAGGAGAAGCCGGACAGTGTCACCAAAGCAACCAACATGAAGTTGACCCAACTCCAGGAGACAGTGAAAGACAGGAGGGCCTGGCGTGCTCTGGTCCATGGGGTCACGAAGAGACGGACACGACTTAACGACTAAACAACAACAATAAAAAGGATGTGCATTCTGGATTTTTCTGGACTACATATCCCATAGTTTTCCACCTGCAGGACACAGATTTACAGACACCCAGATTGTGTTCACCTGGATGGAAGGCCCAGGGGCAGGTTTCATTCCTTAAATAGGCTTAACTTCCTATTTGAAAAGGAAGCTTACCAGCCACCATTGGGATAGCTTCCTTTTCAAACAGGAAGTTAGGCCTAGCCAAGGCATGACGCCTGCTAGCTGGGCTTTCTCTCCAGGTGATCTCAGTTTAGGCATCTGTAAAATCTGGTTCCTGCATGTAGGATCCCTAGAAAAAAGACTTATAAGATTTTCAGCCCTCCAAATTTTCATTACAGCTGTTGAGTTGTATTATGAGAAAATATTTTGCTGTCTCAAAGAGTAAGGAAAAAAATATGTAAATTCCTCATTCCTGCCTATGAGGAAAACAGAAGTAAGCATTTACATCCTATGTATTTTTAATATATGCATTTGGGGGCATTTTTCTCCACTCACTAAAGTGTGTCTGTGTGCATTTTGAAATAGGTCTTTTTAACTATGTGCATTTTTCATATCTGTACATGGTTTGGTATTTTGAAATACTTGGCAAGCCTTGAAAAGGTATGGCTTTCTAAGGCAAGAGGGTTTCGTTTTTGTTTTTTGCTGCTGCTCTCAGGAAGTGTGAAATGGATATATCCGTAAGGGAATGCGAGCTCAAGACATTTCTTTTCCTGTCCTTAATTATATTTATCACAATCCATTTTGTCAATTTCTTTGCCTTATTTATGCAATGTGTGTCATATATCACACATGTTGCTTGGACTTGTGCAATTTCAAGCTACAGTAGAGCTGGTGAAGGAGAGAAATTTTCAAAGACAAAGAAGAATGATGTTGTGACACATCCCTTAATAACTGCATTAGGTACTGGAGCTGTTGTGGCATCTTATGATATCTTGTGACATACACCAGTAATTACAGCAATTCTGTGAAAGTTAATGAAATAAATCTCCAAAATGAAAAGTTAACATATGTCTCTAGAACAGGAGAGTGAACAGCTAATATGTAATGAAGACCAACTGCACAAGTTGTGGGATGTCAGACCTTTAGCACAGAGCAAAACACGTTTTAACAGCTAAAACAGGAGGGCTGAAACAAGTCCAAATGGGGGAAGGGGAATCTACGAATGTTTGAGATGTGCACCAACCCTATGATTTGGTTCAAAACTTCAGACCTTGATTTTCTGCTTTGTTGTGACCTTGTTTGTACAATAATTTGGCTTGGATATCACCTGAGCAGCTTGAGTACTCAGCCCAGTAAATCAACCCTGTAATGGTGGCAAGATGGGAATGGAGTGACTGGCCCAAAGTCATCCTGGGGATTCAGACTTGAGTCTTCTGTATTCTAGTATACCACACTAACTATTGATCCAGTTCACTGCTTATTCTGATCCTGCATGGCTCTTCATATATTATTTAGGCCACAATCCTACAGGTGTTCACTTAAAGGTTAATATAATTTGCCGTGGATAATTTCAGCCAATTGGTAAGATGCCAGGGCACATCTTAGTTCAACAAGAAGCACCATGACTCAGCACAAGACCAAAATGCACCCCTGCATGTCGGCAATTAGGGCAATTCCCCGTGATGAGTCAAGTAAACTTTACGCAAATGCCAATAGAACTCTGACCATTTTCTTTGACATGAATATGCAACAACCAGGAACAACAAAATGAGGACTTCTGCTATGACTTGAATGTTGAGCTCCACCTCAGAGGCTCAACTCCATGAGCCCTTGCAAATAAATCAGGTAGTTGCTAGGGGGCAGGTACGTTCTCGGGACAGGGTGGTTCCATCATGCTGCCTTGAACTCATCAAATTTGGTTTGATTAGGGTAGCACTCCTGAGCCTGCTTAATATTTCTTCGGGACACCATCAGGGAATGCAAAAGGCATAGGAAAGAATCCTCTCTTAACCCCTGAGATACACTGCTTAGCAGAATTCAAAAATACTGAGCTACATGGGTCAATGTAAGGGAGCTTTCTATATTCCTGTGCTCCCATGAAGGCTTTCTCAGCCTTTTCTGTATCCTCAGAGAGCCCCATCTGGTGCAATCCTGATGGTCTTTTCAGCTCCAAATGAGCTGTTTAACCAGGGCCTTTTAATTTACCCAAGCCTTTTAAAACAACTAGCATTTTAAACAAATTTGGGCTTACAGTACAAGAACCATGCTTTACTTTATAAAGAGCTGCTGATAAATTCTGTCATGCTCTACCAGAAAGGAAAGTTTTAGTGGGTTTCTGTTTTGGCTGTTGATGCTTTTTCAATGATTACTCTGTATTTTAAAATTCAGTTTTATTCCTTGTTTTCTAAGTTGTGCATGAAACATGTTGACAGGCAGCCATATAAATCTAGTAATAAATAAAATGGCAGCTACTGTTGTTTGCTGTCTATCTTTCATTCCAAGAGAATGTGAGCTACGAGGACTTCTAGCAGACTGGCTGTCAGAACACATCCGTCTCTTGATACAATGAATAAGTCGCTACAGCTTTGGGCTAGTGTGCTCCTTCTTTTTTGCCTTCATGCTCTCTTCTTTCCCCACTGCTGTTTCATCATCCCAAAGCAATCCCAAAGAGTTTTCTCAAGTTATCCTGCAAGACGGTTTGGCGACTATCATTTCAACAGAGGGCAGGATGTCAGTCACCTTGTGGGAGAAAAACACTGACAAGAAGGTCCACGTATAGAAAAAGATGACAATGGAAAGAAAGAAAGAAAGAAAGAAAGAAAGAAAGAAAGAAAGAAAGAAAGAAAGAAAGAAAGAAAGAAAGAAAGAAAGAAATATTATCTCTCTAAAACCCAGTAGTTCATTAGTGGGGACAAGAAGCCACCACAAGCTTATTTTGGGAAAGCATCTCAAGTTGTCTGATTCTTTAATGAAAGACAAAAGATTTATACAATCTGAAGAGAAACCAGAGTATGGTGGCTAAGAGACTTATACTCCAAACCTGGAAGGATAAGCATCCACTACACAACAGTCAGAAGATCTGTTAGAACTAGCTTCATTCGAGCAAACATCATATAGAAACTGATTTAATGAGATTTATCTGAACATCTAGAAGGTGTACACTGATTTCTGTGTATAATGTGAAATTTATTTATTTATTTCATTTTTGAACTTAAATCCCACCCATCTAGTGGCAAGTCACTATTCTGGGCGGCTACAAAAAATAACATAAAGGTACAGACAAAAATTAAAATAATAAACATGTGAAAAGTAAGAACCCGTCCCCAACCCTCTGTCCAAGAACCATTATGAAATCTCAAGATGGCAAAGCAAAAAAAACAACTGAATCAAGCAATAGATGATTAACTGTCACCACCCTTTTGTGGTCATCACAAAATGACTGCAAATTAAAATTAAGGAGGAGTAAGGTTTTCAAAGGCCTGTGTAAAGAACCAGGTTTTGATTTGCTTCTTGAAGCTCAGGAGGGTGGGTACCAGTTGCACCTCCACTGGGAGAGAGTTCCAAGGCAAGACAGACACTACTGAGAAGGCCCAGCTATTGGTTGACAACTTCCATGCCTCCCTTGGAGTGGCTACCCACAACATCAAGGATTGGGTGACTGACCCGAGGGAGGGGGCTTTATAAGAGCAGGGCTTAAGAGAATAGAGATGGGCATGTACTGTTCAGCGGTTCGTGCCAGTTTGTTTAGTGACTGAACAGGTGTTCAGAGCTTCAAAGCCCCACCTCCTCTGCTGGGCACCCACTCAAACTGAGCACCGGTTTGGCTGATAAATGAACCAGCATGAACCACCGGCAGTTCATGCCCATCTCTAGAAGAGTTGTATGTAGCGAAAATATATTGCAAATTTATAATGGTGGTTTATGGTGAGAACTAAAATTATTGTATTTACCAGCTTTTTCTTCTTCTTTGTTAGTTCAGTTTACTTTGTTTTGTTTATTATGTTAAATCTGCAAAAATAAAAAGTAAAAAAAGCTATCTGATTCTTCAAAATTTGAAAAAGTCCTCATCAACTAGTTTCAGACTGTTTGGCCAGTCAGTGAAGTTTTATTGTTTATAGCTGGTGGCTACTAACATTTTATTCATACAGCATAATATACATGAAATAGGAACATTTAATCCAAAGTGTTTAGAAGTAATTGCAGAAATACAAATAACCAAATTTAAAAAAAACAAACCATACAAAACCAAACCAGTGATACATTCAAGTTAAGAAATCCCTTTAGTATTTAACACTATTTTGGGTCAGAAAATATCAGCTAATTGTCTTGCTGATAATGCACATAAAGCTACCTTAAAAGTGCAAAACTTAAATTAGTCAGCAGATGTTTTGTTTAGACCATCATGCAACTGATTTTCTAAACATTTCTGGAAGGAAACTTATCCCTGGTATAAATTGTCTCTAAACATGGAGTGGTATTATAGCATATTCCTATACATGTCTAATCAAAATTAAGTCCGATTACCTTCAGTGGATCTTACCCTGCATATTGGACTATGGGTTTAATGGTAGATGTGTTTTATTTAAAGTATTGTTGGTCATTTTTTTAAGGCTCAACCCTCACAGAGAAGCACAGATCAAATAAACATTGGGTTGGATTCATGCATAGTCATTCATCAGGGAGACCTACTAAAAGCAATGACACTTCATCACTACTAACTAAAATCCCACTGATTTCAGTGTGTCTGAAGTTAGGCATGGCTAAGTCTTGATCCAACCTAAGAAATCAAAAATAAAAATGCAGTGACTGTAAAACATCACAGTGGATCAACAGCAATCAATCTGTCTTTTTCCTTCCAGTGGGAACCAAGCGGGCTTGCATTTAAGCCAGGCAAAACCAGTTAAAACATCAAGTGCATAAAACAGACATAAAAAATGAAAACAAAAAATGACAAGTCTGGAGAGGAGAACTGTTCTCTGTGGAGGCCTTGTATATGCAACAGTACCTTTATTTTTCTGCATTTGGGGGAAAAATAAATCAATCAATAGCATATGGTCGTAGGGTTAGTCATAACTATTCCTTGTATACTGAGGAAACATGCTGCTCTAATGTCTGAACAATTCCAAGGATTAAGCATACATCTATCTGGCTGCAATCATTATTAGCAAAGTTAACAGTCATCAATAATTATTAGCATTTCCTCAAAGTCAGTGGCCACAATCCTGTTGTTTAGCATAATAAATTGCACTAGAGTAGACCCATTGATTCAACGGGGATTTGGTGAGTCAGTTGTTCCATTGATTTAAATGGGCCTAACCAAATTGTGACTTCCTTTAGTGTAGTAAATCACAACTAGATTAGGCTACTTTGAATCAATCAAAACTATTAGCTAGTTAATCATTTTATTGTTTTATGGGAAAGTCTTACAGGAGCTTACTAAATTCTTAGATGCTTGGCATTTAACCAGTACAATTGTATCTTCTTGTATTTCTTTTGTTTTATAACTTTTTACTCTTTTTGAATTAATATTTTATATTTTATCCAAGTGTGATTCTTGGAGGCAAGGGTGAGAGTGCCTAAGCCACAAGGGCTATATTTTTGTTAGTTGGGTGTCCTACCTGGTAAGTTTGGTGTGCAAGGTTTAAAGTACACAGTTAAAGAGTTCTAAGCTTAAATAAATGAGTAATTAGAAATCTAGGAACAGAAGCTGGCCCATAGTTGCTCACTCACACACCTTCTAGGTCTCACCCAATCTAGAGTGAAAAAGTGGTGGAAGCTGGCTCCTTCCCCTAGTGGAATGACTTCTCTAAGGAGACGTGTTCCTGACATGGAACTTGTAGAGGAGTTGACTTGTTAAATCCTCATTGATTCAGTGGGCCTACTCTAGTGTGATTTAATACACTAAAAGCAACAGAATTTTGGCCAGCGTCTTGCCAGTCCCCAGGAAAGACAGTCATTTCTTGTGAAATGCTTTTCATTCTTCTGCAGCTCAGATCTTATCTCCAGAGCCTACCACAGGCGACATTTGCTGAAAGGATGAACTACAAATTGTTCAAGAAATCTCTCCTTACCGCCACCCGCTGGCCCTTAAGAAGAAATAGGGGCATCATTTTATTTCCTGCTATTCTAAGTTTGTTTTCCGTTTTGCAAAGAGGTTAAGAAAACACGGAGGAGTTAACATCATTGCAGTTAATTATTACTGAATGAAAACACAAGGCGCTTCCTAACAAGGCAAAACATATTCCCAACAGAGCAACATTCCACTGGCAGAAAAAAAAAAAGATTTCTAAAATAGTCATGATCAAGTCTACCCGACAGAAAGCAATTAAGACTGTTTGGCTTCACTTAAAGGCAAACATTGGCATAATCGACACACTGCACATTTGGAAATCAAATCAGTACCATACACATAAAAAGTCACCTAACTAGGCTATTATAACTCAGGTCTTCCTTCCGAGATTCATTTTTTAGGGCTGATAGGATCCTGAGCTCATCACCTTCAGGTGTACTTTCTACCTCCCTTGAAGTGTGTCACAAAGTCACCTGCTGACAACTAGCAGCAACAAAAACATTCAGATAATTGTGCGGCAGATAGATCTGGCCACCATTTAAATTTCAGGCAATAGTCTGAAGCAAGGCTGTGTCAGGGGTATTGTGAGAAATTAAAATGGCAATTAGACCATTCTGACTATTGTTTCTTAGAGTGCTTCGACTTGGGTTGGAGCACCAGCTGTCTTAGAGAACTGCTATTGTCTCATGATTTCCAGGTGGGGTGTCAAATCTAGATATGGGATTTTTGGATATATATTTTTCATAGCTGCCAGAATTCACCCCAGCTAGAATTCTGGTAGTTTTCACCAAAAAATCCAAGTTCTCAGAGGAGTCTCAGTATACACACCTATGACTTGGCAAGTTTCTCCCTGCAGCTATGGCCATTTGATCAGGAGAAGAGATGAGTGGAGCTTTCTAAGCTTCATAGCAACTGCAAAGCATTAGGAGACTGGTAGTGGTATGAGAGGGAACATCTACAGAACCCAATGAACAGAGATACTACTGCCCCCTAATGCTTTGCAATTTACATGAAGCTTAGAAAGTTCCATCCATGTCCTTCACCAAAGTATTTGCATGAGTTGTAAGTACTACAAAGCTATACGTGAGGTGAAGGGATTAAGAAGAGAGTTGGTGGGTACATACACAAGTGCCCATCATGCCATTTGAAGCAAGGCAATGAGCAGAACACTCTGTCATGACTCTTGAGACTTCTTGTTGTGCAAGCCTTGGCAACAGGAGCACAAGTAATGAGGCGGGTCCCAGCAGTAGTGTAGATCCTGGAAAAAATCCACACATGTGCATGTACAGCAGCAGGAAAGATGGTATGCTTGAATATGATTTGCTACCTTCTCTCCTGCCCTGCTCTTTCTTGTCCCATCAAGTGACCCAGAAGCAGTTTTTGGACTACCTAACAACTCTTGCCTCTTCCACCTCTGTGATATCACAAGGGCTGCATGACATCACAAAGGCTCCCTAGCACATCTCAGGTCTTGGCCCTGAAATTCCTGTGAATTGGATACTGCTTACATGATGACTCTAGCCAGATGTAAGGAGTTAGGAATTCAAGGTGGGTGACCTGTTGTGACAGACACCCAAACATAGTTAGTGTTGATTCTGGTCTTAGAAGTTTTCTGCAAAGTTCTTGCATGGTCTTTCCCCCAACTGAAGCTGAGTTCCAGCATTATAAAATAGCAATATGCTAATTTATCAGTCTCATCCTCATTAAGTTGCCAATTTCCTCACTGGTATTCTTGTTCCACCTTTGTCTCTTGTCAGATTGTGATCCCCCCCCCCTTTCAACTATATTTGCATTTTTACACACATTTCAAAGGCACACAATCTTGTGGGCATTTTCTCTTCTTTGAATTTATTTTCCACATTTCCCACTGATTAAAGTATCCTTGCATGCATTTTTAAAATGGCACACATTACTAGCTGTATGCATTTTTCAAATATACAGTGCTTCATGCACATGCTTTCCACTCTGAAAACTCTCTCTTTTTCTAATTGTTGTGCTGTCAAGAAATGTTTATAGCCATCACCTTCTTGTTTAATATGTCTGTCTAGAACCTGTAACCAGTGATTTTCAATTAACACTAAGTGGAGAACACTTTCATATCAATTGTTGTTTAATGGCCACATTAGCATTAAATTAATGTTCAGTGGCATGGCCTAAGGCAGGCTTCACACCTTTACTATCTGGATCCTGACGGGTGCATGGCTGTTCAAATAGATCAGTGTGTTTCCAAAACTGGGGGTTGTGTCCCCACATGGGTGGGGAAGTGTTTTCTGGAGGGGGGGGGTGTCGCATGGTGATTTATATGTGTTGTAGACCTTGTCAAATAATTTCTTCCTTGACCTTTCAGAGTGGGATATTAATGTTAGTGTGCATGTGTATGTACGAGCAACAGGCCCTTTGGGGGAGAAGCAGCTTCTATTTTTTCGATGACAGGGACTATTTTTTACACAAAGAAAAGAAAGTTTAAAGAAATAATGACTGTCTCTTCCACAAGAAAGGGATTTTAACTATGATGCATCATTTCTGGAGAGCCTAAAGACCAGGAGGAAAAGGAAAAAGTAGGTAACCCACCCACCCCCCAAAAAAACAACAGCAACCACCCCAGTAGGGGGACACAAAAACAAATTATCAATTTCTTCTGAAGCCCGTGAAAGGAAAGATTTGTGCCAGTTTCTGAGGGGGATCCTTTCTGCGTGAAGGTTTTGCCATCTCCCAGAGTACTGTCTCGTCCTTCCACCCCCTGACCCATCTTTGAAGTTCTTTGCCTTATCTTCACCCTGCCTTTAACCTTCCCCAGCCTGTTCTCTCCCCAGTTTTAAAGTGGTGGCAATGGATTGGTGGCAGGAGCAGTAGGAGGGTGAATGACAGCAGCATGAAAGGTACCTACTGTTATGTCAGGGAACAATGACAATGCCTATTTATGCAAATGTGGTGGGGTCACAGATTACTTAGTTATTATTAAAGGGGGTGCAACTCAAAAAAGTTGGGAACCATTGAAATAAATGCAGCTATTGACACCAGCTAAAATTATCTTCTCTGTGGCCTCCTGGATGCATACAATATACCTAAGATTGGGTGAGAATTTTATTTCCATTCTTTTCCAGTTAAGATTTGCTATAAATGTAAATCCTTGCTTGAAAAGAATGAGAAACTGCAACATTTTTGTCTCCATCTTAGAGAGGTCGAGATATTTTTGGTCTCCTTTACAGTTTTTACATTTGCAAATATGCTTTTGGTGCAAAAAAAATATAATTTACATAAAACTACACTAGAGGCTGCATTGTTTTACTGACTTCCAAAAAGTATTCAGTGGTTTGCTAACCTCTTTTCAGACAAACACCCAGTCTTGTCCATTGTTTCTCAAAAGAAAATGACTTTAGTTTTGTGTACAGACACTACATACAAACTGCAGAAACTTTAGGCCTGTTTTGGCATGAAGAAGGGGTATTGAGCTCACATGCATTGAGTGTGCTAGACTTTTCCCCTCCATCATCATGCTGAACATGAAAACCTGACTGTTGGAAACAGAGAGGTTGCTCTAACCAAGTAGCTTTACCATGCAAGACCAGATCTCTCAGAATTAGGATTCTGGTTCAGATGGAGAGGAGATCTAGATAAAGCAGCCTTTCACTCTTCACACCATCAGATTTCTGTGTTTAATGCAATGATGGAGGTGGGTGGAGTTCCACATACTCCTTAACAACTGAATAGCACTCTGGACACACACAGAAAGTCTTCCTTGTCTCATTTTCACACTGTAGGTGAGCAGTCTTGGTGGGCTTGAACATTTCTCCTTGAGGTTTCTTGTCATTTTCAAATGAAATTAATCAAAAGGAGGAGTTTAGGAGAAAGCCAGAAAGCTCCAGCCAGGTGACTGTGGATTCAAATTTGCTACCTAATTTTCTCCTGATGAGGCCCATCTTCTGCAATAGCTGTGTGGCAGACAAATGCAACATGGTTGTCTCCATAGCTGTTCTTGTTGAATTTAGCCAGATAAAGTACAAACCAAGAAGGAACCACCACCACCACCACCCAGAATACCAGTAATTATTTTTCTCTTTCTTTATTAGTTCATGGAAACTGGCACATTTCAACCCTGTACTACTTTTATGGCCTTCTTTATGAGAAGCCCACTTAAATAGAAATGCTGGGGAATTTTTTTTTTAGGGATATGCCCCCGAGGAAGGCTCTAAACATACAATAGGGCCAAAGACATGGCAGGTTTCACAAAATGATTTTTTAAAAGAAAAGGTAAGAAAATCACGAGCATTCTGCAGTTTTTCTTCCTTTGTTCATACACCATAGTGAATGCCTGCCAGTTATTACATACAGTGGTGCCTCGACTTACGAACATCCCTACTTATGACCAATTTGACTTATGAACAGCTCCGGTCGCAAAATTTTGCTTCTACTTGTGACCGGAGCTTCAACTTACAAACAGAAAAAGGCAGGGGGAAAAGGCGGGAAATTCAAATTGCTAACTGTAGGTGGCAAAAGAGGCTGCTTCTTTGTAGCTCTTTCGCCCCGGCGGTTAGAGTGAGTGCGATCGAGGAGGGACTGCCTGGCTTCTGCTTCTCAGTGAGCGTGTGTGTGTTTGCAGGGAGGCTTGGGACTGCCTGTTAGGTAAGGTAAGGTGTTGTTTTCTGCTTTTTAAAAACTGTTCTGGGTGTTTTTGCAGCGTGGTTTTAGGGTGGGGGTTATGTTTCTGTGCTGTGATGGGTCTTGGGGGGTTTGTTTTTTGGGTTCCCCCCATTTCCGATGGGTCTTGGGGGGTTTGGTTGCTTTCGGGGTTTTTTTCCCCATTTCTGATGGGTCCTGCATGCTTCCCTTGCTTTTTCCTTTGTTTTCTTTGCATTTCCGACCTTGTCCCTCTGTTCTCTGTGCATTTCCAATCTGCTCTGTTTGTTTTCTGTGCATTTGCAATGGGTCTTGCACGCTTGATTGCTTTTCTTTTTTTCCCCCCTTCGGCCGGAAGGGATTAATTGCGTTTCCAGTGAGTCTTGCAGTTTTTTGTGGGGGGTTTTTTTTTGGTGATTTTTTTCTTTGGCCGGAACGGATTAATGGGGTTTCAATGCATTCCTATGGGAAATGGTGCTTCGACTTACAACCATTTCGACTTACGTCCATCTTCTGGAACGGATTATGGTCATAAGTCGAGGCACCACTGTACTGTGGATAGAGATATTTTTTGTTTTAGTTCAAACACACAAATTCTTCGTATTTGGCACAAAATACCTGGAAGTGGTTGATGTTGGTTTTCATAGCTATGTGAGAAAACATATCACTGACCGTTTCCTGCATCCCCTGGTGTATCACAGAAATGATGTATTTCTTAAACAATTTTTCTTTAAGTAGAACATTTAAAAGATGAGGAAGATCTTGATGAAGCAATAATGAAATGAATGGAACTGGGATTAGACCAGAACTACA
The DNA here is from genome assembly GCA_037013535.1 of Intellagama lesueurii. Lineage (NCBI taxonomy): Eukaryota > Metazoa > Chordata > Lepidosauria > Squamata > Agamidae > Intellagama > Intellagama lesueurii. The sequence goes on from JBAJHW010000005.1 coordinate 21,722,731, forward strand.
GTACATAAAGTGTGGCAAACGTAGTGAGGCTAAGGCAAGGAGAAGTCAAACCCAGGTTCAAATCCCCACTCAGCCATGAAGGTGACTTGGTGACCATTATCTCACAGGGCTGATGGCCTACTTCACAGGGTTCCTGTGAAAATAAAATATTGGATGGGGAAACATTTGCAATGTCATTAACTAATTGGAGGAAACACAGACCACAAACATCTATGTTTCTCAGAAACTGAAACATCTCCATAGGGAGGAGCCATTTTCTCAGTGTTGAGAATTTGATGGAATCTGGGTGCAGTTACGCATCTTCATAGAATCGTCGTAGGGTTGGAAGGGACCTTGAAGGTCTTCTAGTCCAACCCCCTGCCCAAGGCAGGAGACCTCATACAATCCTGGACCTCATACCATCCCAGACAGATGGCTGTCCAATCTTTCCTTGAAAACCTCCAGCGATGGGGCACCCACAACATTGGAAGGCAAGCTGTTCCACTGCTTAATAGTTCTCACCATCAGGAAATTCCTCCGTATTTCCAGGTTGGATCTTCCTCTTTGGGTGAGGAAGTTCCCCTTTCTTGGTGCATGTTTTTGCTGAATTCATTTCAATGTGCCTCAGAATGACATTGTGGAACAATGCATCAGCTTTTAGATTTTTTCTACAGGGAAACTTCTTTCAATGGAATAAGCGAGCAGTGTCTTCATTTTGCAAACAGTGTGTCTTTGGGGACTTTGAAGGGAATGAAAATAATATAAGAAAGGACGCTGTAAGATCAATTTTGCGCATAGCAGCATCCTATCTGGTACTTGTAAAATGATAGCATGTTGGAAAACCAGGCTGACAGCTTGATGGGTTGTCATGGCAACTGCCAGAGACATATGCATGAATGCACAAGCAAACTTGCCAGCTGAAACTGAATGATGGGTGGGGGGAAGGTAGGGTTGAAATTTATCCTGCAATCCTACAGTACAAACTTAGAGTGGGACTTTCAGATTTCTGCGACTTGACTCCCAGAATTTGCATGAAATCCCCCAGGCAGTATTCTGGGAGTGGGAGAGCAAAACAAGAAAGCCAAAGTGTCACTACTGCCATGTATGATTCATTCCACCTGTTTCCACTTTGAAGGGGAAGGAGATAGTCCTGGTGCTTGCTGGGAGTCCCAGTGCTTCCTGGGAGTTGTCATAATTGTCTTGCTACCCACTACGATCTATACAGGGAACCTCTCACAAAACTACCCTTCCCATGGAGCACTGCAGTGACCCCCCCAGGAAGTACTGGGACTCTCAGTGGGCATCTCCTTTCTCAGAAACAGGAGGCTTGTAGTGTTGAGTTTTATTTATTTATTTATTTTGTCAACCGAATTATCCACAGCAATTAAAGCAAAAGAGTAGCTACAGTAATTAAAGTAGTAAAACAGCTAAAGTAACTGAACTTAGAAATGAGATACATTTTTCAAAATTGCATTCACAAAAGTAATTTAACTACTTGATGGATCCGGAAACTTTTTAAAAGTAAGTTTGGAAGTTCTAAGCAAGGCCTGATGGGATTCCTGAATGAGCTCCTGTCAGGCCTGAAGCAGTTTTCCCTTTGTTCTTCCCATACTAGCTGAATTGCAATCTACATCTCCCTGTTAAAATTTTTTAATTTGTGCTAAACTGAGGAGGAAATTTCCCCACTTCATTTCATATAATGGTTAAATAAATTGCTTCTAGATAATTATGCACATTTGAGCCATTTATTTCTCTTACTGGCTTGGTGGTGCTTTCTTCTGGTTTGCTGTACTTCATTATTGAGATGGAGACTGAAGTCTGAGTGGATGTTAAAGGAAAAGCCAAAGCACTTGAACTCAAGTCCTTCTTAAGTGACATCAAGCCACTGAATTTGAAGTAAAATAAACTCAGTGTTACAACATATTTAGTGTTATTGGTTTATGTCAACAACAAATCTCCAGGGGACAAACTGGATGCACCAGGGTCAGAGAAGCTTAAATCTTCCTCTTCCTGCTTTAGGAGTATATGTCAGAACTATGTCTAAAACACTTATTGTTATTTATAATATCCATCTTGACCAGAGAGTCACTAAGGCCAGAGTGGCTGTGGTTAGAGATTTAGTCAAATTGGGGTGAACAGCCTTCAAACCACCACCCAACCATGACTGTCATTAAGGGATGGTCTTGAGCTAGTCACTACCTCTCATACATATCCTCTGCACACATCAGCAGGATTCCATACTCATAGAGCTTCTCTTGTCTGCTGTTGTCCATCTCAAATGTGCTTCCATCCAAGAGGGAGTCATTCAACGGTTCTCTAGGAATTTCTAGTAGAAAACTGCATGCATCGGTGGTGAATCCAACCGTTTTCCCCCCTGACCTTAACAAGAGCTACCAGAAGTGCTGAAATCTATCCTCAAAATAGGTTCAGCACTTGGCATAGCTCCTTGAAAGTTCAGACTGAAACCCAGAGTCCCTGTGATACTGAGATTCTCAGCCTACTTTATGGCATCAGAACAGAGAATGCAGGGGTTTTTTTACAGTAATGATGGCTGACAGGCAACGATACAGATGTGCATCTTTCAGCCTCTCACTCTCAAAGAGAATCTGAGATAATATCACTATTTTCTCCTCGTAGCAAGATTTCTCTCTGCAAGATTTCCATCCTCCCCCTCAAGAAATCTCATGGGAAATCTCATAAAATTTCTTAGAAGTTTTGTGCTCACTTCTTTTCTGGGAAAAAAAAATTAAAACCAGATAGGATTATTAAAATGACAGCATGGAATAGTATCTTCCCTGTGCAGGATTTACCTGTGATGCTCCAAGCTGCATAGGAGAGCTACAATTGCTGCTTGGAATGGCATTTTTCCTTTGCAGGTTTTGATTAATTGCTTTTATTTCTATAGTTGTAAACATTGCTGGTGGAATTTCCAGGTGGGTGGTCTATAGATATTTTCAAGAAATAAAAATAAACTGATGGTGACTATAATAATGAGTATGGGCCTCACCATTGTGAATTGTGAATATTGAATATTCACAAAATATTGAATATTTCTCCATTGCAGGAGAGGGAATGGACAATCCAAAGGTCAAGAAAGTGAGCTTCCACAGAACCCAGTATTTAATCATATCATATATCATATCACATCATATCATATCACATCTAAAGCTTAGTGGTTTACATATCTTACTGCAGAGCCAGATCTTGGGAGTTTGATTCCCCGCTTTGCCTCCTGTGAAGAGAGCCAGCCAATGTGACCTTGGGCAAGCTGCATCATCCCAGGGCGCCCCCCCACCCACCCAGTAGAAGGGAATGGTAAACCATTTCTGAGTACTCTCTCCCTAGAAAACACTGGAAAGGATTACCATAAGTCATAATTGACTTCATGGCATATGATGAAGATGATGATAATATAATATAATATAATATAATGTGTAATGCAATGTATTGTAATGTAATACATTCAACCATAGTGGAGATGGCATGCAATAATCTTTAATATTTTATGCTATTTGACAATTGCTGTATTTAATAGGTTTGCAGTCAGCATGTAATAGGTAGCAGTCATAATTAATGGACAGCATATTTGAGACTTCATAACTGAGGCATATGAAAAAATCGCAACAATCAGAAAATGCTGGCCTGACTAAAGCATTTGCATTCAAATGTCAAAGGCAAACGTCTCACTAAATAGCATACCAAATTGTTAATTCAAAAAATCTAATTCAAGCATGTGAATATTGGAAGTCCAAAAATTATCTGAATTTGACTATTTAAAAAGATGAACTTCTGTTCTACTCACATCCCGCCTTTCAGAACACTCAGAGTTTCCTACAAACATTTAGAAACAACGAGCTGTTAAAATTAAAGTGAAAATGCAGCCTGACTCTTTTGGAAATTGCTTTCTACATTTCCAGCCCATTAGCTAACAAATTGGGTAATTAATATTAATAATTGTAAAAAGAATGAATATTGATTAGACTATTACACTGATGAGCGCCTGAGAAATTTGCAAGAAAATTGCAAAGAGCACCGAGACCCTTAAGATCCCCCAAGCAAGAGTCAGCAGTAAAATACCACAATATTAGAAATAAATTAACAGACTGCATTTCTAACATGAACAAATGTATGAAACAGACAGGGGGATGTAGCCAGGATACACCAGGAGGCAACCAAGGCAACCATGTTGCTTTCTCTAGTAGCATTATCTACAGAAAGATTGTTGTTTATTGGATTTATTGGATTTACATTTCTTATCTTAATGAAGGTTATTGGATTTGTTTATGCATTGGGTGAATAATGAGATTGTCCCAAAGAAACAATTTCCCTCTGTTCAGACCATTCAGGCAAAGCAAGGCAAAGCAAGGCATGCTGCATATATACCACCCATTGCACTTAAAGCACCCTCTGGACAGTTTACAATTTACCGACCTCGGAAGGATGGAAGGCTGAGTGAACCTCAAGATAGCTACCAGGGATTGAACCTGAGTCGTGATCAGAGTTGTGGCTGCAGTACTGCAGTTTAACCACTGGACCACATGAATCCTTAAGCAGAAGAACAGGTTTCTCTCTGCATCCTGGTTCATGTATTCAGCGGAGCTAATGATTGGTGTACTTGAGCCAGAGCCTGAAGGGTTAAAATGAGCTGCCTATTATTGTCTATTGAAGTTTCTGCATAGCAAAAGAGACAGGTAACTTCACTCTGTTCTAACAGCACTGTCTGATACTTATCTATCCAGACACCACATTTGTGGATAAAGAAAAAACCCAGGTAGAAACACTCTGCACCAGGGTGTAGGGGATCTACAGGCAGATTATACCATATTTTTCCATTTATAAGATGCCCCCGTTTATAAGACGCCCCCCCACTTTTCTAACCCAAAATTAAGAAAACTTAACTTTGAGTATTCAGCCTCTGAGCTCAGAATGCTCGAACAATACGAGTCCCTGTTGAATCTGAGCCTACAGGCTCCATCTCCAATGAGGTCTGTTCCAATTGGTTTGTTCAGCATCAGCTGACATCAGTTCCATAAGGCTCATGATTGGAGGAAGCTAAGTCTCCTGACTGTAGGAAGCTAAGCCTCGTGATTGAAGGAAGCCTGTTTACCGAGGCAATGTACAGGCAGTTTTGTCCTTTCCTCAGCTTACTTCCATGTATAAGACACCCCTCAATTTTTAGTGTAATAGTTTTAGGAAAAAGTAGCATCTTATACACGAAAAAATACGGTATTTCTTTTGTACAGGTATGTGTCAGATCGATGCTTTTAGGCTTCTTCCTTCACTCTCTGAGATCAGCTTCTGCTACTGCTTCTTCTTCGTTACAGAAATGTATCCTAGCTTTAAGGGCTTCTCTATCTAAGTTTAGGGTTCTTTGTAATCCTGCACTATCCATAAACAGATTTACTTGAATACGACGAAGACTAATTAAGTCATCTCAAACAATTCACAGGCTTTGCACTACACTGACACACATGGCAACTTTAAACTTCCAAATACAGTGGAACCTCTACTTATGAACGTCCCTACCTACGAACATTTCAACTTACAAACAGCTCCGTCCGCAAAATTTTGCTTCTACTTGCGAACGGAGCTTCAACTTACGAACCGAAAAAAAAGGTGTTCTGTTTAAAAGGTGTTCGCTCCCTACCTCCCTCCTTTCCTGCCTTTTTTTTTAACCTAAGTCATCTTAGGTTAAAAGAAAAAAAAAGAAAAAATTCTCCCCCTAGTGGTAGAGTACGGATTAACCGGCTTTGCATTAGTTCCTATGGGAACGAATGCTTCAATGTACGAACGGCGCCTCTACATAAGAACAAAAAACAGCCGGAATGGATTAATCGGTTTTCAATGCATTCCTATGGGAAATTTTGCTTCTACTTACGAACATTTCAACTAGCGAACACCATTCCAATACGGATTAAGTTCGTAAGTAGAGGTTCCACTGTACTGTAATCCTTACATGGCTGATCTCAGGGGACCTTACTCTCATATAAATGTGGCCAACACTGCAGCCTCAGCATTAGCTCTTGATGACTTCTGGCTACAGATGGGTTAGCTCTTACCTCCTGTTTACTTTTTAATTTTGCGGGGGTCCCCTAAAAAATTTAGATGGAAAGGACTGTATTTTAGAATCAATCTGAACTACTCGGAAATATGGTCCACCCTTCCTGCACCAGTCCTTACGCTGACTATGGTGAAAGTGAGCAAATGTGCTATTTGTGTAATTTATCTGATGTATTTGAAGTGGAGTCCGTGCCTTTTGGATTTCCTAAACACAATGTAGATACTTTTGGTGCATGGGTGACTCAGTTGTGTCATAAATGAGGACTGTAAGGCAGTGGCCCGACTAAGACGCTACATGTTTCTGCCTTTTTTCTCCTCTTTTATTTATTCATATATTTATTATGGAGGGAGCAATTTGTATATTTAAAAAAAATGTTTTAAAAAAATGAGACAGAAAAGCCTACATGGTTATGTGCAGTTCCCGTGAGACTTAGGAGACACTGCTTACAAAATGGATGGTTATTTCCTTCCAGGTATGTGCTTACCAGAGACTGCTTTTAACAGAAATTGTGACCAGATGGTGCCAGCAAAGAGAAGAAGCAGAAATATTAACAACAGAGGCCACCATCTCCTGCTGTTTGGCCCTGAACCAGACCTTTGCAGTCTGTTCATGGACATTCAGCTCATCAGCAAGCTGCTGCCATCATGTTTAAGGTATGCTTGATTAGAGGGAGGAAGGAGTGGGTGACCGCAATTGTCTTCATCACCTCAATTTAGTTATATGGAAATAAAAGCAAAACATCACCATACCACTTGTTCCAAGACACACCTTCTGCCATGTCAGACCACTAGTAGCAGTTATCTGTGATAAGTTATTGTCAGTGAGCAACAAAGGAGTAACCAAGTTTCTTCAGCAGGAAGATAGAACATTAGGAAAAAGTTACTCCCTATATGCCAGAAATAAAGGTTTCTTTGTTGCAGCAGCTGAGAGGAGAGATTCATCTTCCCACCTCCTTCCTGGAGTGATTGGCTGCAGGGAGAGGTGGGGAAGCGCCAGCAGGACTACATCCACCATTGGTGCGATGTCACCACCACTGTGAACATACGTGCTGAGGAGTCCGGTAAGTGGACCGGACTAGGGGGCAAGGAAGGACCACCAAGACACCTGTGCTGGCAGTCTTCGTATTTGCCTCCCCCAGGAGAAGAATACAAAGCCCTCATGTCTATTTGGATCTTGTCCTTCCTCCAGTGAAGTCAAAGCAGCATCTACTTCCCCACTTTATCCTCACAACAACCCACTGAGACAGGTCGTCTGACAGGAAGGTCACTGGCTCATGATCATCCCATGATTCTCACGATTAGGATATCCCCTATTCAACCCTCTAACCAGTCAGCACACTGACTCTCAGTTTACCAGCTTAGTAACTAGATGCAAATGTCTTCCAGTTTCCTTCTGTATACTGTAAACATACCTGTGCATCCCACTAGACTGTTGTTATTGAGCTAAGTGTCTTCCATGCCTGAAACAGGCATTATAAATGCTACACATCGTTCCAATTATTTGCTAGTTGGAGGGAATAGATTGGCTAGGATTAGACAAATAATTTGTCAAGAGCCCTAACGTCTACAAAAACACTTCACAGACTTCTGTTTGTCATTCTTCCAGCAGTTGAGAATTGCTTTATTAACATAATCAGAGAATGTCAAAGGCCAGTCAATGCCTATACAGTGCTAAATGGAATGAATATGCTCCTTGGCAGTCGTAGACCAGTCTGAGGCAGTGACCAATTTGAAAAGCAGAATTACTCTGGTTTACTTGTGATTAGTACTTCCTCTGTATATATTGGAGCGGGACTTCCTTCTCCAATTAAAAGAAGAAATTAAAATGTGTTTTCTTTTACGATTGAGGTAAAGGGAACGGGGTGGATGAGGATTCCATTTCACGTTTGTTTCTAATAAAACCCGACTACCATTTGCAAATTTATTTACATTATGGAAGGAAAGAACCTGAAGCTCAAACACACTGATGGCCTATTTCTGCTGTTTATCCTGGGAAACCCAGACAAAGCTGTGTATTAACTTTGTACCAGCTTTTTCACTAACTGATGCTTCAGCAGGATGAATCTCTCAGATTTGTTTCCTCGTTTATTCATGATTTTTAAAACCTCAAATTCTTTAAATTCTGTATATGAAAAATTTTATAAGCTTGATAAAAAAAATTATCAAAATATGAACTGAACAAACTTCTCGTCCTTTTCTAACCAAAGCATTTGAACAATCTCCACAGGTAGCCCAAGATAAAACACACTACTGTAGTCATGTCCTGCCTGAGGCAGACAGATGTGTGATGCCTCAAATCCAGCTTGCAGTGCCAAGCATGATTACAATTCTTGCAGGACTTAAGCTTGCTTGTTTCTGAGATGTTAGAGATTACTTGCCCTTAGTTTTAGATTTTATACAGAGACCACAGGGTCTTTTTCTTTTTTTGTTTGACAAAGGCAGAGTCTCCCGGAGCATGGAAATCTGCAACTAGAGCAAGATCTATTGCCACTCAAGAAAGACTGTACCACACAGAGGACTGTGTCTTTCTCTAAGCACTACGTATTACTTGTAATTTGATTCCAATTGACTGTGTCTTTGCCTAGTGCATAAACAAAATGCAGTCTCCAACTTTTCTGAGATGCCCCTCACCATGTTTCTGGGTGTCCCTGTTCCCAACCAAGTACCAACAATATGCTTCAATATAATAATAATAATAATAATAATAATAATAATAATAATAATAATAATAATAATAATAATAATAATAATGTCCTGTCAAGTCCATTTTTGGTGACTCTTTTCAGGATTTTCCAGATAAAGAGTACTCAGAACTGTCTTTGTTTTTTTTTTCATTCCCTTCTTCTGGGAGTGCCCGGGGACTGTGCAGTTTGCCTCAGGCCACACAGGCTAGCTCTACACACAGGAGGCACAGTGAGGAACCAAACACCCAACCTCTGGCCCTGCAACCAGATACCTAACCTCTGAGCTATCCAGCCAACCTATGCTCCAAGTCAGTGGAAAAGATGCTGAGTGACTAACAGCCAATTTTCTACAGAGATGGAGAAAGACAATGAAATCACTATCCACTTCAGGCTGATTCTATAAGGTTGTAGCCACCATTTTGGAACATTAGTGCAAACTACAAGACCCGAGACTTAACATCTGGCTGGGCTGATGTTGGGATGTTTCTCCTCCTCCCCCTGCCACAAGCTCCGAAATATCCAGTGTCATGAAGAGTCTTCTAGGCTCAAAAATTAACCTGTTTATGAGGTGTGGTGGTGCAATAAAGGTATTGTCCACCCTTGTTTCTGGATTTGCCACTACTCTTTTCATTGGAGATAGCAGGGATTTTTGTCAAGATCCTCCTCCATGCAAAGCACGCACTGTATCACTGACCTAAGGTTCCTCCTCATCTTCTTTTCTTACTAGACAAGTAAGAGAATCCATTCAGCCAACCCCCAGATAAATTTCACCTGTCTCGTTTTTGTCATTGGTTTTAAACTGAGCTTTCCTTGGAATTCGTCTGAGCTGAAACGTCCAACTTTGCTCCAGTGATTCGCTTTAGGCTACGTACATTCAACAAGAACTAATTTGGTTTTTCTTCATGAGTCTTTGTTGGCTTCCCTTAAGAGGCAGCAAACTACTAAAGCATAAGAGAAGGACAGATGTTGGTATCTCCCCAACCTGCTTTCACAAGGTATCTGTCGAATCTCAGTTATTACGACCTGCCAGATTCCAGTGGGTCTTGCATAGGCTTGTTTGAAAGAAATGAGGCACTGTTAAATCAAACAGCATTCTTTTGAAAGCCCCCTCCTTTTTTTTCTTTTCTGAGAATTTTATATGTGCATGGATAAGAAACTTTTACGCCCTGGAAGAAAGAGGAAAAATCCAAGAAAAGCTGTGCAGGACCATAGACCAGAGGAAACAGGGAAAACATCATTTTAGTGTGCTTGTTTCAAGAAAATATGTTCCTCCTCTTATGTTGTTGTGTGCCATCAAGTAACTTCTGACTTAAGGTTGATCTTATAAATTAATGAGATCTAAAGAGTCCTGCCACAAATAGCCCTGGTCAGTTGTGGCTTCCTTTAATTTTCCAGTCCCTCCCATGTTTAAACTTCCTATTTTCCTACTACTTTCACTTCATTTTGGATTGTCCCATCCTAGGATTTTATTTATTTATTTATTTATTTATTTATTTATTTATTTGACTTCTACCCCACCCATCTAGACCAAAGGTCTACTCTACGAATTTTTGAGGAATGGTTGTGAATCTAGATGTTTTGTGTTCCACAGCTTTCTACAGAATGTTCTGCCTTTTCCCTCCTTCCCCTGGGATTTCCTAAAGCTAAAGGACCTGCTCCACTACAGGTTTGCCTCCTTGTGGAAGGAGGAGGAGGAGTACGTTCTAGCAACCCTCTTGGACCCCTGAATTCAACAGCAGCCACTGGATATTACATAGCAGCAAGTGGGGGCAATGCCAGCAAACTTTCTATCACATGCAGCAGGAACAGCCAGTGAAGAAGGTCCAGCTAACCCTGAGGGGGTCACACAGAGCAGGAGGAGACTAGAAATGTTCATAGCACCCCAGGCAGCAGTACCAGCAGTTCTCTTCTAGAATCCAAGTCTCTCACCCTGCACAAAAGGGCAAGCTTTCTGGGACACCATCCCAGAGGAACAAGGCAGAGGCAGAGGTAGAGGCATACATGCAGGAGCGCTGCTAGCCAAAAGAGACCGATTCCTTGCCTTACTGGGCCGAGAAGAACTCTGTTTGATGAGATTTGGCCAAGATGGCAGTGTCTTGCCCAACAACTAGTATGCCCTGTGAGAGTGTTCTCTCAGGCAGAAGACCATGTCAATCCATACGGTTCATGTCTGGAACCTTCCTTGAAGTCCCCTTTAAGAAAGAGAGAATGGCACACTCTGCTCACAGCACTAGGTTTGTCATGTTTCAGTCTGCTGCTCACTCCTTCTGCCTCTTTCATTCTTCCAACTTCTACTCCAAGATTTGCTCTCTCACTCAACTGTGCTGTGCCCCATGCTGTTGTCACAGTTCACACCCACCACAGGCTTAGTCTAGTGCCTCAACTTTGATCATTGTGCCTTGGATGACCCTGCTAAGAGCTTCCCTAATCCTCTCTCTCTCTCTCTCTCCCTTTATTATGCTAAGATGTGCACCCAAGAGGGGTCTTCCTCCCTTCTGGTCCCACAAATGACTCCTATCCTTTAATTATGATGTTGACTAGTTTAGCAAATCATATTTTTTTTAATATATTGCAGGCTGGAATAGGTTTGGATTTTTGTTATATTTAAATTGATGCTTTACTCCAAGAGGTTAACTCCTGGAAGCTAACTCATTCGCATTTTCTGCTGCAAAAATGTGGCTGGGGGGTGGCAGAGAGAGAAGGAGTGCAATTCTTCAAATTTTCATTATGTTTCAAAGCCTTGAAGTATGCTATGAGCAAGAAGGCCCCAAGGGAAAGATCCCTGGAAATTGTGGTCTAGTTTAACCAGAGTTCAGAAATCCTGGGCAAACTACAGTTCCTTTAAATATATGGCCCTGAAGGTAAATTTGCATGAAATGCAAAAGGAGAAACAAGTGAAAATCTTGCAGCAACTTTTGAACCTGGTTTTTATATGAACTTACCTAGTTTGGAGTTCTGAACCTAAAGATGATTGGAATCACATTTGCACACTGAAACCTATACGTTCCAAAATGCTGTGATTCAGTATGCAACTTCAAAAAAAACACAACTGAATTTCTGTATAACTTTGCTGCATTCTCAGACTGACTGAAACAAGTTCGGAATCCAGCAAAAATTGAAATGTGGAGATATCTCCATATTTAGACAGCGGAGGAGAGGTAGGAGTGTAGAATGAAAAATGAAACTCATTTAGAAATCCCTGAATTTTCATAAGAGTAAAAACAAGATCATTTTGAGCCATGATGGGTGAGAATCAGATCATTTCTTGTAACATTCAGTGCCCTACTATCAACTGGTTTTAACATCAGTCAGAGCTGGCTGGATAGCTCAGTGGTTTAGGTATCTAGCTGCAGAGCCAGAAGTTGGGAGTTTGATTCCCCCGTGTGCCTCTTGTAAATAAAGCCAGCCTGTGTGGCCTTGGGCAAGCTGCACAGACCCAGGGTGCCCCTAGAAATGGGAATGATAAACTTCTTCTGAGTATTCTCTACCTGGAAAACGTCACCATAAGTCAGAATTGACTTGATGGCACATTATTGTTGTTGTTGTTGTTGTTTTCCCAAGGAAACCTGTTTGGGTAGTCAGACTAATCTCTTGCCATTTAACATCTTATCCAGGGCAACGGGAGCAGTAGTTCACAACTTCTGAAAGACATCAGTTTTGGGGGAAACTACTCAAATGATTACATCACCCAGTTCTCAGTGTACACAAACAGGTACCTGTACCTGTACACATTCTTCACTAAGCATTTCAGTTCTACAAGAGAGAAACCTAAATGGACTACAGGAAAGAGGGTGTTGTCTTCTGTCTCAGCACAATGCCAGTCGAAGCAAAGAAATAGACAGATTGACACTAGCTTTAATAGAAAGAAGTATCTGAACAATGCAAAGCTGGACAATGCTGTCAAGCTGCCATGTTTAGCTAGCCTTTTGCTACCAGTTTCTGAAAAGGCTAATTCAAATGGGGCTTTGAGGGTGGTGATAAGGGAAGCAGTTGTGCCAAAATTCCTTGTAATCTAAGATGTTACCTTCTCCATCTTTCACAATCCAATCTGTTCCCTTTTATATCAGACAATACAGGGATGATCTGGGGAGAAAATGAAGGACTGGATGAGAAGTTCTTTCACTCTTCCTTTTGTGTGCAGAAGTGTTCTGATGCTTGCTTTGTGCTGGAGGCGTGTGGAATGAAACTTAGGTAATTTATGGCTTTCAGATACTTGTTAGTGCTTCCCCTCCTTGGAGGCAAGGTTATAGAGCTCCTTACCAAGCACATTCAGAAGTGGTGAAGAGACAGCTGACCTCCACTCAAAAGATTTCCCTCCACCTCTCTCAGTTAGTAGCACCAAGGAATTGTCACAGGCCTGCTTGGGTAGAACTGAAATCATTGCATGAACCTTTGGTGGCTGTGTGAGGCAAATAGTCAACACTGTCATAGGTGAACCAGTTGCAGTTTGATTTTAGTCTTTAAGGTCTGATGGTTAAGGGTGTCCTGTCATAGGAGGCAACCACATTAGCAAAAAAATGCAGGAAATGCTATGGGTTTAATGGCAGGAAATGGAATTAATATATATTAGGATCCTTAAAAATATAAGGCTGGCCAAAGTGTGCCTCTGCCCTCCCCATTTCTCTGGGACACCACCCACCAGAAAAATATTTTCCCCACCAAAGGGAGGGAGGGAGGGAGTGTAAACAGCTGATTATAGAAGTTACCAACAATGGCAATTCCTCTTTTTAGTAAATCCACTTATATAAATCACTCATTTAATGCACACACTCAAAATACCAATTTTACAAAACTGGAAGTGGCTCTCCAGCCATTCTAGTTTGCTTTTGCTTTTCCATTTCTGTTTTCATTTTTTGGCATTTTGGATAGTCTGTGTTACCTGGATGCAGCATTTTTCCCCCTGAGGAACCAATGAATTCGCCTATAGCAACCATGCTGTAAAAACTGTATCATTGCAAGTGCTGTAACTCTGTAATGCTTTCTTGAAACAATGTCATGCTCTGCGAGGAAGCACTATTTAAACATTGTTTTTTTCCACACAGACTGTCACATACGTTGACAGGTGTGCTCTACATCAGGAGTGGGAAGCCATTGCTCCTTCACATTTCAGACTACAGTCCCCATAATCCCTTGCCATTGGCCACCCGGGTTGAGGTTTCTGAAACCTGACTTCTAAAGCACTGAAAGAACCAATCTTTCCCTGTTCCTGCTCTGTACAGTACTTTAAATATCCATGTATATACTATGCCTTTACTCCATGCTTGTCAGAGAAGGGCTGGCAACAGGCCAAATGGAGCCTCAGGCAATGAATATCCTTGATGTCTTTCTTCCATTTGTTCAACTTCTGAATACCTTGATTTTGTTTCATTGGATTTATAGCCTGCCTCACAACTTGGATGCCCGATTTGCATGCATGATTTATTCCTGTTACAAAAGATGAAAAATTTTGTGATAAACACTTCAAGTTCATTAGTATTCCACGTGTTTTTCTTCCCTTGCTCAGATGTGTGTACCTGAATGTCAAGGCAGAGCTAGAGGCAGTTATCAAGAGGTGATCCAGGAATCCGGAGCTAGGCGATGCTCCAAAAGAGTCAAAGCCATGGGATGTTCCACAGCCAGCAAGGCCGTGGTTGCCTAGATATATTCTTCGGCCAAGTGTCAAGCCTTGTATAGCATTTCCAAGAGGGAACCATGACACATTTTGCAATGGAAGGAATATATATGCTGGATGGGAAATCTGCTGCATAAAATAAGTTGCAGACTATTTCATAGATGATTTGTCATCAGGTTAGAGTGCGACCACATTGGCAGAAAATGTGGGAAACACTACAGGATTAGAATAGGCTGCGTTACAATTTTTTCATTGAACAGATGATGCAAAAGCCAATGTGAAACCACCATGAGTTTTTCCCTCCCAATCTGTAGTTTTTGCCTCCTCCTCCTCCTCCTTCCCCCCCCCCCGCCATAACTATCAGATCCTTTTGCATCAGTTCAGACAGTGTGATTGCTTGAACTGATGCTGAAAAGTGCAGTGGCTGAGGGGTGAGGGCAATGATCCAGTCCAGAACCCTTGCCATTTCTTCTTCTTCTTCTTCTTTTTTTAAACACCTTGGCACCAGTGCTCTGACTTTTCAATCATCCACTCTGTTTCAGTGCAGCCATTGCACCTATCTCTGGTCCTTTTTCTTTCTAGCACAGACTCCTGAAGGAGGGGAAAATGTGTGATGATGCAGTGGCTGGAGAGGGGGCAAAGATTGATCCTGGAAGGGTTGGATCTTTGCAAGCAATACTGTTTCTTTCTTTCTTTCTTTTTAAGAACAGCTTGGTGCCTTAGAGCCAAAAAGAAAGAAGGAGAGAAAGAATGAGAGGAGGAAAATGCCATTCTACCTTATTTACAGATTGTTAAGTAGTTCTTTTATAGCTGTGCCTTCTGCAAGGCCACAGAAGAGCTACATTAAGAAGCTGAAAACCAGGCTTTTAAGCCAATTTCCCCCTCTCTGTGTATAACCAGTTAATTTGAACAGTCCTGAGGAAACCTGAATTTCCCAGTGTGACTTCACAACGATTGAATTCTCATTTCTCTCGCTGTGTAGTTGCACCCATAATGGAAAGCATGAGCACAGAGAGCAAATTGCATCTGGCATCCTGCTTTTACAGACCTATTGTTCTAAACATAATTTGTCAAGGTAATAACATCCTGACCTGGTCTGAGAAGGAGTTTGTGCTACTCGGCAGAGTTTTCATTTTCTGGAATTGAGGGGTAGCTTTAGGCTTTCCCTTCCTCCTTGCCAGTTTGAATGTAGGGAAGTGAAAGTATAAAAATCCTTTGGTGTGTTTTGGTTTTCATAGGCCCCTCTGCCAAAGGAGGGAGGGACCCAGTCATCTGTATGGCAAATACCTCAATAGGGACAAATAAATGGACTCAAAAGGACCCAGAAGCATGTGAAAACATCTACATGTTTCCTTTTGCAACATTGGCCAGTGTCATGTTGCATAACTCTGCTGGTATAGAGGGAATCATACCATCAGCAGTGTCAGATTGCCCCTGATTAAAGAGTCCCAGCTTCATTTTTCTTTGTGTGTGCTTTTGTGCACCATGAGACAAAGTAGTGCACAATATGAAATTGTAGCAGGAACTCTTTAATTAGTGGCAAACTGCCACTCCTGACAATGTCACTCTCAGTGTCCCACTACAGCTGCAGATCAAGATAAAACCCACCACATCATGCTCCCTCAATATTAGCTATCCAGCTATCCATGGAATAAACTTTCTAAGGCACCAGGGGTTTTCTGTCTTCAAAAGGACTCAAAGAATAGAAGGTCTTTGCGATTCTGGAGGATCCAGAACTGCCAATTAGCACAGAATATTGGCTACATATATCTATCCCATCACAACAAGCTCTTGGAATATGACTGCAAACCTCATGGAAGAATTTCCTGCTTCACAAAGGTCCTAATCTCTAGACAAGTGCAAGACAAAGACCACTGCGCTCTCCCCAGCTTTCTGTATTTTGTCCAGTGTCTTCTTCCTTGAAGCACACTCATACAGAATTAGCATAGAAGGATGATTGATTGTTCAGAAGGAAGAAAACAACTCGGTGCTTCAGATTCTTAAATAAAGCAGCAGTTGTCCGACTCTGAGGCAATTTGTACAATTGCCCAGATTGTGCAATTTTCCATAAAGGGGGGCGAATTGCATAATATTGGGCAATTATGCACAAAACAGCTTTTGCACAAAACATCAGTCTTGCCAATGTGAGGACTCTCCCAAGAGTTTCAAGACATTCCTCACCACCCTCACTGGCAGGAAGAAAACTGTTGCAGTTCCTCATTGTGTGTGAGGATGAGATAAGCAAATATTTGTATCTCAAGTAGACAGGACTGTTGTGTATACTGCCCATTTAAGAAATAGCCCCAGAAGGTTTCACTTTCAGGATCTATACTAGCTGCCAGGGATGGAGACTTGAGTCACCTCACTTGCTGTCAAGTCAGACTTAAGTCGCACTGGTGACTCAACTTTGATTTGACTCGGGCTTTTTTTCAATGATTCTGACTTGACCCATGACTTTTAATCCACCCGCCCCTCCTTTTTTTCTGGGCAAAAAAGCTTGTTTTTAATAGGGACTCTGACTTCGGGCTTGGGACCTTGGACTTTATTACAAGGACTTGGACTCAGACTTGGTACTTGGTACTAAGTACTTGGACTTGGGACTCGAAACCAAAGACTTGCCAACATCCCTGCTAGCTTCAGGCTTGGCTAGCGAGGGTAGAAGCTGAGACTAGCAGTTGGGGTGTCCTCAGAGGTCAGGATGCTCCTGGATCTATTAAGTTATGTTTCCTCTTTCTTACAGTTAGATGGTAAACTGTGTTCCAGGACACTTTAATAAATGACTTTAGCCCTATTATTTGTGGGGGCTCCCCATGTGAAGAGCCCATTATGGATAATAGAAGCTTTTCCTCTTCAGGTTCAGTAGTCACCATGTGTAGGAAGGTAACAGACAGAGGGGCTGTCAGTAGGGTTTTCCCATCTAATCCTATTCAGGCATTCTGCCTGGAAGCATGAAATGCTCAATGGGCTGAGGAAGGAGGAAAGACTCCCACCTTCCCACCCAATGCAGAAGCAATACAGACTTGGTCAGATCTGCAGAGGCTTCTGTGAGATCAACATGAAACAAGACCCACTCATGATTTTATAAGCACATGTAAGCCTCTTCACAGATTTTCGCACTGAACACATAAAAGTCTCTCTCGATTCTGGGTGGGATGGAACAGTGAGGACATGGTTTGTGTGCATGTCCTCATCTTCTACCACGATGTCAGCAGTCTAAGCTTTTGGGTGTAACAGTCGAATAGGGCTTCTCTGTATGAATAGTCCATCTAACTTTGAATGCCTTAATGGGAGTTATTACTGAACATGTCTATATATGATGATGTTTCTGACATTCAAAAAAATCAATTTTCATTGCCAGTAGGGTTATTCACTACACTGGGAGGCTGCACAGAGAACCAAAGGTCCTAACCCTCAGATTTCTTGAGATCAAGGCCAAGTCATTTGAGAGTTGAAGGATTTAAAGGGCAATATGAGCATTTCCAGTCCCTCAATGACATCTTCATCTTTCCCATAAAGATCTGATGTGTTCAATACTTGTAATTAGAGCCAGTACTCCATGCACCAGATGAAGACTGTGGTCCAGGAAAGTTCATGCTATAATAAATGTATTAGTCTTTAAGATGCTACGGGATTCTTTGCTGGTTTTGCTGCAACGGACTAACCTAACTACCCTTTGGAAGAGGTAATGAAGGTTGAAATAGCTGAAGAAAATGGGCAGATTGCTGATGCAAGTGTGATGAGCTCGTGAAATGTGACATGAGGACAAATCTGAATAAATATGGGAAAGCGAGGAAGCTTTTTTGATTTTTTAAAGGTTCATCTGAAAGAGCCCAGCCTCCACAATGGCAAAAGGCTTCCTGAAATGAGTTTAGACCAAGCAGTTCCTGCTGCCAGGATGCCTGGAAAGTTAAGCTGTTAATTACACTCGCAGCTGGTAGCAACAATACAAAGCTATCCCTCCATCATCGTGCTGACAGTGCCTCCAATTTCTATTTCAGACAGATTAGCTGTAAGGATACCCAACCCACTCTTGGGTTCCACCTGCTCAGATTTTCTGGCCAGCCAAAACACAGAGTTAGGGCCATTTGTGCAGCTTGTTCTAATGATATAGACAGCTCTCGCAAGGGCGCTAAACTGAATAATGTAAATATGTGTGCACAAATAATTCATTTCCTATCTGACAAAGTACCAAACAGAATTTTCCAACATAACATTGTGTTGCCTTAGAAGGGGTACAAAACAGTAACAGAAAGGAGAAGGGAGAAAGCTTTTTAAAGAACATCCCATGTCAATCTAAGCTGCTGCAGGTTGACCGAGATTACACCCCTGAAGGCTATTCAGAAGCTTCAGTTCAAAAGACATCAGATCAGGACTTCCGACCCACAAACCTAACCATGTGTCACAGGGAAAGGGAGGGGGCAGATGGTGCCAGGGAGCAGCATGCAACAAAGTGCCACGCCCTGAATTTTTTCGCCCACTGGTTTGATCCAGGGACAATCTAGTCTGGAGGACTGAAACACTTAGCTAGCTAGTCCATTCATCCTTCCCCCTTTCTGTTCCCCAGTCCACTTCATGATGAGCAACACCCTGTCTCAAGTTCCCTCGTATAAAGCACTCATTTAATTTCCCCCAGCCAGCTGCTAAAGAGCACTTTCCTGGGAGGACCTGCTTTTTGAGGCTATAACTTGGATGATCCAAATCCAATCTTTGCCAAACTTGGAGAGGATGGGGAGGAGAATCAGATGACAATTTATTGCAAGTGTAGCATGTCTAACTCAAGAAAACCATTCTGCATCATAGAAAAAATTTGACCAGTCCCAGTCAAACAGACTGAATTGGCTCAAAAAACTTCACAGGTTTAGCTTCCAAGTAATTTTTCTTAATACAAACAATAAAAATCAAGCTTTCGACATGGAAAACATGTCCTGTCACCTTCAGGGTTACAAAGGGCATAATAACTACATTGCATATGGTGATATATACACTCAATTGTGATTATGTCACAACACATTCCAGGTGTACTAATTTCTTAATCAACTTTCTGCTGCTTTAATGAGATCAATTTTAGGAAGGCACAAGTTACTAAGTCTTTGCCCTTCTTCTAACCCAGGGGTGGGCAATTAATTTCTATAAGGGGCCACATGAAAAATCTGAACTGTGTTCGGGGGCCGAACCAACTTTACTTAAAAATAAAATGAAACAGTGATCTTATGATTGTTTTTATTTTAAACTTGTTAATCTTCACAAATACTAAAGAGGTTTTTTGTGGTATGTTAAAGATAAGCAACTGGCGGCGGGCCGGACAGGAGCGGCTCGCAGGCCGTATGTGGCCCACGGGCCACACTTTGCCCAGGTCTGTTCTAACCCATGTGTGGGCTATTCTGCTGCCCTTGGAAGTCTTGAATTGCATGAACCACAAAATGATTTATTTCGTCGAAAAGATCGTGGTTCATGAATATGGACAACCATGAACCATCACAAAACAACATTTTCCTGGTTTATGCCCATCTCCAGTTAAGAATATTTGACTGGTATAGTGGGACAAATGCAGTTGTGCAAGTTCAACAGCTGTACACTTAACAAGCAGCAAGCAACATCTCATGTTTTTGAAATATGGATCATTTATAACTGTACCACTTTTGTCAACTATGGGAAATTTCTCCAGAGCTAAGGAGCTAACATTTGTTCCTACTGCCAATCTCAATTGGATTTTGCCTCAGAAAGAGAGAGTCAGAGTGCATCTCATTTGCTAATACCCAGGAGCCATCCTCTATTTTGTTTTTCTCTTTTCATTCCCTTTCTTCTAGGGCTTATGATCTCTTTGGCAATAAAACAGGAGCGCTGTTGTAAAATTTTATTGTCAAGCTCACACTGTTGTAAAAAATGTGTTTGTTTTTTGTACTACTCTGCCATTGGGGCAGAATGCGGGTCATAGACAATCTTAGAGCAGGATTCAAAGGAACATATATACACAGGTTCTTCCATGAGTTAAAACAGACACTAGAGTTGTCATTCTGGAACAGCAGCTCTGCTCTGCGAACACCAGCACCACACTGCACCACAGAGCAAAGTGGACTTCAAATGGAGGGAAAGAGGTAAATAACTGCTTCATGTCTTGGTTATGTCTCAGAAATGTAAACCTGTACAAACTAGAGCTTCTCATCCCCGGAAAAATCAAAACCACAACAGTTCCCTCATATCCCATTCAACATTCATATTGTTTAAAAAAGAAACGCACAGCAACTTAAATTAAAAAGAGAGAGATGAAATATAGTAGACTGAGGTGCTGGTGCCAAAAGAAAAGGTGATCGGCAGCTGAACTCCCCAATAAAGCCCAAGATCCTCCCTGGACACTCCACCTACTGAGGCACTAAGGTAGGATTCCAGCTGACATCATTATCTAACCACTCCACCAGCTGTTTCTTGGAACTGTGAAGTAAAGTGCACCTCTGCTTAGATCACCTTGTTGTGTTCTGGAATATCTTTATTCTCTCATTCAGCTTAGTTTAAGAAACCTTTCTGAATTGCTACACTATTAGGACTGAACATGTGTGTGATTTCAAATGATTATTGTTACATGGGCTTTGACTGGGTGGGTCACATAGGGTGCTCTGTAGCCCCCCCATAGCAGTTTCCCTTTCCACCCACCCCATTTATGGGAATTTTAAAAACTTATTAACTATGATATTACCTGGAACGCAGGTAATATCATAGACCTGAGAAAATAGCAGATTGAAATGTGTTCTAAAGGATACAGGGCATATGCCCTTCATTCAAAAGTAGAGTGAGTTTGGGGGTTCTTCATTTGCTAGACATACATACATACATACATACATACATACATACATACATACATACATACATACATACATACATACATACATACATACATACATACATAGATGCTCCTTGAATCTTGACCTTAATTTCTGAGTGTCTTCCAGAAATGTTAAGTGGGATCTAGAGAACCTATGCATACAAAGGATAGTTTTATCCTCCATTCCACCATGCCTCCTTCCATCGCTCCAGGCTGTTCTGGAGGATTCTCTGACTGCCAGGGAGTTTTGGGAGAGGATGAGTGTTAATCCACCCCATTGTTGCTGCACAATAATCCTTTCTGGTGGTTCAAACTACAAGCTATTGGATCAAGTGCAATTCAGATCTCCCCAGGCCAAATCAGACATGCCATTCTCCAGATTGGCAAACAGATTTGTTGGAGATTCTTTTGATAACAGAGTGAAGGGGCACCACATCCATGGTCCCAATCTACGCTCACTCATCTCTACCAGGTTTTGTTGTTGTTGTTGTTTAGTCGTTAAGTCGTGTCTGACTCTTCGTGACCCCATGGACCAGAGCACGCCAGGCCCTCCTGTCTTCCACTGCCTCCCGGAGTTGGGTCAAATTCATGTTGGTAGCTTCAGTGACACTGTCCAACCATCTCGTCCTCTGTCGTCCAGGTTTACGCTCACTCATCTCTACCAGGTTCAACTCTGTCTTTGGGATGGACAATTAGGATTATATTGAAGGGGGCTTGATTTGCCCTAGTAGGTGACATAAGCAGACTTCTACCAGCAAGGTTCTGACACACTAGTTTAGGGCTCAGAGCGTCACTTCCCCTCTAGATGCAGTTGAATCTTAGAGATCATTTGTTTAGAAAATTTCTCTGTGGCTAAGGTGGTGAAAGCTTTTATGTTCTGAAAGTTCTCCATACATTCCTCAGGTAGGCTGGAAAACCAGTGGCAGAAGCAAATGACTGTGGGGGTGGGGAAACCTTTCCCGAAGGCAACGTTCTTATCCTTGGAGCAGAGCTGAAGGATTTAATTTAAATATATAAAGTTTATTTTCTTCATAGCTGAAGACAGTCTGGTGGCTTCTTGAGATACTATCTCACCAAGGAGCGTGGAGTCAAATTCCACATTCCCTTTGATAAGGCAGCCAGGCTGGCTTGCTTGTCATAGCATGTTTATGCAAAAGCATAATTGAAAATGCAGAGTTTATTTCATGGTACAGGTTGTATGTTTTCTGTCGTTCCTTGCATCAATCTTTTCTGCATTTATTAGCTCTTCTTTATGTAGCAGCAAAAGCAGTCAAGAATTTTATGGGACCCAGTTCATAAGGCCAACTGGCAAGGAGAACCTCCATCCCTCCAGGGTGGATGAAAAAGAACCATCCGGATTGGTGGGATATTGAGTTTAGGCCAAAGGAAAGCATACCAGGGCTCCAAGGAACATTATGTTTCTCTGAAGCTCTGGCCCGGATTTTTTTCTTTATTGTGGAGGCCAGATACTAGGCTATCTTTCTGCAGCAACCCTACTTCACGCTAATGATGGATGAGCTCTGTTGGCTTCATGAAACGAGCTGAATTATTATTGTGCTGTGGAAAAAACGTGTATTTTCTTCTTTCCTGTTCTTGAGTTCAGACCCTGCCAGTCTCCTAAATATACATGTTGTGGGTGGGGGGAGGATTTGAATGCCTTCTCCCACCTTCTGTAATACACTGAACTCCCAGGGAGCATCTCTTTTGTGGTGGGTCACATCAGGAATATAGGGGCCATTACCACTGCTCTAATTGAAGGCCTTCTAAATGCCTAGGGCCACTTCAACCCCCAACATGTTTTGGGGTTGTTTTTTTTCAAAAAAGGGGAGGCAAAAATTGTCATTGGTGCCCTCCAGGGGATCCAATTGGCCATTCTTGGCAAATTCTGGTGCCCACACCTTATTAGAAGTCCCTATTAGAAGTCCTTTGGAGGGTCAAGGGAAGTCTTGGCTGGCCTAAATAAAGTAATATTGTCCAAGTTTTCCTTCTTCCTCCATGCCTGTCTTAGGTACCATGGAGTCTGAGAAATGTAATTTTCAACATCATGCAAGTGCCCTGGTATTCTCCATGCACTCTTCTTCTTCATGTTTTACAACAGGCATGATGCCAGTTTTTTTTAAAAAAAAATAGTGTAGTCATTATAGCACCTCCTGGAGGCAGTGGAGAAGGAGCAGAATGCATCATTCAGGGAAGGCCTTTATGAATATTTTCTGATCAGTGACTAGAATGATACGAAACATAACTCTGTCCCCAACCTTGCAGAAGGAGATGATCTATGCTAATGTGCTCTCTACTGGATCCATCCATCTGTCTGTCTGTCTGAGGTGCTAGGTGGAAAGCTCAGTGAGTTCGGTACCTAGCCACAAAACCAGCTTAATTTCCACTCTGCTATCAGGAAGAAAAGTCAGCCTGTATAGCCTTGGGCAAGCTGCATAGTCCCACTTCTGATTACTCTATGCCTAAGAAACTCTGGTAAGAGTCACCATAAGTTCGAATCAACTCAATGCCATGTAATCTATCTATCTATCTATCTATCTATCTATCTATCTATCTATCTATCTATCTATCTGACATATTCAATGTCTTTGAATAAAATGAGTAAAAATGAACCAAACCATGGGTATTTGTACATTTTGAGGCCATTACAGGTTGGAGCAAAGAGCTCAGGGGTATTAATGAGGTGGAGCAGCAGACCCATAGATTCCATATATTAGATCTAGCATTCGTATGTCATGATTTGAAGTGGGGAAGGAGAAAATAAAACTCTGGAATGTAAATGAGAGCATGCTTTTTACCTTAGACATGAACCATCCCAGCCTTTCCTGCTGCAAAGTCATTGATTAAATCATCAAAGGCTGGTGGCCACAGCACCACTAATCTCAGATGCAAGGCACAGGAAGGAGAGGCAGAGAGAAAAGCACAGGCTCCTTCAATTGCTCATTCCAGAAGGAATCAAACAGGGCTATGCCCATCACCCTTTTAAAGTTCCCCAGTCCCTTCTTGGTGACTGCTTGGGGTTTCCTTCTCGTGGCTAAAAACTGGGGGAGGAATAAAAATAAAGCAACTAAGTGCTGCAACTGCCATGCCTTGACTCGAAGCTTCTGTCCAGCCTGCACCATGAACGTTTATAACCTGGTCTTGCCATTTGCTTTTCTCTGTCCATACATAGGAATGGGGCTTTCGCAGAGACATGGAAACGCCCAATTACCATCATCAACTTGAACAAGATTGGGCTGAAAGGTTTCCCAAAGGGTCAGCCCCTTGGGCACAGAGCAAGTAGGAGAGAATTCTCCTCATCCTAGATAGGTGGGTGTGTCTATATATAAAGACATGGGACTTAAAGTGTCCCATGAATAGTGAATATCTGCACACCTCGTGGAGCTCACGTTGGCTGGATAGCTTGGGGGGTTTAGGTGTTTGGTGGAGGAGCCAGAGGTTGGGAGTTCGATTCCCCACTGGGCCTTCTGGGAGTTAAGGCAGCCTGTGTGGCCTTGGGTAAGCTGCACAGTCCCAGGGCATCCCCAGAAGAAGGGAATGGGAAACCACTTCTGAAGATACTCAACCTGGAAAACCCTGGAAAAGGTCACCATAATTCATAATTGACTTGACGGCACATGATTATTAACGTAGCTCATGCAAAAAACAAACAAACAAAAAAAAGGATCCCTTTGTCTTATCTTTTTGGTGATACATTTCCTCAGTTTTGGACATGGCCAAAATTGACCAGGAAATTAAGAACTTCTCAACCACGGTATCATACTCTTGGGACTCCCTTCCCTAAAGAGACCCACCTGGCACAATCCCTTTTCAGGAAGATAGGAAAGGCAGCTTTGTTCCACCATGGTTTTCAAGGACTGAGGTTTATGTCTCATATTTTTCTTGTTTGTACGTGTGTTTGTGTTTATATTCTAGTGCTTGATGTTCTGTGTCTACTCTCTATACTAGTACTATTAGTCTGCACAATAAGCACCTTAGAAAGGGAGTCGATACATCTGTAGAAAGTGGTAGTAGGTTCAGGTATTGCAGAGTTATTGTGCTGCAACTTTTTAATCACATGGATGAAGCCAATCTACCACCCAGCCTTGAAGGCTTCCTTGTTCTTCTTGAGCTTTGCTGCAGTCTTCACTGGAACTAGGGGCAGGAAAATTGATTCCCCCCCCCCCCAACTAATAACAATACTGTATATTGTAGTGTTGAGCAATCCTTGTTGTAATATAAAGTGTTTTGGGGAGGCTTGGTTTTAAATGGGTAATTAAGATCCATTAGCATTACAAAAGACCTGTTCCATGATGGAGATGAAAAGTGTTAAATCTTACTTAATCAACATGGTCACCTTGATTTTTGGGCTTTCCTTGCAGGCCTATCTACTTGGACTGCCATGATAATCATCTGCATTTCAGAATTCACTGCTACATGAACGATGATTTAATACTTCATATGTTGCGAAGTTTTTCTTAATTAATCTCTGCTTGTTTTCTCTGACTTTCAGAAACAGCAAACCTGTTTCTGTCACATAGCGACACAGAGTTTCAGAGCAAAAAAGCCAGGTCTTTTATTCCCATATTGAAAGGCCAAAGAGGCTTGCTTATTTAGGAAACTGCACTGATAAGGAAGCAGGCCGCTTAGACTGTGCCCAGGCAATGCAATAATTTATCCACCAACAAAACATTCCTTATCAGAGAAGCCGGTGCATCTCCTCTGCCTCATTCTGGCCCCTGAGGCTGCCACACATGAGAACTGACAGCAAGAAACACTTCTGACAATAGTGGGAGGGAAGCAAACAGAGCAACTGGAAAATCAGACCTCTGGGGTTTTCCCAGGAACCAGGAAACAGGTTGAGAAACTGCCTACTTGGTAAAGAAGGAATCCAGCTGAGTTGTCTTTCCAGGACTCCAACTTCCAAAATACAGTTTCTTCTAAATACGCTCAAGCTGGTACCCTATTGCTTATTCCATTTAGAACAGACCCATTGACTGAAATGGATTTACGTAAGTGTTGATGTGCCAGTCAGGAATTAATTTGATGGGTCTCCTCCTAATCAGGATTAAGCAATAGTATACTGGCCTCAGGTTTTAATAGTTTTACAACGGTAAAGGAGGAAAGTGAAGCTGACAGAGTTTACAGAAGTTTCTTTTTTAAAAAAATTGCAACTCCCAGAATCTGGGAGGTATGATCAGGGAAGGTGACATTTCCCAAAATCTTTCTGCAGTAGTCTCAGTAGAAACATCAGAGTCCAAAATAATATCAGCTCTATGTATTTTAAGATTGATAAATTGAAATCCAAATGAACACACACACACACACACATACACACACACCTGAGGGAGTGGTTAGACTGGCATCTGTCCCCCGGTTTGGGGATGGGCTGGTTCATTCTCCTTTCTGGGGACCACACAATGGATGTGCCACAGTGAACCAGCCTGCTGCTGATCGATGCCTACTTGCACCTTTTTTGGTGCGGCAGGATTACTCCATTTTGGTTCAGTTCCCATGTCTGTGATTACTTGGATTGAACCAAAGCTGCTGGCTGACTATCCCTTTGCTGAAGCCAGTTAATGATCCTGAGAAATGGGAAGAGTCCTTTCTGTTCGCCTGCAGAGGCGAAAGGTGAAGAAGTATTCCATTTCTTTTTCATTGTTGCTAACACATCAACAATGCTTTGAAAGGACTTTGTTTTAAAAAAAGCTTTGCAAAATATCACTGATGCGCTGTGTCACCTAGCAACAATTAAAAAGAAACGGCATACTTTCTCTCCCTTCACCTATGCATGTAAACAGTAAAGAAGCTTCCTGTTTTCCAAGACTACCTACCAACTGGTTTAGGCAAAGCACAGAGAAGGAAACAGAAGTGGGACTTTTTGTTTTGTTTTTAGCTTTTTCTGTCCCTTTAAAGGGGGAAGAAGATCGACTAGATCATGCTAAACAAGGTTGCTTGAGACATGGTGTGGTTGATCCATGCATGTTCATGCAAGTCACACACCACACTTCAAAGCAACCCTTTTGAGCATGATCTAGACCAGTGATTCCCAACCAGTGTTCTTCAACTAAAACTCCCAGAAACCTTCACCACTAGCTGTGCTGGCCAGGATTTCTGGGAGTTGTAGTCCAAGAACATCTGGGGACCCAAGGTTAAGAACCACTCTTCTAGATAATTTAGCTATCTAGCCACACCCTGTCCCATCCTGCTGTTTTGGAATGCTAGAGAAGGGGTATGACTCAGTTCTATGAGCAGTCATGAGCAGTGGTGGGTTTGACAGTGAGGGAAATTATCTTAGGTGTTGTAGCCATGCTTACAAAAAGGACATGTTCCCAACAAATACAGCAGTTTCAAATGTGTGATTTTCATCAGGATCACAGGAGGAGAGCAAAGGGTTACGTTCTCTCACTAGATCTGTTATGGTCCAAGAAACACATGGTTTCTATTTGCATTTTAATGAGAGTGTATAAAATATAAGGATTCATTAACATGTTGTGCTTCATTTTATCTTCCAACTATATATTCAGCTTCTTGGGCCGCCCAATTGTCTCGAACGAGGCAGAATCCAGAAGAAGAATGGTAAGAAAACACAAAAAAATGTGTAGTTTTCATCAATTTAGGCTGTCTTGATGAGACATCTGAAAAAGGAAGTTTCAAGACATGTGAAATTCCTTGCCTTCAGGTGAGAAAGTAAGATGATGAAGGCTATTTTTTTTTCTAGTGATACTTTCCATCATCTGCCCAAGTTGTCTCTGAACAAAACTAGTGTCCTTTCTCTTTGAGAAGCATGAGCTCACGCATGCCACCCCCACAGAGAGCATGCACCAAACGACTAACTATTAAAAGAGTCACAAGCCCCCCCCCCAAGTTTTAAAATTAAAAAACAAAAACCAACAAAACATCCACCATCACCATTTTGTATAATTCGCATTAAACATTGTTTATGCTAAAGTATTATTGGTACAATTTTGCTTAATCTGTGCATTTTTTTTAAAAAAAGGTCTCATTCTCTTCTTTTTGTCAAGAACTCATATCTACATATATATCTATATCGCCTGCCTGCCTGCCTGCAAGCTAAGGAGGATGATTTTGCAGCTTCTTCTTCTAGCATACAAGGATAATACAAGTGAGGATTTACGTCCCTGGACCAGAATGGTTATATGAAAACATACTTCCACTTGCTCTGCCTTTTTCTATGGAGCGCACAGCAGCTGGAGAGACTGCAGTGCAATGAGATCTTTCATATTACAGGGAGGCCATGAGGGATCTGTGATATTCCTGAAGCTGTCTCTTGCTTTGTGCTAAATCATCTTTCCTCAGAAGTGGTGTGTAACACTTGATGCTCTGGGGGGCTCTTGGATCTAATAGGATTGTGCCTGCAAAGCTAAAGATGACAGGATTTGTTCCTTATAGACAGAACAATGCTAGGCATAGCAAGAGTGGGTCTTGGGGGGGCATGATTTATTGAGCGGGTGACTTTTCTCAACCTTTGAAGCTTGTGCCTGCTTGGTCCCCGTACAGTCAAAATGTCCCTGGAAGTTGCTTTTTTGTGAACAGAAACGCAGCCTGGCAGCCACTTAAAAAGAATCCCACCCCCCAATGGTCAGAGAGAGTAAGCCCTGGCTCATCACTACAGAGGCATTCTCAGGGCCGATAACATTTGCAAGCATTAAATGTGGCAGAACTGATGCACTGCCATTGATTTGTCTGGGAACCAGGAACTGAAGCTGGAAGCTGGAAGCTAACTGATGGAGCAAGAGCCTTGAAACTGTTTGGAATGCCAGTCTCTGCTCACTTCGTTCTTGCAGATGAGAACAAACAAATAAATTAAAAAAAATCACACATTGTGTGTGTGTGTGTTGGTATATCAGTGTTTTGAAAAATATGTGCAGAAACTGCACAAAACATGTATATTGCACAAAATAGAAGTCTGGCTTTTTGTTTTGTTTTGTTTTGTTTTTGCACAAAAGCAAGGGTGGTTTTTATATTACTATTATTCAAAAACACTAGGAACAGTTAATCAAAATTATTTTAAAAATTGACTGGTATTATATTACAGATACAAGTTTTAACCAAAAACCTAAGAATCTGTTGAATATTGGCGCAGTAGGTATGCTGTTCTGAATACTGCTGTTTTTTGTAGCTCTGATTATGTTATTTCTGAGATCTGCAACTGCTTATAATACTGTTAGTTTTTCCAATTCTTTATCTTCAACTCTGGCATCTCCTGGAATTGCAATGTCAATGATCCAGACATTTCTTCACTCTATTACTACTGTGTCTGGTGTGTGATGTTCAAGGTGTCTGTCAGTTTGGATCTGAAAATCCCTCAGGATTTTGACGTCGTCATTGCCCACCCACCCTGGAATAAAGAGACGAGACAGGTGTTATGGATAAATTATGGGCCACTCTTTATTATTATCCAATATAATCAACGTCAACTGTCAAAGAATTAGAGGGGGCCTGCTGTAATGTGGAATCAGGTTTGCAGCTGGGGTCTCACCGGACCCTTAATCCATAAAACGGGCGAGTCCCAAGCCCCGAGGTCGTGCGGTCCTGAAGACAGCGGGACCCCGGCCGGCCCATATTTGACCACCCCTGGGCGTCAAGCCTCCATCCCATTGGTGACCGTCGGCCCGGGTGTGGCCCCAGCCCATCCTCCTCCCACACACACACTCTGTAATCTCACAATCCACAATTGGGAGGTTGGCTGAGCTATAGCATTACCTGTGATTGCATGGGGACTCACTGAACCATCATTGTTCCGCACTAGCTGCCAGTGTGACCACTTTTAATATCCACCCAGTAAAAGCCTTTGCCTCTCCGCCCGTGTGGGATAGGCGAAAAATCCCCACCTCCAAGGTCCAATCAGGAAGCGGGTCAAGAATTCCTATCTGGCCCCCAAAAAGGCAACCAGCTAGACTCACACTGGTACATAAGGCGGGTGGGTGGGTTGCAAGCCTCAAAAGAGGCCGAAGGGAGGGGGGAGCCACCTTAAATAGGTCACTCCTTCCCCCTCCCCTCCCGGGTCACATTTGTGAGACTTTCCTGTCTCATGTTATCCGGTGGTGGGGTGGGGAAGTCAAAGAAGCTCCACCCAGCAAAGTCGTCTCACCGGCGGAGCGACCATTTTCTGACACCTTCTGTACCTGATGTTCCCAGGGGTTTTTGGAGGCTAGCAAGTTACATTTTTTTGCATAATGACCAGTGCACCAATTTTGCCATTCTGTGATGTCTAATTTTGTAATTTGTTTCTGCAATCTTTGGATATTCACAGAGGAAGTGTGACACAGTTTCATCTTTTACTTGGCAGTCAACATTATTATTATTGTTGTTGCTGCTGCTGCTGCTGCTGTTGTTGTTGTTGTTGCTGCTGCTGCTACTAACATCATGATCATTGTTATCAAATTGTTTTGCCACTGCTACTGCTTGAGAAAATACCCCTCCTCTTTCCATGCTTACGTAGGGGGGGAAATCTCACGGCATTTCACCACATTTTGGATTTGGTTTCCCATTAAGGCACCCTTTTTAAAAATCAAAGATAAGAAAATGGTGAGTATTTTTTTACAGACTAGCCATTGGCTGGGAAAACCTGCTTTTTTTCTGACTGTAGTTCCAAAAATCCAGTCAATCTCTTTGTAATTTCTGAAAATATGTGCTCAAGGAAAATATTGTTATGGATGTCTTTTAAAGATTAACCTAGTAATTTGTTTCCATTTTCTTAACCCATAGTGACTGCAGTTCAGTCATGATCAAAGGATGGTACTTTGAAGTCCAAGCCTAAACTTTGTAAGTCCAAGGTATTCTCAGAAGTGTTTTGCACCAAACACCCACAGTGCAGCTTGTCTTAAACATATGCCTCGATTCCACCACCAGGAAGATTGTCAAAAGCAGACAAAGTTGTGAGCAGCAGTATGAGTACCTGAGCTTTTCCTCACACATGTAAGGCTCAGTGGGAGCAGAACCCTTTCCAGGTGTTCATACGGGGTGAAATGGATGCATATAGAGAGGGATCACAATATAAGGAAAGCAAATGTACATTAGAATATCTGTAGAGATATCTTCTGCCTACGCCTCTATGTATAGAGGGTTTTTAATAATAATAATTAAATGATGTCAAATCAATATTGACTTATGGTGACCCTACCTAGACTTCCTAGGTGTAGAGTTCTCAGAAGTAGTTTACCTTTCCTTGCTTCTGGTGGCACTCTGGGACCAAGACTGCACAGTTGGCAGCTCCATTGTTATGATTCTCCTTTTGTGATGACAAGTAGCTGCCTGAGGGGATTATCAAATCAATCAGATATCACTTGCATCCAGGCAAACTAGAGGACTGTCAATGAGCTCCCTAGACTTTGAGATCTTCAAGGGAGTCCTTTTCTTGGTACTGAAGGTTTGTGCAGTGGAGTGGAAGGAGAAGGTTTTCCAAGGTTCTGGAGCTCCTCAACAAATCAAGTTAGCCTGATCATCTCCTCCTCTCTCTATTAGCAGGTAAAGATGTTTTTATCCAGGCAAAAATTTGACAGGTTACCACCACCTAATGAGGACAGGATTTGTTACCCCCAGGTAACAAAGAGCTTATCTTACAGATGTGTTTTTGAATTGTGTTTTATTTATTTTTTCAAAATTGATTTATTTCAGCTATGTAGGTTTATTTTTATTTTTTTCTTTCTGTTTTGTTCACTTCTTTTATTTAACATTCCAGCGAGCTGCCTGAGTCCCATCTTTGGGGGGAAAGGCAGAATATATATCCAATAATTATTATTCTTTATGCTATACCACCCTGTTCATAAGGGTGAACCGCAATTAAGGAATGTTTTTAATAAATGAATGAGTGAATGAATGGATGGACATGTTAATAATTTATGGATTTAATTACTTTTACCAGAACAACTGAAGAAGGCGGAAGCTGAAAAGTTTTACTTAAATTCTTCTGTTTGTTAGTCATGCTGAGAGAGAGAAAGAAGCGTGACTAACGAACAGAAGAATGTAAGTACAACGTTTCAGCTTCAGCCTTTTTCAGTTGTTCTGGTAAAAGTAATTAAATTCATACACAGAGGATTGGTCTGCCGTATTCAGATGAGTTATACCATTATCTACCATATACTAGAGAATAGCATTCTAAATTGGGTTTTATTAACATGTGCATTCATTCACTCATTTATTCAAAACATTTCTCAATTGTTATTCACCCTCTTGGATATTAGAGTGGTTTAGCGTAAAAAAGAATGGAAGAAATTGCATCAAATGTGGTACAGCAATTAAGAAATAACTTTCATATTAAATAAATCTTTAGGAAGCAGCTTAATAAATAAACCAGATTATACAATAGAAACAGTTTAAAATATCCAGACAATGAAATATTTTGCCCTAGTGCCAAGAACTTGTTAAAGTTTTTAACTTTACCACTTGCTTTATTACTATAGAAAGAGTGGTGAAAATCCAACTGCTTAGAATTCTGAGTCACACTAGAGTAGTCCCATTGAATTAGTGAGAATTTGGTAAGTCACCTTCTCCATAAGTTCAATTGAGTCAAATGGGCCTACTTTAGTTGTGACTTACTACGCTAAAGTAAGTCACAACTAGAACAGGTCAATTTGAATCAATGGTACAGGAGTTGAGTCGCCAAATCCCCGAGATTTAATGGGCCTACTCTAATGCAACTTACTACACTAAGCAAGAGGGTTTCATCCAGTATTTCAAAGTCAAAATGGCACCACAAGAAGGCCCTTTAATGTGGTATCTGTTTGGCCATGAAGAACATTGGAATACCTGTCTGGAATTTTTGTATGTTTGCATTCTTTTTACAGGTTACCAAGGTTGAAGGTACCTTTTCTGGGAACGGTCATTCAACTTTTGACCAAGGGGGCCTCTTTTAAAAGTGCATCATGGAACATTCTAACATATTTTCAAAAACCTTCAGTAATACTGCAGGAGACCTGGAAAAACAGATCGACTTATGTTCTTTCATGCGAGTTAGGTCTGCCTTATGTAGAATGTTGTTCTGTTTTCAAATGTCAGCTGTCATCAATATTTCAAGAGAAGACATTGGAGTGGTTTTATGTAAGTCAACACAGAGCAAAGCAGTTCTGGCAGCATTTACCTTTTTAAAGACAGAAACCATGTAAAACCAAGTAACCGGGGTTGGGAGACTGCACCTATCATGAACTCCTCAGGAACCTTTATGAGTAGGTGACCATGATCAGAAACAAGGTGTTGCATGAAATGGACTTTGTACCAAGTCTGACAGGGGTTTTTAGCTGCTGGAGTTTGCTCTGCATACAAAGGTGGATAAATATGCAGATGCTATTAAAGACGACAGTTGGAGAAAAGCAACTCATGGCAGGTTGTTAAGAGTAGAGTGTGGAAGTAACAAGGGCTGTGAGAATATCATCTGCTCCTATTTGGTCTGAATTGTCAGTCTTACAAATGGCAACTAATTCACTCAACCAGTTTATAACCCACTCAGTTTTATTTGTATCCAAATATTTTAAAATATTTGTACACATCTGTATTTGTCCAAATGATGAAAAATCATGACAATTGGGGGAATAAAGGACTCTGACCTGGGATAGCAGGTGAAGTTGAGTGCCATCAACTACGGTTTTACCTCCAGGGTGCAGACAAATCTCCCACTAGTCTCCTTCTTTCCTTTTCCTCAACCACTGGGAGCCATGCAATTTACTTCTTTCTTAGCTCCTTGAGATTTATCTTGCATTAGCTGGTAACTGTTGCCCAGCTGTCAGTTACCCAGGGCCCCTCTGAAATGAAAGCTGCTACTCTGGATTTTTAACCTTCATAGTACTGAAGCAAAATTCTCTCTCACTTCAGAGAGTCCCAATTTGATTTGGGTGCTGCTTCAGGCTTTCTTGTTTCACTTTGGATCAGGGCAAAAACAGACAAATATCTTTGCTTCACTTCATTTTCCAAATAAATTCTCAACCCAAAGCACATCCCCCAAAGCAATGCACCACAAACAGTGGTGTTACTTGTGTAATGCATTGCCTTTTGGAGTAACAGGAGGGTGATGGTGTAATTTTTAAGACAATTATAACACAACAAATAATAGCAATGCTGCTTTTTAATGTAACAAGTACCCATTACATGTTGTCCCCAACTTTTGCCAGGTGGGGTGTGTGTCACTGTTGCCCAAGTTTGTATTTTATAAGGTGTGTGTTTTTTAAAATAACACGTTAGTGATGCCTTAATAGCACATTACTTTTTTAAATGATGTAGAACAAGTAACACTGATAGCTTATTTTGAAAAATAAGGAAAAAACAAGTACCATAAATGAGGTATTTCAAATAGTAACAAGGAACAAGTAATTCCTTTTCAAAAGCATCCCAGGAGGTATGGTGTTATTCTGATGCAGGAAAAACAACAGAAGGTCGTTGGACACCTCAGTTTTATCTGTCACAAGCTTTTGTGGCCTTTAGCCCATGCCATCAGAGACATCTGATCAAGCAGGCTGAAGTTTAGGAAAGCTTAACATAAAACCGGCTAATTTTTAAGATGCTGCAGGAGCCTTTGCTGTTTTCCAAAATGACATTCCAATCTCTGGACTGTACAAACAACACAGTTGATGGTCAATGATAACGTTGCAGTTGGAAGGCTTGTTCTTGGGATGTTGCCTTGTGGGCTTCTTTATTTACAGCATTGTTGTAAAGGTTCCTACAATAACCATTTGATTTTGCAGACTTTCAGGTGTTTGTCATGCAAACAACGAACAGTAATGATTAGGGCAAGAGGATAGCTAAGTTGTTTCTCCAATGAATATGTACTTTTTTTACTGGGGAAAAACACAAGAGTGAAACCCAACTGGAATCTCTTGTCCTCCCCAAAGATAGGGAAGATACATCCAGCCTGTGAAAGGAAATGTTTTCAGGAAGTACATTTTTTAAAAAATCACAGACATACATACACACACACATTGTGGACTAGAGCCTTAAATTGTTTTATTAAAAGGTGTAAATTACAACCAAGTTAGTTATTTCAATGCAGGTACAATCTGAAGGGGGGAATAGAGACCCACTCTTGCTATTATAAAAAGTAAAAAGAGGTAGGGGAGGGTTCTGTTTAACATGTAACACAGCCGGTCCACACAACATAGGGTCAGATTGTGGTGACATCACAGAACTTTTATTGAATACATTTCAGGAGTTCCATGTGGCTCATGAGCCTTGTTCTTAGTAATGCAGAGGCAGGCTTTAAAAGATTTGACTCGGAAAGAGGGAAGAGGGAAGTCATTTGGAATGAATCTATGCTTTTTCATTTACAATAGCACTCATGTTCTAAATGACATTACTGCCTTTAACTGTCGATTTTTAAAACTGTTGTTAAGAGCGTACATTTAAGAAACTAGAGCAGCTTTCCCCCAACCTGATGCCTCCTGGCATGGACTGGACTACTGTTTGTAGTTTAACCCACCCAGAGGGCATCAACTTGGAGAAGACTGACTAAAGTAAATAATAATAATAATAATAAAAAAGAAGGAAGAGAGTGTGTTTGTATGTTTATTTCTTCCTATTGTACAATTAAGCTATAAATAACTTCTTGATAAAATGCCTAAGTCAATGAAACTTGTTAACCGATTACATTCGAGGAAATGGCATTCCCGCACAGCCCAAGATAGCTTCCCTATTCCACTGTCTTCTCCTGTTTCTTGCCTTCTTTTTTCTTTTTCTTGGGTTCTGTTGACACAAGAAGAATAACAAAGACATCAAAACCACGTGAGAATAGGGCTAGATTTTGAGGGGGTGGGGGGCCAGGCTCGGCCAAGGCCATACCATCCCCAAGAAGCCAACTGCCCTAATGGAGCTGTCACTTCCATTTCACGTAGAAGATTCCATCTAAGATCTTCCAAGACTCCTCAGTTTGTTCATCCCATAACTTCTGTGCTAAGGAGAAAGACACACAGACAGCCTCAACTCCCCTCAAATCCTGGAGCCACTAGTGACTGGGTTCAGTGAAAGCATTTAAAAGGTTTTCCCTCCTAATATATTTGGCAGCTGAAGAACACTTTTAAATGTGTTTAGCTGAGATTGCTAGCACATTCTACTCCAACACGCCAACAATTCATTTATTTTTAGCACAAGGCAAGTGCAAGACAAAGTGAGCCACCAGTGGCCCTCCAGATGTCCTTAAACATGATTTCCCATCAGCCCCATCGAGCTTGGCCCATGATGAAGGACAACGGCTGTTCTAATTCAACAGCATCCAGACAAAATTGGGTCAAAGCTGGGATGGGTCAAAAGAGACAATGAATATACTTCTTCTCTATCATATTTAGAAAGCAGATGGAAGTTACTGGAGGTCTTAAAACTCATTCGGGGTTGTGGCCGTTGGTTCATATTTCCCAGCATGCCCCATTCCAAAGGGCATTTTGGTGGGAAATGGTAGCCACTTTAAAAACAGGGCAGTTATCAGGCTGATAGAACTTTTAAGCAACTTTAGTAAGTTGTGTTGCCATATTCCAGTTCTTTAAGTCAAGGTGACCTATTTTCAATGTTATTTCCATATTATATAAATTAGCACATTATGCAAATTATACTTATTAAACTCCCCCCCCCCCCATCATCAGGATACAGCCGTGACATCATTTATATGTCTTGATTGGGGAGCACCAGTGCAACAATGTTTAGCAAAATCAAATTCCTGCCCTGTCATGAAAGTTGTTGGGTGACTTTTGGCCAGTTGTTACGTTATCACATGGCCAAACCTACCTTACAAGATTGCTGTGGAATTAATGGGGAAAAGGGAATCATGCAAACTGACCGTGTTTTCTTAGTAGCATAAATAATACGTATTACTCTAATTGGATCACTGGAGTTTCTTACCACCAGTCTTTTTCACTCAGGGAAAAACAATATAGTTCTGTGACAATATCACAGGAAACCCCTACAGGTAACATCCTATCATTTGATCTGCAAGGATACATGCAGACAAAAGTGAAGAAAAAAGGTAGGGATTGCAGAGGAAAAAAAACAAATATAACGGTATTCAGAGATAATGGATGAAATATTTGTTAAAACTAGACAATAATTTAGTTCATATTTTGTCCTATTCAATATGTTAATCAGCTCGCCTATGTTGAGATACCTGTGCTACCACTCAACTAACATTTTTTAGTGACTACAGTTATGGGAATTATTAATGTTTGTACTTTTTGCATTTCTGTCTATCTGTCTATCTGTTTATCTGTCTATCTATCCATCTATCCATCCATCCATCCATCTTATATATATATAGGCCTCCTTTCTCCTGATAAGGGGACTCAAGGTGTCTCACAGTGTTAAAAATAGAATTAAAAACACAATAAATTATACATTAAAATCAAATTATAGTTGCAATTAAAATACATTGAATGATTAAAAATGAAGAACTTTTAAACTCAACTGAAAATGACATTAAGGGACTCAGTTATGATGTTAAAAACCTGTCTGAAGATGGGGGTCTTCAACTGTCAGTGGAATGATAAAAAGGAAGGAGCCAACCTAACCTTCCCAGGGAGAGCATTCCACGACCTGAGAGCTGCCACCAAGAAGGCCCTCTCTTGTGTCTCCATCAAAATCCCTGCGCTGGCAATGGGATCAAGACAAGGGCCTCCTTTGATGATCTTAAGAGTTGTAAAGGCTCATATGGATGACCTTTGGCTAGTTCCCTCTCATCCTACTGGTTACACTGTTCTACCATCATGGACCTTCAGCTAACCTCTAGAAATCACTATCCTGATGCTGCTTCTCCTTATCTGTTCAACTGTCCTTTCCAGGAAAACGAGTCAGTAGTGCTTAGGGCTGGTCTATAATGGTTTGCTACCTGAACCAGGCAAAATGGTACCCCTCCGCATTCCATGTAGAGAAACCAAATGGACTAGTTGTTGAATTTTACTTCAACAATTGTGGAATGGAATAGTCCCAACCAGGACATAACGCTCCCAAGGGAACAAGACAATTTTGGGGCAGGTGGAGGGGGACAGGACAGATTGAGTCACATACACAACAGATACAGAAGAACATCTTGGAAATTCAAGTGGAACAGACAAAAGGTTACCCTTGCTGGCAGCCTCCCTACCCCCAATATCACCTGAGTTGATTTCCCATTCTGCCTAATGGTAGGGCCAGTTCTCAGAGTGATAGAAGTAGATCTTGGAGATTTTTTGGGGGGAGGAATGCCCCCGCTGAATTCTCCTACCAGCCCAGTTGCTGGAATTGGGCTTTGTAGTCAGAAAAGTAACTTTCCCAAGTTCTACTCACAGATATGTTAGCTTCATTGGTGAGTCTTTCTCCTTCTGTTTCATGCCCCATCCAATTACCAGAGTGCATACAAGAATAGAACATTGTACTGGCATTACCTCGAGGTTGGTTTGGGGCCATTTAGGGCCATCTTGGACATCATACTATTAGAACAAAGCTGGTTTTTAAAAACCTGTTTTCCCTTTACTCCTATGCATACCCTTAGCACCACTTTATAGCAATAGAAAGGTAATCAATGATATTTTTCAAACTAAATAAAACTAAATAAATATAGGGATATTTAAGGGCATTGAAAGCAAATTAGGGAGGGAGGATGAGAGATTATAAGAGGGGTGAAAGACATGACTCAGGATTAGGCCCAGTCTTCCTAGTTCCAGAGCCAGCCCTACTTGGCATGCAAGCTAGTGTCTCAGGGACTAGCTTAGAGAGAAAGACAGAAAACAAACAAACAAACCCCCTGAAATGGCAGGCTGTTCCTGAAGAAAGCAGGTCATGGCTCAGTGGAAAGCAAGGGAAAGGGTTTTTATACATACCTCTATAAAGGCATACACACTGAGACACCACCCATCTTTCCTTTCTTATGGTGGAATCCTCAGGTTCCTTCAAAGAACTAAAGTGACCCAAGAAGGGAAATGGACATTCCCTCACCTCTTCTGCCCCCTTCTCTCTCTGCTCTGCTTCCCAAAAGTAGTCAGTGTTCACCCTTTGAGCTGAGGACAGAGACTATTTTAAGGGAGCAAGGTGTGTGTGCACGCGCGCACATGTGTGTGAGAGAGAGCAAGAAAGTAAGTGCACAACAGATGGAAATTAACGGAGAGATATGGAGGCAGCAAAAATGGAAAATAAGATGCCAAAAAGATGGGTCAGAATTGGGCCATCTCATATGCTTGGTCTGCCTGGGATTTCTGGCTTGACGCGCTATAAAACCTGCTGTTCACCAGCCTCCCACCAGACTAATGTTTAGCTTGGATTCGACAAAAAGAAGCCAAAATGAGTGTCTAGCTTGGGAGTGGAAGGTGGTGAGTCTAATTTTGTGGGGGTGGCAAATCCATTCTGGGTATTTGTTTGAACTTTGAAGGAGTTGTCCAAAGTGCTGAAGCTAGTTTGGGAGGGGGGGTCTTCTTTTTTGGAGATGTGACTGCCCTCCTTATCACTGTCTGTTTGTCAAGGATTGCTGCCTTTTGCAGCTGTTCGCCCACGTAATGTGAGAAGATTCCAATTTTTTCCGCCTTAATTACTCTGAGTCTCATCTGATTTCCCTGCCTGCTCTTTCTTGCTTATGCTACCTACTTGTGCACCCATCTCATGAACTACATTCAAGATGGAGGAGCACACTAATCACAGAAAAAGATGAAAACAAGAATATCAGATGAAGGGAAATTCTGTATCTTAAAAATGTGCTTCAGCGTTTTCTGATTAAAGTTTTTAATTGGAGTGATAAAAGAGTTTTAAACTGTCTGGCTTTTAAGCAATTAAGCGTCACATCTAAATAAATTTACATATTGCAAAAATCTTAATTTCAGATTAAAAAGCTGTAGAAGGAATAGAATATTTTCTCCAAAAGATGAAACACCTTGAATAAACCAAACAGCATCTATATATTCATTATAAGGATGAATGTTCAACTATTTATATACTGAGCCACACTCCCCTCGAAGTGTGTTGAGAACATCACATTCTTCAACACCTGAACACGGCTCATGAGCAGACACTACGGATCTTTTCCTCCTCAACATATGGACGGCAACCACACTACGGATGAGAATGTGTTGGCAGGACATGGGTAGTGGTAAATTAATATCTGCTCTGTATCTTGAAGGAAGGACACTCGGATTACTTGAAGTAAATGTTTCCTAAACAAATTTGGCAGTGCACCTTCTTGTCCTCTTGCCCATGCAATAGCTCTCGGATTTTTGCCATCAACACTGAGCCCTACTAGATTTTGTTGCCTGTAGTTCTTGTTGCTAGAAGGACGTTTTACAGTGAAATGCAAATGTACAGTATATCATATTAGTGAGTACACCCCCTCACATTTCATAAATATTTTAGTATATCTTTTCATGTGACAACACTGAAGAAATGACACTTGGCTACAATGTAAAGCAGTGAGTATACAGCTTTATTAACAGTGTAAATGTGCTGTCCTCTCAAAAGAACGCAACACACAGCCATTAATGTTTAAACTGGTGGCAACAAAAGTGAGTACACCCCTAAGTGACAATGTCCAAATTGGGCCCAAGTAGCCGTTTTCCCTCCCTGGTGTCATGAGACCCGTTAGTGTCACAAGTCACAGGTGTGAAGGGGGAGCAGGTGTTATCGCTCTCACTCTCTCCGACTGGTCACTGGAAGTCCCACATGGCACCTCATGGTAATGAACTATCTGAGGATCTGAAAAAATGAATTGTTGCTTTACATGAAGGTGGCCTAGGCTATAAGAAGATTGCCAAAACCCTGAAACTGAGCTGCAGCACGGTGACCAAGACCATACAGCGGTTTAACAGGACAGGTTCCACTCAGAACAGGCCTCGCCATGGTCGACCAAAGAAGTTGAGTATCCGTGCTCAGCATCATATCCAGAGGTTGGCTTTGGGAAATGGACGTATGAGTGCTGCCAGCATTGCTGCAGAGGTTGAAGGGGTGGGGGGTCAGCCTGTCAGTGCTCAGACCATACGCCGCACACTGCATCAAATTGTTCTCTAGCCTTGTTGTCCCAGAAGGAAGCCTCTTCTAAAGATGGTGCACAAGAAAGCCCGCATACAGTTTGCTGCAGACAAGCAGACTAAGGACATGGATTTCTGGAACCATGTCCTGTGGTCCGATGAGACCAAGATAAACTTATTTGGTTCAGATGGTTTCAAGCGTCTGTGGCGGCAACCAGGTGAGGAGTACAAAGACAAGTGTGTCGTGCCTACAGTCAAGCATGGTGGTGGGAGTGTCATGATCTGGGGCTGCGTGAGTGCTGCCGGCAGTGGGGAGCTACAGTTCATTGAGGGAACCATGAATGCCAATATGTACTGTGACATACTGAAGCAGAGCATGATCCCCTCCCTTTGGAGACTGGGCCGCAGGGCAGTATTCCAACATGATAACGACCCCAAACACACCTCCAAAACGACCACTGCCTTGCTAAAGAAGCTGAGGGTAAAGGTGATGGACTGGCCAAGCATGTCTCCAGACCTAAACCCTATTGAGCATCTGTGGGGCATCCTGAAATGGAAGGTGGAGATGTGCAAGGTCTCTAACATCCACCAGCTATGTGATGCCGTCATGGAGGAGTGGAAGAGGACTCCAGTGGCAACCTGTGAAGCTCTGGTGAACTCTATGCCCAAGAGGGTTAAGGCAGTGCTGGAAAATCATGGTGACCACACAAAATATTGACACTTTGTGACCAATTTAGACATTGTCACTTAGGAGTGTACTCACTTTTGTTGCCAGCAGTTTAGACATTAATGGCTGTGTGTTGCGTTATTTTAAGGGGACAGCACATTTACACTGTTATACAAGCTGTATACGCACTGCTTTACATTGTAGCCAAGTGTCATTTCTTCAGTGTTGTCACATGAAAAGATATACTAAAATATTTATGAAATGTGAGGGGGTGTACTCACTTCTGTGATATACTGTATCTCTGAACTCTAGAGAGAGGAAAGGTTACCTTTTTGGACTACAACTTCCAGAACAGTCCAGGCAACACAGCCATGGGACATACTGGCTAGGATATTTTGGGAACTCTAGTCCAAAACCACAACCTTTCTCATCTCTGAGAATCAGAAGATTTCACACATCATGCTAAAGTGAACCTGGTTACCTACAGATGTTTGGAGATATACCTACTAGCTTCCCTTATTTTTTAGATATATGTGTAGGTATGTCTTATATATGTAAGATCTTAATAGAATGGGTAGGTTTCCTAGCATAGAAATTCAGAGGAAAAAAGACATTCTCATAGTGAGGGTTTACCCAGCAGCAGATTCCCCTGTATTACTCAGAAGTAAGTCCTACTGTGTTGGTTGGTCTTGCACCCTTTAACTTCCATGTACGTTCCAGTCTGAACAAGATGAAACCTTGCAATGGGAATTTGTGAAGTTGAGCAGATGACTAGAGTAGAAACAGCACATCTGTGCAGCTGCTAGGGATGTGGGAGAAATATATTAATTTCACATTTTAATTCCACCCTTTTGAATCTCTGAAACTCCAATAGCCTTTGAAATTTCTCCTTCTCCAGATTTCTCAATTAAGTTCTCCAACCAAAAGTTCCTATGAAAATGGGTATATTAGGGTGAAATGCACACAAGAATGCATGCAATATTGAAAATAATATTTGGAAAAGTATTATGTTCAGAAAACATTTTTGATGAGGCAAAATTCCATGCAGATGCATGCATTAGGATGCATGCACAGATGAATTTGTCAGAATTTTCATGTAACCTTTGGGGGAAAAAATGCAAAGTCTAGAATGAAGTGAATTTGAGACTAGAGAGGAAAAAAAAGAAACTGAGAGAAATAAAAATTAACAGGTTTGCCCCCACCCTCCTAGCAAGTACCTTCATGGTATACCTCTGGCCACAAATCCATCTATCAGCCTAAGGTCTAATTTCAATCCATGATGAGTGCTTTAATGAATGATCTACTCAAGTGTTCATTCATTCAGTATTTCTATACCCCATCCCCCCCCAGCTCTGGAACACTTCAGCTAACAACACAAAACAATCAAACAACCACACAATAAGAATAATAAGATGGTGTCATTCAAAAGAAAATTGGACCACCATCTGTCAGATTTCCTTTGATTTGGATTCCTGCATTGAGCAGGGGGTTGGACCCGATATAAGCCCCTTCCAACTCAATTATTCTATGATTCTATCCTAAGATTCTTATCCTAAGATTGCAATGTTGATATTAAAAACACAGTACAAAGAGCCACAGTAAATCCCTCTGTTTCACCAGTTGACTGCCAATGGAGGCGGCCTGTGTTGGCAGCTGACCCTAACAGCATTCTGCCTGCAAGTGAACAAGCCAGAACACTGTTACAAAGCAGATTGAGATCCACTCCAAAAACGGGAATCTGTTGGTGGTTTGAGGTTTATCCAGGAGCAGACAAATAGGAGGGCTGGGAGATAATGCCAATAGAATGTGTCATTCTTCCTCGCGCTTGATAACTGGCTGTGGCATGAAGAAGGAAGGGGAAGAGCCATCAATCAGGGTTAGCTATCAGAGGGACAATGTTGGCTTGAGCATTCTGGGAGTTGCGGTTCCAAACAGTAGCATCTCTCAAGCTCTGCCTGTGAAATAGGGAGATGGAGTATGCCAGGCGTGGTGTATATGCCCACTGGAACACCTTGAGTTGAACATCAC
Organism: Intellagama lesueurii; assembly: GCA_037013535.1. Taxonomy (NCBI): domain Eukaryota; kingdom Metazoa; phylum Chordata; class Lepidosauria; order Squamata; family Agamidae; genus Intellagama; species Intellagama lesueurii. The sequence continues at coordinate 21,766,466 of JBAJHW010000005.1, forward strand.
TAGTGATGCTTCTGAATCCTCACCCTAGTCAGAAACTAATGGAATACAAGTCACAGTGCTGGTTAGAGTAAATGTGTTTTCAGGATAGGACCAAGAGCCACTGTCCTGAAGAAGATGCTGGCTTGTTCTGAAAACACTCCTGTTGCATCTGTCACAGCTACCAGGTAGTGAAACTACTGCCCTGAGGCAATACATGAAGCTTTGAAAATGCAGTGTGGCTTTCTAGAGTGCTGCAGGGATACCTTAGGTTCAAACTAAATGACATACAGTTAGCACATCATTAGATGCAAGCCTTGCTCAACCAGTGGAGGATGTCTGTATGCTCTACTACAAGATGGCCTCAATCCGTATCTTGCCAATTAGCTTGCTTTTATTGTGTGATTTAGTTATTGGGAGGTAAAAACAGACTTCTTTTGCAAAGCTAAAGGTGTTCTGAAGGAATTACGTGCCTAGAAGGGAAACACTGTAATAGCAGGAAATACATAATGCCCTTCACATGGGATTTCACTGCCAGACTTCTTTAAGATGGTGGTTTGCATGACTTGATTGCATGCCCTCTGGCTGGTGGTAAGCCAAAAGAAAGAAAATCACCTGCTGACCAAAAGAGAGGGTTGTAGCACGGACAATGACCTCCTAAAGAAAAACAGGATGTCTAAACCACTTGAGGAAGCAAGCTCATGTACCTCCAACCAGCCATGTTCAAATAGAAATGCCAAGCCTCTTTATGCATGAATGGAATTGACTGTAGAAACCCTTGCATTTCCTGTAACTCACTTGGGAATCTGGGCTGAGCAAACATAAACCATTCTTGTTTCCAGCAAAAGGTTGTGGAGAACTTCCTGGCTCTGCTTGTACTTATCTGGCTGAAGTGAGTGATAAGACTCTGTAGAAAACCACCTGCATCTGCTCAAGTATATTGGGAAACAGTTTATTCAGAATTTGATCCTCTGGATATTGTTGACCACAAGCCCTTACTGTTGGCCATGCTGAATGGTGATGATAGGAGTTGTACACAAAAATCATAGGCTCTCAACCTTGGGTCCCCAGATATTCTTGGACTACAACTCCCAGAAATCTTACAGCCTTCTGAGAGTTGTAGTCCAAGAACATCTGGGGACCCAAGGCTGAGAACCACCGATTGAGAGGGCCAAATGTTCAGCACTCCTACTTTAAGCCCACTAGGCAAGCTCTCTGCGTTTTAATTTGCTTGTCCTTTTTTAAAATCCAGTATTTTGTGAAGATGTGTTTGTATTTGCACTTTTTAAATTTGCTAGCATTATGTTCTGTTCATGGCGTTTTCTTGGCAAAGATACTAGAGTGGCTTGCCAGTTCCTGCTCCAGGTGGATCGCGTTTAGTCAGAACTCTCCACTATGACCTGTCCATCTTGGGTGTCCCTGCACGGCATAGCCCATAGCTTCTCTGAATTACTCAAGCCCCTTCACCACGACAAGGCAGCAATCCGTGAAGGGGAACAGAACATAATGCTAGCAAATTTAAAAAGGAAGAGCGGAGGACAAGTACAAGTAGCTCCAGAGCTAATGAAGTGGTTGGGCCAAAGCCGAAAGGATGCTCAGCTGCGGACGCGCCTGGAAGTGAAAGGAAAGTCCGATGCTGCAAAGAAAAATACTGCATAGGAACCTGGAATGTAAGATCTATGAACCTTGGTAAGCTGGATGTGGTCAAACAGGAGATGGCAAGAATAAACATTGACATCCTGGGCATCAGTGAACTAAAATGGACAGGAATGGGCGAATTCAATTCAGACGATTATCATATCTACTATTGTGGGCAAGAATCCCGTAGAAGAAATGGAGTAGCCCTCATAGTCAACAAAAGAGTGGGAAAAGCTGTACTGGGATACAATCTCAAAAATGATAGAATGATTTCAATACGAATCCAAGGCAGACCTTTCTACATCACAGTCATCCAAGTTTATGCACCAACCACCGATGCTGAAGAGGCTGAAATTGACCAATTCTATGAAGACTTACAACACCTTCTAGAACTGACACCAAAGAAAGATGTTCTTGTCATTATAGGGGACTGGAATGCTAAAGTAGGGAGTCAAGAGATAAAAGGAACAACAGGTAAGTTTGGCCTTGGAGTTCAAAATGAAGCAGGGCAAAGGCTAATAGAGTTTTGTCAAGAGAACAAGCTGGTCATCACAAACACTCTTTTCCAACAACACAAGAGGCGACTCTACACATGGACATCACCAGATGGGCAATACCGAAATCAGATTGATTATGTTCTCTGCAGCCAAAGATGGAGAAGCTCTATACAGTCAGCAAAAACAAGACCTGGAGCTGATTGTGGCTCTGATCATCAGCTTCTTATAGCAAAAATCAAGCTTAAACTGAAGAAAGTAGGAAAAACCACTGGGCTAGTCAGGTATAATCTAAACCAAATCCCTTATGAATACACAGTGGAAGTGAAGAACAGATTTAAGAAACTAGATTTGGTGGACAGAGTGCCTGAAGAACTATGGAAGGAGGCTGGTAACATTGTACAGGAGGCAGCAACAAAAACCATCCCAAAGAAAAGGAAATGCAAGAAAGCAAAGTGGCTGTCCAACGAGGCCTTACAAATAGCAGAGAAGAGAAGGGAAACAAAATGCAAGGGAAATAGGGAAAGTTACAGAAAATGGAATGCAGACTTCCAAAGAATAGCAAGGAAAGACAAGAGGGCCTTCTTCAATGAACAGTGCAAAGAAATAGAGGAAAATAATAGAAAGGGAAAAACCAGAGATCTGTTGAATAAAATTGGAGATATTAAAGGAACATTTTGTGCAAAGATGGACATGATAAAGGACAAAAATGGTAGGGAACCTAACAGAAGCAGAAGACATCAAGAAGAGGTGGCAAGAATACACAGAGGAATTATACCAGAAAGATTTGGATGTCCTGGACAACCCAGATAGTGTGGCTGCTGACCTTGAGCCAGACATCCTGGAGAGTGAAGTCAAGTGGGCCTTAGAAAGCATGGCTAACAACAAGGCCAGTGGAGGTGATGGCATTCCAGTTGAACTATTTAAAATCTTAAAAGATGATGCTGTTAAGGTGCTCCACTCAATATGCCAGCAAGTTTGGAAAACTCAGCAGTGGCCAGAGGATTGGAAAAGATCAGTCTACATCCCAATCCCAAAGAAGGGCAGTGCCAAAGAATGCTCTAACTACCGTACAATTGCACTCATTTCACACGCTATCAAGGTTGTGCTCAAAATCCTACAAGGTAGGCTTCAGCAGTATGTGGACCGAGAACTCCCAGAAGTACAAGCTGGATTTCGAAGGGGCAGAGGAACTAGAGACCAAATTGCTAACATGTGCTGGATTATGGAGAAAGCCAGAGAGTTCCAGAAAAACATCTACTTCTGCTTCATTGACTACGCAAAAGCCTTTGACTGTGTGGACCACAACAAACTATGGCAAGTCCTTAAAGAAATGGGAGTGTCTGACCACCTTATCTATCTCCTGAGAAATCTATATGTGGGACAGGAAGCAATAGTTAGAACTGGATATGGAACAACTGATTGGTTCAAAATTGGGAAAGGAGTACGACAAGGCTGTATATTGTGTCCCTGCTTATTTAACTTATATGCAGAATACATCATGCGAAAGGCTGGACTGAGTGAATCCCAAACCAGAATTAAGATTGCCGGAAGAAATATCAACAACCTCAGATATGCAGATGATACCACTCTGATGGCAGAAAGTGAGGAGGAATTAAAGAACCTCTTAATGAGGGTGAAAGAGGAGAGCGCAAAAAATGGTCTGAAGCTCAACATCAAAAAAACTAAGATCATGGCCACTGGTCCCATCACCTCCTGGCAAATAAAAGGGGAAGATATGGAGGCAGTGACAGATTTTACTTTCTTGGGCTCCATGATCACTGCAGATGGTGACAGCAGCCACGAAATTAAAAGACACCTGCTTCTTTGGAGGAAAGCGATGAGAAACCTAGACAGCATCTTAAAAAGCAGAGACATCACCTTGCCGACAAAGGTCCGCATAGTCAAAGCTATGGTTTTTCTAGTAGCGATGTATGGAAGTGAGAGCTGGACCATAAAGAAGGCTGACTGCCGAAGAATTGATGCTTTTGAATTGTGGTGCTGGAGGAGACTCTGGAGAGTCCCCTGGACTGCAAAGAGAACAAACCTATCCATTTTGAAGGAAATCAACCCTGAGTGCTCACTGGAAGGACAGATCCTGAAGCTGAGGCTCCAATACTTTGGCCATCTCGTGAGAATAGAAGACTCCCTGGAAAAGACCCTGACGTTGGGAAAGTGTGAAGGCAAGAGGAGAAGGGGACGACAGAGGATGAGATGGTTGGACAGTGTCATCGAAGCTACCAACATGAATTTGACCCAACTCCGGGAGGCAGTGGAAGACAGGAGGGCCTGGCGTGCTCTGGTCCATGGGGTCACGAAGAGTCGGACACGACTTAACGACTAAACAACAACAACAAGCATTATGTTCTCAAGCTAACGCTCTGCTGGGGTACATATTTCTATTTGTATTTATGTTTCAATTGTAATTCTAGGGGTGGTTGAAAGACCGAAGCGTTCAAATCAAAAGGAATAGACCGAGCTCTCTAATCTCTTTGTTTATTCAACTGAGCCACACAAACAGTACAACAGTTCGACCCCTTGTAGACTACAACTGCCATCCACAGAAGCCTATTTCAGGTGCTGGCAGTCTACAAATAACCCTATCTGCAAATGATCTATGTCTGCGGTTCTCTCCCAGCCACAGTCTACCTGTGCTAGGGAGCAAACATTTGCAGGGTCTATTTTTAAACAAGCATCTGTGTTGAGATGTGGCTTGTTATACATTTGGGTAGGTGGGTGATTTTTTTTGCAGTTAATGTTGGTTGGAACACTACCTTACAGAGAGAGAGAGATAGACTCAGCAGCAGACAGCAGCACCTGGTGATAAAAACACAGCACTGCACATCTCACCATCAATCTTCTTAACTCACAAGGGAGAAACAACAACCTCTTCTAAAACTAGTAAGAGGAACCCCTAGTGGTGGAATTATGGTCAGAAGGAGGTCAGCAGGGAATGAGAGATCCACGTATCACTGCCTTTCCCTAAATGTTGTCTGGAAAACATTCCAGTATCTGAGGACCAGATGGAATATGTCAGACATTAACAACTGGGAAAAGGGAAAGAGAATCAGGAAACATCCATCACAAGAAGATGGAAGAGGAAAGTCCATAGTGTGGCCTGAGAGCAAAGCCTGTTACAGACTTGTCAAAGATAAGTAGGTAGAGGGCTGGTCACTGTTTGGATGGGAGACTACCAAGCTCCATATAGGTTGAGTTGGGGTTTATGGAAGAAGATGAATTAGAAATGCAATTAATTAGTCAATTTATGACCAACTTGTCCAAACCACTGTAAGATCATGACCAGTCCTGAGAACTACTTGTCGGTTTTGGTGTGATTTATGATGCAAACCTATGGACGTCTGCAGGACAGTAAATTCCATTCAGTTCAATGGACTAATATCAGTTGGTAGTCCCAAACTGAAACAGGTCTAGATGTACATAATATCCTAACAAGTCCCATTGATTCAGTGGGTCTGCTCTTGTCAAGGATAGCGATCGGAATTAGCCATATATGACAAATACCTAGGTAAGGAGCACTTGGCAAAGTTACTTTCTGGACTACAATTCCCAAAATCTCCCAGACAGCTAGGGGATTCTGGGAGCTGTACATTAAAAAAATAAAAAAAAATAAAAAGTAATCTTCCTCAGCTTTGCAGACAAACGTGGATAGGATGACACCGTTAAATGTGATTCCCCCCCCCCTAAACTGGGCCCAACACCTGTGAGACCTTAGCTTCCTTTTTTACTCTCATGTAGGCAGAGGCATGTAAGAAGAGGGTAGCAGGAGACTTTGCTCTTCTATGCAGACACCAAATGCCCAAAGGGAGAATCAATGTATGGGACTAAACACACAAAGCTCTATGTCCATGTGAGCAGAAACCATGGCACCGATCAGGACAACTCATCTAGTTGCAACCCTACATGGTCATGTAGGGTCATGCTTGGGGCACTCGGACATCAAAAGATGCACAGAGAGGGAGGAGTGGACTTATCACTGGTCCCACATATTCATGTTGAAGCTACGTTTTACTCCAGTGATTGTAACTTGCTGGAAAAACAGCCCCACAATGCTTGTGCACTAGAAGAACCTTGGGATTTGTACAACGAATTTGAAGTGGCAGTAATTTAGCCACTGCAGTAACTTTGTTGGCTTATAGCATCATAGCTACTGCTTTCTTATGCCTGCCCGCCTGCCTTTAGTAGATTCAAAACCACAAGCTGCTGACTTTCTGGAATACAGCCTCTTACATCATTTAGCAAGCAATGTGCGACACTAAAGCATTCAACGTATTTTCCTAATTATTATATTCCACTTTTCAAAGCTTTGCTTTATCTAAAGCCTCCTTATGCCACACAAGAATTCCAGCAATTGCTGTTCTTTAGTTGTTTGCAGCATAACAATACCAAATTCTGCACCGTTGTAATGTCCCCAAAGAACTGTGGTCATTCAGTCAATGCACAAATTGAATAACACAGGAATCTGTCTTATTCTGAGTCAGATGCTTTTTTTCTCCCTAGCTAAAGTCTATAATTTGCTCAAAATGTCTCTGCACAAAACTAATGCCCTTTCTTATTGACAATCAAGAAATAGACAAGCAGTGAGCACAGAATACCTGGCTGATTTATTTAAAATGATGCAAACACACACACCCCTCCAATGATTCCAATCCATAAGAGTCAATGCAGCAGTGAAGCAACTTTCATTATTGCATCCCATCCATGCAATCAGTATCTGCGGGTTTACTTATCTGCTGCCTTTTTAAATTAAAAACAAAAACAGAAATGGGTATTTATACATATTTCCACGGTGTATACACCAGAACTGGCCACCAGAGGGAGGCAGAGACCATGCTATGTACGTATATCATTTGCTATTTCTGCTTTATTGGCATTGGGGGGGGGGGGCTTGGAACTGACCCCTCATGGATACTGCAGTCCTATTGTATTTATACTAAAACCAGGCTATGTGTGTGGGACCCCAATTCAGTCTGGAGGCCAATTTAGTGATTTATCTTCCATCCAATCCAATGCCCCAAGTCCAAATCACCATACGGGCTGGTATCCACAGTCATGGCAAACTGGTAATGACTGATCCAGTGCATTCCATACAAATGTATTTGTATATCCTCAAGATTAATAGTGATGGATGAGCATCCTCAAAATACTTCTTGACTGTTGCTATGCAACATCTCCTGTATTGTGTCACCTTCAAGGCAGACGGTGGTCAGCTAGGAGCCAAGGAGTTAGCCCATGGGCAGAACTCCCAGATTAGTAGCATCTGATTCCTTGAGATATCACAGCCTCTGGATAAAGTCCTTGTCATATCACAAAGGCTTCTCTGCCAGCTAACTGTGGAAGAGGGTGGAATGGATCTGAATCCAGGTAAACCATGACTAATCAGGTAATATGGCAACACGGAACCAGAGGGAAAGTCCCCAGGACAACCAGGGCAACTCCACCGTGTGGATGAGCCCTCAGAAACTGCCACCTGTAGCTCAGTAACTCACCACATGGGGCAACTATCCATGAAACTTAGCAGGTGCTACAATAGGAACAGGAAACATATAGCTCTGCAGCTATTTCTCAGATTCTAACCCAAACTGGGTTATGTTAGCTGGGAGATTTTGGATATTGCAGCCCCAAAAAGGATCCTTTCCAGGCTTTGCTCTTCTCACTGGATAATATGCTGCCTAGGGGGTGGTGAATCCTGCAGTTCAACGATATTTAAACGACAGGTTCTCCATCCTAAAGCTACAGAGCAATGCCGGCTGCATTCTGATGGCAGAATGCAACAGAATATTCTCAGTTCACAGGGTGTCATGTTTATTCCTTATTTCCTAGAATCTGCTAGAACCTCCTAGAATGTGGCAGAAGAGTTAGCAGCAGTATCCGTGAGATACTTTGGGGCAGAGGCCAAGTATTCCCCTCTCAGCAGAATGAATTGAGAAGAGTGGAAGATGAGTCTTAGCTGGCTTAATATATTTTGAAAGAACTGAAGTTTGAGCACCACCCATTTAGAAGGTTTTCACCTCTGTCGACTTCTGTCTTATTTTGCTCTCATTATCCAAACCAAATTCACCAGCGGAAAGCCCCAGTATTTGATTAGATTCTACTGCTTTTCCGAGAACAACTCGGGGGCAGTAAACAAGCTGCCAAACGGTTCCCCTTTTGTGAAGGAAGCGTGATGCTTTGTCTTCGGCACAGTGGTACACACCTCCCAGTCTCATCTCCCGCTATCAGTTTCTCTGTGTACACAGCACCTGCTGCAGCTGCAGAGTTCATTAAAGCACTCAATTAATTTGAGCGGGTAGGGGAAAAGACATATTTATCTTGGATTGACACCGGGATGCCTGTGGTGGAGAAAGCAGTGCTCTGCGTGGTAGGACTTCTATTGCAAATTATTTCTTCAAAGCAACACAGGCACACCTAAGTGCTCATTGTTTCTATTTAATCTCTCTTGCCACCTACCACGTCATGCCACAAGATGGGTTGATGAGGACTTCCTGATCTTTTATTTGTACTCTGGATGTTTCTTTTACTTGTATTTTTAATGCATCGGCACTGCCAGGAAAAATCAGTGCTGATTTACTTAAAAGTCAATAAAAGCCGAACTGGGAGCCACTTCTAGTGGTTAGAGTACATGGAATCATCCCTGTAGTACAGTTTTATGGACAGGTTCCTTCCTGTAACAGCAGAACATGCCCCAGACAGCTGATCATGGTTATTTCCAACATCATTACTTGATTTTTAACATAGTGTGGGCATCTAAATTGGTTCTTCTGCTTTGTGGTGCAATGAAAGCATGCTGATCTCTGTTTGTTTGGCTTTGTTTCTATGCTGAGAATGTAAGAGGGCCTTCTGCCTTACTCAAGGCAATCGACAGAGTGAAAGAGGTTCCATTTGGGTTTGGGGTTTAATTTAAATTAATAATGGACATCTTTGTTTTATACTGAATCTGCAAACTCTATTGTGCCCTGTTAGCCTGGTGTCTTCAAGAACAATATACATCACATCTGGCCTTGTTGTTTTCCCCTTGGACTCTGTGTGCCATCCCTTATTTCTGATTTTTATATCATCCATCAATACCTGATGTCAAGTTTGGAAGAACTCAAAAGCTCCTCTTGCTTGTCCCTTTCCAGTGATCCTGTAAATGTATTACTCAACCTAAAGTTTTCAACATTAAATTTTATTCAGGCATTAGCCTTATCCAGTTATAGTTCCATGGAGCAGAAGAGTGGAATTGCATAGCAACTGGCCCCAGCCATTCACCATTTTTGAACTATGATTTCTAGACTCACACTAGCCACTCTGGAGATTCTCAGGTCTGTAGTAAAAAAAAAGTAAGTTTTCCAACCTCTGCACTTGAGATATGCTGTAGAGGGGATCCTGTTCTGTGCACTTAGCCGAATGCACATCACAGGAATCTTATTCATGACTTCAAGACAGGCTTGCCCTGACTGTGTGAAGAGAGGGAGGGCTGGCAAGCCTCACCCCCTCTATTTTCCCTCTCTGAATATGGAAAGTGATTGTTTGAAAAGTAGAACCACTGCTACTTGTAGAGAGTCTTCACATAATCCGGAACCCATTGATATGATGGTTTTCTGACTATGTGGAGCAGTATGCTTCCATATACCTTTTACCAATGGAGACTGCAGCTAAGAAATCAAAAATAAATTGAGATTTGGAAGGCCAGCAATGAAAGAATTAGAAAAGAATGTGTCATTGGAGACCAAGACCAAGATCATCCATTTTCTTCTCAACCCACCAAATGTCGGTGGGTTGAGGAGAAAAGGGTCTCACCTGCTCCCCTTTGGATATCTATGTATCCCTCACTGGGGAAATGTGGACATGAACAAGATGTCTTCCTTACTTGAGAGCTTCCCACAGACATCTGGTTGACCACTGCAAAAGCACAATGTTGGCCCCAGCAGACCTTCCGTTTGATCCAAAAGCGCTCTTCTTAGTGGGGATGTGACTTCTGCAGTCTTCCACTCTCAACAAAAAGTCAAGGAAGGGGGAATTCCTCTTTGCAGAGAAATTTCTCTGCATGGCAGTTTGTTTGTTTGTTTTTTCTCCTGCAAAATCTTATGGGATTTCTGAGATGTTTTGTGGCATTTTTTTTCTAGAAGAAACCCCAATCCACCCAGAATTATTACAATTCCTGCACACCATGAGATTTTTGCTGTGCAGGATCCCCTGAAAAGGGCACTGTGCAGATTTTGGCAATTTCTTATGTGAAAGAGCAAGTGACAAACAACAAAAAAAGAGAAGAGAGTCCAGTTCTTCTTTTTCATGGGAAGCTGATAAAGCGCACTGGTCTCAATAAGGGAGTCTCAACATAGTGAGACCCAGAAAATCATGAGAAAAGAGAAATTGTTCAAGTACTCTCTACACCTCTACTCCTTAGATTCTTAAGGGGAACAAACGGACAAAAGAAAATACAGGGAGAAATGGATTTTGGACCAGAAAATATTACAGCATGACAGCTGATGGAAGAAAATGCAGTTCTGGATAAACAGGCTTTTCATTGAGAGAGGAGAACAGGAAGGACAGATAACATCCTTCTTATTATAAGATCACTCTAAATATAACTCAAGTGTAAACTAAGCTGAAAGATTTATCTTATCAGAACATTTGTCATTCTGGTACTTTTTTTTTTTAAGGGCAACTTTTCTATGACTTTCCTTAGTTCATTTTCATTCTTGGGCCTTGAAAAATGTGTCAGTCCCCCCCCCCCCCCTTTAAGGTTGCATTCTATATTCTGTATAGCCCAGGGGCAGCCCCAGACATTCTGATGCCTGAGGCAAAGGACAAAACGACACTGTTCCCATTCGATGTACGGAGGCCAAAAGGACTGGGGTGGAGGGAACATCATCACACATGAAGGGAATCGTTAGTTTAGGAGGTGAAGAGCAGGTCTTGCGTGTCACATCACTCTGTCCTCCAAGAGATGGGAATTGGCCAGGATTTTGGGAAGGAATGATGGGGGAAGGGGTTGCCACTTGAGGCCGTTTCCTCACTCTACCAAATGGTAGAGTAAGACTCTAACCACAAATGTGTGAGGGTTTCTGGGAGTTGTAGTCCAGAAATAGTGCCTCTAAGCTCTGGTAGGAACTCATCAAAGTCTTTCCCTCCCTTACATCCTTTTAAGCAGACGGCCCAGAAATTGAACCTTGGAGCTGGCAAGACATGTAGGCTCTCTCAGCAAGCTATGCTGCTTCCTAGGCCAGACAAGGTTTGAAAGACACTTATGAGCAAAAATGGGAGAAGCTTCAGAAGGATGATTTTCAAAGGAGCGTTACCTTGAGGTTTGGGTTTGGTCAGCTTCCCACAGGGCTTTGAGATGGTGACCGTCTTCTGGCAGTCCGCATTGTGTAGAGCTCGCTTTAGGTTCCCAGTTCGAGTCTTCAAAGCAGTATTTAGGTCACATTCCCCCCACGCCTGGAATTGGTATTTGCACTCCGCTGCAAGAACAAATGGGCCCATTGGAGGTTATTACCAGGAGTTGAAAATGAGGGAGAAATGGCTACTCAACACAGGTACTTAGACAGGTACTTAGCAGGCAGCTGCTACTGTTTCAGCCCTGGGAAGAAACAAATTCCCAGAAACAATTCAAAAGTAGTTCCTCAGGGCCACAGCAGAAGAGGCCATGTTGCTAGTGGGAAATACTCAAATTGCATAGAAAGAGGGTTACTGAAGCATGGTTCAAGGCCCTTTGGGGAGGGCCTGTAAGCCTTTCTTTTATATATATATATAAGTTCTCTTTTCTCTCTCGAATTTCATGTACAAAATATCTAGAGGACCAGAGATGGAGAACAAATGTTTCTGGATAATGAGACAACCTATAAACGAAGAAGTTAGGCTTATGGGCTAGAACTCTGGGAAATATAGCCCCTCAGAAACTAACTTCTCCAAGCTAACTTATGAACCCAGCAGCTGCTAAGGATACATAACGTTTTCCCATCTTTCTCTTGCCCCTACAGTTAGGGTGGGAAAGCAGTGGATGCAGTTATTCCTCCCAAATTTCAGACCACACATAATTATTCCTCAGTAGCTTTTAGTTGGCTAATCCTCGTAAAGTGTGAACAAATTACAAGTTCAACCTATTGTCCTTTTTTTTTCCTTTAAAAGATCAGAGAAGAGGACGAGGAACCTTGCTGCAAATGTTTTCCCTGTTCTGTTGAACGTACTACATGTTGAATAATTCTATCCACTATAACATACTGAAAAAGAACACTGTACTTCTACATTAAAAATATGTGGGAAACACAAATGTAAAATTGATTTTATCATGTGACGATACACCCGTTGGGAATATTGTTTTTCCACCAGGCGTCCCTCTGCCTCTCTCTTTTTTTCTGCTACAAAAACTAAGAGCTGCATGAAGCTCAATCAGAACAGAAGACAAATGCCTAATTTAACAGGATTGCATGCTGAAATTTCCAGCAAATAAAGGCAACAGAATGTTGTTCCTAATTACTGTTTCACCCTTGCATTATCTTTTAACTGTCTCATCCAACTGACTCCCTGTTGCTCAACATTTTCCTTTGTCCCAGAGACTTTGATGAGCTAATTAACCCACTCAGCTCGATATGGCCATCTTTTTACTTTTGCTCTGATATTTTTCTTCACTAGACACATGAATGGAGCTTGAAAACGTATGCGGGTTTTGCAGTATTGCCAGAAATACAGTTCCCAAACCTTTGTGATCTACCTACGGTTCCATCAAGACAGCCCATTCCTACACAATGTATTCAGGAGCTGAATCTTGGATGTCATTTTGGGAGAAATTCAACTCTCTGACCCCTGCCCACTCTAAGCCACCTGGGCAGGATGAATATGTGTGTTGCTCTGCATACATGTATAGACATCTATGTGTCTGATGCACATGTATTGCTTTGTGTTTGAAATGGATTTTAAAGACCCTGCTCTGCAGGTAAGCAACAGGATGGCCATCAAAGATTAATTCACTTTTTTTGGCCAAATGTGACTGCTCTACTGAGTCTCCAGCTATATCCTGAGTCCCCTGAGCCACACTATCATGGCTGACATTTTTAAAAAAACAGTTACACAGGACCACCATTACACACCCAAGGTTCCAAGATCTTCCTTATTCACATAAGACATACACTCTGATTTGATGTCAAGACAGGAGAGAGAAACAGATAGACAGAATTCCACAAAGAGCTGCTCTCAACTTTGAAGAGGGTTTGGACAAGGTGTCTTCCTGAGGCACCCCAGCTTCACTCTGTGGCAGACCAAATCTTTGGCCAGACAGGCCTTACCAAAGTGGGTTTATTAGGTAGATCTGTGGCACTTCTAGCTACTTCCTCAGAAGCAGCCAGCACTAAGAAAAGAAGCATTGGGTTTAATTTTTCCATAAAACCCCCAGTGGTGGAACCAAAATATTTCAGTAATGAAAAAGGAATGAAAATAATGGCAGCTTCCCAATCTGGACATCCCCTACCATTTGTAGTTTAATTCAAAAACAGAGTGATAGTGGTATCAGACATGATCGTGCCTGTGGTACCCCAGCATTAGCTTGATCATGCCTCATTCTACAACCATGTCAGCCACATTTTCCAGCTGTCTTTCTTTGGCCATACATTGGCCACTTTTGCAATAAAGCCCCACTGTTACTTGAAGGAAGACATGTGTGGAATGGAAAGTCTATCAAGACTTTGCTTCTGAATTATTGACTCAGAATGTACCTCAAGCTCTTCATCACACACTGAACACAGACACAAACTGAAGGTTAAAGCAGGACTATGGTCTTGATGTTACAAATTCAATTATCCCCAATCTCTGGCTATGGCAGCTGGGGACAATGGGAGCTGAAGTATCTGGAGTTCCCCATCACTAGATTAAAGTATGGTCAGAAACTGCTACATCAAGTTAAGCGATATAGTAATACAAACCAGTGATTCCCATCCTTGGATCCCCAGACGCTCTTGGACTAAAAATCTCAGAAGTCCTCACCACTAGCAGTGCTGGCCAGGATTTCTGGGAGTTGTAGTCCAAGAACATCTGGGGACCCAAGGATGGGAACCACTGACGTAAATGGATACTGTCTTAGATGTTTCCCATCTATTGCTGTCAGTGTATGGCAGGGTGGTTTTGTATTGACATTGTATCAGTCCTTTCTCCTCTATATTTTTATATGTATTAAAAGTGTCATCTGATTCATCCAAGATTACAGATAGAAATCTCAATTGTGGTGATTAAGAGTCTTTCATAGGTCAATGGTGGGTGTTAAGTACCTTCAAGCCAAAATAAGCAGATTAAGACACCTGAGAGGAGGAAGTCTAGGTTTAAGTCATCCTCAAGGACTGTCAATGATACTTAATGACTATTGATTGACCACCAACAAACTGGAATGCCTGCATTTCCTTTACATTTTATCTTCTATCCTCTCCACCACTGTATAATTGTCTGTTTCTGCGTATCTGCAGAAGCGGCCTGCAGACCAGGAAAGCTAATGCCACATAAAACTTGTTAGTCTTAAATGTGCTGATGGACTATTTGTTCGTTTTAATGCAAAAACTAACAAGGATACCTTACCGGAAAAGAAGTTTTGATTGCATCATTTCAGCCAGTGGCTCTCAAACTAGGCTCCCCAGATGTTCATGGAGTGCAACTCCCAGAAATCCTGGCCAGCACAGCAAGTGCCGAATGCTTCTGAGAATTGAAGTCCAAGAACATCTGGGTACCCCCGTTTGAGAACCACTGATTTAAGCAACTATATGTTTAAGCAACTATATGTTTCATCATCATCATCATAACAATAATCTTAGAATGGCAGAGCTGGATGGGACCTTTGGAGCATCGAGTTCAGTCAAGGAGGCACTGCGGAGAATTGAACTCCCAATCTCTGGCTCCACAGCCAGAACCACTGAGCTATCCAGCAATTCATAACAGTTGCAACCCTCTGCTTTAGCAGGATGGTTAATCAAGATCCTGCTGACATTTTACCTCCAAATTGCTTCTTCCAGTTGCAGGGGATCTTACACCTTTGTGTCTTCATTGTTTGTTTACAGTCGGCACCACTCCGGGTGCCCTCCCGGGTCCCAAGCCCACAGTCTCCACTAGTAGGAACACACACACTCCACTGCCATTCCCCACAGTCAGATTTCTTCACCTTCTTCTCTGGAAAGAACCAAAAAAAAAAAAGCACAAACAGAAGCAAATGATGTTCATGGGGCACATTTGAACACATCATCTTCTCTTTAATAAGCACATACAAAATTATTGATAAAGGGAAGGTTATATTTAGGATTATAACACTTGCATGTCTCGTTCTTGTGTGTGAGAAGGAGAAACAACCTTTTCTCTCTCTCTCTCTCTCTCTTTGCCTGCAAAACAGGAAGAAATTTTTCTGCTGGTATCAATGACAGTTCTCATAATTAGAAGTGCAATGTTTGTGCAAATGGTATAATTGCCTAAAAATTGCCATAGCTGCTGCATTGTAGCATGGATTTTTAAAAATTAGATGAGTTCTTTCCATCTTTGTGACCAATCAGTCAGTCCTTGTTTACTTGCATTGTGGGTTTTTTAATGTAGGGAGAAGCCAGTATGGAAAGAGGGATTTTATGCAAATTGCAGAAACCCAGACAAAAGGAGGGGAAAAAAACATTTCTTGTCTCACAGTTGCACTGGAATCAGAACTTTTTTGGAGGAGCTAACCAACTCTAACAAACTGCCTCAAATTGTCAAGATACCCTGTTTTGATTAGAATGTGAAAGTAAGTGATATTTCTTCAAATCCCTCACTAATGCTCTTTTTAAAAAAAAACATCTGGCAGCATCTATTGTCTGGAACCACACCAAATCAACCTCTCCAAATGACATAAACCTGTAGCTCCTTCTGGAATAATGATAGCTAGAAAGGATGTGTTTGAAGGATTGATTTGCTTTCAGAATTTTGGAAGCAGTGGTCATTCTGGGGTTTCTGAGGTTGCAGAGCTAATTAACACCCTGGTGGGGTAATGCTATCTAGAAAGCGATTTAGATTCTAAAAGGTTCTCTTTGACTTCAGTATCTTGTGTACGAACTAACAGTTCTGTTCCTAAAGTGCATTTGCACAATTAAAACTAGTGTGACAGCCATTTCTTGAGAGATCTCATCTGGCCACTATGATACAAGTGCTAGTTACCTCCTGGCTGAATTACTGTAATGCACTCTATGTGGGGCTTCCAATGGAAAGAGTCAGGAAACTTCAGCAGGTCCAAAATGCAGTAGCCAGACTGCTGACTGGGGCTGGTGACAGGGATCACATAACACCCCATTGTTACAGCAGCTCCACTGGCTGTCGATCAATTACCGGATGCAATTCAAAGCACTGGTTCTAACCTATAAAGCCCTAAATGGCCTGGATCCAAGTTATCTCAAAGACTGTATTTCCCATTATGAGCTGGCTTGGGTGCAAAGATCATCAGGAGAGGCCTTTCTCTCGGTCCCGCCACCTTCACAAGTGTGTCTGATGGGGACACAGGAGAGAGCCTTCTCTGTGAACAACTCCTTAAATCAGTGGTCCCCAACCTTGTGCCTCCAGATGTTCTTGGACTACAACTCCCAGAAGCTTTCACCACCACCTCTGCTGGCCAGGATTTCTGGGAGTTGAAGTCCAAGAACATCTGGAGGCACAAGGTTGGGGACCACTGCCTTAAATGACTGTACCTGCTTTTTTTAAAAAGTATATTTACTTTTTTCCCCTTTTTTGGTTAAAAAGTAGAAGACAAAACTTGAGGTTTCTTAGTACAAAACCTCCTCTCTCTCTCTCTCTCTCTGTCCATATCACAGATACAGATGCATATAATATCCAAAGAAGGCAAATCCTGTATGCAGCTAGTAAATATTTTGAAGTTTCACAGAGTTTATGTTTTATTTTTTATTTATTTGAAATATTTTTACCCCACCTTTCTCCTTAAAAGGACCCAAGGTGACTTACAACAATTAAAGGGCAATACTTAAAAGTTAAAAACGGCAAGTATACAAAGATTTGATTTTTTTAAAAAAAGTATTATATTAATAATGGTCAATAAAATCAATACAAAAAACACATTTAAAAACAACAATTCATTTTAAAAAAACCATCCCAGACAGCCAGTCACTAAGGGAATGCCTGCTTGAAGAGACAGGGCTTCATCTGCTTGCAGAAGGATAGCAAAGATGGGGCCAACCTGGCCCTCCTGTGGGAGGGAGTTCCAGAGTCTGGGAAGAGCAACAGAGAAGTCCCTCTCCTATGTCCCTACCAAGCATGCCTGTGAGTTCCATTTTGCTGCCCGACATGTGACACTGGATGTATGAGATTGTAAGATCAACCCCAAAGGGCTGTTGGAGTGGTAGGGAATTGTCATATGTGGGAAGGAAAAATGTGACAAGATATTCCATTGTCACTGTGTTCATCTTTTATGAAATGTTGTGATGCCATACATTATATGGACCTGAGGAAATCTTCAAGTTTCTTGCAGAATTCTTTATTCATCATAGTTGAACGTATGATTAAATCTATCCCTTGTTTGTTTCCTTTTGAACTACTTAACACGGACATGCTTTCATCTCTCACAATTGAGTAATGGCAACTATATATGTATTTATATGAAAAATAGGACTTGGATTATATTAATCTGTTGCATATCTACATTGGCATGAGGACACCAGCCATGGCAGATAAATTATTGCCACTAATTAAAGATTCCCTGTTTTGATTTCAGGTTGCTTCAATTTAATGTCTGCTGCCCCAGTGTAGCCGTGTAACAGGTTTTTGGCCACTACAAATCCAATTTCATCTGCAAAGCTATAACATGATATAATGATGCAATCCATGTTGGCATCCATGTCTCTAAACAGGGAAAAGAAATACTCAATTGGATACAAGTTCAGAATGAGTGGATTTGGGGAGAATTTGGGGGGTCATTCGAAGTCTACTCACACATCTGTTTTGTAACAAACCAATATGTTACTTTTCTAGTGTACACTAAGACTGTTGAATTTGTAAGTTTAACAGATTTGAGGGTATTCCCCTCTGTGAAACTGTTTCTGATCTGATATGTGCATAGAAAACAAAAACAAATGGTAGATATCATCACAAGATTTTAATCAAAGTTTCCACATACAAAACTAATATGCTAAAGTCAACTTAAAGAATCACAGGTGAGTAATAAGAAGTGGAATTTCAGATAAAAACATATTGAGAAGGGTGTAATCTTTGCATTTTTAAATTAAAAGTGCTTGAAATTGCTGTCAAATTCCTCCTCCAGAGATATTCACTTAGACACTGAAAAATCTGAACAATTAAAAAAAAATCAAAAAGACTATTGTAAGATTTGCATATGGATTTCTTGCCCGTGTCCGTTAGTTGATTAGTTAGTTAGATTTTTGGTTAAGTATGCACCATCCCATTTCTACATCCAGCTACAACTTTTAGAATATGTGTTATTTTGAATGCATTTTCCTCAAAATACCATATTTTTCCGTGTATACGACCCCCCAATGTATAAGACGACCCCCTAATTTTGACCCTTGCTAGAGGCGGAGGAGCAGTTAATGGGCAACTGCTCCTATACCTCCGTCTCCTGTTGCTGCTGCCTCCGCCACCCGATCACCTCCTCCATTGGGACTGCCAGGGCTCACCTCCAGCTCACGTCGCCGCCGCCTTGTCCCCTGCCCGAAGGGAGCGCTGGAGGAAGCGATGTGGCGGCAGCAGTCAATGGGCAGCAGCAAGAGGCGCCCGAGCACATGCGAGTGCTCCTTTGCCTCTGCCTCCTCCTGCTGCTGCTGCCTCCGCCACCGGAGGGGACAAGGCCGCGACGTGAGCTGGAGGTGAGCCCCGGCAGTCGCACTGGAGGAGGCAATAGGCGGTGGCGGTAGCAAGAGGTGCCCGAGCGCCCACGAGTGCTCCTTTGCCTCTGCCTCCTTCCTTGTATAAAACGACCCTCAATTTCCCCCCTAATTATTTTAGGAAAAAGTGTCGTTTTATACACGGAAAAATACGGTAATCTTTTTTGGTGTACAATTTACCATAAAATACATATTCTATATGCATTTTGTTAGGACTTTTGAATTCAGAATGATGTTGCAACATTCAGAGAAGTGTGGAAATGAATGGATAGCAGCATATTGCTCAGTGGAATCTTCATCTATCTTTCATTTCAGCTCTTCATTTCAATTCTTGCTGTATTGCCTCATGGCACAGTGGGTAAACTGCAGTACTGTAGTGAAGATTCTGCTCACGATCTGAGTTCGATCCCAGGCTCAGGTAGCTGGCTCAAGGTTGACTCAGCTTTTCATCCTTCCAAGCTTGGTAAACTGAGTACCGAACTCACTGCTGGGGCAATGTGTAGCTTGCATAATTAAATTGTAAACCATCCAGAGAAAGCTTTAAGTTCTATGGGGCAGTATATAAGCAGCACTCTTTGCTTTGCTTTAGTGTACTGTACACAAATGTAGGGGCTGATCTGAAATGCCTCCTCAGACAGAATACCTGAGGACCTCTGAGAGCAGCAGAGGGT
This sequence comes from Intellagama lesueurii, assembly GCA_037013535.1. Classification (NCBI taxonomy): domain Eukaryota; kingdom Metazoa; phylum Chordata; class Lepidosauria; order Squamata; family Agamidae; genus Intellagama; species Intellagama lesueurii. Next base: position 21,786,083 of record JBAJHW010000005.1, read on the forward strand.
CTTCAACTGATCTGGAACCCAGATTATTCAAGGTTCTTACAAAATCAAAAGAATTGGTACAGCAATGCCATTGTCATTACTGCTGTACTTTTGATAAACATCTTGGGTGAAGGTGGTTAACAGAGAAGAAATCAACAACTTAACAATTCAGGCCAGTATCTACTGCTTGTCCCACCTAAGAGTAGATCCACTGATTCAATTGTTTATGAGGTTTCAACACTAAACATAAATCCCATGGAGTTCTACTCTAGTTGACACTAGCAATAGGATACTGGCCTTGCAATTATTTGGGTAACCAGAACGATCATTAAATTGGTGTAGTTAATGGATCTTGGGTGTCAACAACCATCATGACCTGAATACTTCCTCTCAACAGATGCCAAGATAAGGCCTTGTGAAGAATTGATTGGATTCGATGATTGTGTGGTTATGATTCTGAGTATCTCTCTTGCTGTAATGAACCAACAATTCAACAGCTGTCAGATTCAACTTCGCTTATTCTTCCATTGCCATTTACAATAAAACACAACATCAGCGTTTCGTCACTCTAGCAAGTCTCCAGTTGTTTTGTCCAAAAAAGAGAAGAAAAAAAGAGAGAATGATTTCTCTTTTTTTTCATAACAAAACCCAAAGCCCTCACCCTTCCAGCATCTGTTGAATCTGACTCAAGTGAGTATGAATGAGCTTTGCCAGCAAAAACTGTATTATTTGGCTTTGAACTTATTAGATTAGATGTTATTTCAACGCTGTATGCGAAGCTGGAGTGTCCTCTCCAGAGCATGAAGCCTGGGTAAAATAATATGGAGGATAGGCTGTTACCCAAGCAGCAAATCCCCCCTCTCCACGTCACTGAAATAGTCCAATGGAAAGGCAAGAGCCAATACAACTGGTTCCAGCAATGTCGCAGGAGTTGCCAGAACGGCACAAACTGCCTCCGGGACTCCAGCTCCGGATTTTGCCTCAAGGTTAACTCCTGAAGCCTTTTCCATCAGTGGATATAGCCACAAGGCAGTGGAGGTTTGAAATTGGAGTTTTCCTTCTCCTAGATGGGCTGCCTTCCAAGGCTGATGAGCCCCACCGCAGCAGGCATATGTCACTGGACCAGAAGACTCTTGCAGAGAGTAATAGGGGGTTTATGTGGTGGAATGTTTCCCTCAACAACAAACCAAAATATAAACATCAACTAAGGAAAGAGATGCCCAGTTGGGGGACACAGTTCAAGGGGCAATGCCAAATACTTAGAAAGATTTGGGGGCTATTGTTTCTAGGCAAATTTCTGAAATAGCAGTGGAAATAAAGAGGTAACTGGGTTTGGTGTGAAAACACCAAGGGTGCATGCAACTTCCTGGGGAGTGTTTAACTTGCTAATGTGGTAGTTGTGAGAAGGGATGCATCCCCAAGGTTATTGGAGCTTGGCTACCCTTAGAATGAGTCCTAACCAATCAGGACACTTCAGACGCTATCATGGGGCATGTCATCAGACCAGGGTTCAGTTAAGCTTACATTAAACTGGAGTAGACAACTTCCAGAGGTTTGGGGTCCGTTTTCTGCCCCCAAAACACACCACAGGCTGGAAGAATGTCCCCATGAGCAAATAAATCCAGAACAGAAGGGGCTGAATGTGTACTTCCAGTTTCCTGAGGTTGCCTTAGGAGTTTAAAACAGTTGCTCCTGGAGGCTGCCTTTTGACCAAGCATTTTTTTAAAAAAATGGCAGAACGGTTTGGGGAGAAGGATCTGGAACTCTCAAAAAAGCTCTTGGGGAAGAGAGCCACAGGGGGTTCTGCAGGTTACGGTTTGACCATCCCTTCCATAAACGAATGAGCTGAGGTTCAGTTCTACAAATGCCTGAATTAAGTTCATGCCTTTTTCAAAATGCCCAGTCATACTTGAGATGATGGTGCAATGGAGTCTGAAGGTCATCTCAACTTTCCCATCTCAACTTTTTGGTACCCCACACTTTCCCTCCAAATGTACCTACAGGCAGCAAAGCTTTATAATGAAGAGGCCTCAGGATGGGACTTCCATTACATTTTCAGTACATCAGTCAAACCGGCCACATATGGATCAGACAGCTGTTTGGGGCAACAACAGTCAACAAGTAAAGCAAAGTGTGCTGCTCATATACCACCCTATAGCACCTAAAGCAGTCTCTGGGCAGTTTATAATTTAATCATGTAGGTTACATATTGTCCCCCAACCTGCAGCGAGCTGGGTGCTCAATTTTCCAACCCCAGAAGGCTGGAAGACTGAGTCACCCTTGAGCCTGCTATCTGAGCCCAGCATCAAACTCAGGCTTTCAGTAGAGTTTTCACTGCATTGCTGCAGTTTAACCACTGCACCACAAGACTCTACCCTGGGCCACTGACCATCTTGGCTAGAGAGAATTGTACTCTAAAATATCTGGAGGTACCAGGTTGCCCATCCCTGGATTAGATGGTCCTTTTAAAATCTTTATTTACCTGTGATGCTATAGTTTACCTAACAGTGTGTGAGGCAACAGTTATGAAAACAAATACATGTGTGTGCATGTGTAATCCCAACATTGAATAATAGTGTTTTCCAATGCAGACAAAACAAACTTGGACAGACAAAACTATGTTTGCTGTCATCTTTCTAAATAATTCAGCAATATAAATGATAGCACCCCTACCTGCTTTTTCTTTTTTGCCAGCTTCGGTAGTACTCACAGCTGCTAGGAGGAAAATAAATGCGAAGAGGACGGCTGTAAATATTGGATACTGTTCTTGCTGTTTCGGCATTCTGGGAATTAAGACTGGGGTGGGGAGAGAAAAAAATATATAGATTTAGATATCAATATATGCTTAAGAAGCTTCAGAGCACCTAAGGGAACTATTTTTAATACCCACAATGCACTGGACCAAAGGATACGCATGCATAAAGAGGACAAACATGTCATTAGCAAATTACATGAAGCTTTTTTTTTAATGTCCCTCCTAATTCTATCTAAGCTGGCTGGATAGCTCAGTGATCTAGGTACCCGGTTGTTGCAGTACTGCAGTTTAATCATTGTACCTCAAGGCTCATAATCAGATGCGGAGGAGATAATGCCGGGTGTCATCAGCATACTGATGGCACTGAACCTCAGAACTCCATACAACCTCTCCCAGTACTTTTAGATAGATGTTGAATAACATGGGAGACAGAAATGAACCATGGGGAACACTATAGGCCAGTGGCCAAGGTGTCAAACAGGATTTCCACAACACCACCTTCTGACTTTGTGCATCTTGGAAGAATTGGAACCACTGTAAAATAGTTCTTCCAAGAAAGGCACCTCAGAAGGATAGCGTTGTGGCTACAATGGGAGTGGCAATTCCACTCCTTCTTTGGGTGTTGGTAAAGCTTGAGCTATCCCTGAGGAGGAGAAGGAAAGTAATGTGCTGCAGATGCCACAGAACAACAGTGCAGAAATCTGAACAGTCCTTGAAGCATGTGTTTAGATTGTTCTATTTGTTGTTGTTGTATGTCAGCTATGAAGATCTCTGGGTTAGAGAGGGAAGAGTGAAATAGGCTGCAGTAATTTGGATGAGGGAGTTAAGTCCAAAGTCAAGAAGTAGATTAGGGGAATTTGGATGGAAGGCTTGGACTTATAACTGAGGGAAACATGGACTCCCAGGCTGCAGAGTCTGCATCCCAAGTGCATCTATTTGGCTGCTTCAAACATGCTGGTTTTTTCCAGAATGTAAAAAATGCGCAACTCACTGCTACAGTATTATTTCTGGCATATTTCTTTTTGCTATATTTATAACAGCATCAGAGCCATATGAAAAGGTTCACAAGTGTCAGAAATTGTTCAAGAAAGAAGGCGCTAATTAATATAAACAAACTAAGCAGTTTCCGCCAACTCCTTAGCAAAACATTAAAAACATATTTTTTAAAAAACAGAAGCAAGCATCATAATAACTAGAAAATGAAAAAAAACCTACTTCTAAATAATTAAGAGCAGTTTACAAAACCAGAAATAAATACAGTGCAAAGTTAGAACATGATGGCTCATAATCATGATATATGCATAACACTAAAAGCTAGAATTTGAAATGAGTTAACCAATGAGGTATGTTTGATATAAAAATGAGCCATCTTTTCATCCTGTTCTGTATTAATATCCAATATTCCATGTGTGCACCTTATCTACATGTTTCTCACAAATTTCCCCACACTTACTTATATTGTTTAGCATTGTTATATACTCCTATTTCTATTTAAAATCTTCAAAGTTATTTTCAGTTTTTTTTAAAAAAAACCATATAAACAGCAACAAATCAACTTCACCAGCTGCATCAAATAAAGCCAAAGTAATTTAAAATCAGATCAGAGTAATTAATGAGATCAACAAGTGCAGATGTACCACAAATAGTGTTCAAAAACAAACTTAACTTGTACTGTAAGTTATAAAAGTTTTGGTGGATACTTGGCCTGCCTGGGGAAGAAGGTTTCCCAAATGTGTAGAGATATCCTATCCAAGGCTATGGTAGCCCCCCCCCTCCATTAGCCTTATGTCTAATGATGCATAAGGCAGGTGTGGGTAATTTCTAAAGTTCCAGGCAGGGCTGTAACTAGGGCAGAGCGACTGAGGCTTTACCGCAGGGTACCAATATTTGAGGGATGTGGTGGCGCTGCGGGTTAAACCGCAGAAGCCTCTGTGCTGCAAGATTAGAAGACCAGCAGCCGTAAGATCGAATCCACGTGATGGAGTGAGCTCCTGTCGCTTGTCCCAGCTCCTGCCAACCTAGCAGTTCAAAAGCATGTAAAAACGTGAGTAGATAAAAAGGTACCATCTCGGTGGGAAGGTAACGGCGTTCCGTGTCTAGTCGCGCTGGCGACATGACCACGGAAACTGTCTATGGACAAACGCTGGCTCTATGGCTTAGAAACAGGGATGAGCACCGCTCCCTAGAGTCGGACACAACTGGACTAAATGTCAAGGGGAACCTTTACCTTTACCTTACCAATATTTGACAGGAAAAAAACCCTGACTCCTTTGAAATGAGGTGCTGGAGAAGAGCTTTGCAGATACCCTGGACCACCAGAAAGACAAACAGGTAGAATCATAGAATCATAGAACAGTGAAGTTGGAAGGGGCGTACAAGGCCATCAAGTCCAACCCCCTGCTCAATGCAGGAATACAATCAAAGCATATCTGCCAGGTGATTATCTAAGTTGGTAGGTCCTAGATCAAGCCTGAACTATTTCTGCAGGCAAAAATGTTGAAACTTTGGGCACATCGTGAGAAGGCAGGATTCTCTGGAAAAGACAATAATTCTGGGAAAGATTGAAGGCAGCAGGAAAAGAGGAAGACCAAACACAAGATGGATTTACAGGGAATTACAGAGTTGAGTTTGCAAGACCTGAGAAGGGCAGTTGGGGGCAGGACATTTTGGAGCTTGCTCATTCACAGGGTCACCATAAGCTGGAGGTGACTTGATGGCACATAACAACAACAAAAAATATTTAGAGCATACTTAAATCTAGAGGTGAACCTACTGCAGAGGATTAAGAAATAAATAATAAAGCCAAGCCCAATTCTTTTTTTTTTTTTTTTGAAAGCATAAACTTTCTCTTTCTTCAGGTATGTATAAGTGTGTTCCAGCGGCTGAAATCCTGTTGCAGCTCCATGTGCACAATGGTGATAATGTCAGCAGCAGCTGCAAATCTCAGCTGACTAAAAATGTCCTTTGTTGGCATCAAGGTTGTGACTTTTTCACATCGTGTACCAGTCAGTCACCCCAAAATCATCTTTAGTCAAAGGCAATTTGCCTTGACTTGGCAGTCATTTGCTACTCATGATTACCTCATTCCCAGCATGCACTTGGAACTGCACAACAGGATTTCAGCCAATGTTTCAAGGAGGGGTGGATGGGAGACAGGGCTGCTTGCCCCAGGTGCTAAAACTGCTATTTACAGCTCTGGTTTCAGGGACAATTTTGGGCCCCTTCTGGATCTTTGAGGGGCACACAAGTCCTTCAATACCTCACAGAAAATATCTTACCTCTGACCCTCAATGTGCAAGCCATTTGGTATGTGTGTGTATTTGTACTGTACACCCAATTTCACTTCCTCTGGCACCTTTTTTAAGACTTGAAAAGACTTCTTTAGAAACTTCTTTACGCCCAGTTTTAAAAATGGCTTGTTTTTCCAAATACAATCGGACTTCCTCAGAGATAAATGCCTTAGCAATCAGATTTTCAAATCAACCCAATGTTTACCTTCCAGTAACCAATCAGAAAACAAAGCACACTAAATGCAAGATACGTAAGTGAGGAAAATCAAATACTATGACAAATGAGTATCTCTCACCACTTGGGGCAGCACCTATGCAAACACGCATGATAAAAAGATGATAAGAGTTGGACACGAACCTTATTTTGGAGGTTCATGCCACGCATTCCCTTCCCCCACCTCCCCAGCTGGATCCCTCACTCACCAGCCAACGCACACTCCTCTCTTCTCCTCCTCTTTGGCTGTTTAACCAGTCTCTGGCAGGAACACGGGCTTCCCTGCCTTGCCTCCTTGGCTGGTCGCCCACTCAGATAAGGAGGCAGGATAGGCAAACTCATGTTACTGCCAGGGACTGGTCAAATGGTCGAAGAGGTGGAGGAGAGGAGGGCGCTCTGGCTCATGAGTGGATCATTGGCCAGAGAGGCAGAAAGAAGGGGATGCACAGCACTTGTGGTGCCACTTGTACCAATCGGCACGAGCCTGTGAACCGAGGTTCATGCCCATCTCTAAAAGATTATCTTGTTTTATCCCTAAAGGTGACATATTTGTGCTAGGATTTTCACAGCCTCTAGCTGCTAGAAATCAGTGTCTAGCAGAGCAGCAAACACAAGTGCAGAAATGTGAGTTTGTGCACCAGCTAATATTTTGGATTTGTCACTTGTGGGAAGATAGAACTGACATTTCTGCCACTAGTAGAAGCTCTGTCCTACTGGTGGAGTGGCATGAAGATGGAAATATCTGGGCAGAGAGGTGGTCCTAGACAGATCGTAAAATTTTAAGGCAGAATGATACAGAAGTCATCCTTCCAGGGCCTTTTTTCTTTACCAGACACAAAAAAGCAGCCTTCAGTCTTCAAAAGCAAGGGTTTTAAGTTCATTGAAAAGAAAGTTAAAGGACGCTGCCTCTAATCTGACATGGGAAGAAGCAATTCTCACTGTGAAATGTGTTTGAAAATGTCATTTGGCACTTTTAAGAGTCTCCTGCTGGTTGCCATCGTGCTACAAAGTCACATAATTGCTATTGATGTGCACAACTGGGAAGAGAAGCCCATCTCGGGAAGAATAAAGCACTCACTTGTTCAGCGGCTGAGAATGTATTTTAATACTTAGAAATGAAGTGCCTGATTGCAATAAAGTTAATGGAATAAGAAAGGACGCCAACAACCCTACAAAGCCTGATATTGATAATTCAGAATTTCAGATACCACTGATGGCTCTATACAGGCCGTACTACACTTGCCTCTGAGGCAAATTTAACACCTTATATTCTTATTATTATTCGTGGCTCCATCTGGAGAAGAAAGAATCCATTTATTTCCAATCTGTGTGACTTCTGCATGTGTTTAACCTTAAATCCATTCCCTCTGTCGGAATTCTCTAGCTCGGATGACCACTAGGCACATTCTAGGAGTTGTACCTAGTTTTCTCATGAGCTCTGGTGGCATCACAGAAGTGTGTGCTTCTATGCATTCATGATAAAGTTTTGAAGAGCACAGAAGAGCTCTAAGCATTCTTGCTAATGGTCACAAATGACCACATACACACACACCCCTTCTTTTCCAGTCTTTTCAGGGTTAATTATTCAGGAGAATTAAATCTTTCTGTGTCGGGTGAATGGAAAGAAAAAGACTGTGCTTGTTTGTCAAACCTGCAAACATTTTTGGGTGGCTGCTGCGCTTAAAGATAATGAATCTGCCAGCCAGCAGAGGGCGCCAAAGTTTTCTGGGAAAAGTACTATCACTAGGCCTTGCTAGGATATTGGAGACACCCACAACATAATGTGCCTGTGAAATGTTATACTCACCAAATTGACAGCCTAAGTCTATTACATGTATTCAGCCTGGCAAGCTGAAAAAAACTGAGGAAGTGGGACATTGCTCCATGAGGCCCACTGCAACTTATCTAACAGTGGCTAGTTTTGCTTTGAGATCCTGCATAATCTTTCATAGTGAATTTAGGGCCAATTTTGAAGAAATACCCAACTGGGGGTAAAGATGAATCTGGAAGCTTTGGGCCCAACATACAATAATATGCACAATAGAGTGAGCACTAAAATCCAAAGATGATGACAAGAGCAAAAAAGAAAGCAGGACATAGGCTGCAAGGCAAACCAAATCTGATGTGCAGATATACTTATGGTTCTTGTTGACTCTGTATTTCACAACACAACTGTCTAATTCACACTTCCCAGAATAATGCATGGATCTGTGCACAATTATTCTTTGTATCTTGCATTTCTCTGATTTTTGCAATGCATTTCCCACTTTAAATCACAGTCTCAAATTTATTTAGAAGTAGACAGAGTCTACTAGACCTCTCTAAAAGAGGGATCTAAGTACCTCACCACACTTTTGTGTGTTCCTTTACAGGTTGACATTGAACAGGATGGAATGGGCTGAACACATATGAAGATATCACAGATGGGAAACAGACAGAATCAACCAGCCAACTTCTTCAGACATAAGAGTGAAAATACCGAGACTAAATGGTAAAGCTTTCGGGCAAGGCTCTAAAATAAAAAGACAGTGGTATTTGGTTACATTTCACAGCTAGTCATGATTTAAGGCTGCTGTTTTTCAGGGTTTCCAATCTCATGGAGCTCTATTAATGCATTCAGCGAAACAGGAGCTGTGATTTCCCCATAGACTTTACCCAGCAACACAGAGAGTAAACATGGGGCGGGAGGAGTTGAGAGTGTGCATCCCCAGCTCCCTTTCCACTCTTATGGATTATAGCTCCTGAACAGGGCTTATGTGGGCAGGCTGAACATGCAAAAGGCACATTAGCCTCACTTCTCTCCACCACTTCTTCCGCCATTCTCCTCACATGAAGATCAACTTCCTGAAGAAGGTGGTCTCTGTCTAATGGAAGTTCTCCACAAACTCTTCAACACTGACTGTCCTGGGTTCTAGATCATCTGGAGAGACGCCATTGACAGAGGAGTCTCTCTTTCTCACAAAGCCACTTTTCAGATGAGGAGGGGGACAGGAGAAATTGTGATGGAGGCATGGAGATGCATAAGGAGAAGAGTCGCCTTGCTCCCTCTGTCATTCCTCTTCTCTACACAAAGTCACTTTTCCTATGAAAAGAGTGGCAAAACTGGGGATAAAGAGAGGATCCCTTCAGTCTTTCCCCATGTTTGTGTATTTTCTGCTATTTGCTTACTAAGGGCCTCCACTCAGCTGAAATGTTGTTAGCAGTCAAAGAACCATGTTACAAATAGTGTTAAATCCCTTGACACGAAGCTAGAGACAGAAAACGCATAGCCCTTGGGAAAGATGTAGCTTCCTGACAAAGTCTGAGGGAACACAATCCTTTCTGCTCCCCAGTTGGCCTCTTGGGTGGCCCTTTGCCAAGGGAAAAAAAAAACATGTCACCTATGACGTACTTTATCATTTGTTAAAACAGCCAGAGCAAAAGTGGATTTCTACCTAATAGCATCTTCAGTGAACCTCCGACAGGTCAAAGGAGCAGAAAACTGGCTCCTCAATGCCCAGAGTTTATCTATCCTTGCTCTAAGCTTTCCCAGTAAAAATAAAAATAAAATGTTGGACATGATTCAGATTCCCTCCTTCACACAGATGTATAGAAGTGAGAAGGGGGAGAGATAAAAAATGTATCTGAGGCTTGAAAGAGAAAGAACCGCCTCCTCCTATCAACCATGTGTTTAATGTACTTTGCATTAAAGATGCCATGCATACTCACAAATCTTTTTCTCCTTGCCAAAACCAACCAACCAACCAACCAACCCCCCCCACACACACACACACACACAGACAATGGTGTCTTGATAAACTGAGACATTCTCGGGTGCAGGTGGGAATTGTCAACTAGGAGATTTTTTTTCGCTCCTGGTTTGCTTTAATCAGCAGCCGCATTAGCTAAAAAAGAGGGGAATGCTAGCAAAACTTGAATTTTGTTCAAAAAAATATGTATTTTTTTATTTCAAAATGTGTTTTAGGTAGTTTTTTGTGCAAAAAAAAAATTACTACCATGATAATGGTGACAACAATGACAATGATTTGCAAAAAATGGCCTGAAGAGCAAAAATTGGAATAACAACATCAAGAAAAAGGACCAACACTCTCGGTAATTTTGCTTAGTGCCAAGCAAATCTTCGAAATGGTTTCCCTTATCGGCAAGAACAAAATGAGTGAAGAGTCAGTTCTCTGTTCTGCACTACACAATTATAGCAGCGTGATGCCACTTTAGTTGTCAAAATTCCACCCTAAAAAACAAACAAACAAACAAAAACACAATCCTCAGAATTAGAATTTGGTGAGGTACTTAGATTTCTCTTTTACAGATGTCTAGTGGACTTCCCTGAACTCAACATCCCAAAGACCCTGAAAGAACTGAGGGTTAAATCTTCTTTAATTCAATAGCTATACAGGCAGATATTGCCTGTTGGGGGAATGCATATGCCTTATTTTTTCAAAAAATCACAGGTTAAATCAGGTCAGGCTGAAATTGGGTAGGTAAGCTAACCAACCAATTAGCCTCTATGTTGTAATAGCATAAGCCACGCTGTTGCCTGAGGTAGAATAAGTGGCATCCTCTCAACTCATCTCAGTCAAGGTTCCAAGATATGACATTTGAATGCATAGAACATTAAAATAATTAAGAGAGGTGTAGAAAATGCAGCCCTGAAAATGTACATTGTATTTTAAAAATGAGGTTTGAGGTGTAGTATACTAAAAGGTTTGAGGTGTAGTACACCAATCAGCCAGCTCCAGCCAAGTCTGGAAGCAAGATCACTGTACAATAAGATTGCCTTGCAAAATCATCTCTTTCATGCCTGACAGTTGAACAGCTTTACAAATGAATAATTATAGGAAAGGGCATTGAAATAATTGGTTTGTATTATGTAGAATGTTTCAATGGGTAAACACGACCAGCAGGTGACATTTACTGATCCAGTTACTCACTCTACTTCGATTTTACTCCTTTAGCAATTTACACCCAGTATAAGGTAATGGCTTAGCAAGTGTTGATCAAAATAATAATGCTTATCATCGTGGTGGCAGCTTGCCAGAGTCTGATTTAAAGGAATTGTATTTTACAGGAATTGTAAAAGCAATAGAAATTTCTGTTGTAAATTGTTTCATTGTGCACCAAGACCCTGTAACTTACTGATCCATCAAAAGCCTGTAGTTTCCAGCTAAAGGGAAATGAAAACATGTGAGAGGAATATAAATGTAGGGAGGTAAGAGACACATATATACAATGCAACTCAACACCACTCCATACACACTGGATACTACAAACACTGATGATATCAGAGACTGTAAGAGATCAACAGCAGCAGAAGAGATTAGCATGGGTTTTCCTCCATAGATTCAAACTGGTTTGGCTGGGTAAGCACTTAGAATAATTTTGTGTGAGTCCAGTAATATGCTTAAAGGCTAAGAAATGAATTTAATTTTGTATATTCTTAATTTTAAGAACCATGAGATTTTAGAGGTACATTCTCTGGTTTTTGATTGTGGCTTGTTTTGTTTTTAGGTTATAAGCTTCTGTATTTTTAGAATGTAATTAAAGCATTCTCTTTTTGTATTTCTAGTTTTTTTTATTGAAATCTGACTTAAGTATTTGTCTGAAACCTAAGTTTAGTTTTCATATATTTTCAGGCATTTATGCCTACAGCCGTTCCATAGTTGTAAGACTTTTGCATGTTTTCAACAGCTTTGAAATATTTGTGTGCATATGGAACACAGAAGCAATGTAGATAAATAAAGCTTGTTAGAATTAGACACGCTGATATTGCCTAGAATCATTGCAATAATGAAAAGACATATATCTTGGTACCCAGATGAATTTTTATATGATTGGAAATGGTTGTCTGATTTCATTCTGGAATTAAACCTAAATGGAATAAATGCCAGCTACGACAGATATATGCTTTTGATTTTCCCCCTAGATGTCTATAAGGCTCTATAGGGCTGTTAGCAGGATGTTAAAGGATCAGGCTCTCTGAGCAGACATAGAGAGTTTCAAATTATTCAGCCAAATTATTTGACACACAAGGCAGAAAATCCCACAAGAACTCTCTCATTCCGTTGTGTTAAAAATGCTACAGTAACCAATTAAATTATAATGAATCTGATGCCTGTGGAAGTTACCCCACCCTACTTCACAATAGGGAACACCAGGCTGCTATGTTTAATTATTAAATTAATCACTTCTAGTGTAGAGTCTTTCAATCAATCAATCAACCAATCAAAAATGAAAGAGTGCTATAGATATACAGTATATGTTCAAAACGTAGAGAAAGAGTAAGCAGAAAATCAACCTGATCTTCCCAGGCCTTGCTCCTACGGGTCACAATGCTAAGAGAGAGAAAGAAGACCTCCACTAGGAATCAAGCTTTTTCAGTCGTGGCCCCAGTCCTGTGGGACGGACAACCACCAAGCCCCCTTCCGAATTTTTAAGAGGATGTTGAAGACCCAACTTTTAAAAGAAGCATGTATAGACATCCTTCCCCTGTGCTAGTTTCCTGACTCCACCATCATTTAGGTTTCTTGTCTTTGGTTTAATTTCTATTGGTGTTGGCAAAGGGAGCTTATTGTGTTGTGTTTGGTACAGGAAGGTTGATCTAATATCTATTATTAACTGCCCAGAATAGTGCTTGTTGCTAAGTCGGGTGGTATGTAAGTATTCTGAAATAACTGAATGAGTGAATGAACGAATGAATGAATGAATAAAATATAGAAATTTGTGTGAAACACCTCTGTGTGTAATGTCAAAGCAGAGCATGGCTAGGGTCAAGAAGCTAAGCTAAGATGAGAGCTAGAGAGAATGATTCATATGCAGGAGATTAGGTAGCAGGTCATAAACAGAAGACAGATGAGCTCTGGAAATTGAAGGAGGGTCTTGAGTCTACAAGGTCGGGCACAGATAAGGAAGTCAAATGGGATGCATAGTTACTAAGTCACAACTTGGATACAGCCTTCAGTTCTTAGGTCTGGAAAAGAACAGCTCATTGGGCATAGAAAGTACTGCCATAATTAGTTCATGCAGATGATCAAATATGTCATGACCTTAGTTAAATATTCTTGTATTATTCTGTTCCTATTTCTGGAATGGATGGGCTCAATGCTAATGCAAGACTGAATGACAGAGATTCAAGTCAAAGCTTTAAAAAGTGTTATCAACAAACTTCAATATAAATGTACCAGTAATGGAAAATGAAGATCTCCCGGCTGAGTTCTGTCTGTGGGTACAAAGTTAAAACATGAGAATGCACAAAAGCTATGGCAATGCTCCATCTCTAAACTGGCAATGCTCACCAAAACATATATTCAGACCCATTTGGGTAACAATCCAGTTTAGAGATGGGGCAACTCATTTTGTTCAGTTTTTAATATGACGAAATGTATCTTAACAAACTGAGGTAACTGTCATAAAAATTATTAACTGCTGTGAGATTATCTGGTCTTGTGCAAGAGCAAAAAGGACCATGGCTTTCATTCACTAGAAACACCATTTTAAAAAAGAGGGAGGGAGACTTTGAGCAAAAATGTGTGTTTTGCATGTATGTTCTTCCATTATGTGGAAAATACATATTTTTGCACAAAAAAGATTTTTTTTATATACACAAAAATCGTATCTGTGAATTTTGCACAAAAAGTGCTCAAATGTAAAAAAAAAAAAAAAGGACACAAACTACTGAAAGTTCACTCAGAGGAGAAAAGAGTTTTTATTTTATTTTTTTCATTTTCTGTCCTGTAGGTGAGAATTAAATTTTTTTTAAAACTCTTCTCCTCAGCCAAGTTTTACCATCTTAGCCTTGCATCCTGATTGTGAGATCTCGGCTACAGATCAATGAAATAAACAAACAGAGAATCATGGGCTAGATAGTCCAATGGGTGGCCCTGGCTGTTTCCTTTGTTATAAGACTTTAAATGTGAAGTTGTGGCCTTCAATGGAGGAGGCAAAGAAGCTTTGGTGATCCAGATAAACGGAGGAGGGGGGATTGAGAACCATTTAAATGGGTGAGTGGAGCTCAGAACACACTTAAAGAGAGGAAGCAAGAAATAAAATGAGAAGAACCAGCCGTTAATAAGAGTTCAACTATCGGAGCTAGGAAAGCGTGAGACACATAATGAGAAGAAAGGCAGACTCCGACAACTGCACTGTATCAGATTTCTTCTCCAGAGGAGCATGAGGGACAGGCATTACCGAGAAGTAATGGTTCATTTCACCATTGATCCCTGGCGGAGAAAAGGAAATAAAAGAGAGGAGAAATAAGTATGAGGCAATCAGGAGAAGTCTTTTGAGTTAGTCGAGTTTATGAGCTGGCTGGCAATAAGAACTAAGATTGTTTCTCTCAGAAGAGGAACTCTGTTTCATTTCTTTTCTTTTTTAAAAAATTACTTTTCCACCTTCCTTGTCTTCTAAGTATCTGAGCATGGCTTGCCAACTGAGAACCAGTGTGGCTTGGCAGTTAACACACACCTTACTCACTTCCTGTCTATTTTATCCTCACAACAAACCTCTTGGGGGTGGTGGGAGAGATTAAACTGAGGTCACTTACTCCTGGAGATACACAGTTAGGTGGAGTTTGGAACCCGGATCTCCCATCTTCAAGTCCAAAGTATACCACAATCACTCTTTGCTTCTTTCTCTGTCTCTCATCTCTTCTGGAAAATGCCTCTTATTCTGACACTAGGATTAGCTATTTTCCCCCAGTGAAGGGAATTGTGAAATGTAACAACACGATACAAAACCAACAAAAAACCCTAGCCCAAAAAAGCATCAAAAAGAACCCATATCTAAAACATTGTATTCTGAAATACAGCAATTCACTTCCAAAAACTCAAAGCTCCAGGGATGTTATTGTGCATTAAAGGAGGTACTAAGAAACAGAAGGCTTAAGGATTGACCACAGCACAGTGTTAGAGCAAATACTTTGCATGCAGAAAGTTCTAGGTTCAATTCCTGGCATCTTCAGCTTGAAACAAGCAAGCAAACAAACAACAAAATTCAAAGCAGGAAATGGTGGGAAATACTTTTGTATGAGACCTTGGATTGCTGCTGCCAGTCAGAGTAGAGATTACTCAGACAGATGGATGTTAATTTGACTGGTGTTCAGCTGCTTCTGTTCCTATGACATTCTGTTTTCAATACAATGCACAGTCTGCAAAAGGAATTCATATGGAGAACTGCCCATCATGATACTGGAGTTCATGGAGAAGTTCAGCTATGCAAACATGTGAGGGGAGAACAATTCTGTCCAGAGCTGTACAAGAAAATGACCAGTTTGGCGGTTCAGTGCAGTTCATTTATTGGCCCAAAAGCTGATCTGCAGTTTGGTGCCCTGCACCCTCAGGTAGGTACCCACTCTTAGGCAATGCCTTGACTTCCCTGACACGCCTCCTCTGGGCACTGCCTCTGAATGGGAACCTGCCAGAGGGGGCAGGTGGGAAACCATGGATCAGCTGTCGGGCTGGTAAACAAACGGTGCTAAACTGTGGAATTGGCGGTTCATGTCCATCTCTAAATCCAACCGTTGCACTCTAAATTTCTCTACATATTTTCTATGTCTTGCTGTCCGATGCCAGAATCACATGGGCATTTATGTTGGCAATAAGTGTAATCATATAAATTGTGCTGGTGAAATGATATTAATTAACAAATTGCTGCTAGCATGCCTTGCCATATGTCAAGTAGCTCAACTGACATCAGACCAGGAATACGAGCAGCAACTTACTGTTTAGCAGCAGTTAGCTACTGCAATTTACACTGGTAAGCTTCTGAAGGCATAAATACCTAATAGGATTCTGGACAATGTTTCCTATTAACGCAATCCTAGGGAGAAACCAAGATTTGAAAAACAGGTTGCGATCTAACTTTCTGAAAAATAGCTTGTAATTGTGAATCTCTGAGCAGAGCTGGGAATTACAAAAGGTGTTGCCTTTTAAAAATTGTTTTTATTTTCACATTTGAAGCAGAAAAATCTTAAACTGGTGCGTCACAACTGAAGATTAACCTTAAGTTTATATTACGAGGTGGGAGAAATTTTTGGAACATGCATAATAATTCTTTTCAAAATAAAATTCTGAATGAAGGGGTTTTTGGTTATAAACATGCCCATGAATGGGAACCACCTAGCCTCAGGAGGCATAGCTTCTTAAGGAAAGATATTTGGTGGGAGCAGTACGACACTAACCCCATGCCTTCTGAATGCCTGAAGAGAACATAAAGTTGTTCTTTCTTAGAAGACCTTTTGATTCCTGATGATTCTTGCTTAGTATATTACTGGTTTTCCTATTGTTTCCTGGGACTCTTAGATGTGTTTGGTTTGATTGCTGAATTGATTTATTTTGTGAACAGCTATGAAATCTCATGTAATTATAACTGTTCAGCTATTCATAATAACTTAACGGCACAATGAAGGATGCACTTAGAAAGTGGGCCTTAGAAAGTGGACACAGGAGAGAGCCTCCTTCGTTGCTCCTCCCAGACTTTGGAACTCCCTCCCACAGGAGGCCAGACTGGCCCCATCTTTACGGTCCTTTCACAAGCAGGCAAAGACCTTTCTCTTCAGGCAAGCATTGCCTCAGTAATAGCTACCTGTGTGTGATTTTTAGATGGATTGTTATGTATTACTACTTTGGCTGGATTCTTAGTACTACTTGTGTTTTCCATGTTTGTGTTTTCCGTTTCTCAGCGCGGCATTTTTAAAATATTTGTATACGTATTGTTCTTAGTTTTAATATTGCCTTTTATTGATGTAAGATGTCTCTTTATGCTAATTGTTCTTAGCTTTAAATATTATCTTTTAATGATGTCAACCATTGTTGTATACTCATTGTTCTCAACTTTAAATATTGTCTTTCAATGTTGTAAGCTGCCTTGGATCCCTTCAAGGAGAAAGGTGTGGTAAAAATATTTTAAATAAATAAATAAGCAGATCTCGGCCTGTGTTATTGCACTGTTCTCTTCTTCCCCATAGCAGCTTCCCCACTGAGGGTTGGGAGGCCCAGCTGAATTGGGTGAGCTGCAATGTTGGGAGAGAGGGATCCCTGAAAATATTGTGAAGGAATCCTTTGCACACAGAATCCTTCTCTCCACAGAAGGTAGATCCTGGGTCTAGCCAGTAAAATTACTAGCACTTCAGAGGTTCCCGTAGGATGCTCATCTAGAACTGACCTGTCAGAATCTCCTGGAGCATGCAAACATGGCAGATGAGGTGGGTTCTAACAACACTGGTTTGCGGTGAGGGAAAAACCCACTTTGTATTCTCAAAGTTACTCTTTCTTCATTGTGGTGCCGGCTTTATAAACAAGGCCTGAAATCCTGTTGCTTTGTGTATAAGTCGGACTATAGTAGACCTACTGCGGATTTGGGGAGTCAACTCCTCTGTAAATTCCATTGACTCAAATGAACCTAAAATAATGTAGCTTACTAGCTACAGGATTTCAGCCAGGGTCACATATATATATTACAGGTCTGATGAGCCGTGATTTGGAATGACGGTGGAATTCTATGGACACTTTCTCGAAATTGAGCCCTCTGGAGCACAGTAGGGACTGCATCCTTGATCTTAAGAATATTCCCCATGCTTTCACCTATCCCTCCCTTTGTTTCCAGGATCTCTCATCTCCTTTCCTTCATTCTTCCACAAAACAAACAATAAATACAGATGAACCACATAATAATTGTGCTAGAAAGGGTATGTGAAAAAGTGCAAACCAAACCAATGGAAAACACAGGTTGCAAAAATAATTGTGCAATTTCTGGTCCCTGAAAAGAACTAAACATGACAGTGACAAAACACTATGCAACCCCACAAAGTCCACGGAAACTTTAGGGATTTTGTCAGTTGCTTCTGGGATCTTCCTTTTAGAGAGAAATCCATTTTTTATCCAAGTGAATTTATTCTTTTGTGGGTTTTTTTAAAAACTTATTTTCTGCATCCAATGCCTTTACTCTGCATGGTGGTGGAGGGTGCTACTCAACGATGGCTCTCAGGCATCAGCTGATATGATCCCACAAACTGCCACTTCGTATTATCCTTTACTGCCTCCTACTTTCACCCCCTACAGATCTCTGCAAACACATGGTCTGATCTTCCATCTTTTGTCCTCTGTGTGCCTCCGGGTTCTTTGTTTAATTTTTATCTTTGACTCACTTCTTCCTACACTATTTTCACTAGCGCCCGGAGCTCTTCTGAGAATAGCTACTGTAAGCAAGTAAACAACAAATATCGTTCTTATTCTATTAAGAGTTTTCTCCACTGCCACATTGTAAGACACTAAATGCAAATATAAACTGCAGGAATGTAAATATATTCCTGCAGTTTATATCTATACAATTTGTATCTATAAAACTGCCCTTCAAAAAACGAGAGAGAAGCATCATTATTATAATTGTTCATAATTTAAATAACGTTTTGAACAGTTGTGAAATGTTCCACAAGAAATGACGCTAAACAAAGCACGCTGCTGGCGGCAGAAAGCAAGTTCTAATATGCATTCTCTGGCTAAGTAATCAATGAGAAATGTGTTTGTACCTGACTATGTCACTGAATTTTAAAAAAATCTTTGTTATTTCCAATGTTTAAGCTTTACTTCCGTTATTCACATAATGTGATCCCAATCTGAGGCAAGATTCTGGGTGTACACAAGTAAACGTGTGCATGCATGCACTACATCGCCACACACAAGCCTAACTGAAATATGTCTTAAAGTATATGACTTGCCTTCTGCAGCACTCTTTGAGTAGTTTTTACACCTGCAAATAATGATATTTTCCGATATAATGGAAAAAATGCAATAACTACATCAAAATATTATTAGAACAAAACTTCTGGATAATTCAGTGGTTTAGTTTTAGAAGAGATAGCCATGTTAGTTTGTGCCATCGTATCAGGCAAAAAGAAAAGAAAAAGTGGACATCCATGAAAGCTGACATTAGAATATAGCAGTTAATAGTTTAGGTATCTGGTTATGGAACCAGAAGTTGGGAGTTCGATTCCCCACTGTGCCTCCCTAACAAGGGCTGAACTCGATGATCCATAAGGCCCCTTCCAGCTCTGCAGTTTTATGAAGATGAAACATCTAAGATAAAGCAGAGCTTGAGAAATTAAGTACTTTTTAAAAAAAGAATACAAGTTCTGAATCCTCCAGCCAACATAGCCACTGACTTTGGGATCACGGGAGTAGTAGTTTGAAATAGTATTCCCACCCTCAAGCTCTCCCACTATGTAGCTGGGTTTGTTGGCACTACCAAAGAAGGGCAAAAGCAAAGTTTTGTACAACGTATTTTAAAATCCCATAACATGGGATAGAATGGATTTATGATTGAACCCCTTCAATTCCGATAAAGATCCGAAATAGTATCTACCGTTCACACTGACAGCAGTTAAATTGTGCTTTAAATGCCATTGCTTCATCTTCTGGAATCTTGAGATTCCATCTTCTGGAATCTTAAGTGGTGCACTTAGATGTCTCTGCTATAATTCAAGGGAGTGCAGCCAAGGGTTGCAAGTACTCCCAATACATCTGGAGGGTATTGGATGGGAAGGAGGTTGATGGGCATGATTGCATCCAAAAGTCTAAATCCAATTATTGGTTCCAACTCAGATGACCCACTGAATCAATGTGACTTACATAAATGTTGACTTAGCATACTCCATTCATTCAATTAGTTTATTCTTATTGGGACTAACAACTTGATCTAGCTCTAAATGGCTGAGAGAGGGTATATAGGCTGTTTGTTCTAAATCCATATTAATTTATATTAAGCATTTCACAGTAAAGGAGATTTTATTTCAGCTTTTTTGTTTTTGTTTCATAAACTACCATGAATACCCAGAGGAATGGAATCATAGCCATCATTTGATTCTTTCATCACTGTCCTCTACGTCTTTTACACATTCCTTTGGCTCTCTTGAAAACAGACGAGATCACTGGAAAGTTATTTTAGTCAGATGCTTACGACCCTTCACATCTGCCCTCTATTAATCTTTCCATAGACATATCATTGATTCCCCTTCATCCTGGAAATTGCCTCTATTTTCAAATAAAAATAAAATAAATGGGAACAGCTTGTGGGGGTAGGGGAAGGGAGAGAATTGCAAAAGAAGGAGAAAGAAAATTAATTCGTCCAGAATAAATGAACTTTTTGTAAGTGACTTGTGTTTTTCATCCACCACGTGATTTTAATGATAGAGGTTTTTAAAGTCATTTTCTGGATAAGTAATTAGTTTCTTCCCCAAAGAATTGGACATCTGCAGAAGAGTTCTCTTTCACAAAACAAGCAGGAAGCATTAGCAGCCATATGTTCCACATTGTGCTCAAAAAACACTCCAGTTTTCAACACACAAAGTCCCCCAAACTCCCTCCATCCAGTGTATAGAGTGTTACAGACCAGGGATGTGATCTATTTTCAGATAGATGTGGAAATACTAAGCAAATCCAGGGCACTGGTGTGCTTCTGGGGTGACCATAGGTCACAGCAAATAGTCACCTGATGCCTATGGGACAGAGCAGCACGGTGCATGAAGCCACTGTATTCAATCTGGCAAGGAGACAGAGACGAAACAAAGAGAGCAGGACAATGGGAGCTTGACAGAATCCCATGTGGAAGACGCTATAAACCTAGTCAGGCATTACATCTTTTGGGTCTGTCAAAACAATCAGAGGAGGGTGTCTAGGCCCGACACATCCATTGTTGTTGTTTTTCCCCACTTAATGAAGGATGAGCCTGAAGAGGAGAAGTTTTTGTGTGTAGCTTCGTCTGTGAGCATGAAACCTGGAAAATCTGGGTTCTTGTTCATTTGTAGAGCCTACACGCAAGCAGGAATCACTCTTCTTCAAGTTTTGCAATAATCATGTGAAAATGCAATGACGGGCGGGGTGTCCTCTCTAAGAATGCTATCAAACCCAGATACTATAAGTTCTGAATGGGGCTTATAATTTTATGGAAACCAGCGTTCTTTAGCAAAGCTCAGGAAGATATTTTTTAAAAAGTTACTTGTTCTCTTTACTGCTGTCAGAACCTGACAAGGATAACTGACTTCCCCAGGACTCCTGGGGGAGTCAGTTATCCTTACCAGGTTCTGACATTGAAGCTCCCAAACTGTATTTACTTACACTTTACATTCTTGCCATTCAAAGGAATGTATGATCAGGAACACATAATCTTCCAAATGTGGTAGAATTGCCACATTCAGGATTCATGCCCATGAACTATGCAAGCTAGGCCTGATGGGAGTTGTAGTCCAACAACAGCATTTAGAGGGCCACAAGTTGTTCCTTTCAATCTAACCACTTTTACCTCATACCAAGAGAAGAGAACTGCAAGCTTTTGGTGCAGGAGTAGGTCACAATTGGCAGATTCGGAGCTAGGTTTCCTGCCCCTGGGATCTTCTGAAGGACAGAAGAAAGACCACCAAAAATGGCAGAAAACAAAAGCACAAAACTGGAATTCCGTGGAATAGAGGGGTGAACCAGAGATGTGCTTGGTTCAATCCTCCAGGGCTTGCTTTATGCTTTTAAATAAAGTCAGAGGGAGGCTTATTTTTCCACATTCTCCCAATCATGTATACATAACAGGAGAATAATTCAATTTAGCATGGCCTTCTAAGAGACAGTGTGACTCAGGGATTAAAAATATTCTCCTTCTTCACTAGAATGGTCATATAATAATTAGAATGACCGCTCTTCTTGCCGCTGGCCTGTGAGTCCATAAATATGTTCAGGCATTCTGCACTGTACTTTGAATATGAAGAAGCTGGAGAGGAGAGAAAAACTTTCTCTTGGCAGGGGCTGTGTGTGGAGGTCATGTCAACAAACAACCATTTGCCAGCTTCCATGGGCCTCTTATAACTTCCATTAGACCCCTGGGACAACTCCAGATCAAGACCTGACAGGATGTCTCTTCAAAAGCTCTCCTGTTCTGATGAAACATCGGCTATACCAGTTGGACTTCCTACCCAGCTGAGACTTGGCATTCGTACATTCAATTCACATCATTTAAAGGATGAAAATATTAATAATTTCAGCCCAGATCAAACAACGGGAGCTTGTTGTTCCCCCACAGTACTGAAAAGTCAGAGTATAAAACATAGCCTAAAAATTTTCTTGAACAGAGAGGCTCATGCTTCTTTGGTGGCCTCCTAGTGATCTCTTGGAGACAGCGTGAGAAATCACGAGGCCTTTCTCAGAGCCAATAATAATCAACACCAAATAAAATCTAACCCTATTAACACTCCCGTGATGCTGCACTGAATACAGAGGGTAAAAAGAAAGATGCATTTCTTAGTAGACAGCAGGTGCTTGGATATTCGTTCCTCTTCTACATGCATTATCTCAAATAGTCAAGAAGATGGTAATATGCAGAGTACACAAAGATGAATCTGTAGATTACCTTTTCCTATGTTCATTTTTTAAAAAAATCTAAAGTTCTCTCCATTGTGAAAAATGGGAAACCTTAGGAAGTTCTAATAAAGAAATGAATTGAATTAAATTCTTAAGCTTCTGGTCAGGCCAAATTCAGTAAATACAGAGACTGGCAGTACCAAAAATGTCATGCTGAGCTTCCTGTCTACCATTCAGCTATGAAAAAATGAGGAATTTATCAGGCAAAATGTGGTGATGATAACTAAACCAGTACCACCAAATGTGCCCGAATACATACATAGAGATTCAAGCCCAGGCTTTGAACAGCTGAGCAGTTTAAAACCATAGCTTAATCATCATCATTGGGACTTCGGGAACAATATCAAGAAATTTCACTCAGTATTATAAGCAGTTGCAGATCTCAAAAATTACATCATCAGCGCTATGAAAACGGCATATATACTACATCGATATGTAACAGATACTTAGGTTTTTGGTTAAAACTTGTATCTGTCATATAATACCAATCAATGTTTTTATAATTTTGATTGACTGTGCCTGTTGTTGTTGTTGTTGTTGTTGTTGTTGTTGTTATTATTATTATTATTATTATTATTATTATTATTATTATTATTATTATTATTATTATTATTATTATGGTTAAAACTTGTATGTCATATAATACCAGTCAATGTTTTTTTGACTGACTGTGCCTGATATTTTTGAATAATAATAATAATATGCCATCAAGTCTATTCTGACCTATGGTGACCCTTTTTTCAGGGTTTTCCAGGTAGAGAATATCAGAAATGGTTTACCATTCACTTCTTCTGGGTGTTCCCTGAGACTGTGCAGCTTGCCCAAGGCCACGCAGGCTGGCTCTATTCACAGAAGGCACAGTGGGGAAATCAAGTGGGGAAAGCAAGATACCAAAACCACTAAGCAGCCAGCTAGTCCTTCATTTGGATGGATAAAATCTGTCAGTTTCACCATTCCTTATTCAGAGCAATTTTAAATCAGTAAGGGATATAAAGTAGAGATCTGTAAATAAGAAGCAAACAAAGATAACTGTATGTAATAACTGTTAGGGAATATTATTTTCTTCTTTGTATGCACCCTTCCCATTTCTTCCTGGGAAAAAGTCCACTGCATTACAGCCTCCCAGCACAATCTAATGCAGATCTACTTGGAAAAAAAATCCCCCCCCCATCTTTAATGGAGCTTACCCCATTTAAGCATTACAGGATTGCAATTTATGTACAAACTCATGCACCTTATGTCCAGCCTTCTTTCACAGCAATATTTCAGAGTTAGCCAACACTTTTACAGCTTTGGTACATATATAAGATATTTTGGCCATGAAGTGTGCTTAGTAGTTTAGAATATTGTATTACCATTTACTAGCAATAAAGCCACCCACTTTATATATATATTTTAATAATCTCCACTTCTCCACTTCTTATTTCTTTATTGCTGTTGCATTGGGAGGAACCCACTCCTTTGTACTTGTGACTTCTCACAATCCCAAACAGCTTCTTCTGCAGTAGACATACAGGTGTAGAGTCTGGAGAAGGAAATGTGTGACACAAGGGGGCATATTACACAGAACAAGGCCTCTTGTCCTTCTTCACCATAGAACAGAGAACAGCAATTGAGAGGAGGATCTGCTAAAGGAGTGGGCTCCTTTTTCTTTGTTCCATGACATTGGAGAGCAGAAGAGAAGAACATCTTGGCTTTGTCACTGGCCAGGCAACCAAGGCTACTTTTCAACTGCCCCTCTAGTCTCTTATGAATAACATTAACACTAGAGGGAGAGCAATCTAACCATATCTATCAACCGGAGTTAAAAGGTAGCTGCAAGTAGCTCACTCCCCTACTTACCCACACACTAGTAGGAAAACACAACTCCATTGGCAGTTACCTTAGGACCTCATGAACAAGGTGGAAAGAACATTACCCACAAAGAACAAGATTCACCAGCTGTTATTTGAGCAAGACCACCAGCACACGAAACTTGAGATCAAAACAATCATGTTTTTTGCAGAAATGTTATTCCAAATGGTGCAAGACAGCTGTTTGTCATAGCACATGGTTTTTCTCACCCATGTGTCTTGCATTTAGCATGCTTCTGTTTGTGATCATTCATTGAATAGGAGTATTTTGCACCTCTGACGCATTTATTTTAAAGAAAATCTCTTGTAAGAGTGGAAATGGTTTAAACATAGGGAATATACTTTCCCCTCATTGTCTAGTTTGAACCTCAGTCTAGTCCAATTTAGATATACAGGTTCAATTAATACTTTCACTGCTTTGTTTTGGCTTCAAATAACTGTTCTCCTTTCTCAGTCCATTCCCCCTACTCTTTTTTTCCTCTGTGCCCTTGTCCTCTTCATTGTTAACTTTACATTGGTGCCTCTGATCCTAAAAAATGTAGGGTTATCTAACTACTTTGGCATCTGTATAAAGTCCTGGGAAGAATGGTTCTTAACTATCTGATGGAGGTAGTGGAACCCCTTCTCATCCCACAACAGGCTGTCTTGAAATCTGGGAAGCACAAATCTTGCATTTATTTCAACATACTGAGGACATCTTTGAAATTAGGAAGATCATGGGGGCAGCTTTTGTTGACCTGTCAGCCTCTTATGACACTGTTCACCATCAAGTACTACTGCAAAAACTCTAGAATCTAACTAGAGATTACGAACGGACTAAAGTAATAGCAACCCTTTTGCAAAATTGCAGATTTTTTTGTTTACTTCCAAGGACAACACAGCTGATGGAGGACTCAAGAGAATGGACTGTTCCAGGGCAGTGTATAGGCTTCTATTTTGTTTACCATCAACAACAACAACTGAATACTTCCTTAAGTCACCAAAAGTTTTAATTATGCTGACGATCTCACACTTGATGCTTAGTCAGTTTTCAGATGATAGAAGATTTTCTAACAGATAAATTAGAAGAACTGGGTGCATTTTATGATAGAAATTAACCTAAACCCAATCCCAATAAGACTCAAATATCTGCATTTCATTTGAGAAACAACCAAGGAGCTTGGAAACCACAGGTTCCCCGGAAGAAAGTCCAACTAGATCACTGTTTTGGAGGCTGTGGCTTCCTATATGGAGTCAATCTATCTTGCATTTTCACCAATGTACCTTATATTTAAGATACAATAGACCTCAGGTAGGGGTATAAAATGTCCACATTTCAGTCAGCTAACTTCAAGTGTTTACATATTAGGCACCTTTACATTTGCTTTTTTAAAAGTCCAGGGCCATTTGTGCCCCATTCAATTTGATTTGTGCTCTGGATCAATTTGTTAATTTCTTTTGCTTCACCCCAGAATTGAATCTGCACATTCTACTTCAAACTGGGCTTCACACTAATCAGTAAGAACCAGGCCAGTGTGGTTGCAACTGTGTCCAGAGGACATGTTTGGTGCAATATATGCTTTTCAGTTTCCTATATGCTACCCATATTACCCTGAAGAAATGTTTCAGAATAGTGCCAGTGAAGACGGCGGATGGAAAACAGGCTGGTGGCTGGACAAAACTGAGTCAAGAAGTCACTGGGGTTTTTCTGTGCTTTGTACAATGAATGACACCAATGGCAAAACCCCAGCTTCCAGCTTTCACCTTTTTTTTTTTAAAGCAAATATATTTCACTGTAAACTAAACACACTCTTGTGTTTTAACAGCCACCCTTTCTTGTTAGGAGCCTTTGTGATTTATCCTCTGCTTCCCTGTGCTAGTGCAATGCATCACAGCCCTCTACTGGACCACCACAGATCTGATTCACACAACAGATTCTCCTAGATTTTGTAGAGCATACAAATCCAGACTTTTCTCTGTTTCTCCATACCTACTGTTGTGAAACATGCAAACTCTTTTCTTATTTGTAGACAGAAAAACATTTCACTCATTTTCTCCAGAGATGAGAGAAATTCTCCAACAGATTCTCTGGTGTTGGGCTCACCAGTAGCTATAGCAGTGTGTGTGAGAGAGAAAGTAAGTAAGTAAGTAAGTAAGTCACTTTTTTTGGACTAACACTCCAGACCACCAAGTTCTGCCTACAGACTGAGCACCATTCTGAGTTAGTGCATGAATGCAGTGAGGTTTTAAATGGTCTTCTTTTATATGGCTGGCAGAGAAAAATTAAACAAATGAACTTCCCCCAAAAAACTGTCTTCTGAGAGATAGCAGCTTAGCTCTAATTAAATTTTGGTAAAAATAGCCAAATCTCTCCTGTGGCTTTTCTTGCACCTTATTCCACTTTGCCTTGGTTCTCAGAGGGGGGAAAAAGATAGCAGACTTACTTGGCTAAGGACATTCCAGGTGAAGTCTCGCTAAGCCAGGCCATGGCAGGTAAAGTCACAGTAAGCAGGTACACGTCAGGTAACTACAGGCATGTCACTCAACTTAGTAAAATATGCAACGATTCACACAGTGATTGCACAGGCCTCACAATGATTGCACAAAGCATTCCAGGAGATCTTCTGGCCACAGTTCTTTCCCTGTTTCAAGTAACAGAGAGTTCTCACAGTGTAGATCTTAAGCTATCTGGAGCTTTAAGAAGGCTACTAGGTATAGTCAGCTTCACCTAGGTTTGCCAGATCTCAATAGGGATGAAGGTTCTCCTACATAGCTGCAGTATTGTACAAGGGAACCAAGCACATCAGATTATTTGGTTGGATTATTATTGAACACAGTTGACAGCATCAATAGCACTGGGCGAGATTTTTGTTATTTGCTGTCAAGTCACTTTTGATTCATGGCAACTCTTGTAAGGTTTTTGAGGTACATGAAACATTTAAGGAGTGGTCATCATGAGCACAAGTGGTCAAATATTTAAGGAGTGGTCATCATGAGCACAAGAGGGTATCCAGTAGACCATCTTGACTGCTGCCTTCGGTGTTGTCAGCATTCACTGAACTCTCTTATGTAAAGCTTGACATCCTTTTTCCTGCTGGCAACAAGGATGTGATATTGTGCGCTAAGATCAATCCATTTCCTGGCATTTTGAATCACGAGTACAAAAGCATAATATATCCCACATTCATAAACCACAGATTTTTTGAAGAACCGTATTTTGTTCAAATTTCACATTGTGTGAAATTCTGTGCTAGGGAAGGGAGGTTATAATGTACAGTTCTTTAAACAAAAATCTCACCTGTCTTATTGTCAAGCACAATAAAGAAAACCACAAAACAAAAAAAACACCTCACCTCTGAGAGGGCAACACATTTTATCTCAGTCTCAAAAAGAGTTTTTGTGCACATGAGATGAATTTTTGCAGAAGTAGCACAGATTTATATCACGGAAAACATGCACATACCAAAAACCTACTACAGCTACTGCTTCGTTTTACACCTGTTTTAAAGTTAGAAGCACTAGATAGTTTTTGTATCATTTTGAACAATCACCAAGTCCTCCTGTGCTCACTGTACGTCTTCTTTTCTCTTCAACAGGAAAGACCACTAGTCTTGGACAGAGCCATTGCAGATAATTTGTGGAAACTGTAATGGAAGAAATAGCTCTTTCACTCACTCTTGTTCCTAGAGGTGAGGAGTCTTGTGAGGCCTCAAGGGTCCTTGCTGAGGTATGTCATGATGTTAGGACAAATTTATGAGAAGTAGGAACTTAGAGAATATTCTTTGCATTCCTATTGCTGATATCTAGCAAATACAAATACAGTGCAACATTATGCAATACTGAATAAAGTTTTCATCTCTTTTAATACAAAATCACATTTTAAGAATGTAATGATGATTGTGTCCTGAAGGAGATGTTCTGTGAACACCTGTTTAGTAATGCAGGGTAAGTTACTCTAAGAATCCCAACTCAATTTCACAGCTGAGCTGACATACAATCTACATAGAACAGGGACTCTTTCAAAAGTGAAGGTCTAAATGTGCTTTCCTCGTGTCTTGCATGGAATCTTGCATTTAAGAGCTAGGAACTATGGGCGCATAAAGGGCCTCCCGTATTGCTCTGAACCCAGGTTAAAGAGGTATAGGTCAGGGCTAACGTGCACTCTGCTCTTTAGGAAACATTCTAAGCTACTCTGTTTCCAGGTCCATGATGTTGCCTATGAAATTTTGGATCTATGTTTAAAATTATAACAAAAAGGCTGCCACAAATGGTAAATAGCTATGTCCTTGTGTGACCTATCCACTCAAAGCCCATACAACAATAATCCTTCCACAACTATATACACATTCAGTCCTAATAATGTAATAACACTTCTGTAGAGTTTAGTAAGCTAAGCTGGTGAAATAACAAAGAAAAAGAAGAATATTCCAGAATGCTAAAAGGTTACTTGAACAGAGGCATCAGTCCTTTAGCCCATTATGGGTGTACAACATAGTTGGCAAAGTGATTTCAAGAGGATATATATCATGGTGGCCTCAGTTGCTGCTCTCCTTACCCCCTCAGGAGTTGGAGTGTCTGGGAGAGATCTTGGTATTGAGAGGGTTCAGCTGTTTGTATTTCCTCAATTCAAATTGCTGGCTGTCTTTTTAACCCTATGAGTGCCAGATGTGATACAAATGGTTTGTTGTGGTATTGCTCCAGCCTGGCTATGAACAATGGCTCTTTGCCCCACCCCATAGTCACCCCAGATTTGCACAAATATCCCTAATTTGATCAATTTTGAACATCTGACAAAAGATAGTGTGCATGCCTAGGAAGAATTGTCTGTCCAAAGCCAGATAAAATCTGTACTGTGGGAAAGTGTAGACTTAACCACCAAACGTTTAAAGACTTTTGCAGAGCCCCCATATTATGCACTTTTAAAAAAGGATGGGAAAACACTATTGACATAACCCCATTTTGACTCCTACCTCTAGTTCTTGGTCAGGATGAAATGAATATAAATATAACTGCATTTACATCCAAAAAAGAAAGAAGCCCTGATTCGGCAGCAGTAACCTGCTGTGTATGTGGGTAGAACAACTGAAATGCCACAAGAAAGGAAACTATAAAGTAATGGATATCAACCAACCTCACACAAGTTTAAACTTTGCAACCTCAGCAGAGTAATTTTGCTGGAAAATGAACTGCAGTATAAACAAAGTCTAAAAACAACTACAAAACTAGGATGAGACCTGAGAAATTGCATAGAGACACAAAAGAAGCTTATTTTTGAAACCTGGATGTGGAAATGTAATTCTGTCCCAGCATCTTTCCATTTTTGAGTCAGCATAGCAATCACAGTGCTGGTTTATGGAAAAGCATAAATCACACAAAACCAAGGCTTAGCTGAATTGATTTTTAAAAAAACATAAACTGGCAAAAACAGAGTCTCGCTTGGTGCCTCTAGCTTTGCTGAATACAGTCTCCAGTTTGCTGCTCCCAGGATACTGATAACCTTCTCAAACATGCTGGAAGACAAAAATACAGAATATGGATAAAGGGTGCAAACAGAGATGCAAAAGAGGAGGAAATTTAATGAGTAGAGATGGTTGTGATTTCAGGATTATTTTGAAACTTCTGAATTTCTTTTTGGATTTCAGTCTTCTGATATACCTGCTCACGTGTCCAGAGAGGCACAGATAATGTAACAATCTGCCTTTTTTTAAAGTGTTTTCAAAGGAAATTCTGGATATTGGTGTGTGTTTTTTTTAAAAAAAGAATTAACTTGTATGTATATGCATTTGCTGATGTTTTCAATTTCTATTGCTCCTTCTTACAGATTTTAATAAAAATTACATGCTGTCAAGTTCACTTCAAGTTACAGCACTCTTTCCAGGGTTTTAGAGTACTCATACGTCATTCCCCATTCCCTTCTTCTGGCACTATGTGTCTTGCTCAAGGCCACATGGGCTGGTTCTTCTCCTGGGAGTCACAGCTGGGAATTGAACTCCCAAATCTCTGGTTCTGTAGCCTGACAGCTAGCTCAGTACTAATATACATAAGCCAATGTCTAGCACAAAAAGGAATCAAGATGGGCTCAATCATCCCAACGTGTAACATGTCTTTGAGGTCCTCACCACTGCTTGGATCTTTTGTAAAAGGCTTGGAGGCACTTGAGGTTCCTCAACTCAATCCTCTCCGAATGTTGGGTCAAAGAAGGTGATGGCCAGTAAAGGAGGAGCTCGTGGTTGGCACTCCAGAAGCCCCAGCAGTGTCTTCCTGTGCCACGGATAAGACTGTAACTACCAATCCCATCATATCTAATGTTTTATGGAACCCGCCCTGAGTAGACTCTGTCTAAAAGGGCGGGATAAAAATCGAATAAATAAATAAATAAATAAATAAATAAATAAATAAATAAATAAATAAATATCTGGTAGGAAATTAATGTTATTGAGAATACTACCAGAAATGATGAAACTGGTCATTACAGTTCCATCCCAGTATAGAAACACAATTTACTGCAGCACTCCCCACTGCATTCTCACATGTCTCCTTTCTCTTCCCAAGAGGTCAACAACTTTCATTTTCCAGAGATTGCAAGGCAAAAGCCTGAGATCAGAGGGGACGCCCTCGTGAAGTCACATAGGGAGCCCTGGGTAGGCCTTTGTGCAACAACAGCAAAGGACTTCTGTGCATGCACATGTGTGTGGGAATGTGAGACAGACCCTGTGAATCTTCTACACTGCTCCGGAAATAAATATTAGACGTGCAATGCACAAACAGAAGCATTCACACTGATGTATTGAGTTCTGGTGCTAGTTGGAGAAATGGAGGAGCTAGGCATCCAGGGATGATGGCCATCACACAAAATGAAATCCAAGGTTCTCCTTGGAAACAGCCTGCCCTAAAACTGGTCTCCTCAGCTGGAGACCCAGGAAATCTTAGCAGTTCCCTTAGACTTAGAAATCCTAGAAACCAAATGTTAGTTACAGGCAAGTTCAAGAGCGGGGAGCAGGAACCAGTTTTCCCCAGTCCACGTACAGAAGCTTGAATAGTAACTGGATCTTACTTTATCACTGGCAAAGGGATGGCGTGCAACTAGCAGTATGGTAGGGCTCTTTCTTATAACAGTGAGAATAGCCGTAGAGTTCTCAAGCAAACTCCGCAAAGGCTGTTGCCTCACTTTGGCTAATGGTAGGGCAGGCCTTGGTAAGTCACTGTCCTCCTGGGGAGAGGAAGAGAGAGGCAGCAGTGGTAGCCTGTTCACCGAAACCCTATCAGAAATTCTCCAATCAGGGAAGTGCAGTTTTGGAAACCCCTCTGTCTGAATCCTGGGTGATGTCATACAATCACATTGGGAAGGCCCCTTGTGGTGTAATGTCCAACTCAACTGGTTATGTGCATGTAAACACTGGCCACTCCTTTGACAGGCATGTGCCCATATATATGTGCATAGGTTAAATTACAGGGCAAAAAAGAAGAATCTTCAATGCAATACTCAGTATTGAATTTGATTTCACAGAGAGTGGAAAGCCATGGAACAAGGAACAATAATAAAATAGAATGGAGGAACTCTGATCATCCACCTAGATTGTATAGGAGGGTTCAGCTTCTGACTGAACCTATCACACTTCCTGATATCTTCATCCTTGTTCACTGCATCATTAAACCCAAATCCTAAACGTTTTGCCTTTCTGCATGCAGCCAGGCCACTATCAGAGCACAGGCTAAGTTCTGTGCTCATTCTGCTATTGCTGATTTGGCAAAATTAAGAGACAACAGGGCATTTCAAACTGCATGGCTTGATATTGTGTAGAACGGGATGACAGCCAAGAAACACGGACATCTGGTAATTCAGCCATCATAGAGAAGTCCTTAGAGACTGGGAGAGAGTCTCAACTAAACAATAAGCCCTTCTATTTTTGCATTAACCTATTGTTATCTTCATTGAAAAGGCCAAACACATTCAATTCATCTTTCTCCTCCTCCTCTTCCCCAGCACGGTTTTGTTATCGTGCCTAGGCCAAGATACTTAAATGGGTACTAATGGGTACTAAAATCAGTTTCATGCAGTGTAGCGAGGCATCAAAAGTGAATGGGTGAGAACATGGGGCTATTTATTTTTAAAAAGGGGGAGGGTTTCGGGCTAAGTGGATACCTTCTGGATGAAAGGATCAAAGAAGTGTACCATTCCCTTCACACATTAGGAGATATCTTTTTTTTGGCATTATCATCCTAACTTGCCTCCAGGAAGCTCAAGGCAACATATATGATTCATACCTTCCCCTGAAGCCAGATCAAGACGTGGACTAGTAGGGCTGCAACTCAGGGTGCCCTTGCGTTCTAGAGTCATATCCAAACACATCACAACTATAAAGAGCCTTACAGTCTTTTTTTTTCTTTTTTGCCATCATATTCTCGTGTGCTGCCTCTTCTCTGCACTTTAAAATTCCTTCTTAGTGTTGATAGCCCAGAGATGAGATGAGCAGCATTCCAGATCATTTGAGGACACAGACCTCCCAGGGGTGAGACCGTCCATCACATTTTTCACAATTTGCAATTGGTTTTCCATTTCAGGAGACCAGTCATTTAGTTTCATAATTACACTGGCAGTCCTCTTATTTAAGGACTGACCTCTAATTTGGCTTTCATTTATGCAGAGTTAAACTGGTCAATCTCAGAGAAGTAGGGGTTTTCATTTGGCAAACATAAATGAAATATGGTGGAAGGCAATGATCATGCAGCAAATGAAAGGGAAATGATGGCAATCCCTAAATCTCTTTTAAATAAGAGTTCTTCCTTTGTTATATAAATAAACATCTCCCTTCAACAACTCTGGCGTTAGGAGCGCCACACCCCAGTGTATGTAGAACTCTTATGCCCCCAAAATGTATCTACAAAGCATAGAAGATTCTCTCTCTCTCTCTCTCTCTCTCTCACACACACACACACACACACACACACACACACACACACACACACACACGTTCCCTCTGACCCACATCAGCCTCCTGGTATGCCTCAGCACCATCCCCAGCCACCATGTGGAGCTGCCATGACAGGAGAGGGGAGCAGCCGAGCTGCCCCCCCCCCCCAGACCAGGAGCTGCTGCACTGCCAAACAACAGGACCCTAGGTAAACTCTAGATCCACCTTTCTCAGGCCTGGCGACAAATAGCAGCATAATTACTGAATATTTATTTATTTATTGAAATATTTTTTTATTTATTAAAAAAAATTCCCAAAACTATGCTGCTTGGATCCTTGCAATTCAAGGGAGACGTGTAAAGTTTCACCAACTGCATACAAACAGGAAGGCTAGGAAGAAGAGAGAAAGCAAGAGGAAAAATATCATTTTTCTCTTCACAGCATGTTATCTCCGCACAGGATATCCACTCCACCCAGGAAATTTTCTGGGATTTCTTTGAAAATTTGTGGTCTTTTTTTTTTTTTGGAATAAATGCCAAGTGCCATAAAATTACTATAATTCTTGCTCTTTCTGTGCAGGCGTCATCTGGAAAGGATAGAAGAAACACCAGGCTCTGCAAGATAGTTACAGTTTCTGTGCAACATGACATATTCTATACAGTGGTGCCTCGCTAGACGATTGCCTCGCAGGACGAGGAAATCGCTAGACGATGCCTTTTTGCGAGCGCTACTGCGCTTCGCAAAACGATGTTTCCCTATGGCGATTTTCGCTAGACGATGAGGTTTCCCCATAGGAGTGCGCTGACTAGTGGTCAAAAGCTGTCAGTGCAGCTGTCAGTGCATTCCTATGGGGACCCTCACTCGCTAGACGATGTTTCCCTATGGGAAATTTCGCAAGACGACTGCGTTTTCCCTTGGAACGCATTGAAGCGATTTCAATGCATTCCAATGGGAAAACGTGCTTCGCTAGACGATGTTTTCGCTAGACAGCGATCCTCGTGGAACGGATTAACATCGTCTAGCGAGGCACCACTGTACATAGAAGTTACCTGAGAAGGGGAGATGAAACATCACACTGTGCAGGATTGTTATTATTCCTGCATAGGATGGCATATTTCCTGTACAGGTTAAATCAGAAATGGAATTTTCAATTTCCTGTGCTAACAAGGTGCCAAAAAATAAAAGAGAAGAGAAAAAAATGATGTTAGCTTTATGTCTTATTTTGGCAGGAAGCTGGGAAATTCTGCTGATGCATTGGAACATTTTGGCAGGAAGTGTTTGTATGGTGAAATTCAGAAAATTATCAAAAACACGAACATTTTTGTGGGTACTCAACATGTTTCCCAAAGCCTTCCTCTATGCAGACATGCTTGTGTGGAATCTGGGGAAGGCAAGGGAAATAAAATGAAATCAGGAGTGAGCCAGTGGCATGATCCCAAGATTCCCTGCATCCAAATAAATCATTTCATGTTATTGGAAAACTTTGGTGGAAGCAACCATGGCAGTGGGAGCAAATTCAGGACCAATGGATTCCGGTAGGTCCAGTGTGACCACAATAAACTGTCCATCCCTTTTACCCTTGCAACAGCTTTCTGAAACAGTGGGAGCAAATTGCTTTCTTAAGGATCACAATGAGTAGACATCAGTTTGGACCCAGTCAGGGTGGCCAAAAGGAAAAGAAAACTTGGCTTCCTTGTCTTAAAGAGCAGCGGGCATTTTAGCAGGTAGATATTCCTATTAAAATCCTTTCTTCTACATTTTAGCAGGTAGATCTTCCTATTAAAATCCTTTCCTCTACATTTTAGCAGGTAGATCTTCCTATTAAAATCCTTTCTTCTACACAAGCAGTATAAAGGTGCAGAGCCATGTCTTCTTTCACAACCAGCCACTCAGATTTCAGTATTACATGTTCTCTGTGTCACTGCTGGCTTCTATTCTACTGCTGTCTTCTTCGCTGTCAATCCTCCACATTTCTTGCTCTACTGCTTTCTGTTACAAAGTGCAACTTGAATCACAAATGTTCTGCTTTTCAGTTTAGGATTTAGGCTTGCTAGAAATGGTGAGATGAGGGGGGGTTTTGCTCCTTCACAGAATGTGATTGTGCATGGTGGTGGCAGACACCTTCTGGAAGGAAGACGTAAGAAGTACATGTTAGATGCCTTCCTGGGTATTTCTAATTTACTGGCCTTGCTGATCTTCACTGGTGTGGCCTGGGTACCAGAGCAGCACAGACAGACTACATGAGATTTTCTGATTTGCCAAATGCCTCCTTTTACAAAGTTGGAAAGCCACTTCAATCCCATCAATGGTCAGCTCTTCCAAAGTAAGCATATCCACTTTACCAAATGCCGAATTTTGACTTGTATACAAATATTTTGGGGGGAATTATACAGATCTATATCCATCAATAGCTGTTCTTTCCTCCTGAGATATGGCTGTAGGTGGTAATGGTAAACCCTTCTTTCCTTCCCCTCCATCCTCTTCTCTTCCTGTTTTTTTCTACTCCCTTGTCTTTCTGGTTGTGATCATACATATCATTCAGTTATCTCTGATTTTATATTTGACGGAACTGGATTGAATTGCATCACATTTGATGGAGCCATAAACTGCTTTAAGGTTTTCAGCAGAGAGTTAATGAAATTACAATTAAAAAATATATATAACTCTTAGAATTTGGGGTTGCTGTTCTATTTTCTTTTTCGGATCTCTTCCCCATCACACTGTTCCTTTCCACACCTGTTTGCTATGATGACAGCATAGCATGCCCAACCTCTGCATGCCCTGTTCCTACAGGTATTTGGCCTATATGGAAATGTCTGCATTGAACCCTATATTCTCGTATGCCTCTCACGTCAAGGTGTTCTACGAATCTCTGCGGGTGATTGCCTCCATCTAAAAATAAATGATGTTATGATTAGTTTTCACTCATGTGTTGATTTAATTAAATTCTGCCATCATTACATGGAACACAGTGCAATGGTGTCATCCGTGTATTATTAAAAAGGGCAATCTGTGTTTCTTTTCTGGAGTTCTTCCTCTTCATTTCTTTATCACTGGCTTGATTTTAGTGCGGAACTATTTTCAAAGCCAGATAAACTGATTTGAAAAACCTGCATTTGCTGAATGAGGGCAAGAGTTGGAAAACACAGGTGGCAATGGATATCAGATGTCAAGGTTGCAGCTGAAATCCCAAAACTCTGCATCCTTATGCAACAACAGCCGGCCCTGACATTGGGCAAAAGCTTCCAGGAGTGCAAATAAGGTTTAAAAAAAGAAGACCAAAAAAGAAAAAAGAAAAAAAAGGAAGGGTTATTAGTGGACTATGGAATGGCCCATGGGGCAACAAAACACCCCATGGGTCTCACGTTGCCCCCTATAGAATAAAGAGTCTCAAACTTGCCATTCATTTGGAATTTTTAAGTGACAGATTCTTAAATTCCTGCCACCGAAGATTATGTAACTAAAACTTCTCACTACTTAATAGCTGAGTGGTCTTTGATTGTGGCTTAACTGGTCTGAGGTGTCTCCACAGGAAGTTGTCCTGTGCCAGATCAGATCATTAGTCCATACAGTCTGCTCTGACAGTAGTTCTGCAGTTTCTCAGACAGAGGCTTTTTCCAACATGACCTCCCAGATCCTTTAAATGGGAGATTCCAGCGACTGAACCAAGGGTCTCCTGAATGCAAGAAGCATGTGTTCTACCAATAAACACTTTTTCCTCCTACTATGTGGGTGAAGAAGAGTCTTCAGGAATACTGAAAACTGGAAACAAGATCTGCCTAGGTCAAAAAGGTAGACAAAAGAGGATTTGTACAAAATTGTGTTCCTGGATTTATATGTACAGATGCAAAATTGTAAGTGATTTAAAAATGGAAGTACAATACTTCTTAACACAGCAGGAAAGACCATTTAAGTTGTATAGATGTTGTGACTTACTTCTGGATTTCAGCCAATATTTATTTCCATTAACTACCAGAAGGTCCAAAGACAATCAATCATATGTATATGCAAAATAACAGAGTTAAGTAGAGGGGGGGGGGGACTCATACTTCACCCTCCCCCTAACAAAGTCTAAATAAAAATGATCAAGTAGCAGCTTCTGAAGGAAGAGATGAGAAATGTTTGACTTGTTCTCCTGCTGAATAAACCTATCACCAAAATTATCACGGTTCATGGATGACATGCAAATGCCCTTTGAATCAAGCTGAGGCCACAGAGGAGAGAAACTAAAAGCTCTGAAAAGCCAGAGCAGAAGGTATAAGACTTTTGGCCTTCTCTCCAGAGCCAGCCCAAGACAATTTGCTGCCTAAGGTTAAGGACAAGATGCTACCATATTCCTACTGCATCTGTAGAAGCTACTAGACTGGCTGTTTAAACATGGATCCAAATAATGGCCATACTCTTCTTCCAGTTCTACTGGGACAAGCTTAAGGGATTCAGGGCACTTTGTAGCTGCTCCCAAACCCTTAGCATCTAATCTCTGGAAAAAGCTGCCTCCATCTGTCTAATGGTAGGGCTGGTCCTATTTCTATTATTACACAAGATACCGTGTTTCCCCAAAAATAAGACAGGGTCTTATATTAATTTTTGCTCCAAAAAACACATTAGGGCTTATTTTCAGGGGATGCTTTATTTTTTTCATATACAACAATCTACATTTATTCAAATACAGTCATGCCATCTTCTTCTGGTTGCTGCACAATGGTGGAGGGTGGGCTTTCACTTAACTAGGGCTTATTTGGGGGGTAGGGCTTATATTACGAGCATCCTGAAAAATCATACTTGGGCTTATTTTCAGGTTAGGTCTTATTTTCAGGGAAACAGGGTACACAGATTAAAATATTTGTTTTCCTGTGTGATTAGCTCTTCCAGTCAAAACCAGGATGTTTGCTTTGTTTGCGTTCTTTCAAACATAAAACATTTCTCCCTCCCTTCCTTGTAAAAGGGCAACTTGATGATCAGAGAACTGGAAACTGAGCCCTGTGAGGAAAGACTGAAAGAATTGGGCATGTTTAGCTTTGGGGGGGGGGGGGAGGCCAAGGGGAAGTATGACAACACTTCAAATACCTGACAAGTTGGCATACAGAGGAGGGAAGGATATGTTCCCAATTATTCCAGAGTGGAGGACATGTAACAGTAAGCTCAAGTTACAGGAAGCCAGATTTCAGTTGAATAGCAGGAATAACTTAACTGTTAGAGCAGTACAACAATGGAACCAATTACCTCGAGAGGTGGTGAGCACTCCAGCACTGGAGGCATTCAAAATAATGTTGGACAGCCATGTATCAGATCCACTTTAACTTGGATTTCTGCACTGAACAGGGGTTGGACTTGACACCCTTACAGGCTCTTTCCAACTCAATTATTCCCTGATTCTATAACTATTAAGCTTTTCCTGCCCTTCCTTTCTCTTCAGACCCCCATTTTGTAGATACTTTGCCACTGATCATGTAGAAGTTACAATACATCACTAATCCCTGCAGCATTGGTAGATAACTGTTGGCACTCCATGTATAACCTTTGGCTCTCTACCCATCCCCACAGGATGAATGCTAATAAACACCCTGAAACCCAAAGGTTTCCTATCATTATTCTAAAGCATACCCAGTGAGTCCAGGTGATAATGACAACAGAAAACACAACGCTTTACTAACCGATGGTTTTGAATCCAAACATCAACACACTGTGGCAAATCTAAATGGCACCCGGGTAAGCAAATGCAGACCTAGAAAAGTTAAAGTGTACTTGAAATGTTTATTTCTTCTGTATAAAAGTGATCAGGAAATTTATAGTGTCCAAATGTTGAGGCAGGCAAGAGGAGAATCCTTGTTTATCTGAACTCAGCTGTCATCCATCCCTGACAGTATTTTTACATGCTTCTCCTTCACAAGAGGAAGAAGATTGATGCTCCTCTGGAGCAGGCACGGGAACAGCAAGGGAGCATTTCTGCAGGTAATTAGCCCCAGCTGCTAATCACATCAACTAAAGATGATGAGCAAATTAAAACTTCAGCCAAGCAGTTAGTCTGAAGCTTTCCTCCAGCATCCCTGAGCAGCTGAGCTGGTTACTGGGAAGCTCTGATCTGTGAATCAGAGCTATGGAAGAAGATCAGTACGATGATCCTACAGGAATTCAAAGGCTGGCTGTAGATACAGATTGACAACCTGGAGTCACCAGAAATGCACAGGAGGGAGGCAGCTGTGCTCCATCTGCTGGCCACAGGCTCTAACGCATGAAAAGCCAAAGCAAAGTTGTGAATTGAGTTTGGAAATAATAGCTTGCAAATAACATGTTATTCCTAACGAATTCCCTTCTCCAGTTAAAAAGATACGAATACATGACATTGTGCTTGAAATATAAGAAGGAATAACTGGAGGGAACTTTTCTATTTGTATGGCCCTAGGATGTGGGCAGGATCCTTACAAAGGAAAGAGCTATCTCTTTGCCCCTCTTTGCCCCTCATAAAAGCAGCTGAGGACAGTCCAAGGGAGCGAAGATAGTGGTGAATGCCTTCATGCAGCAAGGCAGGGTTCTAGCATATCATCATCATCTTAGAATTGCAGAATGGGAAGGAACCCTATGGACCATCAAGTCCAGCCCCTGTCAGGGAGGCACACTGGAGAATCAAACTCCCAACTTCTGGCTCCACAGCCAGATGCCTACATCACTGAACTACTAAAGGAGGCACTAGTAAGTCTGCTGCTGAAAAACCCACACTTGAATCCCACTTGTCTGCTGGGGAACTATTCCATTCTTGGGCAGTATATTGGAGGACATGGCAGCTTTTCAGATCCAGAGATTTCTAGATTAAACAGATGATCTAGATCCATTTCAGTCTAGCTTCAGGCTTGGTCACAGGACAGATACAGCTTTGGTTGTCTTAATGGACAAGCTACATTGGGAGCTAAATGGGCTGTTCCTGTTGATTCTGCTGGACCTCTCGGCAACTTTCAATACTATTGACAATAGTATCCTTTTTGGACCAACTCCGTGAGTTGGGACTGGAAAGCATTGTCTTAATAGTGGCTCTGGTCCCTCCTGGAGGGCTAAACACCATCGGTGGTTCTGGGAGACTCCTGTTCAACTCTTGGCCATTGACTCTATGGGGTCCCTCAACATTTTACCTTCTTCCTCATGTTATTTAGCATATATATAAAACTTCTGGGAAATCCGAAGTTTTAGAGTTCAGTGCTCTATTGCCTCATGCCATCTGTTTAGATTTAGATATGACTATTATCTGTAAAATCTTGTATGGCTTGGTATCAGAGTATTTAAACAACTGTAACACAAACGTGAGAATCTGAGCCAGTGTTTTTTGTTTGTTTGTTTGTTTTGTGGTCTCGCCCTACTTGTAGAAATCTTTCCAATGTGTGATCCCTTGGTTCCCATTCCTTCTCAGCCTCCCTTACTAAAGACCACTTTCTAATGCTGGCTCTGATGATGTAGTTGTCCATCACACTAGCTGAAATCCTGTTGCACAACTCTGTATACGCATCAAGAAAGATGTCATCATCAGTGGCAAATTACCACTATTCAAGGTGTTACTAGAGTGCTCACTACTCAGATAAAGTGATTAAGTTGCCACACCTCAAAATTGTCAGTCATCATCATAACCATGAGGTTCCAGCAAGTCAATTATGACTTACGATGTTCCTTTCCAGGGCTTTCCAGGCATATGTGATTTTCCTTTCCCTTCTTCTGGGGCTTTCCTGGGATTGGGCAGCTTGCCCAAGGCGACACAGGCTGGCTCTCACAAGAGGCACAGTGGGGAATTGAACTCCCAACCTCTGGTTCCACAGCCAGATCCCTCATACACCAAGCTATCCAGACAGCTCAAAACTGCCAAAGGAAGACTTTAATCAGCAACTGGCCACTGCTGATGATGCCATCACCATTGTGCACACAGAGCTCCACAAAAGGATTTGGGCCAAGATCTCTTTTCTTCATTTTGAAATTTTTTCATGCAGGAATTAGGTGTGGCCCTCCAGGTAGGGCTGGCTTGCAACTCTCAACACCCTTGGCTATGCTGGCTTGGAATGATGGGAAATCTAGTCCCCAAACAATTGGAGGCAGCACATTCCTCATCACTGGTTTAATCATTCCCTCCTTTCATTCCAAAAGAAGGAGGGTTTGTTCACTGCCTTGAGCACTATAACAGAAAATAGTATTCACTATCTGAGTAAATTAAAAAAATAAACAGGAGGTGAAAACACCAGCAATTGAGCACAACTTTTCAGGCAAGCAAACCTTGCATCTCAATATTGATCTACAGACTATGCCTTGACAGTTCAGCCTTCTTCCTTCCACGTCGTTATTGCATATTTTGAATTGTAAATCAATTCTGTCCTTTCTGCATCTATCTCAACATGTCTCAAATATGCATTTGAAGCAAGCATCTTTAACACACATTGTGGTCCATTTCTGAGCCAAGAACTGCCCTGTGAAATTCAGAGAAGTGTGAAATCCAAAGGATAATTGAATTCTGATACACACATTAATCTACAAGCTACGGATCGGATCGGATGCCTATTATGGGTACTTCTATCGCTTTCTGCTGATGTCTTAAAATCTAGTTTCTTCAACTCTCCTTTGCTAAATTAAACCTGAAAAGGGAAAATAAGAAAATCAAAAGCAAGGCAGGGGATGGAGAAAAGAGCAAAAGTTTGATTTAGTCTTGTTAGTTTGTTGCAGACTAACATTTTTGTCAGTCTGAAGAGGTTGGCTGTACACACTACGCATAAAAGTTGTGGATTTCACTACCACCTGCTTCCAGATCTGTGGTGCAGGCTGGCTGTCCTTTCCTTTCCCCTCTCCTCACTATTTATGGATTCCTCTCCCCTTCACAAGCCAGGCTTGTAAGCAGCTTCCTGGCAAAACAAGCTCTGATGATTAAGCTAACTACTTCACAAGGCTCAAGGCTTATAACTCCCCTATTTACTGATCCAGAAATAACTCTTAAAAATAAAATCAGACTTACACTTCATAGAAATGTGCAGAAGAATCATTAGGAAAATGTGGGGAATCTCACAGGCACTCTCTCCTGAACATGGATAATTTTGTTTATTTATGTGCAAGCAGCATTTCACATAGCTCATGTGCAAGCAGCATTTCACACCAAGTGGGCAGAATGGGATGGTATGATCCTGTGGTAGAAT
Organism: Intellagama lesueurii; assembly: GCA_037013535.1. Taxonomy (NCBI): domain Eukaryota; kingdom Metazoa; phylum Chordata; class Lepidosauria; order Squamata; family Agamidae; genus Intellagama; species Intellagama lesueurii. The sequence goes on from JBAJHW010000005.1 coordinate 21,828,611, forward strand.
GACACCATGCCTTCTTTCCTTCTTTATTCGTATCCGAGGGTTGTACAATTTAAAATTATGGATGCATGTGAAATATAGGAAAAAATAAAAACAAATCAAAATGTTAAGGTAATTAGACTATTTTTGACCAGTAGCAGGCTACTTCAATAGTGTTATCTCGGCCATTTGCTAGATCTTCTTTTGTACATAATGGTGGGGCATAAATGGAATGCATATAAGTGCTGCATTGATTGAATTTCTCCAATGTCACAAAAAATTGTCCTGTATCCAAGTAGCCCTATTTTACTTGATTATTCATTAATCTTCCTACTTTGTTTCAAAGTCTATTAAGTGATGTCCAGATGGTCCAGCTAGAGTCTTGTCCTGGTAGGAAACACTCTAGCATTCATCCACTCAGCAAGGTGTGTTGTTTTGCTCTCCACCATGCTTTGAAGACTGCTTTTTAAAGAGCTGGGTCACACGTCGCCCACTTGAGTTCTTTTCCACTGGGTATAAGTAAAAATATTTCTCTGACTGATTCAATAGGTGCCCAGCCCTTAATTCTTCACTGCACTACACATTCCATTATAAATACTGCTGCTGTTGTCATTAGCATTGCAGAATGCTGTTGTTCACATGAGCTAGCCAAGTACAATCTTCAGAATTTCATGACACCATGTTTAATTGAAATAAGCTAGTGCGTTGGAGACTTAGAGCAGGGTTAGAGGAGACTTAGAGCAGGGTTAGAGACTCCTTCACTTTTAGAAAGGAGTAAAACATTCTTTCACCAATTGGCTATGCCTCACTTCTCTATCCAGATTTAGGTAAAACTAGAAACTGCATTCCCTGAAAGTGAATCACACTTATCTTCTCATGACCAATCACAAATAATAACTAATTCACAATATCCTGAAGCCAAAAAGCCTCACAGACAAATGAATTAAACCTGTTGAGTGAATCCTGCTTTGAATGACACAATATCCCTCTGGCTGGAATCCTGTTGTACAGTTCAGCATGGGCAACAGTGATGACATTATTTATTTAGTTATGTATTATTTTTATTTCTTTAAAGTATTTTTATCTTGTCTTTCTCCTTAAAATGACCCCAAGGCAGCTTACATCATTGAAAGACAATATTTAAAGCTAAAAGCAATGAGTATAAAAAAGCAGCATATATCATTAAAAGACAATATTAAAGCTAAAAACAATAAGTATACAAATATTAAGGAACAAACAAATACCACTCTGAGAAATGGTACACACAAGCAATACTAAAAACACAGTAAAAGCAGTAATGCATTATAATCCATCTAATAATCCCATTCAGCCACATCTTCAGCAGTGGGAAATTGCCACTGGTTAAAGGCAAATTGTTATTGATTAAAGATGATTTCAGGGTACATGTGACTCATACACAAAGCCTTTAACCAGTGGCAATTTGCCATTGCTGATGACATCATCAACACTGCACATGTGGTGTGATAGGATTTCAGCCTCTGGCTGTGATGGAAAGAACAAGGCCAGGATGCTTGCGAGCTCTTGTCCATTCTGTAATATTTATAATGGGCCAGCCACACTACCCTTCATGCTTTGGGACTGCATTTCTGTTGGTGGTGGGGACTGCTCTACATGTTCAAGATGAATGTTTGACTTTAGAACAGGGGTCTCAAACATGCGGCCCGGGGGCCATTTGCGGCCCGCCGGATGATAGTTTGTGGCCCCCACCTTGCCTGCCCCCCCTGAAGCGCCCACGCGGCCTCTGCTGTCAAGAGTCAAAAAAAGCCTTGCCTCGCCCGGCTGGCAGGCTGCAGTTCCAGATGGAGGGTGCAAGAGGTGCTGTCTTGGGGGAGAGCCGGAGAGCGAGGCGGGCTGCCGGCCCTTTTCCCCAAGCGCCCAAGCCACCGCCAAGCGATGCCTGAGAGCGGAGCTCACTTCCGTCCCGTCCTCGAAGAAGAGCGCCTCCAAGCTGCCAACAGCAGCTGCTGCCGCCTCTTCCAGGGAAGCGGCTCTCTGGCTCTCTTTCTCTCTCGGCAGCACCAGCCTGGCCAGCGGCTGCCTCAGCGCCTAGCAGTGCTTCCTCCTCCTCCTCTTCGTCCTGCTTCAGCCGCCTCAGCTCTGGAGGCTGCCTGGGCTCGCCTCACAAAGTTTGCTCCTCTGTCGTGGTGGGGGTAGCTGCTGCTGCTGCTGAGTGCACCTTTTTTTGAGGGGGGGACTTCAGAGGAAGGTTGCTGGACCTCTGTGTGTGTGTGTGTGTTTGTGTGCATGCACACACACGCACCTGTGGGGGGCCCCGCCCCATTCTGTTTAATTTCGCAGGTACCGATGGGGGCTTTTCTCCTTTGGCAAGGTGATTCTGTGAGGTTTTTTTTAAAAAAAAATATGTCGTGCCCTCCCCCCCCCCCCCCCCGCTAGGCAGTCGCCGGCACTCCCTCCCTTCTCCGCTTCTTCGTCCTGCTGCTGGTGGTGGTGGTGGTAGTGAAGAAGGAGCCGGAGGGGGTCGTGGCCGGCGACGAGGGCTCGCGTGCCCCTCTTCCTCCTCCTCGGAGCCCCAGCCGGGCTAAGGAAACTCCTGGGCGGCTTCCTCGGGCTCTTGCTCCGCTTGGCGGAAAATCTGATGCGGCCCAGCCTCACCCAGACTCTGCCTCCAGCGGCCCCCAGGTAAATTGAGTTTGAGACCCCTGCTTTAGAACCAGACACAGAGAATGTGCTCCAGTGCTTCAGCAGTGTAAGCCCGAAGGACTGCTAATAAGTGCATCCCTGACTTCTCCCACCAGCCTCCTAAAGCTGGGGGCATGTGAAGTCTTGAGTCCTCAGATGCCTTTAACCTCTGCTTCAAGAGGAGGCTAATTTTTCCATGTCTTCTCCTTTCCTGTTGCATCCTCTTGGACAACATGCCTACAGATCTTCAACCTCCTTGGGAATTTCTAGAGGACTTCAACCCCCATCGTAAAGTTTTGGGAGACAGAGACTTCAGAGACTTCAGAGGGGCAGAGAATATGGTTTTGGAAGGGAAATTAATGTCCAGAACACTATTTACATTTTCCCTGCAGTTCTCCATCCACTGGCACAGATAGGAACACACAGGGAGAAGAACCACAGTGCCAAACTGGACAGTTTGGCCCGGAGTGTTTCAACATGCTTTTGTAGTCCCTATGGACTATTTGTTTCAGGCTAGTGAGTGGGGAAATCTTAGGAAGGGGCCCTGATCCAAGATTTCAAATGATAAAAAAGCAGGAGAGCTGGAGAGGGTAGAGCTGCTGTTCTCCTGGAGGATCTTAAGGCCCATATCACCTTGGTTTAGGTGTTTGTGCAGGATGGACAATATGTGCAATATGTTTGTGCAGGATGGACACTGGAAGGCTGAACGCATGTATTCATCTTACTTGTTTGCATATGTATTTTATTTTAGGGTTCTAAAGACTTGGAGCAGTTTACTTTAAGTTACAGATCTTGCACCTTGGTTGATAAATATTATCTGGGACTTTGTTCTTATTTGGCTTCAAAGAGACATTCAAATTCTTCTTTATTTCTTCAAGCAACTCCTGCTCTAGTACTAGCGAAAAGAACTCAGGGTGTTACATCCTCTAATTCCACTTCACTCTCCCTTCCTCCCTCTCTTTCTTTCACCCTCACACACATGAAACAAAAGCAGAAATACCTCCCGGAGGGTATCCCAGAGAGCTGGAGAATGCTGAGGGCTCCATGAAATTAGGCCGAGTGCTGGATGCAGTGCTTGGCCAGCATGTTTCTGATATACCTTAGCTAAAATAGAAGACTGCACATTTGCCTGTGACAACAGCCTCTGGCATCATGGCCTCCTGTATCTAGATTCTGACAGTACAGCATAAACCAGCATATGCTATGCTGCAAAATGGACACCTTTCTTAATTATCTCAGCACCTTGAGCCTCCTTGTTCTGAACTTTCACACAGATATCAACCAGAACATGCCTAGCAGAAACAGAATGGCTCATTTTTTCTCCCTTTCTCTCATTCTTACTGGTTCAGCAAAGACTTCCGAGAACCTCCCAGCCATTAGACGTCCAGCAAATCTCCATTTCCTTGCAGCAACAGCCCGCTGCTTGAATTGTGCCACAATAAATCAGTGTTATGTACACATTGCTATACATTGTTCTCCCTGCAGTGTGCTGCATCCTATTTTCCTCCTTTTCTAGCAGCTCCCAACCAACTACATCACAAGCTGCCACCTCCCTGGCAGAAAAGGCTCTCGCTTCCAGCTACCAAGAGCCATAAGGAGGTTGAGAATCAACATGGATGGGGCACCATGCTCTCTTGCAGAGTAAGTAAATTATGTAGGTATTGTCCAACTCCAGTGAGCATGACTAGGACGGTCACCTGATTAAAGGAACTGTAAGCCCTTTAAACACGTTTGACAGAAAGAATCCTTGTCTCTGATCGGATCAGCTCTGTGTTCACAAGGCTTGTGAGCACAAAAGCTGGAGAGATGGAGGCTCTATGTCCACAGAGCTGATCAGCATGTGTGAGGAGGTCAGGGGAGGTGACAAGATGTGGCAATCTGTCCCCTCTCCACATTCGGAGTCAGAAGATTCCAAACGTGTGTGAAAGGCCTTAGTTGATTCATCACATGCATTACAATTGATTGGTCAATAATCAATGCAGTGTACAAGTGGTTAAACCAGTCATTTACATTAGCAAGGCTTCATCTTCTTTTAAAAAACAAACAAAAAGATCAAAAATACAAACAACAGCAGTCAGCTCTTAATTAGCACTGAGGATTCAGAGGTAGTGTATTGTTGTTTTTTACATTTGCAAAGTGCAAAGTTCTTTTATTCATCATTTATCAAAAGCATCAATGAGCTTTCTGCCTACTTGGGCTCTCAAAACAATGCATGTTAACAACGTAACAGCCATACACATACATATAAAATCTAAATAGTAAGAGAAGGAATCCATTTTTTGAAAGAAGCTTAAAAATGATACTTAAATCTATCAACGGCCTGGCAAAATAGTGCAGCACTGATGTAGAAAAGGCCGTCTTCTCTACCTAGCAATCCAGTACTTGGAAATACAAAGCATTTTGGACTCCAGAAGTGGCCATACTGTCTGTGAGAGTCTAGAAGTCCAAAATAAAGCTCTTCCTGGTTCTGCACCAACCTAATCTCTTTCTTGGTGGAAGAGACCACCACATGGCCTCTGATGAAGATCATAAATTATGTGCAGGAAGTTGTCTTTCTGAGGTAGAGATAGATGCATTGTTCATGGCTTCCACTGCTGGAAGTCTTCCTGGCTAGTGTGATGGCACAAAATTAATACCATGTGGTACATCTTTGTATTAAAATACTCACCATGCAAATGATAATGTTAACCATTATATCATATTTACCTTCCGCGGTTCAAACCACTTACGCAAAGTGGCTGGCTAATGTATATGTATAGGCCAGAACCTGATGGCCTGTTTCTAGTGATAAAATATCTGTAACTTTGAGTGCAAATTGCCACAAATTAAGAGGTCAGAGTAGGCACTTCTAATTGTGCACCTGTCATATGACAGGAAATTCCTATGCTGACTTCTTAACTTGCAACAGTTTCCTGATGAAGGTTACATGACTAGTACTTCACCACTAGGGATAATTAACAGGTTTCTGGTCATAAAAACACAAATCCAGTTGTCAGATCAATAACAGAACAGCAGTAATATATCATAAATTCAAGGCAGCACAGAAAATGGGTTTAAAATTCAGTAAAAAGGTATAGGAAATAACAGAAGCTTTGAAAGACAATTCAATCCAAGAAGCAACTGAAAAATGGGAACCTATATATGACTGGATCCGTTCTGTAACTTGAAAGCCAAATGCAATAATTTTAATACAAAATAGTCAAATAACTCTAGTTGGAAATCTATAGGCAATTAGCAGATACAAAAGTTCTTAATGTAATGATATGTTGTAAGTACAGATCATATGTGATAAGAAATGACATGATATATCCACTGTTATCCCAATTTATTTCCCCTTACCCTGGAAATAATATTATTATTATTTTTTAAAAAAGGTATGGGAAATTACAAAATGGCATTTGTTGATCACCAATATGGTACCAGATGCCACTATGAGAAAAAGTGTGTGCCTGCTTTACATGATAGAATAGCCTCTCACCTCTTCCATCTTACTGATGCCACCACACCTTTATCCAAGCATCAGTCCAGAGCATGGAGAACTGCAGGTCTATGAGAGTTTATCTAGGAAGTACAGTTGTCTGGTGACTAGTCAATGAGTTTAATCTATTTACCCTTTTCCTTCCATTAATCCAATGGTGAGACATCATGACCCTCCAGGTGTTGCTCTCAGTTTGCAGCTCCATCCATACCCAGCCAGCATAGTCAGTTGTAAAAAGACGATGGGAGATGTAATCCAACAACTTATGCAGACATAAGTTGCCCACTACTGCTTTCATCATAGCATGTAACATGAAGGATGATGAGTAATCCTTGGGCCTTCAAAGATATAGAGTCAAACCCGAGATTCCAAGTTTTATGAACATTAGGGATAAGGGATGAGGAAGAATGCAGGTCACATCCAAAACCTAGCCTAATATAGGCAGTTTTAAGAGATTGCAAAATTCAGGTATAAAGGTCACCCACATGCATCAACATTGACAACAAAATAGATGAGGCATTTTTATTCCTGCAGATAAGGAGCAGGCACGTGAAAGGGACGTGGTGGCGCTGCTGGTTAAACCACAGAAACCTCTGTGCTGCAAGGTCGGAAGACCAGCAGTTGTAAGATCGAATCCACGCAATGAAGTGAGCTCCCGTCGCTTGTCCCAGCTCCTGCCAACCTAGCAGTTCAAAAGCATGTAAAAATGCGAGTAGATAAATAGGTACCACCACGGTGGGAAGGTAACGGTGTTCCATGTCTAGTCGCGCTGGCCACGCGACCACGGAAACTGTCTACGGACAAATGCTGGCTCTATGGCTTGGAAAAGGGGATGAGCACCGCCCCCTAGAGTCGGACACGACTGGACTAAATGTCAAGGGGAACCTTTACCTTTACATAAGGAGCAGGCAACTGTTGTCCTCCATATGTCATCAGAAAGCAACTCTCATCTGCCCCAACCAGCACTGCCAGAGCTATCATGGGAGCTGTAGTCCAAACACTTCTGGAGAGTCATGGTTGCCCTCTCTCCCACTGTAGATTCAGGAGAGAGGATTAGCAGAACAGTCTTCCGGTCAGAATTGGCTAAGAAGCTTGGCACATTCAGCACATAGATAAAGAGTACCTGGGAAGACTAGCTCATAATACTTCTCTGAACCACGAAAAGAACTGTGAAATTGTGTGAAACAGGAAACCTTTCCTCTTTATTCTTAGGAGGAAAAGTCATGCTTAAGAGATTTGACAACCATGTGTATGTGAAAACCATCTGCTTTGACTCAATTTGAATTATTTGCCTTACAAATCACAACTGATTTGCTTGGAGCCAATTTGTTGCCTGTCCAATTCAATTAGTATTCAAACATTTTAAAGTATTTATATGCACATGTATTTGTCCAAATAGCGAAAAAGCATGAAAGTGTGGAAAATAAAGGCTGTGATCTGGGATGAGGAGAGATGAAACTCAGTGCCATCAACTACAGCTCAACTACTAGTGTGCAGGCAAAGCTCCCAACAGTTTCCTTCTTTCCTTTACCCCACTGCCAGGACCAGTGCAATTTAAACAGCTTAGGTCCTACTCGTAATGCTACTAACTACCTCACTGAAATACTACACAATGGTGCATATTCACATATACAGGCACTTCAAAGTGAGATCTACATCTGCTAAAAAGCAAAGAAAAAAGAATTCTCCAGTACACATCTACTCTACCTCCTGAAAACTGAAGCGATGCAAATAGCAGTCACTCTCTACTCTCTATCAGCTTTCCCTTACAAAATGGCCAGAGAGCTCTCTCCCACAGATTTTATGATTGGAGTTTCCAGGAGAGCTTGGGCTTTTCATTGAGCCCTCAGCCATCAATATATTTCTACTATGGGATTCCTGTTTCTTCTGTTATAATATTACTTCTGTTTTCCCACTGAGTGGTTTTTTAAATCAGCTTTTTAAATCCCAAAAGACCTGATGCATTACTTGGCACTTCAAAAAGCTCAGATTCTACTTAAGTGCCACTACAGGCTTCCTATATCACTGGGCCAGGGGAAAGGAGCAACCATTTTCTACCCTGCAGCCAAGTGTGTTCTTGAGTCACCATCTACTTCAGTTCAAAGTACTGTGATCCTGAAGAAGGACCATTGATTTAAAATTTAGCAATGGGAGCAGTATGTGGAAAGTGTTCTGCCTAAACTGTCTGAGGCTAACTGTGGTCAGAGAGCACCCTGTTATCAGAGAGTGCTGCATCACTTTTGCAGCCCCATTCTCCAATTTCAAAGGTGGTGGTACATTTTCCTACCCTAGAAATTTCTACAAACTATTTCTCGAGTTTTGCTAGTACGCACACCCTCAGTGTACCAGTACCCACTAAAATTATTTCTCTTCTTTAGCATCATAACCCTTTATAAAACATGACTCAGGATTTGAAGGTAGACTTCTGTGTTACTTAGCACCATTCACCCTTTCCCTAGCTCCCTGTTGTGGGCACTTTGCACAGAAAATATGCTAATTTGGGCTCTAAACCTTCTATATTTTGAAAATAAAATCTCCCATGCTTTGGATGGCTCAAGACTTGTCCTTGTTGGCTTGGAGGGAGGGGACTACTTTGTCTTGGGAGGGACAGATACTGCTCAAGAGGTGCCCACTTCCATTTGGAATTTAGCCAGATCCAGTGCATATCCCATACTGATTTGTCCCATCAACACAGTACAATATGAATGAGATAGTAGTTCTTATTCAAGCAAATTATCAAATGACAACGAACTGTTCTTGCCCAAGGGATGCCTGACTCCATGGCAAATTTTGTCTGCCACAAATAAACAGATGCCCCTTCCATAACCTTCATCCTCCTCACCCACATTTCTCATCTTACAAGCCACAAATGCCAACTGTTCCAAGGAGCTTCTATGTCTGATACAGAGATGGCTACAACTGCGCTCTAGCGGACAACCTTTGTGTCTACGCTGCTCCTTTATTTTCACAGAAGTTGATGAAATGGACTCTCAGAATGGATTCTGAGCTAGCTATGTTATCTGGTGCCTCATTCACAGCTACCTTGGGTTCAGAATGAGTACAATCTACACAGAATAAATAATGGAGAGGAAGTTGGTATGAAGTCCAAGATATCTGCCCACAACCTACTGCCAGATCTTGGTTCATTCATGAAGAGCCCTCCATACCTTGTGAGTAGACTTGAGAGTGGATCCGCTGGAACATGGCGCATGGCTACACAAATGAATCACCGCTCTATTAAGTCGCCAAATGTAATCCTGACAGGGACGGCAAGGGCTTACGTTCTCCCTCACTGATCTCTTTCCCCTTCGTCTCCTCCCTCCCTCTTTGCTTTGATTCTTTTGACAGCCAATTTCTTGGAGAGTTACTCTAGGTTCCATTGTGCCACCTCTAATGGAATTCAAAGCTTTAATTCAGAAAGTGGCCACTCTTGACCTCCGACCCCATTGCCACCCACTCTGCCGCCCCCTTCTTTCTCTGTCGCCATGGAAATGAATACTGAGCTAAAAAAATGGGAGCAAGCAAAGTCTAAAGCTTTTCACAAAACCCCAGAGAGAAAGATGAATGAAACTCATTCATCACAAAGAGAGAGAGAGACCCAGAGAGAAATGCTGCTGGAAAAGCAAACTGTTAGAGAGGGCCAAAGAGAAAGAGGAAGAGGGAGAGGGGAGGGATTGTGAGAGAAAATATGACTTCATGCAGGAAGTTGTGTGATTTGAGAAAGAAGACTAAAGGACACAATATAGAATATAGTTACTATCGAAGACTAGACTGTGGTTCAACAGCAGCAAAAAAGAGAATGTCTTGATTTCACCAAGAAAAACATAGATTTTGGATGAGGGTCAGAAAGTAGGGGATTGTTCACATGGGTATGCCATTCTGACATAAAGTTAGTTAAGCATTTGGGAAGCTCAAATTATTTCAAGGAAGACTGGACAACATCAAGGGAAATTGAAGTCTTGTTCTGAAACACCTATCACTCACATCCACCGAGCTGTTCTGTTGTTGTTTTTCCAAAACAATAAAATGAAATGACGTATTTATAGATATTTCTTGGAGTTTAGGTGTGATGTTAACATAATAATAAAGCATGGAACATGATGGGAAAGATAAAATATAGAAGGCTCTACCAAATTAGAAAAATCTGACTCACTGACATTCATACCACACCTTCTGGATGTCATGTTGACTAAAGAGGCCCTGGACCATTGACCTCATTCACATAAAAAAGTGTTATTTACAAGCTTTAGCAATTGACTGCAATGGTTATGCTAATCAAGATCAACCAAACCAGATTGTGTATGTTCTCTGCTCCATAGGGCAAGCACCAAAAATGTCACTGTCTTGCACGAGGGAGACTGGAAATCAGGAATGGGGGGGATTAATTTTCTGCATCTAAAGCACCCAGACATTGCAATTTGACCGAAGCAGCATAAGAACACAAGAAATCTTAATTATGAATGTCAGAGCCACCACCCAATGGGATTGACTTATTCTGTGCAGACGTAGTATAAGAAAACTCTAAATAACAGTTTTCACTAAAGGTGGGCATGAATTAAAAAACTAATCACCAAATTTGTTCACAAATCGCTAATTCATCAATTCGTATTTGTATGAATCAATGCACCCAATGAATATGAATCAATGAATTTTTAGTGATTTTTGATTTGTTGATTTGTCTGATTATAAAATGCGCCCCCCCCCCCCCAAGGCACCTACAGACACCAAAATTGCAGGAAGCGTCCTCTGATTCTCTTCTACAATCTCTCCATGTTTGGTGAAGGTTGGGTTTCAGATGTCCAAGTTATGCACCCACAAAGAGGGGCCCTCCAGGAAAGTTCCCCGCAGGCACCTAGAGACACCAAAATTACAGAGAAGCTTCCCCTGACTCTCTTCTACAATCCCTCCAAGTTTGGTGAAGTTTGGGTTTCCCAAAGCCAGCTGCTAAAGAGCACTTTCCTGGAGGGAACCACTTTGTGGGTTTATAACCTGGATGTCTGAAACCCAGTCTTCACCATACTTGGAGAAATTGTAGAAGAAAGTCAGTAGAAGCTTCTCTGTGATTTTGGTGTCTGTAGGTTTCTGGGGAAAACTTTCTTGGGGGGGATTCTTGTGGGTGTAGAACTCGGACGTCCAAAACCAAACTTCACCAAACATGCAGGGCTTGTAGAACAGAGTCAGGGGAAGCTTCCCTGTGAATTTGGTGCCTGTAGGGGCTTGAGGGGGGCATTTTATAGGGTTTTAAAATCTTAAAGGAATTGATGAATTGATTTGACGATTCATCAAAAATCATAAATTTGTAATTCATCAACCTTGACACATCATGAATCAAAATGAATCACCATTTTTCTGATTCGTGCCCATCTCGTTTTCTCTACTGAGAGACCAACTGCTGCCTTCTATTCAACCATCAAAAAGGTTAAGACAATAAATGTCAAACAGCTCTTTTGACAGTTCCTTCTGGTTTTATGTAGATACAGTAGAAACTTTGCCTGGCTGTCCTACATAGACAAAAGAAACTACAGAAGAGCTATATGAAATACTTCTAGGGGCATTCAGGTATTTAATTCAAAGAATGTTTTTAAGCAAACTGACCTGATTCTAACATCTGAGGCTAAAATACAGATTAGAACACAGGAGTCCTTCAGTTTTCATACTTCCCTGCATAGTACAGTAATTCTTGACTAAAAAATGTACTCTAATGGATGCAAAAATGCAAATTTTTAGGTTCTCCACATGGGAATAGTGATGATGAAGGGAGCAGGGTAAGGATACTTCTCTTCTCATAGAGTCATAGAGTTGGAAGAGACCACTGAGGCCATCCAGTCCAACCCCCCGCCATGCGGGAACATCCATCAAAGTACTCCCAACAGATGGCCATCCAGCCTCTGCTTAAAAACCTCCAAAGAAGGAGACTCCACCACCCTTTGAGGCAGCCTATTCCACTGCCGGACAGCTCTGACGTCAGGAAGTACTTCCTAATGTTCAGATGGAATCTCTTTTCCTGTAGTTTGAAACCATTGCTCCGTGTTCTAGTCTCTGGAGCCCTGGAAAACAAACCTGTCCCCTCTCTTCAACATGACATCCTTTCAAATATTTAAACATGGCTATCATGTCCCCTCTCAACCTTCTTTTTGTAAGGCTAAACATTCCCAACTCCCTAAGCCGCTCCTCGTAGGACATTGCTTCCAGACCTTTAACCATTTTAGTCGCCCTCCTCTGGACACATTCCAGGTTGTCAACATCCTTTTTGAATTGAGGTGCCCAGAACTGGACACAATACTCCAGGTGAGGTCTGACCAAAGCAGAATAGAGTGGTACTATCACTTTCCTTGATCTAGACACTATACTCCTATTGATGCAACCAAGAATCGCATTGGCTTTCTTGGCAGCCGCATCACACTGCTGACTCACGTTCAGCTTGTGGTCTACCAAGACTCCTAGATCCTCGTATGTTTACAGTTGATTACTGAACGTCTGAACAGCATTTCTCTCCCTCATGTTCCATTTCAGCTTTATACTGACTGGATAGCTCAGTGGTTTAGGTATCTGGCTGCAGAGTCAGAGGCTGAGAGTTCAATTCTCCACTGTGCCTCCTGTGAGTACAGTGAACCTGTGTGGCCTTGGGCAAGCTGCACAGTCCGAGGGCACCGACAGAAAAAGGGAATGGTCAACCACTTCTGTGTATTCTCTACCTGGAGATACCTGAAAAAAGGGTAATCATAAGTCAGAATTGACTTGACGGCACATGATTATAATACTGCAAAAACAACAACAACAACAATGAGTGTTGCAGACAGCAACTTAAATCAGGAAAAAGAAACTCAAAGAAAAAGGCAGAGGAAACAAAATTTCCATTAATAAATAGATATCCCAGATTAATTTAAATTTGATAATTTAGTAAACAAAAATTAAATACAAGACAGTTCCCCATCAACACTGTTGGATTTTTCTCATGGATCTTCCTGTTTGTTTCCAGTCTTGGATTAAGGCACTACTCTTGATAGATAAAGCCCTAAATCAGGGACATAAAACCTCTGGTCTGTCTGTCAAATTTTCCCTACTGGGCTGGCCCATCTGGCTTTAAGGTAGTGACCTATGACATCTTAAACCCCTGCCCCCACAGAAAAATATGGGGTAGAAAAACAACTGAGGCAACCAGGGAAACTTTGTTCAAAGTCCACACAAGTTTTTCTTTATATCTTTTCTTTAGCACTTCCTTATTAGCCAGATAATTGGATTGTGCTGGATTTAAGAGGCAGCTTTTTTCTGTGCTAGATACACTAACTTAAGCAGCTTTTAGATAGAATGCAGTGAATGGACACTGGATTAGTGCTGCCTGTCATCATCATGTGATTTTTTAAAATAAAAATAAAAATAAAAATCCATGAAAGTTTATCTTATATAAACTGACAAATTGGGAACAATGAATTAGAATCACTTAATGCTGCAGTCTTTAGGTTGAATGGATGATTCACTTAGTGGTTAGATCAGGAATATATGACATGAATAAATATGTGCCACCCTATGCATTTTTTAATCAACACAAGAATTCACAGAGAGAACAATGTCTACCACATTCTGGGAAAATTAAATGAAAGCCATAAGGATCAGGCACCAAAATCAGACTTCCTGCAAAAAAAGAGTTGTTTTTGGATTACAACTCCCATTAGGCTCCACCACAAATGTTCACTGTTTACTCATCATGACCATAGTTCAAAGCATCAGAAGAGGACTGAGGTAGCAAAGGGTGTCTCAGGATTATGTTCATATATTCATTCCTGTATACATGCATTCAACTTCATGGAGGGAAAACTTGTTCAGGATCGCACACATCTCAGTGGCCAAAATCCTGCTTGGAAAAAACTCACACGTAAGGGTAATCACACAATGGTTTTTTCCTTGTTGCTTGCTGTCTGTTGGGTAACTACTGCCTCTCTGATCCGAGGAAGATGAGGATCGTGATGGCTGGCCAATAGCACAGGTAGGCTTACCTGCATGATTGCCTACATATACAATACAGAACCAATGGGATCATGGCCACCTGAAGACATACATGTGCCCACATGAAGACGGTGGAGAGGATATGGTGGGTGATTGTGATCAATACTGATGCATCATCGTCATCACACACACCCAGCAGCAATTACAGGATCCTACACAAAGAGAATGGTAAGCCACTCCTAAGTACTCTGTACTAGAAAACCTTGGAAAGGGTCACCATAACTCAGAGTCAACTTGACAACATGTAATTATTGTTTTTTTAAGCAAAGGAAAAACAAAGTAGGTCCGTGTTCCATAGAACTTTTGATCTAAATTTTGACAGGAAAATGCATGTCAAAGAGAAGGGAGGGACAAAAGCAATACCACAAGAGTGAACGGGAGCACAGTAAGCTTTTTTATATCAGGTCAAAACAGTTACAAAGCTAGGTCAGTAATGTGTAATATAACAAGCTGCAGCTTTCCAGAATCTCAGGCTTTCACATCAACGGATACCTAGGCTTTTAAGTGAAGAAGTCAAGAATTAAACCTGAAATCTTTTGTTTGGCAAAGCCCATGCGCTGCCATTGTGTATCCCAGACTCAGAGGGCCACTAGGGAGAACAAGGACCGGACGCGACGATCATCTCCCACATTGTGCCTTTACTTTTACAGCTGTGTAAAATGTGCAAAGGGTACCGAAGCATGCTTTTATCTCATTACTAATTCATGTGGACTTAATGCAGAAGGTAGAAATTAGAGCATAGGTCTCACAATTTGGTTTGGAGGCCGGTTTGAGGCTTTGGAAGCCAGAGTAACATGTGTCCTGCATAATTTGTTTTGTGCCCCAGATCCAAAATTGGTTTGTAAATTGAGATCACCAGCCTCCCATGGACATGTGCTGGAAAACCAAAATGGCCGTGACTCCCACCCAACCGCCCCATTGGTGTACGTGAAGCTAGACTCTCAAAAGAGGAGTAAACCTGTCAGATTCCAGACAGCTCATTTCCAGGGTTTGCGTATTATGTACCTTTACAGTTTTCTACACACATCCCCCAGCAGCTAAACTAGTCTGCCAAAGCAATTTCAGTTACATCCATTTGATATTGTGCTGTTTATCTTGTTGTTAGCCGCCCAGAGTGGCCTGGTTGCCAGATGGTGCGGGGTATAAATCCAATAAATGAATAAATAAATAAATAAATCCAATTCGATTTATGCTCTGGATCTGCGTGGCTTGCTTCTAATTGAACCTTGCTCCTCCATTTCATTTTGCACGCACATAAATTGGGCAAGTGCAGTTAGTACTGGGGCTTCAATGCATCACTCACAATGCAATGACTATAAATACGTAACTATTTTTCCCACACTGATCTGAAATGGTGCAATAGTTTTGGAGACATGAAACACAATATAAACCACCCACATAGGCTCTCAGTGTTTCATTAACCTCACATACTACAATCCATGTCATTCATCACCTAGTGTTCCCATAACAATCTCTATGAAATCAAACAGGAAAGAGGAGAAGCCCTCGATAAATCTATGTTGTTATATTAAACGCTGTCAAGTCAGAACTGATTTCCAGCAACCCTAATCGGGCCTTCAAGGTAAACGAGACATTTAAGGAGTGGTTTTACCAGCGACACCACTACCACCCTGCCATGGTCAAGCAGGGATTCAAACCCAGATCTCTAGAGTCCTAGTCTGTCATTCTATCCATTAACTAGTTATCTATAAATATATAATCTTGGCATTTTGGATGTTAGCCACAGTCCACGTGGATCTATAAACTATAATGTTGGAGGAAACCCCCTGCAACATGGATATAAAAAGGGTTGGCTTATAACTAGCCTTTCCCATCTTTCCTGAAATGTAATGTATCTTAAAAAGCAACATTTACTGTAAGCCACTTTGGGCACAGTTTGTTGTGGAAAAGTGGAATACAGAGTAATCCAACTAACTATAATGTATAGCATAGTGAGGAAAGAATGGGAATGATCTGTTCATAGAACTTAACGTGCATGTACATCAGACATTGAAGACGGTGTCGTAAGGGAACAAGGTACTTCTCAGAGGTAGAAGCCTGGCCACTAGACAGTCAGGAAAGAAATTGAAATAAATAAATAAACAAAATAAATAAACTTGATTCAGTTTTAATATCATTTGGGCATCTGGCTCCTTTGAACAATTCTATAGGGGATAATTGTATTAAAAGTTTTATAAGGACCATGATAAAGGAACAATATTTTGGAGAAATTTGCTCTTCTGATACTCATGAGACTTAGTCAAAGCAGAAATTTCTAGCACCTCTAAAATGTGTTTCTTTCCCAATGTGGTCCTTTGAAATTTAAATTATTTTCATAGCTGTCTTGTTTTTGGAAAACTTATATTAATAATTTCTATTTCGTTCATTCTGATTTTTTTGGTTTTCAAGTAGAACAACATTTGATGATGACACTTCCCCTCCCAAGAGTGCAGCATAATAATTTTGAATAAAACAAATGTAAAAGAGAAATGTGAATAAAATACAGTTTTGATTGGGAAACAGTTAATTCTGAATAATTTTATTTCATATTTATTTCATCTGATTTGAATATGATTGAGGTAGCTCCATGTTAATTTTTTCTCCTTTGGATTAAATGAATGCTAATGTTACTCGCATTGCAACAAGCCCCATGACACAGTGGTTACACTGCAATACTGCAGTCAAGTCTCTGCTCACAACCTGAGTTTGATCCCAATGGATCCACGTAGCTGGCTCAAGGTTGACTCAGGCTTCCATACTTCCAGGGTCAAGAAAATGAGTGCCCAGTTCATTGGGGGGGGGGCAAAGTGTTCTTTGCATAATTACATTGTAAACCGCCCAGAGAGTACTTTAGCGCTATAGGGCAGTAGTCTAGACAACAACTTCACAACTACATTTGGATATTTTAAAGTACTAATACTAGGTTCAAGGAAGCATTTTCATGGCATTTAACCCTTTCCTTCCCAGAAATGATCTCAGTGGAATTTTCTTTTAGCCTTTTTCTTCGGGGGGAGGATAACAGGGGCAATTTTTTTCCCCTAAAGCTACTGTCTATAATCTTTACAGAGCACTTTTCCAATTGTACTTTTGCTTTTAATGCAACCTCTATGAGCTACAGTTTAAAAGAACTTTTCATTTTTAGGGCAACGCCTTTGCATTTCATAAGCTCAAAGTTCTGAATATTTATACTAACTGAGGGGTAGCTGGAGAGGGATAGAATTAACCCTTCCATCCTTGTGTCCTTTAGTCCTGGATCAAAAACCCTATTACCTCCTCAATTATAGATTTTTCTTTTTCATTAGAAGTAGTTGGTATCAGCAATATCTAATTAGAGCCTTCTTTATAACTTCAGAGTCAAGTATGGTAGGATCAATGACTTTCATTACGTATTTCATCAACAAAAGTCAGGAAGGAAAACCAAACTTCAGAAACTTACTATGGGAGTTTTCAAAGAGTATCTTAATTTAGTCAGGATGGAAGCTTTGCACCTACCTCCTAAGAAGGTGAAAAAGTATTAAAAACAAACACCTAGTAGAAATAACTATCAGAATTTATGCAGGCGGGGGGGAAAGTCCCCCATATATAAAGAAGAAATTGGATATTCCGTCGAAGTGATGCTAATGGAAAGAAGCAACTTTGGCAGGCCAGATGTAAATTGGAGGTTTAAGAGGGGCCTAGGAGCAAATTTGAAGAACGAAGAAGCAAATGCAGACCGACAAGCCATAAGGATTTCTTTAAGTACATCAGATCCAGATCCCTTGTGGGAGAATTGGTGAGCCTACCAGAAGAGCAGGCTATGGAGGGGGCAATCAGAAAGGATAAAGAGATTGTTCAGAATCTAAATAATTTTTTTTTTTGCTACAGCTTTTTCTGTATGGCTGAAAGAATAAATGTGCAACCTTCAGGGCTATACGGGAATGAAAGGGCAGGAAGAGGAGGTAGTATGCAGATGAAATCTGATAGAATTTGACTAATGATTTAATACATTTTATATTGGTTTTATTTAGCTATTTTTCCAACTAACACTGGGCAAATTTCAAGTGATGGTTTCCAATATATAAATCCACCAAAGGCAAATTATCACGAGAGAGGAAGGATAGATCAAATGGTCTGTTTCTCCATTTCCAATCTTTTCACATTGGTTTACATCTCTTTAGAAACATTAATTTAAAATATCTGTAGCAGTTTTGTGAGCATTTCTCTCAACATATACTTCATGAAATTTTATAAGAATGCTTTTGCTGAACCTGCCTGACATGCATTTTTTATTACCTCCTTTCTCTGATATAGTTATTATTTTTGTTGTTGTTCAGAAATCTGAAGAAGTGCCACCAATACTATAGGCTAACTGTTCCTGGTCCAATGTTGAGTTTGAAAGTGTGCATTTTGTGAAGTGCTTGTCAAAACAGACAAGCAAATAACTGGCAGTAGAACAGGAAAGGGCACCAGAGAACATGGTAGAAGAGAGGTTCTGTGCGTTTCCAGATCAGCTACAGGCAATTCAAGGAAGCCCCGCTCCTTGTTGGGTTGGTTCATGTGTCCCTACAAAACACTACTGTTTGCTCAAGCATTTGTGGACTTTAAAATGCTGATTTTGTGGGGTCAGGGGAAATGAATGAGTGGGTGTGCATGCTCCAATCAGCTGCTGTAGCGAAACAAAAACAAAAACACCAGAGCAGAAGAAGACTGACTGCTGATGGTACAATAAAAGGCAAAACCACCATTTACTGAACTCTATCAGGGAGGGTTCAGACTGACTTCACTGGGTTCTATATATTCCTGCCCGATGGACTGAGCAGCTATTTTGCATTCAGTCAAGGCAAAAGGAATGTGTGACAGACTTGCTCATCAGACTGGCCATATCCTGGAATTTTCTTCTGTTTTCATTTTAGGTTAACCAGCTGTCCTGAGTCTTCATTACACTTAGGACTGAGTACGTGTGAATGTTGAATGGATGGTTGACTCTTGTTCAGGCTTTGATTGGATAGGTCACGAACTGTCCTATTCTCCGGGGGAAGGAAGGAAGGTAGAAGAAAAGAAGAAAAGATGTGAGGGAGGGTGATGCTAGCAATGTTGCCTATACACAGTGAAGATCCACCATATTCCCAAAGTTGACAACATCACATAGCACTCTCATCCCAGGTCATAGCCCTTTGTCTACCCAATCTGGAAACATACAAACACATACATGAACCGGAGAACAAAACAGTTCAGGACACCTCCAAAACAGCTCTGTATGGCTCACTACTTATTTGTACAACAAACAGTTGGAGGCAGATCAAATCAGAGAATAGTTGCATACCCTCAAAATGAAACAAACTTTCTCGCATCACTAGTAAGGACACACCTCTATAATTTGGGGACTATTTTTGCATTCATCAATTCTATTTTGTTTTCAAGACTTCCTGTTAAAGTGTAAGTTTGTTAGATTTACATCTTTTAAAATTTATCATGTAGTACTTAGAAAATTGTATATGCTCTATAAACAATTCATAACAACAACCAGTGAAATGATTTATTCATCATACAACTGGCTAATATGAGGAGAGAAATCATTATCAGATCACTATCAGTGATCACAATAAATTCATCTGGCTAGAGGTTGCAGTAATTACCATGTTGCTGAACAGTCAATCAAAATATGTCTTGAACATGTCACAACCATGACCTAAATTGACTGTCCCCAACTGTTCATAGAATTGTTTGTTTTTAAAAATATGAAATTATTAAGAGCAAAACCATGATCCTGAGCAAAAACTAAACAAGAAAAAAGTGTACCTTCAACCTATGGTACCCCCTCCCCAGTAGCCTCTAAGCAACAGAATAATAACACAGATGAGATAGAAAAAGCATTTCCCTAGCCATATGTCTGGACAGAGGAGAGAAAACTGAGCACAGGCATGATTGAAACAGCAGCAACATGCCAGTAATAGCTTCCAGAGTTGAGAGTAAGCAAAAACAGCTAAGTCCTTATGGTAACAAACTCCCAGTCCCTCTCACCTCACCATTTGTACCATTTAAAGTCAACAATATTTTCCTTGAAATTAATAAATATTATAAAATAACACCTGTATTATTCATTCTGTAAACAACCACGCCACAGTTATTTTCTGCTTCCTTGAGCAGAAGCAGCAACCCTGAGTTATGGGAATTGTCTAGCTGGTAGAAGCATCATGGGACCTTTATCACTCTTGAAAGCTGGTGGTGTTTTGGGCAAATGCCAGCCTCAGTCCTCTTCAGATTAGCAATCTCAATGATCAGAGTGCCCAGGCAATCCCAGAAAAGATGGATTCTATGGCATACATATAGCAAGGAAAGCATCTACATTTGCATGATAGGAACAATACTAGCTCAGTGGCAGTAAGGTTGGGAAAGTTAAACATCCAGTTTAACTAACTAGCAGTGAACGCAATATTTCTCCTCTTAGCAACTACTTACCAACAAGGAAACCTTTAGTTTGTAAGACCTGAGTCAGCCTCTTAATGATTAGACCGTTTGGAGGCCATTCATTTCATAGAGTAGCTATAAGTCACATAACAACCAGAACAATTCACTATTAGTTAAGCACATTGATCCTTACCAATTCTGTTTCTTATCTCTGAGTGGTACAGCACATGAATTGCTTGGTGCCATGTTAAATCCCCTTTATAACCAGTTAAAAGGAGGCGGGAAAGGTCTTTCTCTGCTTTGGACTATGTAGAACCAAACAGAGAGAGTACACAACAGTCAACTAGATGAAGAAATAGTCCAAACTCATATCAGGCAGTATCCTGGGTTCTGTATTTTATTTTGTACATTTCATTCTGTTTTTGCTAGTTACCAGTACAGCTACTCTAGCATGTTGTTTGGTATGCTGTTGGATGAAAAGAGCAGATTTGCACCCACTCAGCTGCCAACTAAAGGCAAACTTTTGCAATCCAGCTTTCAAGAGGTATCAGTGGGTGCTGAAAGCTGGATTGCAAAAGTTTGGATTGTCTGACAATTCTTTCCCTTTTGATTCTACACTTTTCTGAATTTTGTGATCCAGCTTTCAACAAGAGAGGCATACCCCAAACTTTTCTGATAAAAACACACATATAATGTATTTACTTTAAATTTCAATTATGTTCCATATGAGGTTTCCAACAGCTTTGAGTGTGGATAGCTATGTTAGTCTACTGCACCAAAAACAACAGTCTTGTGGCACCTTAAAGCCTATGAAGCTTGATGTGGGAGAACCTTGTGTGAACTTTTGCCCACTGATTCCATGTGAAGACATCAGCTGTAGTCCAAGAAGGCTTATATCTAATAAAACTTTCTACCCTTTGAGGTGTCCTCTGAGTTTTAAGAAAGCAATGATTGATCATCAATGAAATTATTGATGTTCTGTTTTTATAAAAACAAAACTTTAGTGGGTGTTGGAAATGGGGTAGTAAGTGATTTAACAACAAAATATGTATGTTAAGAACAACTCATATGTGTTGTAATCTGAAGACATCCAACACACATAAAATCGCAAGGCAAGACAAAAGCAAGTAAACAAATTTTAAAATATGGCCCAGGCATTAATTTGGATTGTCCTTTCTGCTATGTATGGTAGACAGTGTATCCCCCTAATTTAATTGTAACGATAAGACATGTTCCTGATGAAAATAAGCACTTTTAAGGTCCATCTGTTTCAGCAGGAAAATAACATGTGCATCAATCACCACCAACTAAATGAACAGAGCTTACGACATCTTCCAACATTGCTTTTGGCAGCATACAAATCACAAAAGCATGGCTCCGCCCTGTGTCAGGCAGTAGACACCAAAGTTCACATGGATCTGTTCCTTGATGGTGCTGGAGCAACAGGAAACGGAGATTTTCCTTTAAAGGAAGGAAATTAATCACAAAGCAACAAATTAGATTTAGATTAACTTTCCAAATTTCAAGTATTTCCTGTTCCTGCTAGCCTTCAGTTACGTTCGATTTCAACTTTCATCATCCCCAGCCAATATGGAGGGTATCAGGTAGAGGAAGGCTATGCATAGAATATCCAAATGAAGGCTTCTGAAGAATTCTGAGTAAATAATACTTCCCTATCTCTTTTCTTCAGCTTTTCATGTAGACATACTTGCACAGACACACACATTCA
This sequence comes from Intellagama lesueurii, assembly GCA_037013535.1. Lineage (NCBI taxonomy): Eukaryota > Metazoa > Chordata > Lepidosauria > Squamata > Agamidae > Intellagama > Intellagama lesueurii. Next base: position 21,850,846 of record JBAJHW010000005.1, read on the forward strand.
CAAGTGCAGGTTCACACACCATGTCTAGAAGGCTGCTTCCATAGATGGACACATACATCTGCTAGAAAATTTAAAAAAAAAAACCCCAAACCTGTAAATGATTCCTTTACTAAACCACTGAAATTCCACAAACTGGCATTGGCTTTCAAAGCCTGCAAGACTTTGTCAGAAAGCTGGGCATTACAGAGGTTTTATTGTTTTAGTAAATTTGAATGTGAGATTTTAGTACTCTAATAAACATATTGCTCACCCTTATTTTCAGATTGTATGCAAGAACCATATGGCTTTTTAATTCTTAATGGGCATGTGTACATAGATGCTGAATGCTGCCGAAGACTGTATGGATAATTTCTGTATGTGTGTGTGTGTGTGTGTACATTTAACGCCTACGGACTATTTGGTTCAGCCCAGTTAGTGGGGAAATCTTAGGAAAGGGCTGTGATCCAAGGTTTCAGCTGAGAAACAGTGGGATTACTGTTCCCCTAGAGGATGAGAGATCCCTTGCCACCTTAGTTTAGGGCTTTAAATAGAGCTGTTTCTTTATGTTGTGGATATCCTACTTTGGTCAATAAATATATCTGGGATTTTGTTCTTATTTGGCTTCAGAGAGCCATTGGTGTACTTCCTTGTTTCTTCAAGCAGCTCTGCCCTAATGCCAGTGAGAAGTTCTTGGGGTGTACAAATTGTTGCATCCAGTTTGGGGCTGTGTTTATATCACTGTTTTGGTTGTTTATTATGTGTGTGTGTGTGTGTAACTCTTTCATAAAGGTTGTGTATGCAACACTCATGTACATACACCCAGAGCCGCATGTAACCATAAGGTGTTACTTTTCATTTAAGTATTTTTTTTAAAAAAAAAATACAAATTTACTTTAGCTGAAAGGACAAAAAAAGGGGTGTGTGTGGAATTCTGATACAGATGAAGGGCAGTGTGATGAAGAAAACCCATGAACATTAGTAAGTGGGCATTGTTTGGTCTGAGGAAGAAATTGCAGCAGGCTTTCATTGATCGATTGATTGATTTCACCCTGCCTTAATCCCCACTTCAGTTTCACCAGCAGTCAGGCCAGCTATTAATGGAAGCATGAGAGGCTCTCAATCACACAAAGCAGAAACATTATTGTGGCCTCAGGGAGCACAGCAATCCAAACAAACAACTCAGTTAGGTGACCTAGGCAACTTGGAGACGACTGCCTCATCTCAGAGGCCTTCCTTCTGTAAGGGCAGACTCATAGGACTAGGGCAGGTGAATCCACTTGGCTTGCTCTCTCTCTTGCTCTCTCTTTCTCTCTCTCTCCCAACAACCAAAAAGCCTTATGGCTCCAGCATCTATACAAGACTCAAGAATATGAATGAAAACACTAGGGTTAGTGAATATGGTAGGTGACTGAGCGGAATTCCATGCCCGGTGATAAATCTTCCCAGTGTTCACTGATAAGGTTATGGTTCTTCAACACAGCTTTGGACAAGGCGCTGTAGCATAAAAGAAAGGGAGGGATATCGCCATAAATTGTGAGGTTCTTAAAAAAAGAAAGAAAGAAAACAGCTGAGATTTATAGGAGCAGTTTGAACTCAGAAGAATAAAGATAGAGATAGCAAAACTGTTGGCCATTGATAATTCCCTGCAGATTGTAACTTGGTTTGTTTGTTTCTTAATAAGAAATAATCAAAATAAAGAGACTGAGAAATCAGTGACAGGAATATTCTGTTGTAACAGATGATAGGTCTCACCTGAGCTTAACAGAAAAGCCAAGTATTCTTGGAATAAGTTTGGAAATGCTATGATACACTTTCTGACAAATTCTCTGTTCATAGTAGACATACTATTGATCCTCCCCCATCTCTGGGATAATAATCTCCCTGACACACACTGTGCACTTACAATCTGCATGTCACTGAGCCATGATAGTACAGATATAATTCCAACTAGGTCTGACCAACTGGATCAATGAAATTCACAGAACTGTTGACCCACTACTCAGCAGTTGATGCTACTCTAACTGGAGCAAACAATTGGATTTGGGTCATAAAAGTATACTTGGCATCAGAATCAGATGCTGGAAACAGCCATGACCGGAAGAGGAAAATCCTCAACTAACACAAGCATATGAGTGTCACACAAGGAATTTCTCTGATCTCTGAGATTATGCAAATTAGCTTGCTTTGTTTTCTACTTGGTCTTCAGGACTTAAGCACAGAGGTCTCTTGAAGTCTGATTTCACAAAGATGGAAAGGCTCCTTCAGTCACCACTCTGAACCATCAATGTGTTTTCAGCTGTAATTATGTGTTATCTCTAACATCTATTTCTGGCCTAAAGTAACTATTGGATAGATGCAATGTGTGCATTTCTCTAATTTTTATGGGTGTCAGTCTGGCATTGTTAAGTTTACAAACATTTGCATCAAATCTCAGGCTCGATGAGGCTTTCTGGTTACCATATCTACAAAATGGCCTAAGACATTTTGCTTCCAGGACAAAATCCCAGATGGTGACCATTTTCACAGCTCATACAGAAGCTGACCAGACCGGCAAGTATTATCATACTTCGACACTGGCAACTGGATATGGTCCTCCATCAAATCTAAGAGCAGCAGGCCAATATAGGACGCCCAGGATTGGAAGGGGGCTCAGGAGGAACTTCTGGAAATCTGCCACTACTGTATTCCAGCATCAGCTACTTGAGGCAGTTGCTTCACTCTTATCAATATGCACTATTCTTGGGAACACGTTCAGAATACATTGTGCATAATTCAGTTCTAACACTAACGCTAACACTTGCCAACTGCCAACCCTCCCCTTTTCCAAGCAAATCTACTCTTACAAAGATGGGAAATATGTTTAACAACACACTTTGCTGCCAAACAGAACATGGGTTATGTAAAGGTAAAAGGTAAAGGTTCCCCTTGACAATTTGTCCAGTCGTGTCCGACTCTAGGCGGCGGTGCTCATCTCTGTTTCCAATCCATAGAGCTAGCGTTTGTCCGCAGACAATCCTCCGTGGTCACGTGGCCAGCGTGACTAGACACGGAACGCCGTTTACCTTCCCACCGAGGTGGTACCTATTTATCTACTCGCATTTTTGCATTTTGCATGCTTTCGAACCGCTAGGTTGGCGGGAGCTGGGACAAGCAACGGGGGCTCACTCCGTCGTGTGGATTCGATCTTACGAATGCAGGTCTTCTGACCTTGCAGCACAGGGTTATGTACCTCCCTTGAATTGCACAGGTCTGAGCAGCACCATTTTGATAAGCATGAATAAATAAATATTTAATAAATACCGTGATCCTGGCCACCTAGAACCCCATAAGTTGAACACTGAAGGTGTCAAAGTGGTCTACTTGTCCTCATACACAACATCTCTAATTCAGCCTCTGGATCAAGGGGGCATAAGGACCTTTAAGGCTCAATACACAGAAGTGTTCTGTATGTATGTGTGTGTTAATCAATTGTTTATGCTCTATAGTTATGTTTTGGTGAGCACAAGAGTTATACACAGATTTTACACAGATACACAGAGTTATACACAGAACTAAACAGGAGTCTCACGCCCCCTATCCCAGTGTTGTAGGGAGAAGAGTAGTTTCTAATGCTTCCCAAAGGGATTCATGAAATTATGCTCAGCTATATCCCCGCCTCTCCTGTTGTGGGCCAGCTGCCTCTCCACTTCACAGTCATGAAGAGAAACTGGCATGTATGGGAATCAGGGTTGCTAACTCTCTCATTAGGAAGTTTATCTACATTCACAGAAAGGCTGAGCTTGTCCCTAAGAATTCTCTGCTGGTCAAACAGAAGGAGGTGCAGTTCCAAAATTGCAAGTTGAGCTTAAGAAGATATACAACATAAAGCCATTATTAAGACATAAAATCCTTAATTTTGTTTTTTGTTTTTGCAGCACCATAACTGCTTTTGTTGGCAACTGATCACCAGGAAGTATTAATTCATTCATTCATTCAACTTTTATACCACCCATCTGGCTACCAAGGGTTCAATTTGCAGGTTGATTTTGCAGCTTTGAAGGCATCGTTCTCTGCTCGGAAAATGTTTCTTCAGCTTTCAGCTGGGAACCTGACACCATGTACAGTTTGGCCGCCAGACAGCTGGGGAAAAATGTCAAGTTAATTATGTGTAGAGCTGGCAGGGGGTTCAATGAACATTACTAGTATATCCTTTGAAGGAAAGAGCTACAATTTGTACGTAGATGGGTCTGCATTTTACAACTTACAGGAGACCATATGTATTTTGTACATAGGAATTGCCTTCTCAGGGAAGAGGCATAAGAAATGGCCCTAAAATATATTTCTGCCCTCCACACTGACAGCTGTCTTCTGAACACTTCATAAGGTTACAATAAGGGTTTATTGTTATTATTATTATTATTCAAAGTATGGCTCTCTGTCAGAATCAGGGTTACCAGATCAGCAATTTCCACCTCCTGACATTTCTGAGCAAAAACCAGATAACAGGCCCTTATGAAGTCACAGAGGCTGGGCACCTGAGTAACCATAGCAACAACAAAAGGGGAAAAAAGATCATGTGCATAAGAAAATAAGACAGACAAAGTGAACTTCCTGCATTGCCTCCTAAACAAATATTACACGTGTTATATAATCATTGTGTGTCGTTAAGTCAATTCTGACTTATGGCGACCCTTTTCAGGGCTTTCCAGGTAGAGAATATTCAGAAGTAGTTAACTATTCCCTTCTTCTGAGGGTGCCCTGGGACTGTGCAGCTTTCCCATGACTACACATGACAGCTTTTCTCTCAGGAGGAACAGGGGAATTGAACTCCCAACCAGATAGCTAAACCACTGAACTATCCAGTCAGCTGGCATATGTTAGGTAAAGGTAAAGGTTCCCCTTGACATTTAGTCCAGTCGTGTCCGACTCTAGGGCATGGTGCTCATCCCCGTTTCCAAGCCATAGAGCCAGCGTTTGTCCGAAGAGTTTCCGTGGTCGCGTGGCCAGCGCGACTAGACACGGAATGCCGTTACCTTCCCACCGTGGTGGTACCTATTTATCTACTCGCATTTTTACATGCTTTCGAACTGCTAGGTTGGCAGGAGCTGGGACAAGCGACAGGAGCTCACTCCGTTGCGTGGATTCGATCTTACGGCTGCTGGTCTTCTGACCTTGCAGCACAGAAGCTTCAGCGGTTTAACAGACATATAAAAACCTTTTTACTAAGCCAGTGAGCCCTAGTGCCAGCTGAGTGTGACAAGGAGATGGGCACCCAGGCATTAATCAAAGTTTCTCTTCTCCCAGCACCGCTCATTCAGAGATGTTCCCCCAGTCTGGTTTGCACCTTAAGATCCAATAACTAGACTCATGACAGCCCTTCAGGTATATTACACTAAAATTATATCCCTGAGCTCTCATAGGCAGTGAGTCACTGGAGCAATATTTCTAGCTTAAGTCATGCTGTAGCATGACTACAAATTCATGTAGGGCAGATGAAACAAATATGTACTTCAGCTTCACTTTACACTGGTACCTTGAGGCTCTGCACCCATCCATACAGCTAGCGCTACAATAGCAAAGTGGACAGAGTTTATGTGGCAGGTGTAATGCTTTGGTTTTACACAAATACATGCTTGTAAAAAGATATACTTGTTTTGCATCTGTCCACATGCGTTCTGATTTATTGTGATTTATTCTGATTTATCATCCCAGCCACACTGGGATGCTGGGAAAGGAAGATGGAATGCAGGCTCACCTTTATTGGACTTGTCTTTATTTCTTATGCACCATCTAGACGCATGCAACTTAACTGGGTGAAATCCAGTAGTCAGTTGTAGGCCCATGGAATCAATGGGATTTATGAAGGAGTTGATTCACTAAATCCCCACTGATTCAATGGGGCTTCTCCACTGCAACTTCCTAATGGATTTCAACCATAGCAATCTTAAAAGGTTTTTTGAGGCATGTGAAATATTTAAGAAATGGTTTTACCATAGCCACGTCCCAGTGAATGTCCATGGTCAAGCAGAGATTTAATCCCACTTTGCTAAATCCTGGTCTATCACTCTATCCATGATACACACTGACTCTCTTTAGTCAGTTTTAGCCATGTTAATAAATCACAAATGCCTTTTTTTTGAGAGGTAATATAAATCACTCATAACACCCTTCTTTTACCCCTTCCATATTCTTTGCAAAGATACCCTATCCTGTCATAAAATATACAGTTTCAAACAAGTCCATGTACCAGCTTCAGATGAAACCCAAATAACTAACCAAACTGAGCTGATCCACACCACTTTATAGATCATGATTGAAAGAAGAATGGCCAGGTGTAATTTGGGGGGCAAAGTGAAGCAATTTACAGATCAGTTCAGATCTCAGGTACAAATTAATTTGGTTGGGGCGTAAGTTATTCCAAACTGAATCTGGATCCATTCCAAAACCCCAATCTGGTTTCTAAACCTAACTGGGGGACCTGTGCACAGCCCTAGTTTTCAAAAGAGGCAACATGGCACAGAACATCTACCAAATAAAAGAAAAACAATGAAGAAACAATTATATGCATGTATTTATTCTTTTCGTAAAAGTAGTATTTGTATATTTATATTTTAATTGCAGTAAGCAGGAAAAGCAGTTGCAAATTTTTAGCATCATAAGATAGGGTCAAATCTGCCTATTAACAGCAATGATATGACCCAAATATATAGTTCCAAAAGAATTCCCTCTGTTTGGCCTTGCAAAGAATAACCAAAGCTGTTACAGCAGACACTGTGGTCATTGCTCCAATTATATCAGCCTCCAGCACAATTATAAAATGTCAACTATGCATCTTATGTGTGGCCACATGACATGATACAAAAGGCCAGATTTGAATCCTCCATGCAACAGCCTAAATGATTGTGCTAAATATAGTAGTAATAATTCTTCATCATCGAGGAGGGGGCTTAATTCCATATCCGGACAAGTGAGGGGAAATAGAGCAAGGGAAATCTCAATTCAGAGGTACAGTTTAGGGATTCTGGAGGATGAACAGTACTTTGGTTTGCCTTTAAGTGCCCTTGTCTGAGTTTTATTTCCTGAGCTAATGTGCATCAGTGTGCACATAAAGGAGAGACTTGTGTTCATAAACTCAGTTGACCGCAAACCAGAAGAACGGTGGATTGAAACTAGGAAAAGTATCAGGGAAGAATGCAAGAAAGACTATGATCTACAACAAAGCTTGACTGTGGGGCAAAATTTCAACCACAACATGTAAGTCTGGGTGATAAAAACAAGACAGGCTGGTGCTACAGCCAGAGAGTGGCAAGTGATGGTCAGAAAGGTAAACGACCATGAGACTTGGTTTGAAAACGATATAGTTTCTGTGAGCCAGGAAGAAATATCAAAGGCAATTGCAGATCTGGGTCAGGCACAAACAAGGCATGGCACTCCCATGAGAAATTATGCGTATGTGCATGTGGGTTACAGTGACCTGGTTTCACACTTGATCGCGCATATTGATTGCTCCACGGTTGCATTTTTTGAAAGATACAAGTGAGATGTAAAAATAATCGCCGTCATGGAATTTGGAGCCAAACTGCATTTTCTCATAATACTTTTTTTTCCCTGAGAAATCTTCAGATATTTTTCTCTTTGTCTTGCTTCCTGCCCTAGAAAAAGAAGACCTCTTTGACAAATGTCTAGGAAGGACAGAATATGGAAGTTAGTTAAAGTCTCATCTGCACCTTCGGAATGTGAGAATGGCCGATCTGATCAGTTTTACAAAAATTATAAGTAGATGAATTTCCAAAACACTGAATTCCTTAAGCACTCCTTTTTGTTGGAAAAGTTCTGGAAAACATTTGCTATGTTTGAAAACTGCATTGTGGGGGAAATTACACAACTTTCCTGTGGTGAAAGTGGAATGTAAGAGAATCTGAGAAAGTACATGTTCTCCATCTCATATACTAGTTACATAATGCCCAACACAGACAACTGTTAAGAGCATTACTAAGGAAGGGACTACTTAGTGCAATCAGTAGTTTAGACTAAGGATGGAAAGAAACTCACTAAATTCCTCATTCACATCTCTTTGAATCTTTCGACATGACAGGAAAGCTCAAGAAGTAATTTTAAAGCCCTTAGATCCTTCATCTCCAGTTTAAGAGAGAGAAAAACTCTCCCCCCAGACCACAAAGTTTCATACAATGTCTCTACTGTCCTCTTCTTTTGAGGGAACAACACACAAACATGCATTGGCCCAAATCCTGTTGCTTAGCACAATAAATTGCATTAGAGTAGGCCCTTTGAACCAATGGGAGTTTGGTGACTCAGCTCCTCCATAAGTTCCACTGATTCAACTGGGCATACTCTTAACTGTGACTTATTTTAGCATGGTACATTGCAGTTCTGCTAGGCCCATTTGAATCAATTGAATTTTTAGAGAAGCTGGTTCGCTAAATTCCCATTGATTCAATGGGCCTACTCTAGTGCAATTTACTGTGCTAAGCAGTAAAATTTTGACCAAGCACACATAGATACACAGTGCAAGCACAAAGGATGGAATGATTGCTAAGAAAAATGTCAGCAACCCATCTAGTGCTTCAGATTCTTAAATAAAACAACAGTAACCCTACCTCAGTGACTTAGGTCTCTGGCTGTGGAGCCATAGGTTGGGAGTTTGATTCCACACTGTGCCTCCTTGGCAGGGGGTGGAATTAATGATCCATAGGTTCCCTTCCAGCTCTGCAGTTCTAAGATGATGATGATGATGAATTTGGGATAATTTATACTATTTGCAAATTACAATTTGCAATTACAGTTTTACACATAACGGTAATTTTGTGTGAATCCAGGCCATTTCACACAAAATTATTGAGGTGCAAAAACATCCTTCTCATGAATGGAAGGATTCTATTAAAAGCTTCAGGAAATTCCTAGCCATTCTCATCAGCAAAATAAATGTTGCAGTACCTCATCCTTGCCTTCATCCTTATTTGGCAAAGAACTAATCATGTTAGAAGCTAACAATACCTCTGGGTTTAAATATAACGTCACAACAACAAAAATCCAAACATAGGAATAATAATGATAATATCTTGATCATTTAAAAGCTTTTGTTTATGGCAGAAGGTAAAAGACTACTCTTTGCCAGTCAAGGGACCTCTCAGGGCTCACTGTCTTACATGAAGCTTGGTATGTGATCCTGAACAGTTGTAATTGTGCTAAGGACACTTCTAGACCCCACAATTCTCTCTGGGCTATGCCTTCTGGATTCAAACAGCTTGCTTTCTGACTTCTGGGTGCATTTTTTTGCCTGGAGAAAAGGATAGACCGAAACACAATACTTCCCTCTCCACTTCTCTCCACTTCCTCAAAGCTTTTTAATATTTATCTCTATTGATCCACCAGAATTTCAAAGTGATGCTGTTACCAAATGAAAAAAAGGAGCTCTCTGCTGTTTCATCAAATCCACACTTAGCTGAGATCATGGACGTGGTTCCATTATCCTATTAGCCTTGAGAGGTAATCCCCACGGGGGGCTTCGCTGCCTTCTTTTCACTCCTCCTGCATCTGGCAGAGGAAGGAAAGAGACTGTCAAGTCAACCACAGCTGAAACAGGAGCAGAGGGCATTTTCCTTCCAACACCTCAGATGCAGAAAATAGCTGCTCCAAGACTACTTTTACTAAAGCAGAGGTGGGAAGGGAGATTTCCATATGTACTAACCCTTTACAACATTTTGCCTATTGTCAAGACAAACTGTTCATAGTTTTGCCTGATTGTGGTACATCGCCCTGGTGGTTCTCTTCTCATAATAGCACTTCTTTCCTTCGGATTCCATAAGTTGTGTCTAGCAGAGTTAAAAGCTATTTTACACCACATTTTTCATGTGTGATATGCAGGAGAAGTGAGAAGACGTTTGGGCTGCACTGATGTCTTGCATTTTTTTCATTTGTGCTACCACTTTCCTTGCTTTGCCAGCTCTCAACAGGGCCATGTTTTCCCTGACACTTGCCTCCACTACCAACAATTTTGCACCCCTCTGATGAAATGGTGGGCAACACTCCAAACACTGTTGAAACAGCAACCATCCCTGTTTTTCCTCATCACCACAACAGCTCAAAAGTGTTAGCTGTTCTTAGTAAAAGATACAGGTATGGAAACCAGACAGTCTTCCTACATTAAGGATGAAATCAGGCATAACTATAGCTTGCATTTTGGAGCACTTGTGGCACAGTCTGGTATGTGATTTTTCAGTGATCGGACAACATACAGAAGATCACAAAAGCCTGACCCTCTTCCATGCCCAGTCCAGACAAGTGGCAGGGCTACTGGGTTTTTTGGTGGGGAGAACTGGGCTAAAGAAATTCCTCTGTGCACAGACGGGACCCTTTAAGGGAGCTCACTCCCAATGAAGCAACCCTTTTCAGTGCAATCAAATGCAATTCCATATTGCCATGTGATTGTACCCCAAGATTCCTTACCACTGGATCCTTAATGAAACTTGAGGTGGCTGGGTAAGAGCACGTGCATTCCAAAACAAATCTGTGAAATGTCCATGTAAATCTGTCTGTGAGCAGGACTGAGATAGCCTCCAGCTATCTGGAATGCTGGACATCTGTTGCAAGTTAAATTAGACCGTAAGAGGCTCAATATCCAACAGGCTGATCCAGTGTGAAGCACCTTCACATACTTATAGGAGCATATATATGGTTGGTCATTTAACTGACCATATGTTGCAGAAGCATCCCTGATAAAACACAGCCCTCCTTTGCCTGCCTTCACTGCCATTGTGAAGCAGTTCATAACATTCACAGAGACCTCTTCTCACCAGTCCAAAGGCTGTCTAATTTTAGTGTGAGCAGTAATTGATGTTGACCAGCATTCAGCGTGGTCTGAATCCCCATGTTATTTATGGATTTCATAAAACCACCCAAATTAGGGGCATTTGTGCATTTCTGGAGCAACTATGAAGTGAAGCAAAGAGCCCAGAGGCATTAAAGGTGGTGGAATGATACTTCCGCAAATCCATCTGGTTCAGTCTGGCATTCACACATCACAATTAGAAGTTGTGAGAACGAAAAACACAGTTGCGGATTGGTGGCAAATGAGAAGGAGAGTGTGCTCTTTACCTTAGATTACATCTTCAAAGTCTATGTCACAACTGAAAAAGACAAATTTCAGATGAGGGAAAAGGAAGGATAGCAGAGAGAAAGGATAGCAAGTGAAGAAAAGCACAGACTTCCTGTACATATTGCCCTTTTATGAAGGAATCCAAGATGACCAAGCCCATGCCCTTTTAAAATCACTCACTTGGCCCCTTCTTGGTGACTGTCAGCCAGAAAAAAAAGGGAAAGACAAATAAAACAGATAAATGCTGCCTCATCAGAAGCTCTTCTGTCTTGCCTCCATCATTCAGCCTACAAGTAAGCCTTGATGTTTTCATTTCCCCATTGAAAGGAGTGGGGATTTCCCAGAGAACTGGAAATGCACAATTACTGGTCCAGTATACCTGAACGAAGATCATGCCAGAGTGTCCCCAAAAGGACACAGGAAGGATCAGAGATCAAATCCATGTCCCTTTTCTTCCTGGCACAAAGCTGCTGGAAGGGCAATGTACCTCCCTAACTAATAGGTCATTCAGCCACCATACTGTCTAACATAGACGTGGGAGGGCTTCAAGACTGCAGAATCTAATGTGGCATTCCTCGAATCCAACAATCTGCCAGCCAGATGCAGGTAGAAAAAATAGATCAGTAAAGTAGACAGAAGGGAGTAAGCATACTATGCTTAAAATTCAGCAGCAAGAGGCCTCTATGAACATACTACTTACCTTAGACATTTCTGTTCAGTCCCAGAACTGAGTTCACAGTCTTTTCACACACATGTTACTTTGGTTTATCAGTCTAATTTTAGAGTGGACAGGAGTCGTCTTGTTATTGCTATTACTGGACAGATAGAAATCAGAGATCTTCTGAGATCACCCAGAGAAATACCCATAGATCCTCATCTCCTGCTGCCCACTTCTGCTCCAACTGGTGTTATGAGAAAAGGCACCACAAACGTACGAGCAAGCAAGAAAAACTATGTTAAAGCTTGCAACCCCCTTGTCCCCTGGAATTTGTCTCACAGCACGTAGTTGATCCTATGATTCAGTCTCCTCAAATATCATTTTTTCCATAAAATCTTTGGCCTCTCCTTTAGCTTAAGAAATGAAGCTAATCTCTTATATCTTATGTTTCACCAGTCACTCTGTCAGAAGAAGCTGTGACCCACCATGACAGAAGCTCTCTCCCAGAAGAACATCTGTATATTTACAGGCATTAAGTTATTACATTTATCATTTATACTAAGTTGGTAGGCAGGGAAACGGGAGTTAAGAAGGAATACCAGGTGCCCAACATTAGTACTGGCAGATCAAAACGTCATACAGAGATAATATTTTTTACCCTGCCCTTCTCCTCAAAAAGGACCCAATCGTGGCAAGTGTCCTTAGTAGGAGACAATACATCACACTTGCAGAGAAGCCAGAGGTCTGTGGGGAAAGAATGCTCGATAATTGTCAAGAAACACCTTTGTCCCATCCAGAATACATCTGTGTCCCTTTACTGGTACACAGACCCCTAGCGCAAACTCACTGTTTTAATCCACATTTCCTAATAGTACAATCCTACAGATGTCCACTCAGAAGGAAACCTCATTTCCTGCACAGAGCCATGCCCCCAAATAAGTTTGTATCTGAATCTAGTGTTACTTCAGATAATCAGGTGTTCTGGCATTTATCCCTAGCTACCACTGCCTTTCCCGCTCAAGCATTTGGTGTACCCCATCACTATCTCCAATCTAAATTAAGAATGCAGGGCTTCCAGTCAGATACATCTATTTTATTTGTTTTACTTTGACAGTTGATGGTGATATATTGAGTACCATGTCAACCACTGGCTTTATATGTATTATTATCGATAGCGGCAAGGCATCTGTGAGGAGAAAAAGGTTACTTTGTGATGAAGGGCAAAATGACTCAATGTCCATTTTTGAGAGGTAATATCATAGGAACAAGGAGAGCCCATTCTCACATGTCAAAGAAAGAGAAGGAGAGTCCTCACACTACATGAGGTAGTGGTTGCCTCAGGTCATAGCCTTTGTTGTGAAAGATAAAGCCATGTCCTGAAGCACATGACCAATGATAATCCATGTGTCCTTCCCATGTGTCCCAGGAGTGTTTTGCTAAACCCAACAAAAATGTCACAAGATCACTGGATTTAGTGGTCTGCTGCTCCCCATCACAGACAGCCATTTGAAGAGAGAGATGTATTTTTTGGTCTAATGCTGTCACATTTCACTTTAAGTATAGCCCTATTCAGGGTTAGTTTGAAAACATGAGCATGGAAGTTATTTATTTATTTATTTATTTATTTAGAATATTTTTACTCCACCTTTCTCCTTGAAAAGGGCTCAAGGAGGCTAGCCTGTTGCTATCTATCAATGAGTAAAAACAGTTTGAAAAGTTTTTAAATTAATCCTTTTAGATCAATGCAGAGTTCACTAGAACCCCTTCCAAAGTTATCACTAGTACATAGAAGGGGCGGTAGGAGTGTGCATAGTGGTTCTGGCTGTACCGTTCCAACATTATTTCTTCATAAACAAGTTGGAAAGAATGTGAGATTTAAAACACTTGAATGTGGGAGAAAGTGAAACTGACAACTTCAGTCATCTCTAGTTCTAAGTCCATATGAAGTGGCCACAGATGCATGTGTATAGAAGAAGACACAGAGCAGACAGATCAAGGCTTCACAAAGAGTGGCCCAGAATTTGCCCAGGATTTACATGCCACCCCTCAAGTTTGTTTCTGTGCCCCCAAACTTTCACCAGATTCTTTTCCCCTGGGGGAAAAAAAGGTGCCTTGCTGTTCCTAGAAATCTCTGGGAGCTGCCATTCACTTTTTTTTTTTTTAAGGTTGCAACCCCCTGTACCACTTAATACCCATATATATATATTTTACAGGACCACAAATGGATGCCTGGGCACCTTCCCTGAACATCTGGCTTCAGTCTCTAAATGTTTGGTCATCATTTTGTTCTTCTGTATTTTTGACATCTCAGGCGATCCTGGCAACTCCCTAGAATATAATTATCAGGAAGCTGCCCCCCTTCCAGACCCAACAAACCCATCCTGGAATTTTTACCCACTGAAATTACTTTTCAAACAACAGACTAGATTTTAGTACAAGCTTGTTGGATGAACTTGTTTTGAGGTCAGACCACCAAAGATGGAAAGATATCCTTTAAGAAATGTCAAGAACAGCAACCTGATCTCATGGAATCCTAGAATCATACGGTTGGAAAGGGGGCCATAAGGTCATCGACTCCAACTCCAAAATGCCAGATGCAGAGGAGGGGTATCAGGAGACAGGTATCTAGTTGTCTCATGTGCTCCCAGAGGCATCTGGTGGGGCCACTGTGAAATACAGGAAGCTGGACTGGATGGGCCCTTGGCCTGACCCAGCAGGGTTCTTCTTATGTTCTTATGTAACACCCTGCTCAAGGCAGGAATCCAAACCAAAAGGAGATCTGACAGATGGTTGTACAGTTTTCTCTTGGATGCCTCCAGTGTTGGAGCAATTTAGTTATTTGATTTTGAGAAAAAGATGTCATCAGCCTAAAACATTGGGTAAGAAAGTTCTCTTCAAAACTATTTCCAAGTTGGAGTGGTTGAAGAGGACAGGGGAGGCAATCATGGCTAAATCTGCTCCAGACCAACTTGGATGACTGTTGCATCCTCGGCCATTATTCAAGCCTCAGATCTTTGATCTCTCTGAGGACCTATTCATTTTAATTAGCATTAGTGCCACAGAGTGAAATGGAAATTTGACTAGTTTTGCCTGGTGCTGAAACAAGATCTTGTCCACAAAGCGCTTAGATGTAATTTGCAGACATGTTAAACTAATGGTGGAGTAAGTTCAATTTTTTATCAAGTCAACATGGGTTGACTTTTTAATGCTACTTTGGCATTTGGTCTGCTCCTATTTCTTTAAGTTCATTGAACCCCGTGCCAAGACAAACCATATTCTGTGATACTATCTATAAGTAAATATCAGTTTAGACTACAGAAGCTTGGGTTGAAATCCTTGTTCAACAGGAAGCACATGGTGTGGCTTTGGATTAAATCATCACCTCTTAGCCTACATCTTTGTATAATGTGACTGTGATGATAACAGTCATGCAAGGCTGTGAGGCTGAAACCCAACTTTATCTTTAAGTGGCTATAAAGGATTATGTGGCCATTGCAACACCATTCTGCAGACCTTCTTTTCTTTCTACTTCTCTAAGTGCTGTATAAATAATAATTAAGTACTATCAAGTCAATTCTGACTTATGGTGACCTTTTTTTCAGGGTTTTCCAGGTAGAGATTACACAGAAGTGGTTGGCCATTCCCTTCTTGGGGGGGGGGGGGGGTGCCCTGGGACTGTGCAGCTCACCCAAGGCCATACAGGCTGGCTCTACTTGCAGGAGGCAGAGTGGGGAATCAAACTCTCAACCTCTGGTTCCACAGCCAGATACCTAAACCACTGAGCTATCCAGTCAGCACTGAGATATAAGTGCTGTAGGGCAATATTACAGTTCCATTTGCCATAGCAGATGAGAAAGAATGAGCAGGAGATGTGACAGATGAAGAGACTATTAAAGATGAAACCAGGGCCAGAATCTTGCTGAATGACGGCAGAGCTGAATGCTTCACCAGTGTAATTCTGCTTGACCTGCCAGGTCAGTGTTGCACAAATGGAGATGGTGGAAATGAGCCTTTTGAATTAATGGGACTTCCACTCTTGCATGGAAGTATAAGATATCTCCTTACACAAATTCCTAAAGTGCAGAACCATTTGCACAAAGGGCTGTTGTGTGAGCAGTTCAACACTTGGCCAGGCTCACCTTGTTACAACTGTCAACTCAAAATCTGGGGTATAGTCTGAAAGCACAGGAACTATGTTAAAACTAATTGGGCCTGGATCTGGTCATTGCCAGAAAGAGAGAGTTCCTGGGTACCCATGAATTACCCAGGCTTCAAAATTAACAGGAGAAAAAAAAAAAGGCTGTGTATAATTGTGTTTTTTTTTTAAGTAGTATGTGGTTGAGTTTACAGACACATATGAACACACAGAGGGAAATACTGATTTCAGTTCTCGAGGTACAAATAAAACTTTATCAGAGCGGTATTTGTTTCAATACACCCCCTTCCCGCACAAAGAACCGCACTGCTTATATTTCTTATAAAACTTAGTTGGTTAAAGTTTGCTGTTAAAATCTAGTAAAGTCACATTTCTGAGGGTAGAGCCAATGAAGCAGAACTATTTGATTTTGAATGCTTTTCTTTCCCCCCGACTCTGGATAAATTCACTTGGAACCCCGTCATTTTCTGGCTTGCCTTCATCAGTCTGGAAAATGCCAGTGCCTCCAACGGAGCAGAAGCAAAAGTGACCAACACGAGCTGGTACAGCTTGGCATAGGGGGAGCTCCTCCCCTCCGGTTAGGGCTGGGCACAGACTGTTCAAGGAAGAGAAAAGGAGAAACAGGTTTCCTGTTGGACACTCAGCTCTTCACCCCATCTGAATATAGCAATCCAGTGTTCAAACAACAAGGAAAACCTGATGGAACAGGACCTTCCTACACCTCAATACTTCTCTTGTAGCTCTCTCGTGCCAAGGTGACATGGAAGTTGGAGGAACCAACAGAGAGACAGAGGGAGAGAATGAGAAGGGGAAGGGAGAGGGGGGAGAAACCTCCATGCATTTTCCCCCTTCAAACTGACTTAGATGCTACACAAACTGGTGGTCCTGGCAGGTCTATCTTATTACCCTTGCATTTCTGGGGGGCCCTCTTCAACTGATGAATGATGTTGATCTTACTTTGCCCTTAGGGCTATAAAAATATAAATGTCCATTAGGGAATATCCTAGTTACACAAAAGAAGCGCCATCCTCACTCTACAAAAACAACAACCACAAAAACGTTGTGATGTGACTCCGGGTCCTTCTCTCCACCAACTTCCTCCAACCGCGGAAAACATCTGAAGCTGAAACACCACCACCCCCCCCCCAAACTGGCCAGAGGAGCACCAAACTGCTTTACACCCTTCACATTCCTGCCCAACTTGTTATTTTCCAAGCAGGAGAGGACTGAGGACCAGAAAGAAGCCTTTGACAAACCCAACTCATCCCTTGCACTTACTTTGAGTGGCAAAAAGAAAAAAAATCTCCCGATCTCCCTCCAACTGTCTTCAGTTCCCTGGGATGGTGGTGGTGGTGGTGATGATGATGATGATGACTCCTGAGCTTTCTACACCTTTGCTCCGCAAACGCAGCGCTGTTCCGTCCCTCTTCTCCGAAACTCCTGGCGCCTTTCTTCCGACGTCGTCCCCCCCACCGGTTCCTTCTCTGTTCGGGCTTCTTCGCTCTGAAGGCTCACCCCAACGAAGGCTTCTCCTCCTCGGGGCAAAGGGATCCGTGCCTGGCGTTTGGACTACAGAGAAAGCCGACTGTGCGAGCGAGCCAGCAGACGAGAGAAAAGGGAGGCGGGAGAGCGCGCGCCCCCGGTTCACTCATGTGATCTCACTGGGAAGCTTATTAAAAGCAGGTCACTGGAGGGGCAGTCTCTCCCACCAAGACGGAAGGAAAGGCGGGAAGGGGCTCTCCCTCAGAAGGGACGCGTTCATCTGAGAGAGCGATTTTGGAGCGAGAGATCGGTGTTAGAGAAACCTAAGGGGGAGGCGTGCACACGCAGGGACTTCTTACACTCCCTGGAAGAGTTTTAAGCAAGCATTGAGGAACAGTAAGACCATAGCATTCAGGGTGCGAAAAGAAACAAGAAACAAGAAACCCAATCAAAATCCCCCAAACATCCCAAAACTTCTGAAGATGCAATTATTAGTTTATAGCCCAGCCATGAGCTACTTACTACCAATGCCTTTAGCAGAACTTATGGGAAACTCACAGGTAAGTGTTGCCTGGTGATTGGCACAAGGGCTCCCCTTTAATTTGGGGGCAAAGCACGGGTGTCGTGGTCTGCAAAGCATCCTTATAAACATAATGTAGTTATATCAGCTCGATACTTCTTTAACTGCCCCAGCAGTTTCGGAATCCTGAAAGTTGTTCTTGTTGTTGTGTGATTTCAACTCAGAACCAACTACCTTAGTGGGGTTTTCAAGGTAACTTGAGGTGTTTGGGGAGTGTTTTTACCATTTCCACACTCCCTATGAGTTTCCATGATTGAGCGGGGATTCAAACCCCGGGCTCCTGAGTTCTAGTACGTCCCTCTATCCACTATACCACACTGGGTATCCCTCCTGGTGTTTGTAGTTTAGTGAAATGCTTCGAATTCTCTACTCTAGGGCACATGCCCGAACTGTTTTTCACAACAGCCAGTTTTGGAGTTATTCTGCCAAGGCTTACGAATAGCAGAGATCAATCCAGGAAAAAGTCTAAAAGGTGAATCAGTTAACATCAGAAGAGCCAGTCACTCAAGCGCCCAGCAGGAAATTAATCCCAACGGTTTGATGGAAAACACGTATTAAGAATTAATCCCTATTCAGTAGTTAGAAAATTGTGCATCCTTATCATGGGTGGAGGGGAGGGTGGTTACATTTTTGTGACCCTCCCACACACAGAGAGTGAAGATCCTGAAGAGGGCCTCCACCATGCATAGTGGGCTTGGCACACGAGTCCGGAGGATGATATATTTTTAAGGATCCCAACTCACAATATCCCAGCTCCCCTGGATACTGGAAGCTCTCTATTTTTAGACTATTCCTTCTGCTTTCCATCTGTCTTGCTGACTGTGGCCTTCTGATGAGTGGCACATTGTGTCGTGGGTGAGCTGGACACCAAGGTGAATAGGAAACATGCGCTTCTCAACCGCACTGCCGAGAGGTGCGACCATATTTCCTTGCAGTTGTGACTTTATAAACAACAAGTGGCTGCAACTGAGGGAGGGATGCATTGCGACGCAGAGGCTTCTGCCATAACCTCACCATGCGGGTGCCTTGGGCCTGCCTGAAGAAACTCAAGTCTGCTCAAGCCTTGCTCGGCTTCCGTTCCTCCACCACAGAAGTTCAGAGCAGCTTGTAATTCATTTCTGCCCTCTTCTGCTTTGCTTTCACTTGACTGTTGTGTCTCCATGAGGCTTCCCAACCTCCATTTTGCACCCTTGCATGTGTGAATGTATATGTGGGTGCTTCACTTTTATGGACTGCAAGCAAGTGCTGAAGGTGGGGAAAGAGTATGAGAAAAAAATTAGACAGAGGCACTGCAAGATCAAACCTAATGTGGCAATCCACTTATCTGTTAGCCTGCCCAGCCAGCTTTGCTACAACACAGCACAAAGGATTCTTGAGCCTCAGAGGGCAAGATATGTAATGGGTCTTATCACGTTTATGTATCATATTGCCTCTGGTTGGATAGAGACAAATATACAACGTCCCCTTTGAATGAGGAATCTTTTCCAAGGACATCTAACAGAACGAGTAACCACTCATTGGTAAAGCCCCTTAATACTCAAGCTTTCCATATTTTATTTCACACTAGTATGTTTAGACTGCTTGTCCACAGGTCGGGCCCTCTGACAAAGTGTTTAAAGTTTCCTGAGTCTGGAAGCTTCCTTGCCAAAATCCTTCAGGGAACACGAATATGATCTTGGCAGAGAGTGAATTTTTGTGGCTTAAAAACCTCTGGCAGCTCAGCAGAAATGGTTCAGGAACCCACAGAGCAGAGTTAGCTAAGTCTCCCCAGAGTAGACTACCCCTTATTTTTAGTTCTCATCAACTGGCACTTATTGTCTCAATAACTCGCTCAGAGACACTGGTAAGAGAAACAATAAGAAGGTCAATTTTACTCACAATTCTGAGTAGATCAAAACACAGCATATTGTAGAAAAATAATGACTGGTTACATGAATAGAGCTTAACTGATTCATAGCCTACTTACTGACTACATAGCTATCTGACTGAGTACATGACTAACAGAACACTGACCATCGACAAAAAAATGAGAAAAGGATTTGAGTCGAGAGGCATTGCTCTCTTCAAAATCTGAGGCAGAGAGGAAACAATTGGTTGCTGATGGACTGTTTTACATTCACCCCAGTCCAGAAGGGTCCCTTCAAGCCAAAACCTCTTAAAGGCAGCATATGAAGGTTGCAATAATTCCAACATATGATTCATCTGGTTCCTCAGCAAATTGGAAGCATCACTGTACTTGAAAAAGTGGTGTAGAAATAAAAACAACTCCTCAGACAGCTTCTTTTATAACAGGTTTAAAAGAGAAGCTGTAACTGGTAAAATTGTCTACTGTCTCTCTTCCTCTCTTAAAGTTATCAGAGCCCTCTCAAATTCAAACATGGCAACCCGGTGTCTCTGGGCTCTGTAACTGCTGCTCTCAGACTCTGGAACTCCATCCCACAGGAAGTCAGGCTGGCCCCATATTTGCTATTCTTCCGCAAGCAGGCAAAAACCTTTCTCTTCGGGCAAGCTTTCCCTTCATGACTGACTGCCTGAGCGGGGTTTTTTAATGGATGGTTGTACCTCACTGCTTTGAATGTGTTGCTCAGTGGTGGTATCTGATCAGTCCTTGTTAGCGTTTGTAGAATTGCTGTTTTTAGTTTTAATATTGTCTTAATGATGTAAACCTTCTTGGGTCCTTCTTAAGAGAAAGGCAAGATAAAAAAATATTTTAAATAAATAAATAGCTCTCTCCCCCTAACCCACCTCCCAATTCCTTTTAGGGTTATCAGTCCTCTTTTCCTCCTAGCCTTGATCCTTCACTCGTAACAATGGCCAACATAGAAGGAAGAAAGCAATTGCTATTTTCTTGATAACATCACCTTCTTGCTAGCAATAACTTCTTTCCTTTATTACTTCATGTCAGGTTGGCGTTGGAAGAACAAGGCTAGTGGAATTGTGAATAAGAAGGGTGTTGTTCAACAGCTCTGAATGTTTGCACACATTGCTTTGGGCTAGTTCGGGCCAACTGGGCAGGGTCACCTCTGGAGGGCTCCTGTGTTTTTAAAAGCCAGATGACAGGCCAGAATAGAGCAGCTGCAACTTTTCCTAACATAGAGACCAAGTGGTGTTAAAATATGCAACTGTTATATTTTTGTCAGTTGTGAAGCTTTTAAAGATGGGGTATGTCTTGCAGACACACATGTGGGTGCAGACACTCAGACATACAGAGAGAGAGAGAATCAACCTTGCACAGAGTTTATTCTTAGCCCTATATTTATTTAGGTCTCTTTGTCACATCTGTGTTTCCACACTAGCTATGCCTTACCTCCCCTCCTGATTTTCTTCTACTGCTCTGGTTTCCACCTATCAGCATGCCACCTTTGTAGATCAGATGGGATTAGAAGGAGTACTTGCATTTCTAGTCAGCTCACTTGCTGTGCACAGGCATTAGCTCTGTTTAAAGTGGCCACAAGCAAAAGAGGATATGAAAAGTGGCTCCCATATCTTTTAGTAGTTTGTATGGAACAGAGAATTTCAGATGGGGTAGGAAGCAGAAGTGTCCTGGCTAGACTACATCCTGGGATACTTAAAGTGTACTGCTTAGCGCTACCCCATAGTGCTTTAAGCACTCTCTAGGCAGTTTACAATTGAATTATGCAGGCTACACATTGCCTCTCCCCCCCCCCCCTTCCATGAGCTGGGTACTGAATTTACCAACCTCAGAAGGATGGAAGACTGAGTGAACCCCAAGGTGGCTACCTGGGATTGAACCTGGGTTGTGAGCAGAGTTTGGGGCTGCAATACTGCAGTTTAACCACTGTGCCATGAGACTCTTGCCTTTCAGGTGGATGACATCGGGTAAATCCCTCCCACTCAAATCCCCATTATCCCCAAGCTCTTCCCTCTGACATCGGAGTCATTTTCCCATGCAGAGCCAAGCAGAAGCAATTGCTTTGTGCCTCTCCATATACAAAGAAAGAGCACAGGGAAGTAATCTGCACTAAAGACTATCTTTCTCCAGTACTGGTGAAGGAAGTACTTTCTTATCTCCAATCACTGAGTGTAGATAAAAGCAGAATTTCCTGCTCAGTCCTAGAAAAAGGCAGTCTTCCACTAGCACTGAACATTGGATGGAAATTGGGAGAGCAGTAGAAACTGTTTATGATACAGTATTACAGATCTAGTGCAACTTTTATAGTAATTTGTTTTAATGTACTGTATCCGCATAGCAGAAAAACATGCAGTAAGGAGACATAAACCATTGTTTTCTAAAATGCTAGCCAATGTTCTATAAACTCCGTTTCCACCTACGACTGATCTACTATCTGTCCAGATACTGTGTTCCTAGTTGCAACATGGAACACTTGGCCCTGCAAGCTGGCATACCTTGTGACTTGTATTAACATCTCAAATAACCACGTGTGGCTGATGTTTTCCATTGACCTTGACAAATTCTCTGGGAGGAATCCTGCAGCAGCCTCAAATAATGGAGAATGCTTGTGGTACATATAGTACATTAAGGGCAAATTAAGGGCAAATCAGCACATACAATAAGTTTGATATCACCCCAACAATGTTGGGATAATTTTGCATCAAGCATAAAATTAAAGGCAAATCAGCACATACAATGGGTTTGAAACCACCCTTTCCAGATCATTGCTGTAAATGATCTGGAAAGGGTGGTTTCAAACCCATTGTATGTGCTGATTTGCCTTTAATTTTATGCTTGATGCAAAATTATCCCAACATTGTCATCAAAGAGGCAGATAAGGGTGGAGCTGTTGTTATAATGAACAAGTTGAATAACATACAGGAAGCCAAGAAACCACGTCCAAGACTTTGCCAGCACTTTACAGACCAAATACCAAAATGAATTACATACCTTAAGGAAGACCTCTCTAGAAATATTTATATTACATATGGTATCTAACTCCAGTAACTGACTGTCCTTATTTTGGCTTGTCAAGATGTCTTTTTAAAACATGGGCCAGAATCTTATCACTTAGCTACACCACTAAGTCAGACAGCATAAATCGCAGTGGCAATTTGCTGCTATTTAAGAAGTCAGTGCTTGTATTGTCACAGAGCAGTCATGTGACTTGGGCACAGCAAGGGATACACACCTCAACTTCTTCACTAGTAGAAATTCACTGCTGTGATTTACGCTGTTTGACTCATCAGCAGTTGAGGCAAGCAATAGAACTCTGGCTGTTGTCAGAATGTGTGCGGTCCTTTTGGGGATTCATCACAGCTCAGGATCTCTATGTGCAGAAAATCCTAATTCCATAAGAGATCTTAGTCAGAGACCCTTCTCCATCAAAATATACAGTGGCAGACTAGATGGACAATTTGACTGACCTGAGAGAGAGCAGCTTTCTATTGGCCATGTGCCCTTTTTGAGAGAGGGCAATCCCATATTTGAAGGGCTGCCAGCCTTCTTTTTGAAGGTGGCCTCCAAAGCAAGACCTGTTCAGCACAAGTCTGATTTAAAGATAAGAAAGCCACAGGAACGAGATATCAGGGTCCTTGATGTTGCAAATCTAGGGTGAACATCTGGACAGCAGACACAGCATGCATGTGGCTCACCTGGTCATAGTGCCTTCTAGATGAGATGTATTACAATTCTATTTAAATTATTAAAACGATATCCTATATTATATCTGCATATAACAACATACAAGTCATTTCCTTCCAAAGGCTGCATCTCCAAAATGTTTTGCTGTACAAAATTCACTATTTCTCTTTTCAAACTCTATATATTATTCTTTTAATGCTATAATAATGATATTATTATTATATTATATTATTGCATTTCAACCTTGCTTTTACAGCTACAGACTTGTACTCAAGGTGGGCTATTGTTATATCAAGTCGCTTCTGCCTCTGATACAGTTTTTCATATATGTCAGTTGTTCAAGGGGATTTGAACCCAGTCCAATACTATCCACTACACTACACTGGCTCTCCCAGATAGCTTGCCTGCATCATAGAAAAGAATAAAAGGAGCAAATAGAAAACAGATCTGTAGGTGACTCATGACTCGTACAAGGAAGTCCTTTTCCCATTTGGGGCCACGATCAATAGAGAACATCAATGTGTTGTTCAAGGGTGATGCTTGCTGGGTGGTTTGTGAGGAATGAGGAGCATAGAAGAGAGTGGAAAAGGTTGAGGCAAGCTAGAAACAGGTGAAGCCAAACCTTCTTTAAAAAAAGGAGTTTGCTTACAGGTGACTGCAGAAAGCAAGACATTTCTCCACGTAGATTTTAAACCCTTACCCTCAGGGTTTGCTTCAAGCTGTTCCATTACAGATGGATTAAACATATAGAAAAGGACTTTTTTCCTTAAAAAAGAAAAAGAAAGGAGTGGTGATAAAAGTTTTTCAAGTCAAACACTACTTTTCAAGTAGACTAAGAAAACAGTGGGAGAGGCAAAGAAAGGGGAAATTGAATTTGACAAGAATAAGGGATGATGGGAAATCTCCATAGGCTCTAAAAGCCTGGGGTGGCTTGAAGAAGTTCACCAAGTGGAAGGCTCCAAGAATGGAGTACATAATGGAAGTTATTTTGAAGACTGGACAAAAATCCTAGAGCAGTCATTCACCTCAAATTGACTACTCCCTTTGAGGTAGCTCCATTGCAGTCCTGCTGTCCATTTGTGGCATGGTGGCCAAAGGCAAGGGCCAACACCTCTGTGAGAGCCCATCGCTCCTAATGCTAAATTCTCTCTCTCTCTCTCTCAGCATTCTGAAGAGAAGTGCCAGACATGTCAGCTGCAGGTGTACACCTCGTAATTTCCCTGAAATTGCTGTGGGCCTCCGTGTAGGGCACACAGCCATTGTTGGAGAAATTAAGATGGCGGCTACAGTCACTTCACTCTCTAGCCACTCACTTCTCTATGAAGCACCAGGCTGCATCTCCAAGCATGAGCATCTACTGGAGGTGAATGTCTACTGGAGGTGGGCATGGAATATAACTTCCTCTGCCAAATGACTCATAAAGAGCCTTGTGGCACAGTGGTTAAACTGCTGTACTGCAGCCAAAACTGTGCTCACAACCCAGGGTTCAATCCCAGGTAGCCAGCTCAAGGTTGACTCAGCCTTCCATCCTTCCAAGGTTCATAAAAGGAGTACCCAGCTTGCTGGGGGGGGGGGGATGTGTAGCCTACATAATTAACTTGCAAACCACTCAGAGAGTGCTCTAAGTGCTATGGGGCGGTATATAAGCAGCACACTTTGCTTTTTATGCTCACATTCCCACCTTTCAGCCTTATTCTTTCAGGGGAAGGGGAGAAAATCCATGAATCTGTAAAAACTGAGATGTGAGGCCAAATGTGCAGCTGCTATTCTGCCCCTTTATTTATAAGCAAGTCACCTGCTACAGCAGTGCTACTGAGACCCTGGGGATATTTCAGAGATTTTAGATACTACTTGAAGGAGGAACTTCCTGATCCCTTTTAAAGCCATTCTGTAGTGTTCATCAGGGGAACTGGTTGCTGCCCATCCCTCCCCTCCAAAAGAACCAAACAAACAAATGAAATAACACAAATACTTCGCAGAAGCCTGTTAAGAAAATACACATGCATGAGGTCAGTCACTCCACACTGTGTGTGTGTGTGCATGCATGTGTGTGCATGTGCATCTGAGTGCCAGATTCACAATTAGTGTGTGACTGGCTGGACAAAGGAGATTGCACTTCTGGTAGGAAACGTCTTGTATGATTGCCAGTCCATGTTCATATAAATTAATAGGATTCTGGCCAATAACATAAAAATAATCTGTCCAAGATTTTAGTATTTTCTGTCTCGTCATTCTCCTTCCATTGTAATTCCATGTCACTGAAAGTCAGACTCATAACCCAATGGTTCCCAACCTTGGGTCCTTAGATGTTCTTGGACTACAACTCCCAGAAATCCTGGCCAGAACAGCTAGTGACAAAGGCTTCTGGGAGTTTTAGTCCAAGAACACCTGGGGATCAAAGTTGGGAACCGCTGTCATAACCTATTGTGTGCATGTTTCCTATATGATGCATATCCCTCTTGAATAACTGTGGAGAAGCAGCTGGTATGTTTTTGTAGACAAAGGAGGAAAAACAACATTGCATATATAAAGACATTCTAGTTCTTGTACAAGACAAATAACAGAATAGATCCCCACCATGCCAAGAACATCTTGCTGATTCTAGCAAAATGAGGCACTTCTCAGATTAAATAAAACTGCACGTGTATCCTATCAGCAGGTCATCTTGTCTTGATCTCCTTGCTTTGTTCCAGAGGGTTTATGAATACTAGTTTCTTTCTTTCATCCTCTCCAACCTTTAGCCGCAGTCATGAAGGCAAGCAGTAGGGGAAGAGTAACGCAGTTCTGTGAAAACAAAAGAGAAAGGGGGAGGGAGAACATGTGAACACTTAAAGATTCCCCACCACCACCACCTTCTGCTGCACTGTTGTTTTCAAAGCCATTGAGCTGCTAGACAACAGTTCTGAGTGCCCACAGCTGCCACCTCATCTACCATGATCAGTTTTCCATTAGTGATACTGAATTATTTAGTGTTAATATTGAACAGTGGTATTTGGTTACCTTTCCGCTGTTTTTTGTATCATGCCATGCCCATGACAGGCTTTCTTCCTTGAAATTAGCCATTCTGCAATTTGAGGAGTGGTGTGGAGAGGGCTGGAGATGCGCACACGCACGCGCGCACACACACACACCAATGTGCTGGGGGAAGAGGTCTATGAATGCCTTTGTACAACAAAGCACAATTTCACAGCTCATTCTTGAACAATGAAGAATGTATAGGTGTTGGAGTCACGAACTTAGCAGGCTGATGGGCTTTGTGGTGATCACCAGATAATTAGGATAGCAAAGAGTCTCTTAGAGATAGACGTTAAAGAAGTCAGCCACACACGCAGGGATGTCTGCCAGCAGTGCTCCTGGTGGGCGACTAGTAGAAGAGGCAGAATAACACAGAATGGGTTCCCAATGAATTCTGCCCTGCCCCCAGGAGGACTGTGCTTTTATTAACCTTACAAGCTCACAGATAGTTGACAGTATACAGATAGTTTACAGAGTTCAGATAGGACAATGGTTACATCATGCCATTATAATTGGCCTAAGGAAAGGCTCTATGCAAGCTCTCTAGCACCTATGAGAAAGAAGAAGAATGGTGGGCAGTCATGCCCCTCAGAAGCAGCTGTGATGTCATCCAGGAGGGTTTGCCCTCTATTGTAGATTAAGCCAACAGCTTAGCAACCTTGGGAATGGCACCCCCACATATAGGGGAACTGTAGTATCTGCTCTACACTTTTAAAAACTACACCATGTGCTAGAAGGGAGGATGAGTAAGGAAGCATGGTTAGAAAGACCACCTTGTAAGTTTTATCCCTTCAGTTCATTCCAGAGTTATCTTGAATTCTTTTCAATAAAATGACTGAAATCTTGTTGCTTAGTATAGCAAGTTGCACTAGAGTCGGCCCATTGAATCAGTTCCATAGATTCCAATGGCCAACTCTAGCTGTGACTTACTTTGTAATCAGAGCAGACTCATAGGAATCAATGGAACATAGGAAGGAGTTGGATCACCCAGTCTCCTCTGATTCACTGGATCAAAGGACACACTGCATTAATCACACTCTTTAAAACCCTTACATTTTTTAAAAAGCATGCACTGCTCACTCCCCACTCATAGCCTCTGCCCAAAGAAGACCAGACAGATTGATGCCCAGCTCACCATGTGCCTTTTAGAGACACTCTAACTCTGTCTTTTACCATGTGCATGCTTTTATGTGTTTCTGGATCTCCAGGGAAAAAGACACCATGGAGAAAAGCAAATGGTTGTGACTGGAGATGGAGGGGGCTGCTTTATAGTGGCATTAGATTTTTTTCTGGCAGAATTCCTTGCCCGTCTCCAGCCAAGAAAGTGCAAGAGGAAGAGGAAGGAGTCAACTATTATGAACTTTTGACACCAACAAGAAAAGCGAAATCAGAAGTGGAGGAGAGAAAGAGATATCCTAGCATCCTAAAATGAACCATTCAGAATCCAAACAGGAGTGCAAGCATTCATCCGCACACACACACGCACATGCACAAACAGCCCTAGTACTGTAACTATGTACATATATATTTAAAAAGAAGAAAAATAAAAATTCAAGAAGGCAAAATCCAGGCAAAATGCTGTTCTGATAGAAGACCCACACTTGGCAGTTCAGAGTAAAAAGAAAACCATGGACCATGACTGCTGCAGCTCAGCGGCCTCACTCAGAGACCCCCAAGTGATTGGAGGGTGCGGGAGAGGTCTTGGTCTTTATTGGCGGACAAAACTGTCAAGTCTCTCTTTGCCCACCCAATCCCGGAATAAAGACGCGAGACAAGAATATTGGATTAAATGCGGGCCACACTTTATTGAAAATAAGCTGCATTTGCCAATCATTTGGCCAAATATAAGGGGCCTGCTGTAGTGCGGAAAAGGTGACAGGTAGGGGTAACCAATATCCCTTGATCATCCAATGGGCGAGTCCCCGGCCCCCAGGTTCCAGCGGTCTACCAGACAGCAGGAACCCGGCCGGCCGCTAATAAACACCCCCAGACCTCAAGACATCTTTACTTGATGACTGTTGGTCTGGAAGTGGCCCAGCACATCCTTCCCACACCGGCCCTGTAATCGCATGATCCGCAGAGCCGGGAGGTCGGATGCGCTGTTGGCTTACCTGAAATTACAATTGGGACACACCGAAAACACCTGTTTTTCCGCACTACCCGCCAGTGTGACCGAAATTGCCGCGAAATAGCCAACAACGTTTCTCCAGTGTGGGATAGGCGAAAAATCCCCCCGTTCCAAGAGCCAATCAGGATGAAGGTAAAAAATTCCTATCCGGCCCCAAAATGGCGACCAAAATCACACTAGAAATAGGGAGGGCGGGTGGGTGCCCAAAAAGGAAAGAGGGCGATACGTGGGGAAGCGCCTCCTTAAATGTCCGCGCTTCCCCGCCTCCTTGCAATTACGTTATGGGGATCTGTCTCATGCCAATCCGGGCTGGTAGGCAAAAACCAGCTACGCCCTATCCAGGTCAGTAAAACTGACCGTCAGGCGGCTGGAACCTTTGCTCTACGTCTTCCATGCAAAGTATTTTTGATTCCCTTTCCCCCAGTTTTAATCACATGGCATCTTTAAACAAACATTAAAACATTTTAACCCCATAAATGCTGGATCTAACAAGGGGGATCTGGGAGGTGCTGCTCTACCCTGTGAATGCCCAAGGAATCCTTGTCCTGTCTTGTAGTTGCCCTGGAAATTCAGAGATAGTCCCAATTCTGTCCTTGTTTACAGAGACAATGCTTGTTAAAGCACACGTCCCCCAGCCAAGTTGCAAGTTTAATTTTTAAGGGGAAACAGCTGTGAGGAGCATTCTGGGATGTGCTTCTGATCTAGATTAGGGCCCTGCATCAGTTTCCCTACAAAATCCACCTTCTTCAAATGCTATATTGCCTGGAGTTGCTATTTTCAGAAAATCTGCTGGGAAATTGGATGTGGCTGTAATCTAGATCAGCGGTGTAGATTAGGGTCTGTAAGGCTGCTTTCTATGCAAAATACAAGTAGCCAATGTTGTTGCACTTTTGTTCTTAAAGATGTGCATAACATAATATGTATCTTAAGGGCAAACACTACCAGTGACTCAATTAAATGAGATGGAAGGTGCAACTTGTATCTCTTCTGTGGCACACTCAAAAATACGTGGAAGTGTTTAGAACTCTGCATCCTCATGGGATGACCTCATGTAGCCATGATAACCTTGTACATTTTAATGTTTTGTTTGTGATTGTGCTCCTGTTTTATTTGTGATGGAACACATTTACTGCTCTCCGGGCATTAATCTCAAAAAGAGAAAGAAACCGCAGATGCCAGCAGGAGCACATTGGAGTACCCAGAGGACCTGGTTCATCATCAGCAGGATGAAGGACCAGCTGCCTGGGTCACCTTGCCCATGGCATTCAGGCTTATTTCCAGTGAACTTGAACTCTGCTGTAATATCACATCTCTATTCTATTTTAAACATTCAAAATAAGTATGATTTCCCATCTCCTAAGGTCATTATATTCATCTAGAGTGATCCTTCAGTAACCCTTTGTTTTCCTTTCTTCTCCTTCCCACCCATGCAGGCTGGTGACTTTGACTTCACAGGGGTGTCATTCCCTACCTGGCTGAGTCCTTGTTGGAGGCTGAAGGCAAGGACAACCTGCCTGAGCAGAAGAAACCAAGGAGGAATTTGAAGCACCACCACCTTGAAGCCCCATCTAACAGCCCTTTTCCAGAAGCACAAGAGATTGAGGCAATGCCTATTGTGAAGGGGAAATAAGGAAAAGAGAGAAAGATGAGAGTGAGCCGTCCCCTCAAATAGAAGTATGTTTAGTGGAGGAAGGAAGAGGGAAAAAGGAGGATGAGTTAACTCTACCAATGTGGGAGGAGGATATAAAAGATCAGAGAAGGGGGGGAGTGTTCAGTATATCCAGGGGAGAGAGAAGGAAAGAGGAAAAAAGCAGAGAGAAGGAAAAAGGTGAACAGAGATATGAAAGAGTGTGCGGGTTATTAGAAGATTTCCCTAATTTGAAGGTAGGAGGATTACTACCTGACCCCAACTTGTCAAAGGGAAAGGGAATATCGACAGCGGCACTAGAATGGACAGTTGTGGTCTTTCTGCGGGGACCAGGTCACTTGAGGAAGGTAATCCGACCAGACCAATCTTTCAGCCAACCACCACTGGAGGGAGATTGGGCCAGACACCCTTGTTACGGGACAATTTGCGAGGTTCGGGGTGCTCCAATGAGGAAACACACCGACCGGGAATATTCTGGGCCAGCCCCTCAATGAACCTTGCCAATTTACAGACAGAGTCCTCGTCTTCATACTTTGGACAGTTACCAGATCTCACTTATTATGAACCTATAGAAGTTGTTGTGGAACCACCAAATGTTAATCCAAATAAACCTGTTAATATTTTAAAAGAGGCTCAGTTGTCATTTCCCGCCAAAAGAGTGAAGCTGCTTCAAATTTCTAACGAACCCAATCACACTTATCCTGCCAGGGAAGATCAATTCCCGCTAGGAGACAACAACAGTTTGATGGCTGAAGAGCCTCCCAGCCCTAGAGAGCAGTAGTGACTCCGGGTGTTAGAACTGAGAGAATGGTGGAGGCAGTATAGGCATTCTCAAGGACAGTAAATAACTAAGTGGAGGCACTTGGAAAAGGTGCAGATGTTGACAAGGGCAGTAAACGCAACTGTTGATGACCTGGTCTTCTTGGATCCCTCTTGGCCCTATGAAGCAAATAATGCTGCTTATATACCACCCCATAGTGCTTAAAGCATTTTCAGGGTGGTTTATAATTTAATTATGCAGGCTACACATTCCCCCCCCCCCCCAGTGAGCTGGGTACTCAGTTTACTCACCTCGGAAGGATGGAAGGCTGAGTCAATCTCAAGCTGGCTACCTGAGCCCATTGGGATAGAACTCTGAGCAGAGTCTTGACTGCAGTACTGCAGTCTAACCACTGCACCATGAGACTCTCTTCTGCAGTTTAACCACTGTGCCATGAGGCTCCCACATAAATATGTCATGTGAAATTAGTATGCACATGCTTTGTATCTTGACAACTGGCTCTCAAACCTGACTCTATTATTGAACCGGAACTGTGGTGCCTGACTTGAACTAGCTGTGGATGCTCCCTTGCTCCTCTTTACAGACACTTGCTCCCTGCGAATGTGTCCAGAGGTGCTGAATTCCACTCTTGGTTTTAGTCCCAACTTTACAGGAGCTATCCAAGGCCCTGAACAATGTCCCTCAAACAGGTTCAGCACCTTGGATAGCCTCTGTAATATTCAGAGTGAAACCCAGAGGAGATTCTCAGCTCCACTGCACTCAGTCTATCTCTCACCACTAGCCGCCAGCAGCAGCACAGCTTCTTAAGATGAAGGATCCATTAAGGAAACATACATTATACATAAATGTCATTGTTGTCAAAAAGGATTTGGCAGCAACCGTGATACAATAGCTGTGTTTGAGGCCTGCTCCTAGATCCCTTTGAGTAGGGGAAGATTAATACTAAAAACTTAATTTCATTTGATTATTTTGTTATCATTTTCCTGAGAAGCTCTTCTTGATGTGGTAGATAGAGTGATCTGTTCCTTTGTGTTAAGGGCCCTCTGTTCTTATTATACCAGTTCAGATGCAGGCACACTCCTATGGGCAGCTGGGAATCCAGCAATTTGTGGCAAATTGCATCAATTTTTTTAAAGAACGATTCTTTGGGAATATCTTTTAAAGAAATTTCTCCAGCCCTTGCAACTCTTCCCAATATTTGGGAAGAGTTAAATTTTCAGGATGAACACTCCCCCCCTCCCCAAAAAAATACACTTCTTTATGTATGCAATAATTCACTTCTCCAAGATGTAACAATAGTGGCTAGTGGTTCAGTAACTTTTAAAGGGGATTGAAGGCATCCATCCTTGGATGCACATCTTAACATGGTGAAGGGTCTTGAGTATGTCAATGAAGCTGAGAGCAATGCTGTTAGGAAGCCAGACTCCATTACAAGTCTGGATTCCTAGCAGGGTCACTGAAGGCAGAATGGTCCCAGATGAGGCATCAGATTAAGAAATGTCCATTCTCTTCAAGGGTAACAGCCACATCAGCAGAAAAGAATGGATAGTTTCAATGGTGATGGGGTGGCAGCTATTGGGCAGCAGCAATATCTGAAGGTGACACTGGTGGAGGAGGCAACGGCAGTAACACTCAAGCTAACTTTTGCTAGTACTGCACAGAAGGTTGCAATAGTAAACCACTGCTGAATTTTTCCATCTTTGAATACCCTATGACGAGACAGTCCAAAATGAAACAAGAGAGAGTGCTGGAAGATGAGACTCCCAGGTTGAAAATCACTCTATCACTGGGGAAAAGCAAAGGATGAAAATGAATAGTACTGTTGCTAATGACACAACTAGATTAAAGCTGAAAGGAAGTCTAGTGGCTGATGTGCAGAGAAAGGAAAGGAAAATATGATTCTGCACAACACATACAATTGGAAGATGGGATGTGAGAAATATGAATCAAGGTAAACTGAATGGAGTGGCTCAAATACTGAGAGAATAAGTAGCACAGGCAGTTAGGGGCTATAATGCAAAGTCTGACCAATTAACATAAATCGAACTCTGTGGAAAACCTATCAACATAACCATCATTCAAGTCTATGCTCCAGCTACTAATGTTGAAGATGAAATTGAAAGCTTTTACACAAATGTCCAAGATGAAATTAATCACACCCCAAAACAAGGCATGCTTATAATCATAGCAGAAGTAGGAAACAAAGCAAAACCAAATTATGTTGGAACATTTGTTCTAGGGGACAGAAATGAAGCAAAAGAATGACAGAATTCTGCAGAGTCAACAGTCTGTTTATGACAAATACATGCTTCAAGCAACCAAACAGATGACTGTACACATGAACATCACCAGATGGTCAAGAACAAAATCAAATAGACTGGAAGGAGGAGATGGAGGAACTGTATTCTCTGTGCCAAAACAATATCAGGAGCAGATTGTGGTAATGATCATGAAAAATCCAACATTAGAGTAAAGCTGAAATAGAACACTTGAATAATCTTAGTGCCAAAATGTAATGTCAACAACATTCCTGATAAATTTAAAATTCATATAAAGAATAGAGTTGCATAACTAAACTCAATTGACCATGAACCAGAAGAACTGTGGATTGAAACCAAACATATAATTAGGGAAAAATGCACAAAGACAATTCCTGTAGTAAAAAGAAAAGAAAAACCTAGATGGATGGTGGGAGAAACACCATCCATTGCAAAGGACAGGTGAGAAGCAAAAGTAAAAAGTGACAGAAATAGGGTCAGAACCCTGAACACAGCTTTTCATCAGTTGTCACATACAGAGAGAACTACTACAGTAGCCAATGCAAAGAGACAAAAGAGAACAACACAAGGGGAAAACAAGATATCTATTCAAGAAGAGCCCAGAAATCAAAGAGAAATGTAAGCCTAGATTAAGAATGCTGAAAGACCAACAGGGTAACACACTATCTAACCAAGAGAAAATAAAGAGAAGGTGAAAATAGTACACTGAAGACCTATACATAAGAGATAAAAGGATGACAGACTCCTTTGAAGAGGGATCCTCTGATGAAGAAACTGCAATTCAAGAAAATTAAGTGAAAGCTGCTCTGAAAACACTGGGAAGAAATAAATCACCAAGATAGATGAGATCACCATGTACAGGTGTGAAAGCT
The DNA here is from genome assembly GCA_037013535.1 of Intellagama lesueurii. Classification (NCBI taxonomy): domain Eukaryota; kingdom Metazoa; phylum Chordata; class Lepidosauria; order Squamata; family Agamidae; genus Intellagama; species Intellagama lesueurii. The sequence goes on from JBAJHW010000005.1 coordinate 21,885,076, forward strand.
GGACAGTAGAGAATGCTGATAGGAAAAAAAAAGAGCTTTGTGAATACTCTGGTCTGCCAGAAAAATGAATAAGTGGGTCCTAGAGCAAATCAAGCCTGAACTATCTCTGCAGGCAAAAATGTTGAAATTGATGCTGTCCTACATTGGGCGCATCACAAGAAGGCAGGGTTCTCTGGAAAAGACAATCATGCTGGGTAAGGTTGAAGGCAGCAGGAAAAGAGGGAGACTAAATATGAGATGGATTGGCTCCCTAAAGGAACCACAGACTTGAGTTTACAAGAGCTGAGCAGAGCTGTTGAGGACAGGTCATTTCGAAGGTCTCTCATTCATAGGGTTGCCAAAAGTCAGAGGTCACTTGACTGCTTGTAACAACAACAACAGAGGCATTCACAGAGAGCGATTCTATCCAAAGGTCAACCAGGCATCATGGGGCAGTGCATTCCAAAGCCTGAGAGTAACCACTGAGGAAGCCTTCTTACCATCTTGGCCATCCTTCCCCGCCCAAAGATGAAGCCAAACTCTTCAGTAAAAATGAGACATGATTCTGTTTTCACTGGGAGCCACTTCTATGAGTAAACCCTAGTGAACAGCATAACACCAAAAAGTCCTTGAGAATGGTAAAACTCTGGAGTATGGAACTCCTTAATGTTCATCAAGTGTACATTTCACATTATGTGCACAGTTCTTTTGGTGCGTGAATGTGTATGTTTTGCAAGGTAACAGTTTTCAGCCGGTGAATACAGGACTGCTCCCAAGAGTAGCAAACATGATACCTTTCAACATTTTCCTTTAAAAGGGTGCACAGCAAGGAAACGAAACACTTTGAATAACCAATCTGCTCTCCCAGGGACTTCCACAGCTAGCACTTTGATGTGCTCTCAGCTACATCCACCTCCTCTTGATTTTCATTTAATGTCTCAGTAAATTACAGATAGCTTTTAAATGGAGGAGCATTATTCCATCAGGAAAATACGTGGCGTGCAAAATTAACTTTTATCGCCCGTTGCCAAGATTATAGTGATACGGCTCTGGTGGAAGTGCAGATAAGATGCAGCTGATAATTATAATCCTGCAGGTTCTGCACTGGTTGCGTGGCAATATCGTAGCTCACTGGCACAGCTCATGTTTTACATGCAGAAGGTCTCACCTCAGTCCTTGGTGTTTCCAGTTAGAATGATAAGGGAACAGATATCAGGGGAAACACTCTGCTATTAGAGTGGCAATATGAACCAATTGACTGGCCTGGTGTAAGGTAGGTTATTACCATAGTTTTGTGTGATGGCATCCCATCAGAGAGGAATTAACATGACAATTATTTGTTTGACTTATTTCTTAATGTGTGCCAAGCCAAACCAGTATAAAATATAATTTCTCTTTTCCACACGTTGTTTTTTAAATTGGGAACTGTTTGTGAAAGATTTCTGGAGTGCTTGGCATTAATGAGCACCAATGTAGAATTCTTAAAATTCATGGCCAGGATCCTGTTGCGTGATCTCCATGCAGAAAGGCAACTACATAAGTATTCCCAACATGCCAGCTATGAGTGCAATCTGACGGGCATTTGGCCCACTGTTTGGATTGTGGCAAGGATAGGCTGCTGGGCTCTTAAAGACAGTTATCAGACAACGTTTCTACCTGCACCTTTCTGTTCCCTGTCAAGGGACTTCTACTTTGTTGGTGCAAATGGCATCACTCTACTTTGGTTTGTTTCCAGCATGTGTGACTGCTGGGAACGGACCAAAGGAAGCCTTAGTTTTTCAATTTGCCAATCTCATGAAGTGGCTTAATAAGAGAGCTGCTTCATAATATAGGCAAATTAAATACTTCCTTGGCTCCATGAAAGTGTTTTCAAGGGCAGCGTGAGGAGGCTGCCTTTGGAAGACCAAACCCTCCTATGGGGGGGGGGGGTCTCGGCTTGGCTTTTTGAAAGGGGCAAGAGAAGCAGCAGCAACAGGAGGAGGAGACAAGAGGTGGACCTTTGCTTTTCTTGACTAGCCCTTTTGAGAAAAAAGCAAATAAAAATCCCTTCATATGAAGTAACAGCAGGAGACAAAACAATTGCTTAAAAATGTGTGTGTGTCTGTGTCTGTGTGTCTGTGTGCTGTTACTTCATTTGAAAGAGCTAGTGATGGCCATGATGGTAAAAAAATGATCCAAGCCAATCAGTGATCCTGTCATGAATGTGATGATATATATAATAGAGATTGATGATATATAATAGAGATTGAGGCTCAGTCCAGGAAAGACAGAGGTTTGGTTGGTCAGTAGAAAATGTGACTGGGTGTTGGGTATATAATCTCTTCTAGGTGAGATGGTTGAGAAAAACAAAGTACACAGCATGGGAGTGTTGTTGTACCAATAGCCAGGAGTGCACTTTTCCAGCTTGTCTTATATACCAGTGGTGGCCTTTCTTGGGAAAGAACAATCTGTACACAGCGATTCCTGCCTCTACTACCTCTAATTTAAATAACTGCTGTGTTCTGCAGGAGCAGCCCTTGAACACTATTCAGGAAGGACAACCAACACACTACATGTGGTGAGATTTTCGTGCAGAGCACATTTTGTACACCGTGTTCTATTGATCACGAGTCAACTCCACTGGCTTCCAGTTCCTTTCCAGACACAGCTCAAGGTGCTGGGTGTGATCTACAAAGGATGAAGCTTGAGTTATATGAAGATCCCTCTCTTTCCTTATGAATCTGCCCAATGATTACAATCATCATCAAGGGTACTGACGTAGAGAGACTAAATTGGTGCGTACTTGGGTCAGGGACTTTTTATTAGTTTCACTCCAGCTATGGAAAGTCCTATTGACCAAGGGTTCCAAAACTGGTTTCAGATATCCACCATTATGTTTTACAGTTCTGTCCACCTGGAAGAACATTAATTTTTCTCTCCTGGCAGGGAAAAGCAAATTCCTGACAGTTTTGTGCTTCTTCATTTTTACTTAGCATCTTTCCACACAAGTCAAAAAATCTTGAAAATTGATGTAACAATTTTTTATTTTTGCTGCCTAGTGAACGCCATTCTCTGAGCCCTTCTGCTTGAAAATCTTTGATGATCAACACAGTAACCAAGATTACTTTATATGAACTGGAAAACAAAGGAAAAATTCAGGAGGAAAAGCACTTTGGGCCCGGTTACAAGAATACCTACCTACCTGTCTTGCCTTCCCTCCAACACCAGTTTGGGTTAAATTGCTGCTTTCCACAAACATCCCCCTGCTCTCCATACCTTTTTCCAGCCAGCTGGCAGCTTCTTAATTAACAGCTCTGGTGGGGGTCAGATGGCATGAATGAGTCTTTTGTGATATTATTGCAACTCTTGGAACAGATGTGGAGTTGAATGATATGATATCTACCAATCCTGGAACTCTGGTTGGTACTGGGAAAATGTTCAATGAAGACGTCTTTTCTTGTTTTCGGTTTGCAAACTTCACCATAGAACTGAAGAAACATCAGGCAAAAGACAGTGGCCCAGATTCAAAATGCTTGTTCCCCCCCCCCCCATCATCAGTATCATTAGGAGTGACATCATTAGTTATTTTGACACTAAATTAGTCTTAAGGGTGCCGTAGGATTCTTGGGGGAGGGGTTAAGTTACTTTTATAGTTGTAGTTAATCCATAGAGGATGAATATCATATGATACAAGTCAAATGGTGTGTGTGTGTGTGAGAGAGAGAGAGAGAGAGAGAGAGAGAGAGAGAGAAGTACTCCTAAGTAACTATTTTATTACTTCTCAGAAATATAAAAGCAAAGAGTTACTTTTCAAAAATTGCAACTACTTTTGGATTCCTTTGGAACCACACATGCAAATGCCTTATTTTTTGAAAAGTAACAGTCCAAGATGTCCATGTGGGTCAAAATACAAAAGAAGACACTGATATGTAATGTTTTATTTAGACTGGTGTACAGGTGTAGGTCTACTTTGAGAAAGAATGGTTATAATTTAAACAGAAATGCAATATGTCTTACCACAGAGAGGAAAACGGCAACCAAGTGACCTGCATGCATGATCTGCTCTCCAGGGGCTAACCGATAATGGTCACCCTTCAAGGTGCCTGAATGCCATGTTTCTGCACCCGGACCTCGTCTAAATCCACTAATCTAAGCGCATTGTAACAACATTTAGATTCTGGCTGCATACTGCAGTACCCAGTGAAATCCATGGCAATCTAGATCTGAAAACAGCTTGGAGGCAAAGCCTTCTAATTAATAGGATGGAGAAACAATACCTTGCTGAAATGTATTCTCCACAGTGGGTGCTAAAACAGTGGGTCAAACACATAAATCTGACTTCTGTTATTGATTGGAGAAAGCCCCCTCTGAGTTAGTTGTAATGACAACCTAATAAAACGCTATTGGTTCCCATATAAAATCGTCCCTTTGGTAACACAGAATGATGGTATCAATAAGTTATATGTGCCTGCATTAGGAATTTCACCCATAATGCAATCTTTTTAATGGCATTCGAAGCAGTAAATTAACTGAAGCAATGCAGCGGTATAGACATGAAATGCTTGTGTGGAATGGCAGAAGCAAGCAAAGAAACTACAGTTGGGTTTTACTGTTACATTTGTGCTCATGAGCAGCAAGATGAATTTCTTTGAAAATGGTTTAAATCTGAAATTTAAATAGCAGGCACTGGGTTTCAATAGCCAAACCTTAACAGCTTCTTCTTGTTTGCAATTCTGTTTCTGTGTTACTGGGCTGGATCAAACAAGGGAGCTGTGTTAGTCGGTTGTCCCAAAAGCAACCAAGAGTCCTAAATTCTAAAGAATAACTAATTTATTAAAGTAGAGCTTTTTGTGAATCACAACCTGTCTCATCGAATGCATGAGGCCATTATCCAGAATTTCAGGTTCAGAAAGTACAAATGTTAAAGGGTAAGATTGTAGAGACCATGAAGTGAGAGGAAAATTGAATGTAGAAAGTACTGGTAGTCACAGATCCATTACTAACACTGGGGGTTCACCAGTTTGATAATAAAAACACCTCACCAGATAAGGTGATGATAAGAAGTAGACTTTATGGTAACAGTAGAGGCTCATTGGCTGAACTCAAGTAGTTAGTTGCAACTAAAGTAGTTAAGTTTCAGTGATTCAGCAGGCCTTCTGTAGTTGCAACTTACTACTGGATTTCAGCCAATCAATGCATGAGGCAGGGGAGTTATATGCATAGGCTATGTACGTAAGACTGGGCCCTGTCTGTTTTTAAGCTTCTTGAAAGAGATTTGGTGGAGTTAACAAGAGGAACATTTGCCCTCCAGACCCAAATGGCTATGGTTCTTGTTCATGTTGAGGAGGTTTCATCCATCAGGTGTGCACAGATGTACGATTTTGTTCAGTCTTCCAGATAAATATGGGAATAGAAACTAGGAATGGGATTTCTGGATTTTCTGGACTACAAATGTTATAATTCTCCATTCTAGCTATATTGCACGTACCTCTCACAGACATGTACTATCCATTTTTGGACTCTTGTCTACCATTTTTCTGCATTAACCATGAAGTGGAAGTGTTTAGCCTGATGAAGTGTAAATCCTCCATGAAAGTTTGCACTTTGATTTTTTAGAGGTCCAATAAAAGGTACTACCCACGCTTACATTTGTGTAATCTGGAAATGAATAAACATGTGGTCCTTTATATATTACAGGCAATACCCAATATGGTATAGTGGATAGAGTGACGGTCTAGGATTCAGGAGGCCTGGGTTCAAATTTCCACTCAGGCATGAAAACTCACTGAGGGGATGACACTGATAAATCCCCTCCTTAAATATCTCACTTACCTTGAAAGCCCTCTTAGACTTGTTATAATTTGGTTCTGACTTGACAGCACATAACAATAGCAATATATTACAGGCAGAAGGAATTTCTGCCTTACAAGCCTGTTCACATGGATTCTCTGTCTGGCCCACCAGCTTCTGCTCCAGGCCTGTGCCCTGTTCCAGTCATACTGAATAGTGTGGATGATAATGTGTGTGTGATGTGAACAGTATGTGCATATGAATGAATGCCAGGTACAGTTGTGTGACTCATGTGAAAGAATAGGTTCACCACACCATTTCAGGCTACAGTCAACCCAGCTGGTGATATACATTGTTCCAAGCAGCAATCCAGCCGTAGGGCATTTAAAAAAATCCCCACCTCTCATATTCTATATCCTTAAGAGCAAAGGGACTTTTTTCCTCTCATTTTAATTATCATAACAGCTCTTTAGTCTTAAGCAACTTGTGAGAAGAGCAGCTTGCTTGCTAGGTATTTCATGCAGTATCAAACAACATATCTGAGGATGAACTTCTTTAAAAATATGCACTGAGAAAACAAAAATCTGCTTTTCTTTAGTTTAATAAAGTGCCTTGAACTCTTTCAGAGGGAGGACTTCCAAGAACATCATTAATATGTGTCTGTTCCCTGTTTATTGCCTTATGAGACCAGCAGCCTTCAAGTGTTCACGCTGCCCTTGGTTTGAGGGCCGTTGCGTTGCTGTGAGGTGCCCTGTATTCATGATCTACTTCCACGAGGCCACTGAATTATTAATATGGATCTTAAACAAAGTGCACTTTTGTATCAGAAATGCTTTTCCTTCCAGTCTGGAGCAAAATAATAATAAAAGGAAGTCTTTTGCCAGGTCAAGCATGGTGGCAAAGGACAACAGGGCCAGACTGTGGTGTTTTTCCCCCCTGATGATTATAATTTATGATCCAACATGTTTAGATCATACTGAGATCTCAGGAAATCCAGAGCCTGAGGCTCTGGCCTTCTAATTTTATAACTCCCAGAATCCCTCATCCAGCAAGGCCAATTGCTATAGTCCAAAAACGTTTTCAAGTTGTGAGTGAAGCAGTATGAACTGAGCAAACACACCTCAGGATTGTCCATAGCTTCTGACACAGCACGCCTTCTACCTCAGGTTTCATTCACAAAACAGGTTATCCTCCATCATCAAAGACCTTTTCAGAATGTTCATCCTACCTCTTTTGTAGTATTAGGCCTCCGTATGGCTCAGGCTAGGAAAACTCCAGTGTCTATACTAAGGGCAGAAAAATAGCAGGATTTGTATGACAACTTTTAAGATGTTGCATCTTTGATCTCTCATCTCTGCATAGATATGGAAGATGAGGACAGGGAAAGCACATTTCTTGTGACATTGCTGCGGGAGCATCTATAGTCTCTGTCAAGCAGACTGGTTCTACACACTGGAGGAGCCACCTAGTCCTTGTTCACTGGACTGACCCTAATTTTATCCCCTTGGAAGACCACCAAAAATTAGAGACCGAGAAGCCAGGGAATATTCTGACTTTGTTTCCAGGACTTCAAAGGTGGCTTAGACAGAGACATGAAGGCTCAGAACCCAGTAGTGTAAACAGGGGACACAGCAGGTCCACACACTGCTGGACAACCTGAGGTCCCTTAAGCTCACAAGGTCTGAGATCCCGCTTCCTGAAAATTCCATGCACCAAACCCATGAGCTCAGGCCAACATTAGGAACTCTAAGCCTCAGCACAGGCCAACATATGTTTCTCTGAGGGTTCCACAACATTTGGCATTTGTGCCATGCCCAGCATGAGGTTCTGGATAGGCTTCCAGCTAAAAGCTTATCACTTTAAGGTTTCCTAAGGGTGTAAAGAGCACTTGGCAGTATTTTTTATCCTGGTGATTTTTCACATTCCACCACAGCAGAGAATCTCTCAGGGATTCAGAGACAGAGATATTTCTTGAAGCAGCGGTGGGTAGAAATGCTGCACATTAGCTTTTCCCCCACTCTCACCAATTTCCTACACATCATAAATTTGACAGTCCTTCCTTCCTTTTGCCTAAGTATTATCTTCTTCAAGGTTTTTGTTATCTCTTTGCTGTACATGTCAGGTTCAGGCTCTGGTGCTAGTCAGTTTCAAATGGTTATGGTGCCAGTTTCACATCTGGAAATTGAAAAAAGAGAGGCTGATAAAGAATCCTACAGAGAATGGCATCCATTTCTGTGTAGTATCTAGGAGACTGTGTGCATGATTTTGTGGGAAGGAACTGAGGTCATTCTCCTGGTGGAAATTCCTGCGGGAGAGGAAATGAAATGACAGAAAATCCCACAGAAATCTGTGGGACTGAGAAGCGTCTATATTCATAACTCTATTTACTCCTCCCAGAGATGGAGCCTGGGAGGAGTAATATTGGCCCAGACTTTAGCCCTTTCTTGGAGTTATAGCTTAGTTAGAACTCTCCCAGATGCTGGCTTGCTGATCCTCTCTCCCAGTTCGAACATGATGACACTGTGCTATTCTTGCTATCAGTTCAGAATTGTGTGCCTTTGTTGTGCACACTGAAGGAGTCCCCTGTGAGGCCTCTATGGTGTGCATGCACTGTAAATGCTATGCAGTGAAAAGTAAACACATTGAAAGTGTTGCTGCATAGCAGAAAGATCAATGAAGTGGCTGTCACTACATTGTAAAAGCGCATCTGTCAAGATTAGGTATATCATCACATAGGTTGCATGCAGAAAACTGTAGCATCAGTGCCTGCCAGAACCAACCTTAGAAAAAGAGAAGGAGTTATATGAAAGAAGTAGAACTGTAAAGAATCCTAAATAGATGTACAAATAGTTTGACCGGGCATAAGGTACTTTCCTATGCTATTTCTCCAGCAGCTCAGGGGTTGTATGTGTGATGTCATTATTTAAGTCTGGACCATTAAAAAAAAATCAGTTAAAATTAAACCTTAAATATTAGGAAATTAAATCATAGGCATCAACAGTTAAAATGCAAAATATTTTAATTAATCAAATTTGCATTAATTCAAACATTAGTTGAACAGATTCTCTGAGGAGGGTTCCTGTCACTCTCTCCTTCCCAAGGGAAAACGGCCATACCTTACTTTAGAAAGCAGTTTTACAACAGACACCATAGTCTAATCTAGATAATATAAATAGGATTAGACTACAACACTCAGAATAGTAAATAGTTTTCTGGGTTTCTGAGTTATAGTCTAAATAAGGCTGCAAGGGACCCCAGAGCGGGAACCACTGCTCAATAAAGAGCTAAATGGCTCCTTCCACTACGTTTCCTGAGTATAGCCTTGTACCAACCTTACTCCTCCCAGAACTCAAGGAGCCAGGCCTGCTGCGCCTGCACAGGCACCTGCCTGTCAGTTGAGCGGCAGGCTTATGGGAAGAAGCCGTGGGCCTGGTTTCTTTGTAAGGAGCTGGGCCTGTTGTCTCTCAGGATGGTGGTGGCAGCGGAGGAGAAGGTGGCAGTAGTCGTGGAGAAGAGGCGGTGACAGGACCAGGACCAGGGAGGGAGGCAACGGGGCAGTGGGAAGGGGATGGGCAGGCATCCCATTTTGCTAAAGCAAAATGAAGCGCTGAGGGGAAAAACGTTTGGTGCTTCGTTTCATTTTGGCAAAACAGGATCCTCAAATTGGGTTGTGAACCAAACCACGAACCAGCCCAGTTCATGGGTTTTTCTGGTTCATGCCCATATCCAGTTGGCAGGTGTTGCTGTTTGTTTTCTTAATACTCACCAGTAAATTCCCCTATCGATGTCAGCGTCTTCTAAATTTTGGCACCTTGGGGCAAAGCCACCAGTTCCTCCACTCAGGTCTAAGCCCTATGCATGGAGATAAGCTGTGTCTAAAGACTGTGGTCCTCTTCAGATTTAGCCCTCCACATGAAAAAAGAGCTTAGGGGGAGAGACAGGGGGCCACTTTGCTCCTTTGCCTCACATCCTACAATCAACCCTTTGCACTGAAAGTCCAAGTAGAGCTTCTGTGACAATGGCTACATTGTTGGTGCCTCCTCTTTGGGTAGACTAGAGTGGCCCCGTGCCTGACTTTGTAGAGGAAATCTTCAGTCGAGGGTCAGACAAAAGATAGTTCTCTGTTGGAAGGATTATCTCAGTCAAGTCTGCTTTAAAAATAAGGAGCCACAAGAAGGGAGCAGGTGACTGGAAACTGACCATCAATAGTTAGCAGATGCACAAGAAGTACAGTAGATAGATGGCTCACCTGTCGCAGTCTTCCCCATTATGGTGGCAAGGTCTGTTTTTTCTATTTTAAGCAATATAATTATTTCTGCATCTGCATTTATGCATATGAATTATGATATGAAACTTCCATGCAAATCTCATTGTCTTTTATGGTGATGCAGTTATTATTATTTTTTGGCAATGCATGATTGGACACCCTACTGAGACCTTCAGTTCTTTTGTAATGGTTCGTGTCTCTCAGCTCTTCTTGGCTCATATTATATGAAGGAAAGGTAATGATTGGGATGAAAAAGCCATAAAATGGGCCTCAGACATGCCATTCCTGCATCTAAGTGCTTCCATACCAATGCAGGAACAAGCAATTACAGTGATCAAAATGTGTTGTGGTTTTTATGCTAAGATGAAGAGCGAAACTCCAGCCCCTGAAAAACAAAACTGAAAGTAAATTTCAGCTTAGTTCCAGTTTGAAATGTTTGCTAATTTTGGAGGTGCTGCTGCTTGTGTTGGTCCGTGGGGTGGAAAATTGGTCTTTGAACCTTCCAAAGTTGCCCATTCATGCCACCTTGGGTTGCCTGTCCTCCTCAGTAATACTCAGGGAAGTTATAAGCAATTTTCAGGTATTCTGTTATTGCTTTTAAAGCAGGCAAGTTCAGCAGTGTTTCTCTGATAAGACTCAAACTCATCAATGAAATATACAACAGTACAAGTAGTCCTTTTTTTTTCTTCAAAAGAAAATCACATTTATTGTGATTTGATGATAACATGAAATACTGTTGCCCCAGTCTTATGGTAGAATGGGGCGGCCATTTTAAGAGTTACAATATAACCAAAATGCAACAAAGACAATCCAGGAGTAGCCGCATTTCACATCATCAGGTTCTGACCAAACCAGATTTTGAGATGGCTGAACTCTAGACCCTACCATTCTGGGAGGTGTATGCCTTTTTACATGTGCATTCTCATTCAAATATACCAGCTTTGTAAAAACAAACTGAAGCAAATATATTACTAAACTTAATTCACATTGTTTACATCTCTATTGAGTGGGTTTCCAGCCCCACGCAAGAATACAGAGCACTTCTCAGGGCCAATACATAGGTGGCACCAATCAAGAAGACTTCCCCCAAATTTACAAAGAGTTCAGCACTTGCTAAGGGCCAGCTCTGTTGTTTCTAACTCAGCTCTGCATGGCAAAGTGTAAAATAAATGTAAAGCACAAAAATGTGTCTGTGTTAGAGGGTGGGGTGAGTGCCATCTTCTAGAAATATGCCAGTGTTGGGTTCTTCTTTTGCCACTGTATACATTTTTTTTTAAAAAAAGGAGTGACATACACACACAAAAAGAAGTCATGCATGCACCCTTTCCATTTTGACAAGGCACACACACTTGGACATGCAAAATCCAGTACAAAATTTAAAGGAAACTCAACCCTAGTTGGTGGGGATTTAGTGGACTCTTTTTTTCCTGGCTAGCATGAGATTCTGCAACACGTCAGCCAATTCGGAGCTATAAGGACTGCACTGTATGCTTGTGGTCTAATTCATTGGTTTCCAACTTGGGCAACCCAAGTGTTCTTGGACTGCAATTTCCAGAAGCCTTCACCACCAGCTGCGCTGGCTAGTGTTTCTGGGAAATGCAGTCCAAGAACACCTGGGTTACCCAAGATTGGGAACCATTGGTCTAACTGAATGTCATTGTTAGATGTCTATGAGGAAAATGGACAAGGGGCCTATCTACAGTTACCAGGGTCCATTTTTTCATGTGTGAACAGCAAACCACTATCTCTCACACACAAATATAGGTTGGAAATGTTTACTTTTGGGGAAAGTATTCCTCAGGGTTCTGAGAAGTGTAATATAAAAAAGTAACTTTTCCAATCTTTGTTTCCACTTAACCCGTGACTTGTGGAATTGAATCTTTAATTGCCCAAAGTTGAACAACATTCAACAAACTCTGGGATCAATATACTTCAGCTGTAAACTGACTTTATAACAGCAACATGGCCACCACCAAAATTAAGATAGCTGTGTATCTTATTTTCTCTCCCTTAGTGATAGCTAAGTAAATTACAATGTTTCATGTTACACAATCATATTGTGAACTTCCATGTCTCTGCAAATATAGAAACATTGTAATGAGATTCACAGTTCAGTGATGTCTCATGTTACCATGTAGCACATGTTAGATTTTACCTTACTAGACCTTAATAGGAGAGTAGACAGGGTGCTGTAATGTCTCCTTCTATCTTCTGCATGAGGTTAAAAAAACCCTATCACATTGTAATATCCTTCTGACATCTATGTTCCACTTACACCTACCAGCCACATTGCTTAACATCATCATACAGTACAAAAAAATAAAAAAGTATAGTGCATGTCTATATAAATCCATAGTGAGAATCAGCTACACATTGGCACAGATCGGTGTATGCAGTGGGAATGGCAGCAGTAGCAAATTGCCACTGGCTAAAGACTTCCTTTGATTACTTCATTGCATTGTGTATGAGTTTCACAAACCTCAAAATCACCCAAGGAAGCCTTTAACCAGCTGTGCAACCACTGTGTTTTTCCAGTTGTTGTCAGGCTGACCCTATTCAGAGCTTGTAACTCTAAGTTTAAGTTCACCATGCACTGGAAACAAAAGCCTGCTCCCCCCCCCCCCCCCCCCCACTCTGCATGATGAATTATCTGGGACATTGCATGCTAATTATGAGATGAAGTTGCCTTCTGTGGAGTAACACTGTCATTTGCAAGCAAATACTCATGGATGGTGGGAAAATAATAATGGGTTGGATCTACACTGCTAGTCACACCACAGTCTCATAATGAACATGTAAGAGCCATGGTTGCTAAGACCAATTAATGCTCTAGTCCAGCATTCTGTTCACATAGTAGACGTCCAGATGTCTATGGGAAGCCACAAGGTGCCTATGTCATTTGGATGCAAGGATCATACCAGATGGCATACTGTGCCTGTAACCTGACCCCAAGTGACCCTATATAGCCCGCAGTAGCCTCCTGTAAATGAGCCCATGTAGAAAAGCCCCAAGTGAGAGCCACTGCGACATAATAAATAGAGTATTTAACTAGAACCAGAAAGACCCTTGTTCAAATCCTTGCTCATCTGCAAAATCCGCAAAATTTAAAAGGGCAACTTTAGGCCGCATACATCCTAGATTGTGATGAAAATTGGGGTAAGTCAAGCAGCGGTTACATTGATATTAGACAAAAGACTAGATAGACAAAGAATTGGACAGACAGAGGTGCTGGCTGCTGCTACTTGTGGCGCCATGTATAAGCATCTATACATTTCTCTACAAGCATCTATTCATATGGTGGCAAGATCTCAAATTAAACAGCCTAGATAGCCTTGATGGCAAGCCCCCTGGGTTGAAGGTGCTGTTGCTAAATGCCAGGTCAGTGAAAAGTAATACAGCTAACATCCAGGATTTGACCCTGGATGGACATGCTGACTTGGCTTGCATTACCTGGTTGGATGAAGCTGAGGAATTCAGTCTTTCTTAGCTTTGTCCACCTGGGTTCATTGAGCAGCAGCAGGCCAGACCAGGGGGGTGGGAAGGAGGAGTTGTAATAGTCTATCAAAATTCAATCACTCTTGTCAGGTGCCCTGTCCCACAGGCTGCTGGGATTGGGTGCATGTTCCTGAGAGTAGGTGCCTGGGATAAAACAAGCATTTTGTTGGTGTACTGCCCATCCTGCTGCACAATAGTCTCATTGGCTGAGCTGGTTTCAGGTGTAGTGTTGCAGTCACTTCAGCTTGTTGTGCTGGGAGACTTCAACATCCATGTGGAGACCAGTTTATCAGGAGCAGCTCAGGACTTCATGTCTACCATGACAACCATGGGGTTGTCCCAAATGGTACCTGGCTCCACTCATGCTACAGGACACACTCTCAACCTCGTTTTCTGTACTGGGCAGAGTGGTGAGGATCTGGGTGTGGAGGAACCCTCAACAGTTCTGTTGTCATGGACGGATCACTATCTGGTAGGGTTTAGGCTTATTGGAACACCCCTGCAGAGGTGGGGAGTAATTTAAATGGTCCGTCCTAGGAGACTGATGGATCCAAATGGTTTTCTGACAGCTCTTAGGGAGTTTCCAGCCATCTTGGCAGGTGATCCTGTTGTGGCCCTGGCAGATCTCTGGAATGCAAAGGTGGCCAGGGCTATTGACACAATCGCTCCTAAGCATCCCCTCCCATGAAGTGCAGCCAAACTAGCTCCTTGGTTTACCATGGAGCTGGGGATGATGAACTCAGTGGGACAGAGACTAGAGTGATGATGGCAGAAAACTTGGAGGAGATCCAATCAAAGGTGGACTACAGCTCATTGGAATGCCTACTCTGTGGTAGTGGTGGCAACGAAGAAGCAGTTCTTCTCTGCCACCATTGCATCTGCACAGAGCAGTTCAGTGAAGCTCCTTTGGGTGGTCAAGGGCTTGTTCCAAGAGAGGGATGATCACCACTTGACATCCCACGGTGAAGATTTTGCATGGCACTTTACAGTAATTGACACAGGTTTTGTTGATGGAACTTTGGCCTCTAGTTGTCCTGTTATAATGGATACATTTCAGTTCATGCAGTCTGAGGATGTGGACAGTGTCTTTGGAGAGGTGAAACCCACCATGTGTTTGCTGGACCCTTGCCTTTCCTGGCTTATAAAAGGAGCCAGAAGGCTGAGTGGGTTAAGGGAGTAGTAAATGCCTCCTTGCAGCAAGGCTGAGTGCCAGCACGGCTAAGAAGGCAGCAATAAGACCTTTGTTTAAAAAAGGCCTCCTTGAATCCCACTGTATTGTATTATTATCAGCCAGTCTCCAATATTCCATTTTTGGGCTCCATTTTCTGGAGTGTCTTTTGGCTTTCCACTTCTAGAGGTTATTTGAAAGAGTGTATCATCCTATATGAGCCTACTTGGCCTTTAAGATCTTCTGCAGAGCCCCATCTCTTGTTTGCACCTCCTCCCTAAGCCTGAGGACATGAAAGAGGGCCTTCTCAGTGGTTGCTCTCAGGCTTTGGAATGTGCTGCCCCAAGAAGACAGGTTGCTCCCTCTTGTCCTGTCATCTTCAGGCAAAGACCTTGCTTTTCAGGCAGATTTTAAAGCAATTATTGGGGTGTCTTTATGAAATTTAGATATTTTTAAATGTTCTTAAATTTAATTTTAATCTTGATTAATGTTTAATTATTTTAAATACAGTTTTGTACAGTATTTAAACATATGATTGTACAGTTTTAATTGTTGTGAGCCACCTTGGGTCCCCCTATGGGTAGAAAGGGAGCATATAAATAATACAAATATATTTTTAAAAATTATATAATCTTGGCCAAACTCAACATTAATTGTTATTGCCGACTACCACTATTGTAAATGGTCCCTGCATTTATTTTCCATAACTGAATTGCCACTTAGTGTACAATTTTCTATTGTATTGCCACATTATCTGTTCTTTCTCTCTACATATACACATCCGCCAGTCAACTGAATAAAACAGTTCATGCATCAAATGTAGTAGGCTCTGTTCCATGGAAGGTTTGCCACAAGGCATTTGTTACTCTTGAAGGTGTTACAGAACTCTATGCTATTTTGGGATACTGATTATTTTGATTCTTCTTTCCCATCTTTTAACAGTGTTGCATCTTTTTGTTCTAACATTTTATCTCTGTGAATGCCAGATTTAACATAAATTATCAATCTGGGTGCCACTCCTCCCCATCAGCGCCCCTGTGCTCTTTGCTTCAACCTGTGGTTGCCCTGGAAACCACTAACAGCTCAATTTGGTTAGTCTTTCACATTTGGCCAATATGGTGCACATCCTTAATGGGAACCAAATTGGCTGCAAGTTGCTATGGAATCATTCCCAATACAAATTCTTCCCTTCATCATCAAAGCCAGGATGGCCGCATATACACGAGAATAGTTTTTAACACTTTTGAAGACCAGCAAAATAGAAAGCAGTAGAAGGATACAGGAAATACAACTAAGATCTGCCCTGACTTTTCTAAGTAATGGGTTCATCTACTTTGAACCTCGTGAAGCTCAGAAAATGCCCTCCTAGTGTCCTGGAATAGAAATGAGTTCAATTTTACAAAGTAAGATCTTGATCTTGCACAGATGTGAGAGGCTTTATGGACCATCATGCCCGGCAACCTGCAGCAGCAGTTCATCCTGGAGTTGACCTAGGACTGTTTGTTTATATGACTCCCTAGGAATTCCAGCTGAGAATTGGGAGGCTTTGATTTAGGAGGGATGACAGTCTCCCTATCTTTAATGCTGGGGGGAGAGCACTTTGTTCTTTAAAAGAAATAGTTTCTCGAAAGTTGGAAAAATGGAGTAAAGAGGACACTCTTATCACACTTCCTCACACCTATGCACATGGAAGTTCTAACTCAAAGACAAGAAGAAGGCTTTGGGTCTTGTATGCCCCAACCCACTCCTAAGGCTCCATCCACTCTTCCCCCACCACCTTTACCACTGAATTTCCCACTGTGGTGGTGGAAAAGCCTATAGGAAACAATGTAGGAGTAACAACTGCATGCCATTTAGTCCCATAATTATTGGGCTAAGTTCTTCTCTATTTATAAATTCTTTAACCCAAAGCTCATAGAAGGCAATCCTAAACAGATTTACCATAGCATATCCTTTAAATTTAGACAAACCTAGAGCAAACATGCTTATCATTGCACTGTTAGCATATTTTCACTTATTTTAATGTAGCTTTCATCCTTTTATAGCAGCAAGACAACGTTTGTCAGCAGGATCTTTCAGTTTAGTTTCAAGTGGCCTTTGAAAGGAAAAGGTGAAGACCTCACGTCAATGCTGATTGACGAAAAATATTTATTTATTTATTTATTTATTACATTTATAGCCCACCCATCTAGTCATATAGACTACTCTATAAACCATTATATAAACCATTATGGATATGGATTAGGTTACTCTGGTCTTTGGCAGCCTAACAGTCTGAAGTACCCACAAGTAGTGAAGGACTCAAGATTAAGCACTGTAGCCAGCAAAGAGAGAACTGAGGCATCTCACCAGAGTGGCCATCAAAAGGGTTATGATGAGCAAAATGTGTTGGGTGGATTTAACATATCCATAGGTTGTCATCAGATTTTGCCAAAAGCAACATTCAAAACAAATTTGTGGAGGAATTTTCTAAAACAAAACATCATGAAAACCTGTTGGGGTGTGTGTCAGGGTAATGTGAACAAGATTGGTGCACTTTCTGAAAGAACATTACTACACAGTTACCACCTGATCTGATTCTTTGTGGCCTACCATCACACTGTAGCTTTTGTATGCTCAAAGGCATGATACATCTACTATGGTTCTTTGTGAGCGATACTGCAAATGCTCTGGTGCCTGTTTTAATAGGGCAGAAGAAGAAATATGTTCAGAACTAGAAGTATCTATCTGGTAATGCAGTATCTGAGGGAAAGTGAGTGAGTTCTTGTTATGTAAAGGTATGGGCACCGAGGGCTCTCCTCAAAACCCTGGACTTCATCCTGAGCAGCCATGAAAATTTAGCACAGAAATAAACAGACACCACTTTACGGATGCTCTGCTGTGGAGATAGAAGAAGAGGGAACATAGCACACACGACTGACAGAGGGAGAATGTAGGGCTAACATCAGGGAAAGCAAGAGTTATATGGCAAAGATTCAGAGAGGAGAAAGATTTGGCCAGATTACAAATGTTCCTGTCACTTTGTTTCATCCCTCACACCTGTTGTTGCTATTGTTGTTGTTGCTGCTGCTGTTCTTGTTCAAATAAATTCTACACAGGAACACAGATGTGTCATGCTACTGCTGAGAGCAATAGAAGTAAATTTCCTCAGCCCATGGATTGCACAGACCTTTGAATCTCCCCCTTCATTCCCACAGGTTAATGTATGGGAACACGAGAGTTCTGTGGCATGTCTCTGTAGCCCTTAGAAACTGATGACTTCTTCTCAGATATTTTTCACGAGAGTGAGAGTCGCACTGATTCCGTTTGCTTCCTCTTCACATGACGCCCGAATGTGCCTCAGGCGCAGCCTTGTTATTACCTAGGGTATGCTTCCGTACTCCAAAGACATCACACTGCAGTCTCTAGGTCTTCATGGGGAACCACTTGGTAGTTCTGATGACCCTCCAAATATGAAGCTAGATCTGGATCCCCAGCCTGCTGGGCCCTGTCTCGGGGTGTCTTACCCTACATTGACAAGACAAGAGATAGACAGAGAAGGACTTACAAAAAGCCAGGAAAGAGAAGGAAGTACCATTGGGCAGTTTCAGAACAACCCAAAAGAACGGCGAGATTAGTCTTCTTCTGCCAATTTGTTTGTGGTAAATATGTATGCTTTTGAAATGAACATTAAAACTGGAGCCACACTCAGCATGGTCCTATTAAAGACAATCTGTTGCATTCATAATTTAGGGTAGAGCTTGGGAAATATTTTTTTGGTGGGAGGAACTACATCGCCCATGAACTGAGGGCCAACTTGGCTACCGGGAGATATACTCCTAAGAAGTAATTTTTTCAAGGAAGCAGGTAGTCAGATGAGCTATTGGCAGCTATTTCCACCTGTATTTCTTTCAGGGGAGTCACTAGTGTGCAGATTTTGTTTCAAACAATCTCACTCCCTGGAAAGAAAAAGTTTTGCTCAAAGGATGCAATCTTATGCATACTTCTTTTGGAATTAATCAAACAAGTTGACATGCTACTAACACTTTCTACTATGTCTTAGTAGAGAAGCTACCAGGGATGGTGACTTGAGTCACTGGACTCACTGTCAAGTCAGACTTAAGTCACACTGGTGACCCAACTTGGACCCGATTTGCGTTTGGTTTTTTTTTTTTTTTAAATGACTTGGACTCAATTTGAGACTCAGAACCCACCCAGAAAAAGGCTTGTTTTTAATAGGGACTCAGATTTGGGGCTTGGGACTGAGGACTTGGTACCAAAGATTTGAACTCAGACCAAAGACTTGCCAACATCCCTGAAAGCTACTAAGACTAAACCATGACCTGCTCAGTGTTGAAGCTTGGAAATAACCTCTTTCCCTAGAGAATGTGTACTATCTCGGGAGTGATCCATTCTATTAATCTATTAAGACCCTTTTAACAATCTTAACTGTTATTTTATCTGCAACCTTTGGTGCTGGTGGTTTTTGTTCTAGGGCTTTCACAGCTGTTTTGTACTCTTTCTTTTTCTTGTATTTCATTCTTTGGGCTATTAATTATAAACCACCTGGAAGCTGCTTGTGCCAAACAGCAGGAGAAAAAGAAATGAAATCAATGGATCTTATGCCCAAGTGAACACAGTTAGGATCCAGCTAGAAATTAAGGAGGAACAGTAACTCTCGATAAGTCTTTGCTATGGCAGCTGATGAGTTACAGGCATATCAGCTCCACCTGCTTCCAGTGCTGGGTCAATGGGTTTGTTTGGTTTGGTTACCTTGGCATCCGTTTTCTTCAATGAAGCTCCCGCCTCTACCAATAGCTGGCAGATACCACGGTGGCGCTGGCAGGCTGCCTTATGTAGTGCTGTCTCACCCCTGTGTATTTAACAGAGAAAATTATCAATAAAACCTGCCTTTTGCACTTAATTATATTCACCAGGACATAATTTCAGGGTTTTTAAAAGATTCACACACACACACACACACGAGTTCTTAGCGCATTGAAATTGACAATAGTGTTCAAAGACTTAATTCTTTCTTTTTTAAAAAAATGCCCATACTTAAAGCAATGTGCTGCATGATAAGTTCTCATCCAGACTGGAGCTCCATTTTAAACCAGCAACAAAATGTGGTAGTTTTTTGTCTCTTTGTTTTTGGCTGTTTGAACAAATACAATTGCTAGGCTAGCAGTCATGGGCATCCGTTTTTTCCTGCCTCCATGCTACTTCAACAAGAGCAATAAGATAACTGTGTGTGTTTGTGCGTATATTTGAAAGAAGAAAAAGTGATTAAATCCAGAAACCTGGAATGTTTACACTATGCATTTCTTTAGATATTTCAACAAAGTTTAGATTTTTGGCACTCATGTACAAATACAGCAATTTTTAAAGTAATCTTTGAGGATGTGTGTCCAACTGAAACTCTGGTGCTCTGGTTTCAATGAATGTCAAGAGGGACCTTTATGCTATGTCTCTGCTTGAATTTGAACTAAATTTAACAGTGACTGTAGACGCGAATTACAATTCTCACTGATTGTGTTATGGATTAAACATTCCCATTACAGGTGGAAATAAATGGTGTTAGTCCTTCAGAGTAGGATATGAATCTCACTGTCTCTTGATCTTGGAGAGAAAGACCCTTGAGAAATCTAATGGGAAATCTTGCAGGATTTTTTGGAAGTTTCATGGTCATAGTTTCTGAAAGAAACACCGAGCTGCTCAGGAGTCTTATCATTCCTGTGCCAATGGTGTTTTTTCTTTGCACACAGCAGAGCACAAATTGTGCAGACTTTGGCAGTTTCCTGTGCAGAACAACAGGGAAAAGCAAAATGAAAACAAAAGGGAGAGGCAAATATAAAATGAGACTAGTGTGTTGTTTTTGTGGGAAGCCATAAAATCTCACTGGAGTGAGGGAAGGCTCAGTGGGTTGAGATTGGCAAAATTTGAGAGAACAAGAGTGCCCATCACACTGCTAGTTCAAAAGATATCCATACATTGTGCATTCCCCCCCCCCCCGCAGTTTTGGAACCATGGTTTTAATGTATGCATTTATGAACATACGACCCCACTGACTAGCGCATTTACACACACCTTTTAGAAATCTACACAGTGTTTGTTGCACATGCATGCTGTTGAATGTTTTTTCCTTTTCTTTAGTGGATGACATTGCAAGCCTGGAATCACATAATGTTTTGAACACAAAGTACATCTGTCGCTGAACAGGTTAAGGAGGAATGAATCAGACAAATCAATTGCTTACAGAACTTGCATTTCTTACAAAACTCCAACTATGCCTACAAAATGGACAATAATTGGCATTAAAAAATCTGAAATTTGCACCTTTGTGGTTTAAGAAAGAAGTTACTTCTCAAGTGGAAAGGGCATATCAAAGTGAGGGGTGGCTAATATTGTTTCATCTTACATGACAGTGGTTTTAATTTCCATAAATTGGTTTAGTTAACCAAAAGTATCCATTAAATACAACAACTGATGTGGGTTGAAGCCAAAGAAAGAGAGGTCAAGAAGAAAAAAAACTTACGTTTCACTATCTGTCATATCCAATAATTCAGAAGGACCTGTCAAAAGAAGCAAGACAAGTCAAGTGTCTGCTCAGCCCTAAAGGATAGATTCAAACTTGGAGGCATCAGAAAGATTCACAGTCACTTCTGTGTTGAACAAAATGTGTGCCTGTTTGTAGACAACGAAGGTACGCATTAGACATGGGCATGAAGCACTTTGCTGCACTTTGGCCCAATTTGTATGCATAGCACCACAGGTGCCACACATTTCCTCCTCTCCCCCCCCCCAGCCAGCTGCCCCACTCACAAGCCTCTGTGCACTGGCTGGGTCATCACCCTGGGGAGACTGTGCAGTCTAGGCAGGAGCCTGGGTTTCCCTGTCCTGCCTCCTCCAGCACCTGACCACTCAGACAAGGAGGCAGAATGGGGATTCTTCCTGCACAGCTGTTGAGTGGTCAGGTGCTGGAGGAGGTGGGGCAGGGAAGCCCGGGCTCCTGCCTGGACTAGAGACCTGCCCCAGGTGGACAACCCAGCCAGCACTCAGAAGCATGTGAGTGGGGCAGCTGGCTGGGGAGAGTGGGGAGGGAATGTGTGGCACCTGTGGTGCTGCACATACTAGTTGGGATGAAGTGCTTCATGACCATGTCTAGTACACCTCATCCTGCCATCAGCTTTAGAACACATGCAGTACATGACATATGAAGCAGCCATAAAGACGAGTTAGATCAGTGGGAAGTAGGGGCATAGTCAGAGGTTCATTTGTACACCTGTGTACAGGCAGCTGAAGAGACACAACCCCAACCTTCCCAAGATGCCAGGGGAAGCCTGAAGAAGAGCAGTAACCCTAGGTGGTGTTCTGAGTCGAATTTTCTCCACAAGAGCTTGTGATTTGCTTTTTTTTTTTTTTTTTGGTGGTCCAATAAAAGATATCACACACACTTAGATCTGCATAAGCTTGGGGGGCTTTTCCTTGTACTTCCTAGGTGGAGTGGGGGACAATTCCACCAGGTGTCCCCCTCAAAATTCTTTTAAGTCCCGGAAAGTTACCCCCAGAAAACAAACCTGAGAGTGACTGGGCTTTTAACGTTAAGCACATTTCTAGATGGAGGGTGGGGAACAGGGGGTGGGGGGGGTACACTTGAGCCCCTCATGGGCCAGATGTTGCCCTCAGTCCACACTTCACCCACTCCAGCTCTGAGTAATAGGAAATGTTTTCCTCGGATTGCTGGGAAGAAATGAAAGTCAGGAACTGAGAAAGAGGTTTAATCGAGAGTTACAGGCCTTACTGAAATACATGCTTTCAAGCAACGGTCTCCTGCCTGTTTCTAATCCTCCCCCTTCCTCAACTTTTATATCAGTCACCCATTTGCTGCCCAGAGGACCGTTCCAAATCCCTCTCTGGCACAGGACAAAAGCCACACAGATGTGGGAAAGGCTGGCAGTGGGAAAGCTAATGGCACGGTCATCCTGCCACAGCAGGGAGCTGGCTCGCTTCCTCGGGAGGAGAAGCAAAAGGAAGAAAAGGGGACCAAGGCACAGAGACAGAGAGCACACCAACTAAGCTGCAAGAAATCCGGAAGGGAGACGCATGAGTGAGATTTCTATCAAGGAAAACAGCAGGGAGGGGAAAAAATAAAAACAAAACAAGAGCTGAGGGGAGAAACAAAAATGTGCAAGGAGGCAGAGAAATAAATAAAAGGCTCTGGGAAATAGAAGATTGCGGGGAGGGGGGGAATCTCAATTGAAAAGAGCTAAAATGTGGAAAGGGAAGGATGGGGGGAAAGTGCCCCCATGGGAGCCTCTGTCTGACCTTAATGTCTCCAGTCATCAGCCCATCTTAAATTATTGACTCTTTCCCCCCCTCCCTTGCTTTTAGCTACACAAAGCGCACTCTCTGGTGGTATTCCAACCAGCAAAGTAGCTTGAGTGCCTATGATGGTGTTTGCCATGTAGGCAAGGAGGGAGGGAGACTCCAGCCCTTTACTAGGCTCACAAACAAGACAAAACAGAGAGAAGAGCACGCCCAATTCAGTGTACTTTCAAAACAATATGGAACCCATAACTGAGATCCACTTATGTCCCACCACTTCTGCCTGTTACACAGTTTTGAACATCTTTTCCAAACCAGACTTTATACAGTCCTAGGTGTCCAGAGAGGCACTCCCTCCTATAATCGTAAATTCATTTATTATTTTATTGTACGCAGACACAATGGCTGAAACCCTGTTGCCTTCTGTAGTACCATAGACTAGGCCCATTTCAATCAACGGGACTTACAAAGCAGTTGAGTTACCAAATCTCCTCTCAATCAATGGGCCTACTCTAAGTGAGACTTCCTATTAAGCAATAGGATTCGAGATAAAGCATTGTAGTGGTGAGTTCTATGCACACAAATTATGCTAATATATCATAATGCAGCTTTGTCTCCCTGCTCCACCAAAAAAACCACCACCAAAAAAACAGAAAACCTTGCAAATACTTTCTCTCTCATATGCACACCAAGTTTCCTACTAAGAATCTGAAGCTGTATCCGGAAACAGTATTTTTCTTGTAGTGGATAGATCATCATCGTCATCATAACAATTTCTGATATTTTATGGAAAGAGATGGATTTTGTTCACAGTCAGAATTTGCTGCCTGTGCTTATTCCTCTTATTTTTTAAAAAAAGAACCACATAGAATGCACATATCCATTACTAACATTTGCATGTTAATGATAATACATTTAAGTACAGTCCAGTCAAAGCAGTTGTAAATCTCCCTGATTTTAATGGGAGCATATTGGGTGTGTATATAACTATCCTATTGCAATCAAAGGAACTTTCAAAAATAGGGATAAGTGAAATTTTCATTTCAGCTACTTTCTGATAAGAACTACCCATATTTCACCAGTGTCTACATCTTCAGAATGGAAAGCATTTGGTATTTACAAAACTGAATGTGAGAAGAACCAGAAGCGACAGATTTGCCAGCCCCAGGGCAGAATTAATTATTAATATTTAAATGTCTAGCTTCGAATCCTTGTGCTATGCAACCATGTTACTATCAAAACGGGATAACCACCTTTCTCCTAAGAGATTCTTTTTTTAAAGCCTATACAGCAGGCAATTACAACAGTAAGTAAATGGAAATAGCTATACCAACTGAATTTGTCAGGTGTAAAGAGGAAATACTTAGTTCCATTTTGTTTCTGAAGCCTAACCATGGCTAATAGAAAGACACAAACTGATCCACTTTGTATGACCACCAATAATAGTTCTACCAAGCCACTTTCAAACCTTTGAGAGGTCCACCAGGGTAGCAGGACTATGAAATGATTACTGAAGTCCCTTCCCTTTAGCTTGGCTGCTGATCATGTACTGATAATATATTCCTAGCCTTGACCCACCCATATTGGCTCCCTGTCAGTTTCTGTGCTCAATTCAGGGTGCTGGTTATGACCTATAAAGCTAAGGGTAGTGGTTCCTAACCTTGAGTCCTCATATGTTCTTCAGCTAAAACTCCCAGAACTCTTCACCTCCCTAGCTGTGCTGGCCAGGATTTCTGGGAGTTGTAGTCCAAGAACATCTGGGGACCCAAAGCTGGGAACCACTAGTTTAGGGCTTTGACAATTGTCAGAACATCTCTCCCAGGAAACAGCTACCTGTTTCACACGTTCCTCCTGATCCACATTGTTAAAAGTGGCCACACCAAAGAAGGAGAAAAAGATAACAATGAGGAACTGGGCCTTCTGGGTAGTGGCCCCTATTTTATGGAACAAGCTTCCAACTGAGGTGTGCCATATCCTTCCTGAATTTAGAAAACTAATAAAGACAGAACTCAAAAAGCAGCTTTTAAGAATATATCCTCAGATATTGTTAATAGTAATTTTTAAATTTAGGTATTTTCCTTTTTTTTTGTTAACTGCATGTGATTTGTTGTATTGCCATCTTGATTGTGTTGATGTACTGGGGTAGACCTGGGGATGTTGGGGTGTTTCATGTTTTATTCTGTAAACCAGCCAGAGTAGTAGGTATCACTAATGGGGTGATATAGAAACCAAACTAAACAATATAAAATAAAATAAATACATAGATATATAAATTGTTGCATCTGAGCATGAAAAAACATCTAATCACTCACCATGATCTAGGATGTACTTCACAATTTCTCCATGTCCAGTCTTGGCTGCATGATGAAGCAAGGAACAGTGGTCAGGTCCCTGGATTAACAGATTAGCTCCCTTTGTACAGCATTCTATGAACTGGAATATAAATGCATAAAGAAAGGACAAGATCATCTTAATCCATTGTTTTATTTTACAATGGTGGCTCTAAACAAACTCACTCAGGTACTCACTCAATCAGGTATGTCCTGGTAATGGCATTTGAGTAAAGCTTGGTGTTGGACAGGTATTCACAACCCCTAGTCCTTTTAAAGCAAAGTATCTGTTAGGGCCAAATAGAAATTTATTGCCCAGAAACAGAATGGCTTTGTTCATTGGTTTTTGTACACCTATATTCTACAGTGTATACCTAATGGAAGATTTGACATCTTGCCTGCCAGGGATGGAGAAGATGTGGCCATTCCCATGTTGTTGGTCAGCAACTCCCATCATTCCTGATCACCTGATATCCTGGCAAGGACTGATTAAAGTTGCTATCCAATAACAATTGTCATGATATCTGGCCAAGCGCCTCCTTCCAGTTAGGTCTGCCCGTCCTATAAGATTGTCACAGGCACGGTGGTTGAGAGTTCTGACCCCAAGAGAGGCCCGGAAAACAACCACTAGCAATCGGGCCTTCTCGGCGGTAGCGCCACAATTATGGAACTTTCTTCCACCCGAAGTCCGCCTGGCCCCTTCACTGAGCACATTCAAAAAGCTACTAAAAACCTGGCTATTTAGATAGGCCTTCCCTGAATAAACTACACTCTGATACAATAGTGTCCAATAATATAACTTCTATCATAATGCCATGCTCCATGTTTTTATTTTCTTCTATGCTTTTAATTGTATTTATTGTATTATAATTTTATCTTCACTTCACTTTATGATTTTTTATTTTCACCCCTATGTATTAATGTCACTATTTGCTATTTTGCTATTCTGTTGTTTTTTGTTATTTGTTGTAAACTGCCCAGAGTGGCCTTGGCTGCCAGAAGACCGGTATATAAATCAAATCAAATCAAATCAAATAAATAAATAAATATTTGCAATCCAGTGGCTGAAATTTGGTTGCGTAGAATTAGAAAATTTGCAACTTTGGGTGTGACTACATGGACTGTAGTTCTGCGGTTTGGTCCACTCTGGGAACAGGCTGGTTCACTCCTTTTGCTGGTGACCAGATGATGCAATTGCCAGTCAGATCCAGCCTGTCTCCAGAATATTCCTACTCACACCTTTTGGAGTCCCTGTCAGGGGCTACGGTGTTTTAGATGTGGGTAGGATTGCTCCATTTTGGTTTGATTCAAGCTGTCCCTTCTTTCCCTGTAAACAGAAAGATGGTTGCTCTTTAGCGGGAACAATTTCTCAGGATTATTAAGCACCTGTTTAAAGATCTTGAGAATTGGGAAGCTTTACTGTCCTTACAGCTCACCTTTGGAGAGGATGGGAAGATTTGCATTCCTTTTTAATGGTTGCTGATGGACAGAGCACATCGGTGATGCTTTGACTGGGCTTAAAAACCTTTTCAAAACAATGCTGATATGTTAGCAATACTGAAAAAGAAATTCAAAACTTCTCCTTTCTCCTGCCTGACCAGAAGAGTTCCATTTCTCAAGATTGTTAACCAGCTTCTCCAAAGGGCTTAATGATCCTGAGAAATCTTTCTCTTGAAAGGGAAACAAATCTTTCCTTTTAAAAAGAAAGAAGATATTCATCATGCTAAACAGTGTCACGAGGTGTAGTGGGGTTTCTTGACCTGAAACCAGACAATCCTTGCATATGTATGCTAGGATTACACCATGTACATCCCTTTGACATAACTATTAGGCATAAGCAACCCTGATCCAGTCTGCTCCAATTTGGCCATCTAGCCAAGTCTATTCTTACCTGTCAAATTAAAAATCTGTGCTACATTGCTTGGGGGCATGTATGCATGTGCCCGCAAGAACTGCAGTGGAAACTATTTGTTGGCTAAGAATGGACTGAAAGTTATGTGTTTTCTCCAGCTAAGCCACCAAATTTCAGCCAGCGACATTTCTACATCCTAGAAGGCCACACTTTCCCCACATCAGCTATAGGTACTACAACACTTGTGATCTGTAGTGACATTGGCTGCAGTGGGCATGAGATTTCAAGCTGATCTCACACACTTATGGGGTCAGTGATTATATGAGAGAATTCTTAGCCTACATGGATATAGTTTGGGCATAGTTGCATATTCAAAGGGGAAATTTGTACCTCCTGGAAGTTTCGACTTTCTAGGGACAAGTTATATTTTACGGAAAAACATATCTCTACGACTCATTTGTGAATATTACATGGGAGAATGTTTTGAATGGCTAAACTGGCCCTAATTAATGCACTGTGTCTTTAACAATAGTCCAGAAATAAGAATCACTCATGGGAACAGATGCTGCCTTGAATTCTGAGGGGAAATAAAGTGGTGTGTGCATGTAAAATAGGTACACTTAAAATAACATCCATTAGAATAATCTTAGAACTGCAGGGCTGGAAAGGGACCCTATGAATCATCAAGTCCAGTCCCTGTCAAAGAGGCACAGTTGGGAATGAAACTCCCAACCTCTAAACCACTGAGGTATCCAGACAAATATTATCCTGGTCTCTTGGCCAGAAAGCATATATGCCTTGAAGTTTGGCCTTAGGGTTGAGAAACAAGAGCTGCTCTTATACAGATACGATGTGCAATTAAGGGGGGGAGAGGAGATCTCTCCCTTTTATACCCTGACAGATTGGAAGAGATATAGGACAGACATGGTGTTCCTGCAACTTGCTTAATATTGGAACTGCATTCACAGCAAATGCTGAAACTGCAGTGAAGTGCAAAAGGGAGTAGAAACGAATGTACCATTAGACTGGTCATATATCAGATCATAAGATGATAGACTATGGTGCCAGTGACTTACACAAGAAACTGCTTTTCTCCATACTGGACTGCTTATTTAGGAGTGTATGGAAGCTATACTGTTGCCGACGTTCACCTTGCATCACATTATGATTCTTTGGACACAGAGAGCTCCCAGGCTTTCTACATACCTTCTTAATTGTGCTGGGGGGGGGGGGATTCCAGCTTATTTTACAAATACAAAGACATTTTAACTACTTTTGCAAAGTGTTCCAGGAATATAATTGATGGGCATCTACAAATTCCATTAGAAAAATAAATAAATATCAGACATTAGGAAGTCAAATAAATGCCAAATAAAAGGCATCAGACCTTTTAGATGTCAAATAAAAGGCACCAGACCTTCTTTTACTTACTTTTAGAAAATCACCAGCTATTACTGACTGTAAAAGTGCTGCCAAGAACAAAAGGAGGAGATTGTTAGCATTCCTTGTTGCATTTACTACATTTATGACTTGCTTCCTACACTTCAAAGGGGTCTCAAACTGATTTACAAAAGCATATATAATGTACAGTATGATAATATGTTCATTTAAAATCAGACACATTTAAACAGTCACGAGCAATAACAATTGTTGACACAAATACATCCGTCCTTAACTGTAGAAGTAGTAATCTTAGAACTGCAGAGCTGGAAGGGACTCTATGGATCATTGAGTCTAGCCCCTGTCAAGGAGGCACAATAGGGCATCGAACTCACAACCTTTGGCTCTGCAGCCAGATAACTAAACTACTGAGCTATCCAGCAGTTCCCTAAAACCTTACATAATCTTAAAATCTTAGAACTGCAGAGTTGGAAGAGACCCTATGGGTCACTCAGTTCAGCCCTTTTCAAAGAGGCACAGTAGGGAATCAAACCCTCAACCTCTGGCTCTGCAGCCAGATGCCTTGCTTAAACCACTCAACTATTCAGCAATTCTGTATTAACAAAGTAGTAGAGATACTGTTCTTCAGCTACGCATATATAACATGACATTGCAGAAACAGAAACAATCATGGCAGGACAGAAGTAATAGCCACAAATCACTTTCATAGGCATGTCACACAATAGTAGCAACATGACCAAGGTGAATAACTGCACAATCATGAACCACACAATCAAGCACTCAATTGTGAATCAGGCAATCATTAACTCTGTGGTCAATTGGACAATCGGAATGTGAATTGTGCAATCCATTGTGCAATGCTGGTGACCTGGGCATACTACCCAGCATACATTTGCAGATATAACTTTACATTATGCCAACTTGAACAGGATTTTAGCTAGTGTATACAAAACAGCTGCAGCAAAGCTGTTTTAGTAGAAGTCCTCTGTCATACATATTATGTCCATCCCATGTTGCACCCCCCCAATTAGTAGATAACCCATCCCTGAAAGTGCCCCCAAAATCTCCACATAGAAGGGCAATCAGCACCACAACGCTCAGAGTGGGAGAGAACTGTAACTCTGTCTTTCTAGCTCTGCCTGTCTAGTTGCAATTTTGTCCTCCCAGAGCTTGGAAACATTACATTTTTAGACTACAGTTCCCAGAAATCCCAAGCCAGTATGGCCTACAGCCATGCTATCTGGGGGGTGAGGGTGGGAGCTGAAGCCAAAAAACAGGGGGAGGGGGGTTCCAAGCACTGCTTATTCCTCAATAGAGACAGTTGCATCAATCAAACTCCAAAGAATGAGTCAGTGCAAACAAATTGGCAGAGATTTTTCTCTCTATGGTGCTAGGCTGGCATCTCTACAGAGAGAATTCCACAAGGACCTCATTATTACTCCAGGAATAACACTGCAAATGTGTTAAAAAATCACCAGAGGAAGAACTAGAAAGCAGAGGGAGAGAGAAGCAACCAAAGAAACTAACAAATACATCTTACTTGGAGCACATAAAAATGTGTGCCTGTGGTATATAAGAGATATGGATTTTTCTTGTGTCAGCCGTTTGTGTAAGAAGCTTGGAGACAATTTCTCATTTCATCTTCTGCTTGTCCAGCACAGGAAATGTTATATTCTAAACTATAACCAGCAGAGTTCTTTAAGAGATAAAACCACACTGCAGCTCTTCAAGCAGTTTTGGGCCAACATACCTACCAATTTTTGACGCACAACTAGAAGCTACTGTATTTGAATTCAGACGTATGCATTGATGGATTTTTTAAAGGCTGGGCAGAGGAACAAATAAAAAGAGACTACAAGCCTGAAGTTCAGAGGAAAATGTATTTTCTTATGCATCATACTCTATAGTTCCACTCATATTTAACAAAGAATCTTCTTAACTGCTTTTGCAAGCAGCCACACAACTGTAAACTGCCTTACATTACCCTCTCATTGATAGCCTATGGGAATAACATTTTTTGCTCTAGTAGGATGAATTCTTTGGGCTGTTGCCTCCTGTCTCTATGCTTGGATCTTCTCAATAGAGTTTGGGCCATCCCATTGCCAACAGTGTACCCAAGGATAATGGCACCACTTTATTTATATGAAAATGAATGCCTGTATGAAAGACACTTCACTGACACCAGTTCTAAATTATATTTCTAGATTTCTTGAAGAATACGTATTTTGTCCCTTTCCCAAATAGCTCTGACAACTGCAATATAATATAAAATGTAATCTAAAATCAGTGTGATCCACAGACAATGGTTGCTATATGAGGCAGTAAATTGTTATCCACCCGCTGAAAAGTATACCCAAAGTGCTGACCTTGGTATCTCTGCTGGCCATGAACAATATTGTTTGCTGCCATCAGAAAGTTCTTCCTTTACCAACTATCATGATTCAATTCCAGGGGGTAGAGGGCAAGCCATACCAACTTCCAATAAAGGGGACTGAGTGCAATTTACAATTCAGCAGGGGCATGTAGGAATAGACACACATTTCCCCACTGTTCCTTAGCAATCTTTCAACTTCTCCCCAGGATTCTTTATCCTAACAATGCTGAGTTCTGATTTTGCAAATCTCCTAGACGGAAAACAAATAGAAGGAATGGTCTAGAAAGAAAAGCATAGTTGCAGAAAAGTATAGGTCAGTACTCCTTCCATTCCACACATACCACACTTGAAATGGCCCTACTCGCTTCCTGTTGTTATTTTGGTGGCAACCCAATGATGGCACATAAATCTTCTGCCATCATGCCTACTTTGTCCCGGAATGTGCTGAAACCAACTGTTACAAAAGTAAATGAATTAAACTAGGGTAGTGTACAGGCCAAATAAGGCCACACAGATTGGTACCTGATCTGCTCTTTGACCTTTTTGAGACACTCAAACCCAATTCATCTTCCTGTTAGCATTTGTGCACTTCTGGATTTCCAGGGGGAAAAAAACATTCTCTTGAATGAGGGATACAAATGGCATGGTCAAGTCATAGACTGAACAAATGGAAGAACTACATCAGCCTCAAATGGTGTTTTTTTTGGGGGGGGGTCATGAGGTGCCAATGGGACAGAAAGGCTGTGGCAGTTGTAGAGCTAGGCACTGTGGGTTTTTTGTTTTTTCCCCCAGATGCCAGGCAGAGAGAACCCATCTTATGAGCAAATAGAAAGCCTTCCTGAGGCAGCTGCAGGGAAAAGTAGAGAGGGAGCGACTTTTGAAGGACAGCGGGCATGGCCCACATTAATTCTTTTTTCTTTCTTTACATTCCTAGAGGCTTCCCAATCTCAGACCCGGCCTCTCCTGTCCATCAGAACAGGAAGTCAGCTTATTTAATAATGACAGGAACAACAACAACAAGGGTGATAGTTTATTTCTGTTGAGAAAGGCAGAAAAAAGTTAATATTCAAGTCTTCTCCCTCTCTCTCCCTCCCTCTCTCTTTTTCTGCTTTTCTCTTCCCCCTCCTGCTCCAGCTCTGTGACTTCTGGGTCATAGCATGCTAGATGACTACAGAAATAAGTATGGTAAACCCTAAGAGTATATGTAGTTTGATGGTTTAATCAGTGATTTTGCAGCAAGAATGTTAAGGAAGATTTATGTCTGAGGTAAAGAGTTTTCCTCAAATGTTCTTCTCTTCTGTTATGTATTTATTATTTACTTATTTATTTGATTTATATACCACCCATCTGGCAGCCAAGGCCACTCTGGGCGGTTTACAACCAATAACAAAAAAACAACAGAGTAGCAAAATAGCAAAAGACGACATTAATACATAGGGGTGAAAATAAAAAATCATAAAGTGATGTGAGGATAAAATTATAACACAATAAATAGAATTAAAAGCATAGAAGAAAATTGGTATTGTTGGTACCAGGTCAGCATATTCTAGGCAAGGAATACACAGTGTATGCTATTTTGCTCTGTGAGTGTCCCTGTCTCTTTACTCTATCTGTGGTCACCCCAAAAGTGCACATATGGCCCAGATTCACTTGGTGCTTCAGTATTCAGCTGAATGCAGCAGACATTGTTAAATTAAACATAGTTTACTGCTAAATTTCATCTGAAGTTCTTCTGCAAGAGCCTTCAGCCTTTCAGACTGACATGTGATTTTTAAAATCACTGCTGTTGTTTTCTTTATACTATGTGAAGACATGGAGTAAATTCATTCTTGATTTAGCATTTTCTTTTTTCAGGAAAAAACAGCAACACCATAATTGCACTCTTACAGAATACATTGAAAAATTCAACAGTGTATCACAATAACGGTTTGCACGTGTTCTCATTCCTGACAATACTGTGGGGTCAACACAGAATATTCCTTCAGTTCAATATTTGCCTGAAAACAATGCAACTGAACAAAACTACTGGGGAAATGGCTCAAATGGAAGCTGCCCACCAGATTCAGAGAAATCCCAAATTTCAAATCAAATTGGCCTGATTTTAGCCAATGTGTATGGGGTCCAGACTGAAGAACAGCTAGATTCAGTTTGAAGGAAAACCAAGAAGATTCATACTTCAGTTTGTTTCCAAACACACATTGAATCTGAGGATATACCAAATGCTACACCCTTTTTTAAAAAGCAAATTTTAAGCTGCTTAGCAGACATACCTCTGAAGCTAGCTATCTAACATATGTCAGTCTGAAATTACCCTTCTCTCTGGGGTCTATCATGGCTCCAAATTTCATGTATATCAGTGTAAAAACCAAAACAAGTTTTAGCAATTCTGGTTTTCTAATAGGAGTCAATGAACAGCTTAAACATTGTTCTGAATTAAAGGGCTCAAATGGAATTGGATGGGGCACAAATCACTCCACACCACATCAGGATACCTTCCAAATCCCTGAATTGCCCTCCAGCTTTGATTAGGTGACCCATGAACAGTCCTCCCACAAATACTTGGATGGTTTCAGTACTGTCGGCCCCTACTTTGTTCCCCCGATGATTTTCCTTCTTTAGTGTCATTGGCTACCTATAGTGTCCATCCTTCTGCTAATCTGACCAGCTAATGCAAGGATGGATAAGATCTATGGCTACAATTCCCTTTATCTCTCACTAGTAGCAATATGGCTGGGGCTAATACAGATTGTAATCCAAAATATCTGTGAGAATTATCCCATCCCGGTAACAGTCACAATCTGCACCATGAGCACGAGAACTGTTTTCCATCATGTGAAAAACTAGGGCTCTTTTCTAAGCACTTACAGAAAAAGACAGAGAGAGTATAAGCACAAAACAACAGCTACATTGATGAAAAAAGCCCAAATGAGCTATTGTTTTTACATTTCAGGCAAAATAGGAAGGCATTTTCCAATAATGCACATGCACGGAATATTTCTGAGACAAACAAAAATTCTCTCCGTTTCATTGTGGAGAGAAGCATCCTTATGTCATGTGCATTAGGACAAAAGAAGACAGGATTTACATCCCAGCTGCAAGGGTAGGGCTGGGATCTCATGGACAAAGTCATACGGGTTGCAGCCTCCGAGTCACATTAAATGTGCATTGGCAAAAGCAGCAGGGGAAGAGGAGGAAGAAGCCAAAGAGGGAGAAGACAATGGTGTTATGAACGACATCCAAAGAATGTGAACATGTTTGCAATCAGTGTGGGAAATTGCAGAAAATGGAAGACACTTATAAAAAGTCACAGAAATCAGCACAAAATGAGGCAAACCGTTTCTGCTCAGCTGAGCGCTAGGGGGGAAAAAAAACCTGGCTGCCATGACCAGTCTGTAATTATGGCCCAAAGAAGGCTTTTAAAAATGTATTTATTCACAGGATGACAAGCGTCACTGCCACACAATACAGAATATGAATTATGCACACGTTTTTCCCTGCCATAAAGTATCTCCAGGCCCTGAAGATGTCGCAAAGCATTATTCCATTCAACAAACAGGGGAACCAAGTAATTGTTTTCTTGACTTTTCCTAAGATGAGCATTTGGGCCATGAAATAGAAATGATTTATTGCTCTTCCAGTGAGTAAGTGGGTTTGCTCCTGATAAAAGAGACAAACAAACCCTGCAAGACTAACAGGCATGCAGGCCCTCATCTTGTACCCTGATAACTAACTGGCAAGACACCTCACTGGCAACACATGGCATTTCCATGGAACATCAATAGGCTTTCATCCTCTTGTTTGGTAGATACCGCAGGACGAAATATGTAATTTGCTCTCTATGTATCTCTGAACCTTTGTGCCCCTAACCGAGGTTGCCAGGGGAAAAGACTGTCAATTAGATAAACCTTGAACAATTGGCACTGTTAAGAATCAGACGCTTACTTTCATAAATGTCGGCACACTGGCAACTGATGTTGGACAGAAATAATACATTCTATTCACCATGAGTTACAACAAGCCAGTGCCCCCCGAGATATGTTGTGTTGTTGTTTTCGAGCCATGCTTTGCACAGCTCTGAAGAACTGCTGCTTTCACAGTTAATTATTTGCTGAAAAGGAGACCAGCAACTCCATCATCACTCTCCTTGCTCCTTCCTCACTTTAGAGAAATTACCAGAAGTCATGTTAATCTGAAGTCAGTTGCTCCAGAAGCAACTGTGGCACCAACAAGGTTTATTTGGTGTTATATGTTGTGAAGTGCAGCCTTCCTTTTCAGGTGTATCTGAATCCTTTCAGGTGCCACAGCATTTTAATGTTTTCCCCTTATTATGCAGTTGCCTTGTGAAAGCCACCCAAAACTGCAAGTATGTTTAGTTCCTGTAATATTGTGGAAGAAAATGTTCAAATCACCACAGAAGTCACATATGTGAATCTAATAGGCCCTGCAATATGATGTGCCAAGTGTAGTACAGTAGACACTGCCATACTGGGATTCAGGAGACCTGGATTCAAATCCCTGCTCAGCAATGGAAACTCACTGGGGAACAGAAGTGGTAAAATCACTCCTTAAATATTTAACTTATCTTGAAAAGCTCTAGTAGGGTCATTATAAGTCGGTCCCCACTTGACAGCATACAACACTCTTATTAACCAAAATCATGTTGCTTAGCATAAGTGAAATTGTAATGTTCAGTCTGTTCCTCTCCAAGATTCTTAAGAATCATGGCCGGGAGGGTTTGTTTACTGAGGAAGAACAGGCTGAAAGTTACAATTTGGCTTACACTGAGCAACAAGGTTTCAGTCATTATATGCTAATTAGGAACAGAGGAGAAATTCAGACAATTCTCATTTTAATAGAATCATATCTAATTTGCACTTCCAAAGCCAATATGAAAACCAAAACGTAGGTAACCACCCGTATTCCCATTTCTCTGAATTTCACAATGTATACAATATATATCAAGGGACCTAATATGCATAAAAGTGCATCTGTTAGGGGAAATAGCATACAAAATACAATACATCGCTTGCAAAAGATGTGCCTAGCCAACGAAACAAAAGCACAAAAGCACATGTATTCAGAGAAATGTGTACAACCACTTGTATAAATTTTCATGCCACCTTTTTCAATAAATTGCAGACAGAGGCAGAAATAGATTGACGTGAATCTAACACTGGGGGTAGGGATGAGAAATTGAAAAAAATCTAAAAATGGCACATTCATCAGGCCCTAATTTTAATTTCCTATGCAGGCACACACATTAAGTAGTTGCACAATCCCCAATATTAATACAATGGCAGCCATCATCTGCTTCACCATTCTTTGGTCTAGTCACTGTTTGGAAACTAAAGGCCTGATCCAGCACCAGTGAATCCTAGAGATCTCTGGGTAGGATCGCAAAAAAATTCTGCCTCAGTTTATGGAGAGCAGCTATCCATCAGACTTGACAATACTAACCTATATTAACTAATACTAGCTATAACTATATTAACCAAGGGGATGACTCTCAGTATAACTTCTGAATGCATGGCTAGCTGTGTTTCACTCTCCCCACTACTAATGAATATACTTTCAATGTATATTTTCAGCTCACCATTCTTGATCCAGCCTTAAATTTAATGTGTGATGCTTTTCCAAAACTTGCTGGTAAAAAAAATAATTACTGTGACTTATTTTTCCTGGAAGTGTTTTATAAATGACACATTTTGTAAGGAAGTCAGGGAAAAAAGAGCAAAGCATCTGTTATATGTAAAATTATATTACAAATGTTCTAGAATAATGGAAAATGTGAAGAAGTGTTCTCATACAACTCTTAGCAATAACTGCATTTATAAAAGAAAACTTTGGGGACATAAAATTTATAACCTCTGGATATAAGACAATGTTTAAAAACAATGCCTCAGAGAACATTTCTATTCTTAGAAACAGTAGTCGCTTAAACCTCCACAGTACAGTTCCAGACCTGATAAATCGAGCATTTCATTTATTCATGTAGACTTTTCTTAGTGACATTGGATGAAAAGAGAGAGAGAGAAGATAGAGAAACTGGCACTCTCTCTATATTAAATGAACACAACGAGCCAGAATGGGGAACTAGATGACAACGAAGAACTCAGTCCATGCTTAACAGTGAAATTCTTCACCTGTCTAGTCATAAGTACAGTCCTAGTGAGTTAAATAGGACTTACTTCCTAGTTTTAGGGAGTGAGCATAGGATTGCAACCCAAACTAAGCATAACATCATGCATAAACATTAGGAATGGCAAGAAATCTTGCTATCTTACTTGTTCTCAATGAGGCAGGACATCTCAACATGTTGAGAGTTCATTAATGCCCATGAGATTTTTCACAAGAAGGAGATAAATCTTTGTATAAAGAAAACAAATCTGCAATTTGCAAAAAAAAAAAAAATTCTGTGCACAAAACACCTTTTTTGTTTGTAAAATAAAGGTAATTTTTTTTAAAAAAAAGTTTCAAATGACACATTCAAAGTCCATGCAAAATGCAGAAGCTATTGTAAGTGTAGCTACACCACATCTGGAATCTTTTGATGTTAAATATTTGTATGAGGCTGGCTGGATAGCTCAGTGAGCTACGTATCTGCAAAGCTGCAGCAACAAAAGAATGTGTGAATGAAACACATTTATGGGCAGATGCAACAAAGAACCCAGGCAGGTTGTCACTGGTTTGATTCCATCTCTAGACAAGATAGCTCCATGCTATTAGCAAAACCAGAAAGTGTTCCACCCACTTTTCAACCAGAGATATGAAGAATACTTGAAAAATCCTCTACCATTTTCCAAGTCTCAGTATACTTCCTCCTGTACCAGTGAGATTTATTAGCTTCGTGCAAAAATGAGATGCTAGTCTTGTTTCTCCCATTTATTTCATCTTGTTTTGTTTTTCACCTGTTCTTTTGTGCAAGAAACTGCCAAAGTTTACACAACCCAATGCCATTTCTGGGGAATCTTGTGGAGAAAAAAATGCCAGATTATGCAAGAATTATAATAATGCTGTGCAAACGGATATTTCTTTTAAGACAGCAAGAATGCTGTAGGCCAACATGGAGGCACTCCAATAACAAACTTTCCATTCTAGAAGAAAGGCAAACAAAGGAAGAAAGAAGCAGTTTCCTTGAAGAAGGGGGAAGAAAGAAGTGACCTATGGGTAATATTCTACAACTTGTCACCAGTACTGTATTGAGGGTGGAGTATGTGGTGCTTCGCGCCCTAAGGTATCAAAATTCAGAGGACACCAAAGTCTAGAGGTGAAGCTACTTGGTGAGAGTTAGGAAAACAAACTGTGTATACAGCATTCTCCTCTTTTTCCATAGGTGGGCTTGATCCCATGCTGCTGTGCAGAGTGGGTGGGAGATGGGTGCCAAAATAGCTGATTACCATTCTGCTGCCACTTTACAGAAAAAAGAGACAGACTAAGATGCCCAGTCTCGCCTGGCTATCTCTCTGGCTCACTATGGATTACTTTAAATGCAGTGTGGCTGCACTTATTTTAACACATTCTGCTCTCATTTGGTTCATCAGCAACAGAAGAGACAGTTCTGCAGCAATTGTCATCCAGGCTAGATGATGCTTTTGCCCTCTTCTTGCTAACACCTAAAACTGGCAATTTCTGTGCTGTAATTCTCTTTTGTACAGCCCACTATTAATCTGACAATGAAATTATTAATTAATTAATACAACAATTAATTATTGTATTGGTGCTTTATTTATTTGTCATCTAGCTGTTCTGATTTTTCTTGTACAGGAATATATTATTTTTTTATATTATTTTTCTCTCTTACTTTGCATGCAAATAAAATAAGAGTGTGGCTACATTGCAATTTAGGCTGCAATTTGTGTCAGAGATGGCACTGTTAAAATAAAAATATTTACTGGTGACTACACAGCATAAAGGGGACGTGGTGGCGTTGTGGGTTAAACCGCAGAGGTCTCTGTGCTGCAAGGTCAGAAGACCAGCAGTCGTAAGATCGAATTCACGCGACGGAGTGAGCTCCTGTCGCTTGTCCCAGCTCCTGCCAACCTAGCAGTTCGAAAGCATGTAAAAATGCGAGTAGATAAATAGGTACCACCTCAGTGGGAAGGTAACGACATTCCGTGTCTAGTCGCGCTGGCCACATGACCACGGAAACTGTCTTCGGACAAACGCTGGCTCTATGGCTTGGAAACGGGGATGAGCACCGCGCCCTAGAGGCGGACACGACTGGACTAAATGTCAAGGGGAACCTTTACCTTACCTCCTTCCAAACTGACACAGCAGGTAAGCAACAATGACTGGAATGAGAGGTAGAGGTAGAATTACAAGACTTCTCTTTCTTAACTTAGATGGATTCGGTTCTTTTTTTAATATCTGGGAAGCCTATTTTATTTGTGTTTTGTTTTTTAATCGATGGGAAAATCTCCCCTACCCACTATGTCACTTCTGAAAATGGGAGGTGTGGTAAAAAAGGAAGAGGACAGTTTTAATAGGGTGAGGCTGTGTTTACAGTGGAAACTGAACCAATTGGGAAGTGTGGTGTGGACTCTTGCAATGGGATAATTGATCATATTGCTGTGGATGACTACAGCGATGTCACCAGTGGGAACCAGAAGGGACTTGGTTAAAAAAATCTTCAGAGCAATTCTATCTGTGTAGTCATGTCCTGATTAATTACTTCTCACTTCTGGTCCAAGTGTACCCATGACTACACAGTTATGGATCATGTGAAAAAATCCCTCAATGTGAACAACGGGAATGTTGGTTCTATTATCTAAGACGTTACCTCATTGCTTGGCTTCTCCAGTGTATTTTATAAGAGAGCAGTTCTGAAATAAGAATAAGAATATACTAAGAAAACATTTATGCCATTCTGAATTGAAGCAGCAGGAGGAGGAAGAGTTGAGTAAATAGGGTGATTTTGGCTAGCTATTCCATGCACTTCATTAAAGCAGGGCTATGCTGGCAAAGGTGGAAGAGTTAATGGAGTGACGGCACATTTAAAAGCAAATGCAAAACTAATAAAGGCTCAGCATGCAAATGCCTTCATTTCTAATTGCAAGAACTTATTCAAAATGCATCCGACTGGATTCAGAGGTCTGTTTCCTTGTTTGAAAGCTTTTGTGATCTCTTTTGATGGACACAGTCCAGAGGGCTGCTTCTATTCAGTGAAGCAGCAACATACAAAAGGTGGTGATGGACAGAC
This sequence comes from Intellagama lesueurii, assembly GCA_037013535.1. NCBI lineage: Eukaryota > Metazoa > Chordata > Lepidosauria > Squamata > Agamidae > Intellagama > Intellagama lesueurii. Next base: position 21,925,214 of record JBAJHW010000005.1, read on the forward strand.
TTTCCAAGTTTTGGTATGCATCACTTTTGCATGCATGCATGTATTAGTATGTCTGTGTCATCGCATTTCTACATTAATCTACAATGATGTTTTAATCCATGCTGGGGAAAAACACGCTTTAACATGCATATTTAAACAGTATTTTGGGCTCTGTTTGCAAACCATTTATTTACTATTTCTATTCCTAAAGTGTACATGTTTATATGTATTTTGATACATGCTGTTTTTTTAAAAAGCAAAGAACGGACCAGAAAATTCAAAGGCGAAAAATCTATAGGACGTCTGTGCTCTGATCTCCATGTTAGTCATGGAGGCATAGTCCAGATCGGTTCACCACAAAATGGAGACAAAATAAAATTCTGAAGCATCACTAAGAAAAGATTCCCAGTATGTTTCTTTTTTACAGGAACTCCAGTTGGTATTACCTAACAAGTCATAGTCTCATTATGCAAAAATATTTTGATGTTATCCAATCTGGCAACATCACAACATTGCTCACAGGCAAACCATGACAAACCCAACTCAGATTCAGATAACAAGTACTGCATACATACTACTATGTATAATCACCATTTTTTTTCCTGATCTATTCCACTGACCTGGCAATTCTTCCATCTCTAGTATTTACATGATTTTATTGCTAATATTTATATAATATCTAAATACTTCATGGTATATGGAGGCATTCAAGAGAAAATTGGAAAGCTATCTGTCAGATCTACTTTCATATGGATTCTGGCACTGACCTTATAGGCCCCTTCATTATTCTATGATTCTACGATATTTAGAATTTCTTTGTGAAGTTCACATGTGCAATTTCTCATGTAAGGAAGAGAACTCAAGTACACAAAGAGATGATGCTCAAGAGCACAGAACAGAATTATGGTCTGAGGTTGGGATATGACTCTTCCAGCCTTTCACACTAAGGCAGAAACCAAGGAAAATATCATTATTTGTGATATCTATGCTAATTAGTGGGACGTGGTGGCACTGCGGGTTAAACCGCAGAAGCCTCTGTGCTGCAGGGTCGGAAGACCAGCAGTCGTAAGATCGAATCCACGCAACGGAGTGAGCTCCCGTCGCTTGTCCCAGCTCCTGCCCACCTAGCAGTTCGAAAGCATGCAAATGTGAGTAGATAAATAGGTACCACCTTGGTGGGAAGGTAATGGCGTTCTGTGTCTAGTCGCGCTGGCCACGTGACCACGGAAACTGTCTTCGGACAAACGCTGGCTCTACGGCTTGGAAACGGGGATGAGCACCGCCCCCTAGAGTCGGACACGACTGGACTAAATGTCAAGGGGAACCTTTACTTTTACCTATGCTAATTAGAGATGGGCACAAAATGCTGGTTTGTGCCAATTCAGCCATTGGTGCAACAAGTGTTCCACGGTTTCAGTGTGATTCCAAGCCTCACCTCCTCTGGTGGGCACTCACTCAGAGGCAGCGCCCGGAGGAGGCAGGGCAAGGAAGCTGGGGTGCTGCCTCTGAGTGGGCTCCCACTGGAGGAGCTGAGGCTCGAAACCACGTCAGAAACACAGAACACCTGTTGGGCTGACAGCTAAACTGATATGAACCACTGAACCAGTGATTCATGCTCATCTCTAATACTCATATGTATATTGTAATGTAATAATTGATTCATTAAAAAGTTTATAAAAATATGCTGAAAAGGTTGAACAGTACTGTTCTAATAATGGGTTGTGTGTGGTGTCCTCCTGCTCTAATGGTAACTTTTTCTCCTCTGTCAGCAGTTGAGGAGTTCAGGCATTTGTTTTTGTCTGGATCTGCCTCACTGGCAGAGGTACGAAACACTTCTAAGGTTTTAATCAGGATCAAAACTATGAGCATGTGGTCACAGACCGATTTCTTGCTCCAAGCAAAACACCCCCTCCAAACCATTCGAATTCGCCATTAGGCTGAGGAAATAATGAAGATGAAAGATCACGCTCTCATCCCAAGAAATTTCATCCCCAAGTATGGCTGATCTGGAAAGTTCTTTCCAAAGAGAATATATGAACTGTTCCTTCTCTAAGTAGTTCATTAATCAGAATAAAGACCTGCAGTCAGAAACATCTCTTACCAGGTTTCCAGCTCCCTCCAGAGAACACATTTGAAGACATATTCATTTGTCGTTATCTGAATGGATTCCATGTCATCATCATCCAACAGCCTAAAGCCTTTTCATTTAGAGGTGCACAGACCACCCGTTCCGCTTTGGAGCAATGAGTTTGACAAGAAAGAGGCAAAACTACCAAGGAATATCTTTTGCCAAGATCCACTGGTTTCATCATTGCGAACCAGAGCTGGGAAAAGTTACTTTTTTGAACTACAGCTCTCAAACTGTTGGATAGCTCCCAAAGAGTTCTTCTGAGAGCTGTTGCTCAATAAAGTAATTTTTCCAAGCCCTGTTGTGAACAGGCACTAAATCACTGGTGCAAATCAAACCAAATTCTTGAACATATCTGTTGATTTTGGCTGCTAGTTCGTCTAGACCAGCACTGTCTAATATGACTGACAGTAAGTGTCCAGCATCTCAAGAAAACAAAGGCTTTCCCCCATTTCTGTTGCCCTGTAATCCTTTCCAACCCCATCATCCTTCCAAGGAGCTCAAGGATAGCATATATGGTATATTTGCACACATACTTGTCACCTCCATCTGTCCTGCAAAACAGCCCAGCAAAGTAGGTCAGCCTGAGAGAAGGTAACTGCTTCAAGGTCACTAACAGAGCTTCCATGACTCAGGGCTCAATCACATGTGCCAAAAGAACCCGAGTTATAATGATTTTTCTGTTATTTAAATTATTTTATAAATTTCCATTCACATGATACACAGGCAATATTGATTCATTTGGCTAGTCCATCCTTTAATACACCTTGCTGGCATTTTAAAATGTACTGATCATGTATTGCTTCAATCCTTATAATTTCAGCACATGTGAACAGTGCTGTTGATTTAGTTACTTTGTGAACAAGTCAGGTTTTTGGGTGTTGTGGCCACTTCACTGCACTTGTACCCTTTTTTAAAAAAATTAAAAGGCATATTAATCACTTGCAACAGCAGGAGCAGAAGCAGCAGCAACAATAATAGCAACACAAATACATTGCAGGTGTAAGGAAGGAAAGAGAAAAGAGTGTTGGAGCAGAGAAAGGGCCTTTTCCTGCTTGGAATTGTTTGGGGGAGAAAGAAAGGGGCATCACATTCATCTCTCTCTCTTTTTAACCCTGCTCTTCGCAATACTTTGCAAGTCTTTTAAAACCCACTTCCTCCTCCTGATGTTGTTCAAAGGGGAAAAGAAAAATGAAAGCCAAGAACTGAGAGGGAGAGCTATACAGGAAAATAATGAAAAGGGGATGAGTGAGTAAAGGAGGGAAGTGGAAAAGGGAGGAGGAGAGAAGGTAAAGTGGGGGAAGAAAAACGGGAAGTGGACAAAGGAATCAGGAAGTGAAAATTAAAAAAAGAAGGAAGGAAGGGCTGCAGGTGACATATACCACTAGGTTGTGCATCAACTGACAGTGGGAAGCGACAGGAAAATAGTGATGTATCAGTAAGAATTATTATTTTTAAAAAAGAAAATGTTAGGGCAATGTGGATCCAGAAACAGGATGGCAGATGAATTGATTTATATGAGATGGCACGTGTAGCCTACAGAACCAGTAAAAATAGCAAGAAATGTACTGATTGAACCGACAGCGATGTGAATGGGCCTAGCAGTATGTATACACCACATGACTATACACAGAAATATATCAATATAAAAAAGGATGAAAAAGAAATGATTCAAATAGTCCATGTGATCAGGCCATTAGTGGCAGAGATTTGAATCCAAGTCTACCACCTCCCAATTCTCCATATGAGGATTTCTGTTTGGACACTCAGGTGTGTGGACTCAAAGTGTAGATGGGTGCATAAAAAGCTCTGTGTACCTTTACGGGCATACAGATCCATCAAGTCCATTTCTGCACACTTCCTCTTTTCCTCAAAGACTGTTCCATGCCAGTTTCATTATAATTTTTAATGGGGGGAAAACAGGGATTTTTGTCTCTCTTTTTTTAAAAAAACTGATGCATTAATAAATGCATGCTTCCACTGATTAAAATGCCTCTGTGCACATTTATGCATACATGCAGTATGTTAGGGCATATTTCAAATGCATGCATGTCGTTGAATCCATTTTTTTTTCCTTTATGGAATACATCATAAGCCTGCAAAGGCACAGACTTCCAACTGCAAATAGCATGTTTTAGTTTGAGAAATGCAGAAGAGGTTGTAAAGAATACTACAGTACTGCATTGCTTGTTCTTGTCAATTTGTGCTGTCTTGACACTATGAGACCTTCAAAAATGAACTGTAAATCTCCACAGGAGTCCTTACTTCCAGTTAAGAGTGAGAGGAAGAGCTCTCCGCTACTCTGTAATTTGCATGAAATGTAATTATTATTATTTTTTACAAACAATGCAAACCCAGAGAGAGAAAAAAGCAGGCACAACTGGACTAGAGGATTGGTAACCAACCCAACCAGAGCTTCAGATTCTTCCCCCAAAGATATGGTCATTCTAGTTTCATGCAGTTCAGGCAACTGTGTACCTGAATTTATTTATTCACCATAAATGAACAGAGTACTGAAAAAATGTATCTATAATCCTGGGATCACAGAAAAATGAAACCAGATTATAGGCATCATCTTCATGGAGAAAGGAAAACAGAGTGAGATTCATACTGGTAGCCTTGCTTCTGAGTCTGACCCTGTTTCGTTCCCTCCCCAAATCACAGATTTCAGACAAGGAGAGTCGGACAATGAGCCATAATGGAAAGCCTTCCTTGTTCAACTGTTTTCACCGGTTCCCATGAGGTATGTGACAGCTCAGTCACTGGCGCAGAGTTCCACGCACACCACAGGACAGGCTCTGCTTAAAGAGAGGATTTGACACTTGTTACTTTGTCAGCAAAGGCCCTGGGGGCACTGAAGTCGATATAAGAGGTTTATCTGCTGTCTTTTTGTCAAGGACGGTGACAAGAGGATGGTGCAACCTGAGCACAAGTCAGCCGTATCTTCCAGCTGCAAAAGAAAGTCCTGCCCAGAGCTGTGCGCTTCACTTCTAGAAACTGCCAGAGGAAAAGCTTCCATCCTCGAAATCTTCTGTAGAGTGGTTTGCTGGCAATGGTGTGATACGGCAAAACTTTCACCACCTACAGTGCATGAAACAACTGCATGCTGTTTTTCATGGGAGGCTAATGGCCGATGATATTAGGACCAATTTAAATGATAAATAACAAAGAGTTATTTGGTAAATCTCAGGAACAAGCTCCAGTGCAATCTCTATAAAACATTGAGGCTTCCATTTTACTGTTATTACTGCCTTGTGTGCCAATAGATTTGCTATGCCCTGGGGTCCAGGCTGAGGCCCCGGGAAACTGCTATGCTACCTCAGGATTCCAGGTGAAAACAACTCTAAGGCAAGGTAAAAGTTTGATTTTCCTTTTTTTTCCCCCTCTACATGAGGCAGTTTTAAGGCCTAGGCATCTATCAATCATTTCTCACTGGCTTCTGGACTCACTGGCATGGTGTTTCCATGTTATTTCGAGCAGGGATGCAAATCTCCATTTAGTTCATGCTTGCAGGTGAGAATGAAAAATTTCAATTTTTTTCTGCCAATAGGCAAGAGTTGGAGAGTTACTGTATATTGTCCTCATTTTGGGACTGTTTTGCAGAAACATACACAAGTATCTGTGCAAAATACAAGTAGATGGTGTAACATACAAGTTTCTGTATTCTCGAAGGCTTTCACAGCCGGGATCTGATGGTTGTTGTAGGTTTTTCAGCTGTTTGGCCGTGTTCTGGAGGTTTTTCTTCCTAACGTTTCGCCAGTCTCTGTGGCCGGCATCTTCAGACGACAGGAGTCAGAACTCTGTCTGTGTTCTGGTGTAGTGTAGTTGAGTATTTGTAGCTGTGGGATCAGCTTTTTGTCCTTTTCAGGAGATTGGGTGATTATGGTGATCAGGGTGTTTTTTTGTTATGGGTGTATTGTTGTGATAAAGGGGGAGATGATCTGTCACTGTGATTGATGGGTGTCATTAGCTAGTCTTTTGTGTGCAGTGATCACCGGTCCTTGTGGCTGGGTAGAGTTTGTTGACCTTTTTGCAGGCTGTATTTTTCAATGCTGGGAGCCAGACTTTGTTCAGTTTTAGACTTCCTTCTTTTTTGTTGAAGCTCTGCTGGTGTTTGTGGATTTCAATGGCTTCCCTGTGTAGTCTAACATAATGATTGCTGGTGTTGTCCAGTACTTCTGTGTTTTGAAATAGGACCTCAGCCCAGTTATAGCGAACTTCTACATGGAGCATTTCGAAAAACAGGCCCTGGCTTCAGCACCCTTTGCACCCACAGTCTTGTTCCGATACGTGGATGACATCTTCACAATTTGGAACCATGGTGAAGAAAAACTGGAAGAATTTCTAAACCATCTCAATAGCATCCACCCAAATATACAATTCACCATGGAAAAAGAAATAGATGGAAAACTCCCTTTCTTAGATGTCATGGTCATGCACAAACCTGAGCTCCTATTGGGACTCAAGGTCTACAGAAAACCCACCCACACAGACCGGTACCTACACAAAAACTCCAACCACCACTCACGACAAAAAAGAGGTATAATCAAAACACTGGTAAACCATGCAAATTGGAACTGTGAAGCTCAATTTCTCAGCACCGAACTCAACCATCTGAATTGGGCCCTACAGGCAAATGGCTATTCCAAGAATGAAATCACAAGAGCCATCAAACTGAGAAAACAACACCGAACTGAAGAAGAAAAATATCCACCCACAAATAAAGTATTTCTGCCATACATCAAAGGGTTCACGGACTGCATGAGGAAACTTTTGAAAAAACACAACCTACAAACAGTATTCAGGCCCACCACAAAAATACAACAAATGTTACGGTCAGCAAAGCACAAAATGGACCCCCTCACCACTGCAAGAGTATATTGGATACCTTGCAGTTGTGGCCAGGTATATATTGGAACCACAAAATGCAGCATCCACACCAGAATCAAAGGACATGAGAGACACTGCAGACTAAAACAACCGGAAAAGTCGGCAGCAGCTGAACATGCCCTGAAACAAGCTGGACATGAACTCCTATTTCAAAACACAGAAGTACTGGACAACACCAGCAATCATTATGTTAGACTACACAGGGAAGCCATTGAAATCCACAAACACCAGCAGAGCTTCAACAAAAAAGAAGGAAGTCTAAAACTGAACAAAGTCTGGCTCCCAGCACTGAAAAATACAGCCTGCAAAAAGGTCAACAAACTCTACCCAGCCACAAGGACCGGTGATCACTGCACACAAAAGACTAGCTAAAGACACCCATCAATCACAGTGACAGATCATCTCCCCCCTTATCACAACAATACACCCAGAACAAAAAAACACCCTGATCACCATAATCACCCAATCTCCTGAAAAGGACAAAAAGCTGATCCCACAGCTACAAATACTCAACTATCCCACACACTACACCAGAACACAGACAGAGTTCTAACTCCTGTCCTCTGAAGATGCCGGCCACAGAGACTGGCGAAACGTTAGGAAGAAAAACCTCCAGAACACGGCCAAACAGCCGAAAAACCTACAACAACCATACAAGTTTCTGCGTGCAATACAAGCTCCACACACAAACAATTACTGATGGGCAAAGGCATTGATCGTTTTACTGTTATACAGGAAATAAATATGTTGCAGTGGTAGACAAATGTTTTGTTGAGAAAATGAAAAATTGCAGATACCTATGATGTCCTCGGTCTTCTGGTTGTACAACATCACTGCACCAAAAAGCCTACAGCAAAAGGGGGAGGGGAACTGGGGGGAAAGTCAAGTGCCCGGTACACATGGGCTCATCACGCCGTTTCGAGCAAGGCAGGAAGTGCCTTGTGTCTATTTCCACAGTCATGGAACATTTCTGGTTGCCCTACAAACCTTTGCCTGACCTCCCTGAGCTACCTTATAGCTCTCTCCTGCACAGTAAAGGGTTGTGCCTTCAGTGTTCATAGTGCAATGCATCCACCTGGCTTTTAGCCTGAACTTCACAGGAGCTATCCAATGTGCTAAACCCTAGTCCTAAGACAGAATTGGAACCTTGGGCAGCTCCTCTAAAGTCTAGACAAAAGGGCACAGTGGATCCACTGCCCCACTGACATAATAGTCACTGGCATAGGCCAAATATCTTAAATGCAGAGGAATTCTGCAGATGTACTCCAAGACACTTTTCTGCCTGATACAATCCATTGTGATTCAATACTCAGTATGGTATAGTGGCTAGATTGATGGACAGGGAATCAGGGGATCTGGGTTTGAATCCTAGCTCTGCCATAGAAACTCATTGGGTAGGGAGGACTGGTTAAAAAAAAGCCCTTTAATATCTCATCTTGAGAGCCCTATTAGGGTCGCTATAAGTCCATCTTGATGATGCTTCAGACAAAGAACAAGATGCCATTTCATGTACAAAAGGCCAAATGAGTGGCAGTTGAATGTTTCAGCGATACTGGCAATGGAACAGCATCTTTCATGACACCCAAAGGCAGCAAAATAGGTTCTGGGACACAAAAGTCCAGGCTGCATAGCATAGAGCATTCTTCTCCTGCTCCTTGCTGCTCCCTCTGTCATCTGAGGCAACCACCTTGCTCGTCCTCACTCTACGTAATGGCAGGGCCAGCCCAGAGTTCAAGCGTTGGCTCCCAGCATCTCCAAGCAAAATGAGGCTGTGTACAGAAGAGTGTAGAGCACAAGACATATGCAGGAGACCCAGGTTCAGATCTCCTTGTAGATGCATATCTTTCTAGAAACATAGGCCAATCACCATCTCCTCAATCTCTGGATGGTTTCAGTTAGGACAATTTGGGAGGAAAGGCCATATTGGGGAATAACCATGCGTATTGCTCTAAGCAGCTTGGAAAATGGATGAAATAAAAATGTAATTAATAAAGTATCTCTAACAATCAGGGTCTTTCAAATGAGTTGTGGGTGTAGGTGTCCCAGAAGCATACAGGTCCCAGTTTCCTAACCAAAATCCCCAGTGGCCCTCAGTCCAAGGAAAGTTGTCCATGCCTGCCATAAGCAAAGGGGATCAAAGACGCTTCTCTCATTCTCTTACATCCCACGGCCATCCAATGAAGCTCAATAGTGACAGATTCAGGCCAGACAAAAAGAAGTACCTCTTCACACAGCACACTGTTAAACTACAGAATTTCTACCACAGAAAGCAGCAATGGCTACCAGCATGGATGGCATTAACAGTGGGTTAAATAAACTCATAAGAATGTTGGAAGGTTTTTTTAATAATCTCGCATGCAGACTCTAGTAGGTGTGACTGGGAGGGACATTTCTGGGCTGGAGTGACTGTCAGTCTATCCAGCACTAACCAATAATTCTTTCCCACCTCTGAATTCAAAAAGAGTCCCGCCTGTCTATTGTATGTTGAAGCAGTTGGTTCTTTTGTTTGCTGATGATATGTTCACAACTGTTAGTAATGAAACATTTTATTCTTTCTCTTCAGATATATTACTCTTCAGATACATTACTCTTAAGGTCTTAGGAGTGAATTATCGAGATTGTAAGTGCAAGTAAATGAGAAAAGGGATGGACTCTCTGGGGAACTTGCAGTTATTCTCCTCTATGAATCTCTGTACTTCTACTGCACGGCTAAAGGAATTTAACCAAAAATTCAAAACTCTGCAACAGAGAATAGGATTATCAATAGCTATCAGTCAGGATGGCTGTATATGGTCACCAGTATCAGAGGTGCTATGACCTAAATAGCAGTTACTGGGGAGTACCCAGGTTATCTTTAGGGGCTTCCTAGAAGCATCTAGCCAGCCATGATGGAAACAGAAGACAGGACTGGAAAAACCTTAGTTTTGAACCAGCATTACTCTTTTCATGTTATTAGATTCCAGTGAGCTCACTAAAAATTCCCATCAAGTAAACACACAGGATTGGGATGTTTGGCTGTTTAATTTATTTTCTTTATTTTAACTTTACATCTCAATGGATAAGATTCTGAAGGAAGGATACATTACAACTGCAAAAACAGAAACTATACCTCATTGGTAAGAGTACAAGAAATCTTCAGGATTGTTGTATTTGAGCCTCTTTGAAGAGAAAAGGGGTGGAGGAATATCCTATCTCTAAAAATGTCAGGAAAGAACAGGCCTCATATGGACAAAAGATCACCAGACAACCATCTTTATTTCCTGGCCCCTCAGGAGGATATTAAAACTGAACTGCCCTGTAGTTTTGAAGATTATCCTTCTTCCAGAATAAGTGTTTGTTGTTGTTGTTGTTGTTGTTGTTGTTTGCTTTGCTCATGATCTGCATAAAAAAATTAACCTTCCTTCCTTTGTTTCTTTCTGTCCCCCCTTAATATAATATATCTGAATCAAAGTAGCTTCCTAACACACACACACACACACAAAATCAAGAATGCCTTGAACTCTCAGCTGTGCTGATGAAAATCCTCAGTTTGTTGTTAAACTGTAAAGTGATCACGTCTCTGCAGGGATATATCTCTTTCCTGGTAAAACAGAGTTATTAAAATACAAATGCTAAAGATTCTGAACTCACTGGTTCATAAAAGGCACCCAGAATGCGACGTCTCAATTCTTCTTCTAGCCTATAACCATGCTCACATGTGGTAATACGGTTTCTCAATCAGCTATTTAACGGTCATTAAACAGAAGGTTTTAATGTCCTTGATGTGATAGGGGAAGAGTGCTCGAGGCTTTGGTTCTCATTTCAAAGTCAGCTCATAAATGCTTTTATAGTTCTGGAGTGGTTAAGGATATTGATCAAACTGAAGAGCCAGTCCCTGGTCACTGAGGCACAGGTGGTAAATGGAACATGAGAGGAATGTGCACCAAGAAAGAAAGCAGTGAAAGCAGAAGGAAAGAGAGGCACAATGGGGGCCAATGCTGGAAGATCCATACGGAAGTACTTCATACGCTCCTGACAGTCAATTAATAGATAAAATGACAGAGTAATAAGATAATGTAAGGAAAACCTATAAGCCCAGTCAATAACTCACCACCCATTGACATGTAGGTTGATACTGGTGCCCCAGACAGCCTATTAAAATGTGATGTTTCCTCTGATGCATGGGAGTAAGAAGTGAGAGAGTCAAGGTTTGGTGAGGATGAACAGAAATGCATGTATTACTCAGCTGTGGTGGTAACATGAGAGAACAGGTATCCTTGGCTTGACACTGAGATATGACATTACGAAGACTTGAAGGAGAACATGGCTTGCCCAAGGTTACCGTGTCCTTATGCACACAAAACCAGAGCTTGGAAAAGTTACCTTAGAAGACCACATGAGCTGTAGGCTTCTGAGAAATGAAGTCCAAAATAAAATAAAACACAACAAAAGAAATCCTGTTCAGTTGAACACACTACTGTCTGTGCAGGTATGGCTTTCCCTTTGTCATGACAACAGTGGATCTCAGGTCCAATTACCCTAACAGGCAGGAGCCATCGCTCTTTGTCTGTACAAACATAAAGGTCCCAGATTTTACTCTAGGCACCAAGGTAGCAGGCCTAAGATTGCATTACTCCAGAAAAGGAGCCCCAATACTGAACTAAATGGAAGTAAAGTCTGAATAGACATGGATAGGATTCCACTGCCTGCTAGACTGCTGGTGGAAGTTTTAGAAAGCTAGTAAATAGCTTAGACTGAGATTAAGTCAGTGTCCAGCCACCTATGGTGGATTATATCACCCAGTGTCCCCAGCCAGCAGTGTACCACATCTGAAAGGAAAAGCATTGGGCAAAATATAGAGAAGACTACTGAGCCCTCTTTGGGGGCCACAGGACAAGATTGCCTGTTTTAAGTAATTAAAGCCTTCTCCCTCTCTCCCCTCTCTTCCTGCAGCCCCTGATGAGAAGAAGGATTCCACGGGGCCTCAGGGGAGAAATAGGAGATGTTCCAAAAAATGGCTGTAGCCAATAACATCGTAAGGCTTATGTGGTGTAACATGCAAATTGGAATATTTTATTTCTGAAAAATCAGAAATGTGATGGAACAATGGATAAAAAAAACCTAAATAAAGATTCTTGGGCTGAAATCCTGTTGCCAGATGCTATGTCATGTAAGGCTGATGATTTCATCAGCCTTACATGACATAGCATATGGCAACAGGATTTCAGCCGAAGAATCTTTTTTTAGTTTTTTTTATGCGTTGTTCCAGATGGGGTTATAAATCTGCCTTATTTCCTTATATTTTGGTATGCATGTTTTTTCGTATTGCATTTTTAAAAATGTACACCAATACTTACTATTTTTTATTTGATTTACATTCTTTCCTTCCTCAAAAGAGCCTGGGATGGCTAGCCATTTATATTAAACAAACAAACAAGCCACCAGTTAAAATCACCAATTACAGATTTTTGAAATCAGAAATTAAAAAAAGAAAAGCACATATTGCAGATACCTAAAATTACAAATATCTAACATGACAGCTTCTAACTGGTTGGAAAAAAACCCCATTAAGAACAATATAAACAGGCAGCAGTTAATGACTGATTTTGCTTATGCCTTGAATGCTGGCACAAACATGTATGTTTGTAACTGGCACCAGAAAAACAAAAGTGTGGGGCAGCAAGAGAGCTTTGAAGGAAGAGACTATAATCAGGATGCCACCACTAACGAACCTCTGTCATGTTGGTAGCCCTATGGGCCATGGTAGTCTTGGGCACCACAAGCAGAGCCTTTCTGGTTGATCTTACATCTTCAGGTGGCACGCATGGTTTGGCAAATGCACAAAAATTTATCGCAAGCCTCAAAAATCCATGGACTTCCAAAGCAAAACACACATTGTCCTATCTCCCATCATCAGAAGATGTACAATAAATATTTTTGTAGGGAAATGCAACCTTCACAAGTTTCTTTTCTGTCCTTAGTCACATTTATCCAATTTACTACAAGAGAACTCATACTTTATTGAGCTGGATTTATAACAGAGCTGAATCACAGCCATCATTTTTGAACAACTGAACTGAAGAAATATATACTGGCATCAAATCATAAAGGGAAAACACACACATCTTCTGCATCAGAGCTGCATCAAACTAAGCTTTCTAATTGTGCTCCCAGAAGTGATTCAATTCTTCATATTTCATTTAAAAAGCAATAAATATGGTTTCTTACCTTGATCTTCTGAAGAAACTGGGGATCTGAAAGTAAACAACAAAGACCAATCAGAATTTTTGGTTTCCTTTGCTTTTGATATGATGAAAAAACCACAACTGGGTTTAAGCCACTCATCAGAATTTCTGCGGGAACATTTAGTTAAAAACAGCCCAAATGATGCTAAAGTCTAAAACTAACTGTTACTCCTAACTGGACAAGTCATATTAAATGGATGAGTCAACTCTTGTTTAAGTCCCATTTGAGTCAATAGGTCTACTTGAGGCTAGAGAGGATTTAACCCAACTTCTACAGATTAGGTTATGATCAGCTCTAACGATTGGTGAAAATCCACTCCAGGTGCCCCATCGCCTCCATGCCTTTGCACCAAACTCAAGACTACTGTGGCCCTGGAGAAAGCAGAGCTTGGGGTCAGTTCATCTACCAGAAAATGCATAATACGATCTTATTTGAATGATCATCTATCAGACTCAGAGCTTAGAGAGCCATTTTAGCAAAAGAAATTAGTGACAAGTTATATTTCAAAGGTGCCAAGAGAACGGTAATTCCTGTTATAGTTTTAAATGTCACAGGAAAGGAACAGGCCCATAAAGGTTAAACGTGTTTATGTCCCAGCCCTTAAAAGACAGAGAAATATTATTTTAATATGAATTCAGCCATTAAGGTTGATGCAGTAACTCCTTTCTTAGCAAACTGAAAGTGGATCAACATTCTTCAAGCCTAGACCAAATCTTACTAATAAACTGCAGTCTGTGCTCAAAAACACTACTTTTAAAAAATTCAAAGTATGAGTATACTGAGTTTTAAATCAGGAGATCTCAGCTGAAGATCTTTTAATAATGCTTGTCCCCACACTTTATTATATGTTTCCAAGTTCAACTGGAATATAAAACCAGTTTTTCCACACATACAAAGAGTTTTCTAGAAGGACTACTTCAGAAGTGAGCTTTATCTGGCTGAGATGGGTTGCATATCACTTCAGTTAAATTGATCTGAATTGGTGAGGGGGGGATTTGCATAGCTCATCTAAAGATTAAAAGAACTAGACATTTGCTCCAAAAGTTTCTTGATTCACAGCAGAGTATGTGAACAACATGAAAAATGTCCAGATCAATTTTTGGCAACTCCCAGAAAGTTCAGAAAAAGGTTCCTGCATGAAATCCAGGTGGGCCACACCTTTTCGGTTTAGATTATTTGGACTTGGCTTTCTTTAAGGTACATCATGTTGCTATCTCAGAGTTAACATCAGAACTTTTTTTTTAAGTATCATTTTCTTCCTGCAAATATCCACGCACACAGAAACAAACAGACTGTAAAGCTGTTCTCTGACTGTATTGTGTTTTTGCAAGACAAAATGGTATAGCATACCCAGAAATGATGTGCAGAATCAGAATTAGCCATCGCATTAAATGTTGTTTTGTTGTTGTTTAGTCGTTAAGTCGTGTCCGACTCTTTGTGACCCCATGGACCAGAGCACGCCAGGCCCTCCTGTCTTCAAATGTTGTAGCCACCCAATTTATTTATTTATTTATTTATTTATTTAACTGCCCATCTGGCCAAGGGCTACTCTAGTTCAACACTATAAAAATCAGAGTGTTCTGTATGCCTGATCTTAGAGGCTAACCCTCTAAAAGCCTCCTCATTTTCCCCTATAGCATATCATGCTTTCTAGTAACATGTTTACATCCTGACCCCCCACCCCCACCCCCCGTATTTGTTCCGAGATGACAGGTGCAGGATCAAGAAAGAATTTAGTCAGCTCTACTGACTTACACCATAATTATTAAGAGAGAGAAAGAGAATTGTATATAACAGTCAGTGTAGTGTAGAGTGAAAAACTACATGTTCTGAGTTCAAGCTGCTACTTTATCTCACTGAAGTGTAGAACTGGTAAAAGCACTTCTTAATTAAAAACCTTACTAAGGTTGTTAGGAGTCAGATGTGACTTGACAGCCCATAACAACAAAATATGAAAACATGATAACAAGTTGAATTTCTTTTCCTAATCAAGCTGAGCAGTAAATAGGTCTTGCAGGAGGCAGAAGAATGAATGAATGAAAATACTAGGAAAACATTAAGGAAAAGTATACTTCGTGGAAGGGACTATTGATCCTCGTTTTCCTTTCTCAGCTTCTCTTCTTCCAGGCTTGACCTGTAGTCTCTAATGTTAGAAGTGCTAGGGATTAAGTGGTGCCCACCCATTATCCTTCTTCCTTCAGACCCAGTTGTTGTTGTTGTTGTTTAGTCGTTCAGTCGTGTCTGACTCTTCGTGACCCCATGGACCAGAGCACACCAGGCCCTCCTGTCCTCCACTGCCCCCCGAAGCTGGGTCAAACCCATGTTGGCAGACCCAGTACACAATTGAAAAGTCAGTTCCCAGCTTCAGCTATCTCATGACAGAGTATGAAAATAACAGAATATATAATTGCTTTTGCGAGTCCGGCCAAAGGGGAGTGTATAATCAAAAGGTCTATCAAGACTGGCATTTGGGCAGCTGGTGTGTGCAGGGAGAAAGGGATGATTGGATCCAGGCCACAGCCAAAGACAGGGATTATAGTTCAGTAGTGCTCAAAGGCTTGCATACTGAAGGTTTCAGGTCATCTGGCATCTCCACTTCAACAAATTAGGTAGCAAATGAATGGAAAGATGCTGTCCCTGAGACCTGCTCCTGCCAGTCCCTGAACTTTGGGAAGTTCAAAAATAATAATAATAAAAAGTAATTGTTGTTCTTCTTGTTGTTTAACTATATCACTCAGAATCTTCACATCAGCATGGCCAGCTGCCCAGGGGTTTCTGGAAAGTGTTGCCCAAACCTTCCCAACACTGTGAACCCAGCCAACATAGGCAATACTGGTCTAGATGGATAAATGAACTGACATGGCAGCAATGCCCTGATACTTGCTTATCCAATTCCCTCTCCTGGTGAAAGACACAGAGCTAATATGGTCAGCTAATATAGCATACTGATATCTGTAAAGCTTCCACTTGAGCTATATTTTTTGCTACGCTGTCCAGGAGAACCAAGCAAAGGGGAAAGCATTTTATGAGTTATTAACCCCATGCAGATCTATGACCTTCCTACAGTTTAGACCCCCTTGTAGTTATCCAGTAACAGGAGGGAAGTCTAGCCACAGGCACTGCCTGTCATTTAAAGCCAGAAAAGGACAGCAAAACAGTTATTCGTGTTTGCTATCACAAGCAACCATCTTCTTTAAAACCCTTTTTTAAAAAAATGTCTTGTACTCATCAGCATTTACTGTCACAGCAAGACAGGTAAAGGTAATTAGCTCTGCATCTGAAATGACCAAAAGAAGTAGGAGAGGAAATCAACATGACAATTGCTACAAAGGAAACAATTTAAAGCTAAAAACAGCAAATGTACTAACAAAAGGATCAAACAAATACCACTCTAAGCAGTGGTAAACAAAAGCAGTACTAAAAACAAATTCAAAGCAGTAAGGCATAACAATCCATTTAAAAATCCCACTCAGGCAGCCAGTCACGGAGGGAAAGCTTGACTGAAGAGAATGCATCTTTGCCTGCTTGCGGAAGGACAGCAAAGATGGGGCCAGCCTGGCCCTCCTGTGGGAGGGAGTTCCAAAATCTGGGAGCAGCCACAGAGAAGACCCTCCTGTGTCCCCATCAGACACACCTGTGAAGCCAGTGCTTTAGCTAGCATTGTACCCAAAAATTCATGGTAACTCCCTACAGAACTTGGAAAAATTACTCCTTTATTTGTTTGTTTGTTTGTTTGTTTTGACTGCATGTCCCTGAATCCCACATCCAATACGGAGAAGGCCCTGGACTCGAAACCCAGAATTCTTGGCTCAGTTCATCTAGTTCATAAGGTCCTGTTCTTCTAAAGACCTGTTGACTCAACATGAATAAGGATCAAGAGAATCCTTTCACTGAAGTAAAACATTGGCCAACTGGACCTCTTTTAACACTATCAAGAAGGAGGAAAGCAGCATAGGAATTCATTTGCATGACAGGAAACAAGACACACGGAATCATTTGCAACAGTAGAGCTCAGTCTATGTGATTTGAGAATTCATGGAAATGTAACTAGCCTCCTTCAGGCACATTCTAAGCAAAATTCCAGTAACCGGGTACATTATTCATAAAGACAAAAGCCTCCAGAGAAACAGCAAGCTGATGTAAAGCAGCTATTTTTATCAATAACCCTGTAACTGAGGCCCTCTGCAACCTAGAGCATTTTAAAGCAGAGCCTTCAACAATTTAAAGTGCCAAATAACAATACCTTTATAGTACCTCTGTGGAGTCTTATGGCCCTTCTCTGCTTCGCTAATCAAGTAATGCATTTTTCCACATAGTTGCTAACTTCTTCTGAAAAGATTTCATTTATTAGTTCACTGGCCAAAAGGAGAGCCTAAAACTTTTTTCCTCCTTTTTTAAAAATGTGTCTCTCTGCTCTCATAAGCTCTTCTGCAACTGAAGGAAGTCCATTTTTAAAAACTCGAATCGTTTTCTAAGCTTGGATATTGTTTTGAACAGAGGTGAAAGTGGTCCAAGATTGCGGGCCCATAAATGCAGACACATTTGTTTTGCCCTGTTTACTCTTCTGATCACACATCTATAGCAGTTATTTGATACAACACAAAATAAAACCTATAAAAGCTGTTTTTTTCCCCCAAGTCATTTTGAGCTCTCCAAAAAACAAACAGTAATCATGTATCCCTAGGGTAAGATTCCCACCAGAGTGTCAAATTCATTTCAGACTATCTGAAGTTTACAAAGGATGCCTTTTAGATTACAAAATCAGCATGAGAATTATTGTTGTTGTTTAGTCATTTAGTCGTGTCCGACTCTTTGTGACCCCATGGACCAGAGCACGCCAGGCCCTCCTGTCTTCCACTGCCTCCACTGTTGGGTCAAATTCATGTTGGTAGCTTCGATGACACTGTCCAACCACCTTGTCCTCTGTCGTCCCCTTGCACTTTTTTTTTTATATAGTATAATGAGAATTATACTATATATATATATATAAAAGGGACATGGTGGCGCTGTGGGTTAAACCACAGAAGCCTCTGTGCTGCAGGGTCAGAAGACCAGCAGTCGTAAGATCGAATCCACGCGACGGAGTGAGCTCCCGTCGCCTGTCCCAGCTCCTGCCAACCTAGCAGTTCGAAAGCATGCACATGCAAGTAGATAAATAGGTACCACCTTGGTGGGAAGGTAACGGCATTCCGTGTCTAGTCGCGCTGGCCACGTGACCACGGAAACTGTCTTCGGACAAAATGCTGGCTCTATGGCTTGGAAATGGGGATGAGCACCGCGCCCTAGAGTCGGACACGACTGGACTAAATGTCAATATATATAAAAGTAACTTCCCAAGCTCTGAAGGTGACAGTGCCAGTCTTAAGCTATTATGGTTAATAGATAAAGGCTACATTTGCATTTGTACTTTCCTGGCACCCAGGATCTGATCCTTGACGCAAGATTTGATCCTACCAAGCTACATGTGCAACCACTGGTTGATTCCTCTCTGGTGGAAAAAAAGGATAAAAGTGAGGGCAACGTAGCCTTCCTCCTATAAACCCTCCAAGCAAGATGCACTGGAGGGCAAGAAAACTTCCCTGAAAATACAAAGTACCTCTTTCTTCTGAAGGAAGCTTAGCCAGACATAACCTACTCCACCAATGAGCAAAGTGCAGCCCAGGGACTACATGTGGCCTTGCCAGCCCCCCCCCTCACATCAATGCTTAGCTTTTTAGCTTTAAACAAAAGCCTCTGGAAGTCCCTTTGCTCCTCTAATGAGCAAAAGGGGAAAATTGCCAAAAATTACAAAAATTGCAAAATTTGCAAAAATTTACAAACATTGCAAAAAAATGCAAAAAAAGCAAAAAATGTTTTGCTCACATCTATTTTAGGCTGGGCTGGGTGGACGTTGTCCACTCCATCTTAATACTCCCTACTGATATCAGTTAATTCTCTTCCCAAATATTTCCATTGTTTGATAGGGTCATCAGTGTAAATACAGAGTTGCACAAAATCTGGTATATAAGAGGGAGGAGATGAATCATTGAAGGGTTAAAGATCCAACACATATCCAGGTCCAAACATCGACAGCCTCAAGAGATGTTTATATTCTTTGCTTGTGGCTCATAAAAAGAGAGGGTGAGAAAGAATAAGTGAAGAAGGACTGTAGATAA
Organism: Intellagama lesueurii; assembly: GCA_037013535.1. Lineage (NCBI taxonomy): Eukaryota > Metazoa > Chordata > Lepidosauria > Squamata > Agamidae > Intellagama > Intellagama lesueurii. The sequence continues at coordinate 21,944,591 of JBAJHW010000005.1, forward strand.
GCCCAGGTGAAGAATAAATTAAGTATTTCATTGCAATTGCTCATGTTTTGGAAAGATCACAGTCTCTCACAGATGCTTTTGGACTGCAGCTCCCAGCATCCCACAGCTCCTAGCCAGCAAAATCAATACTTTTCTGTATTCTAAATAAATAATATTTGCAGTTCTGTTATAGGTGCAGTACTGGGTTACATAAGATTACTGCAGATGTGCCTGTCAGAGTCTCATGTGCACGTGTTTTTGGTAAACACTCAGGAACTCAAAGACAGTGCACCAGCCATCAAATCAGTTACAACTAGAGATGGGTACAAACCGAAAAATGGGTGGTTCATGGTTCATGGCTATACACAAAGCACGAAGCATGAACTTTCACAAACCCCCTGAAAAATGAACCAGTCTGCAGCTCATTTTTCAGGTTTGTGCTGGAGGCAACACCCACCCACCCCTTCCTCTACCACTGCCCCCATCAGCTCCGCACTTTATCTTGAAGCCTCCCCCACTGCCTCTGGCACCACTGCTACCACCTCTGCCATCTCAATCCTCACAGACAGCATGCCCGGGCCTTCTGCATGTGCACATGCGCTCGCTGCTCAGCTGAGGAACCAGCACCTGCGCAGAATCAGCAGGCTTGGGTCCTTGCAAGAAGCTGGGCCTGCTGCATGTGAGGACTATGACCGCGCTGGAAGTGGTGGCAGTGGAGGCTCTAAGGTAGAGAGCTGATGGGGGCAGGGGGTTGGGCAGGCATCCTCTTTTGCCAAACAAAATGAAGTGCTGAGAGGAGGAAAGTTCACCACTTCACTTCATTTCAGCAAAACACGAGCCACGTACTGAACCACCAGTCGGACCAGTCTGTGAGTTTTTCCGGTTCATGTCTTGGTTTGTGCCCATCTCTGTTTATGACTTATGGTTATTCTTTCCAGGGTTTTGTAGGAGTATAGTACTCAGAAGTGGTTTGCCCTTCCCTTCCGGGGCTGCTCTGTTTAATCTTTCAGGAAGCACAACAGGAAGTCAAGCTCCCAACTTTGACTCTATACCCAGATATCCATTGTACTGAGCTATTCAGCCAGCTCTACCTGCTATCTAAATTCGAGATGCACAACCTGTTCCTCTTCAGATGTTTTCAGCTATAACTCCCATAATTCCCAGCCCCTGGTCATGGCAGCTGGGGCTTATGGGAGCTGTAGTATTAAACATTTGGATGGTACCAGGTAGCCCTGTCCCTGCTCTAAACCAAGAATTTCAAGCATATTGAGGTTTATCCACCAATCCCTTAGTGATGGCTCTGCGTATCCTCTAGTGGTGGATCCCTTTTTATGTGAGAAAACTTGGAGAGCTGACCCTGATGGGCATAGTCAACAGCACAGGAGCAGCAAACAGCAGTTTTCATCTCCCACAACACCCCCAGGGTCTCATAAAATGCCGTTTCTGGGTGTACTCAGGACCTCAATCTATTATGGAGGCAGAGTCACTCCAGAATCATTTTGCTTCTCCTCTGCCTCAAGTCTCCATCTCCAGTGTGGGAAATTAAAACATCAGCCCCTCAAACCACCTGCCTACTACTGACTGGAAGACTGGGGAAAGAAAGATCGGGGGGAAAGCTGCTATGGTCACTGGCCCTAGGAATCCAGAGCCAGCATGTTTATGCATGTGACTCATCAAAAAGAAATAGAAATAAGAGACGTAGGACTGGAGGCCTAAACAAGGCCAAGAAAATATTTCCCAAGTGCTGTCCGGGGGATTCTGGAATTGGTCATGCTCGCTGGGAATTCTGGGGGTTGTAATCCAAAAATGTAATTTTTCTATATTCTTACTGATATCGAGTTTGGTTCACCTAATTTCTCTTCAGCAGCTGAGCGTGTAAAACACTGGCAGTAAACTCTAAATTTAAAATCTAGACTCTGAAGTGGGGAAACATGAATATAAGCAGTATCACAGCAAATATCAGATGATCCCATGCCTATACAGAAGGTCCAGTTATTGCTTCACAACTTTTCAAGTCCTATCCTAGAGTGGTCGCAAGATCAGATAGGCGGGGTATAAATGAAATAAATAAATAATAATAATAATAATATCCTGAAATTTCCAGTGTCATCTGGAAACAACAATATAGGCATGTAATGCCTATAGGTAGCCAGTGTGGTGTAATGAATAGACTGATGGGTTTGGACTTAGGAGACCTGGGTTCAAATCCCTGCTTGGCCATGGAAACTCATTGACATGAGAAGTGGCACTGGAAAAAACATCCCTTAAATATCTCATTTATTAGGGTGGCTTTAAGTCAGATGTGGCTTGACAGTATATAAAGCACATACACAATGCCTTGATTTAAAAAAAAAATCCTGGCACTTTCCTATTTCTTATTTCCCCTCTACTGTCCATCTTCAGATGTAACTTACATAGTATATTTGTTTATGGTCCAGTGTAATGCTTCATATCTCAGCTACATACTATGGAGTTGATGCTGCATCTTAAACAGAAGATTTTGTGTAGCAGTTCTGATATTACTTCCTCCTCTGCATTTTTGTTCACAATTGGCTTGGTAAGTTTGCCATCCCCATTAGCTTATCACTTTTAGTTTTATCTTTCCTATGCTAAATTTGAGCCAAGTTATGAAACTTATTATGCAAGCTGCTACAATTCTTGACATTCTATTGCCACCTAGAGGGGGTCTGGTGAAACTATAACCAAAGAAGAGGAAAGGGAACAGATTCTGAAATTAGAATGTAAGTATGAACTGTAAGCCTGTTTGAACATATGCATGAGCAATCACACTGTTTTGCATTCCATTTTAGAAGATACATGCAGATAATATTTTACAATTGCCACAGTCTCAATGTGTTTTGGAAGAAATATGACCTTTTCAATGAAAGCTTAAAGTGTGGTCAATGAGTAAAGTGGTCCCTGGACTTTCTGAACCATCACTTTAGGTATGTATGTATTTTATTGTATGAAAGCTTTTTCTTCCTGCTCCCCCAAAAACCCTCCCTAAATTTAATAGTTTTATACTAAAGTATCATTTCAAAGTGTTAGAGCAATTAGTTTCAATTCTACATCAGCTTTTGTGTGAAACCACTACCACTTCAACCGCCATGAATCAGATACACAAGTCTACCCTTTCTGCAATATGGTTATTTTTTTAAAAAAATCCATATTCCTTAACTATCAGGGTTTATTTTAAATCTGAACATGCATGTGAATACCCATTTAGCCTGTGAAAAATAAACAACAGCTGGTCAGTAGAAGCACTCTTTCTGGCCTTCGTCTTTCATATTTCAATACAGATTTCCTTGTTTATCTCTAAATTTTAAGAAGGAAACATACCAAGAAGATCAAATTCCTATGTGTTCTTCCTTCACATCATTATCAAAATGGAAATCAATCAGTGAACGGAAATCCATTAATTACCATGCTATTTTTCCATTCTTTGCCTTCATGCAATATTAATTTATTCTCTACCTCTTTTATTCAGATTAAGGTCTCAGAAGGGAAAAACAAAAGAGAAACATTGGAGAGGAAGGAAGGAAGGAACTACAAGTGACTATGATCAAGGAAGGAAGGAAGGAAGGAATTACAAGTGACTATAAGGAAGGAAGGAAGGAAGGAAGGAAGGAAGGAAGGAAGGAAGGAAGGAAGGAAGGAAGGAAGGAAGGAAGGAATTACAAGTGACTACGATCAAGGAAGGAAGGAAGGAAGGAATTACAAGTGACTATGATCAAGGAAGGAAGGAAGGAATTACAAGTGACTATGATCAAGGAAGGAAGGAGGGAAGGAAGGAAGGGAGGAATTACAAGTGACTACGATCAAGGAAGGAAGGAAGGAAGGAAGGAAGGAAGGAAGGAAGGAAGGAAGGAATTACAAGTGACTACGATCAAGGAAGGAAGGAAGGAAGGAATTACAAGTGACTATGATCAAGGAAGGAAGGAAGGAAGGAAGGAAGGAAGGAAGGAAGGAAGGAAGGAATTACAAGTGACTATGATCAAGGAAGGAAGGAAGGAAGGAAGGAAGGAAGGAAGGAAGGAAGGAATTACAAGTGACTATGATCAAGGAAGGAAGGAAGGAAGGAAGGAAGGAAGGAAGGAAGGAAGGAAGGAAGGAAGGAAGGAAGAAAAAGAACGGAAGAAAGAAAGAAAGAAAGAAAGAAAGAAAGAAAGAAAGAAAGAAAGAAAGAAAGAAAGAAAGAAAGAAAGAATTGATACCATTATGGCGAGTATTAAGCCCAGAATCCTATAGGACCATTATGCTTGTGCTTCCACACCAGACAAGTGGTTTTATCTTTTTGACACTCATGCAAGAAACCATCTGGTACCTCAGTTTGCAATAGGTTGCCAGTTCTGCTTGTTCTCTTCCCTTTTCAGGCTCAGTTCCACCTCCCCATGAGCCAAGATGAGCATGGAAGCCAGGTGCAGGGGTGAATGGGATGAACAGGATGGTGGACTCATTCTCACCAATCCAGTATGTTTGGGCACAATATGGTAGCTCAACAAGGAAATGTCAGGTCCTCGACATTTCTTTTCCCCAGAACTAGAATAACAAATGGAACATTCTTTATTCACCAAGATCTCTGCACACAATGAACCTCATTTTCCTTTGAGGAGGAAAGCACATGTGCACACATACAGCAAGCACTAAATGACTGGCTGATTGTTCAAAAGATGCAAACAACCTATCTGATGCTTCTAACCCCTAAAACTCTGTGCAACAAAGCAGCAGCTGTTGTAGTTCTGTGCAGTTATACAATTTACACAAAGCCATTCTCACCAATAAGAACTATGATTGAGAGGGCCAAGAAGCATCTTTCCCTTTTGCAAGATGAGGATAACATGTCTGGAGTGTCATCTCTAACAAGCAAAGATTTGCCACCTTTCTTCTGGTGTCAGATAGAGTTTGCCTTTGAGTATCTAACTGCTGTAGAACATGGATAAGAGGGAAGTATTGTTGTATTCAAAAGCCTGGTTTTTAATGGTTTTCCCATTGGTCACTGTGAAAACAGAATGCTGGACCAAAAAAAAGGCCTTTAATCTGATCCAAGACAGCTTTTCTTATGTTCTTTCTGGCAATATTTGGTGGAGCATTTAAAATCTGAATTGCAGCAAAACGTTTCTATGCCAGAGTATGAGATGTGGCTGGGCAATCAAGCATTCATTGTGATCCTCGAAATAAGTCCCAAAGAAAGGTTGGGGGCTTGGCTGTTCAGACTGTTCATTTCAGAGAAGGTGGAGAGGGAGGAAGGGCAGGAAGCAGGCCTGCTGGATGGCAGACAGGGGAAGGAGGTGGTGCTAATCAACAGCGAGCTTGTTTGGGAGATGCCAATTTGTAAGCTCTTGGCATGCAGGGTGCATTTCGTGTGTCACTACCTGCCAGAACAATTTGTCAGCAGGACAAGTCTCCTCAGCGATGCATCAGGTGCAAAGATGCTACAAAAACATAATTAAGAGTTTCCCTTTCCAAGTCTGTGAGGAGGGAGAGTCTTGCTTCCACCTTAGGGGATCTGAATTATATAATTATTCACTCAAAAAGTGGAACAGAGAGTCTGGGGGCAAGCCAACACTTTGCCATCACAGCATGCTGTATTTTCATCGCATATGGTTAGGGCCAGAAAAATGTCCTTTGCATCAAAAAACAGCTGCTTTCTTTCCACCTCTTAGTGCCTGTATCTCTAAGCAAGGAGGGAGTGCAAGTGAGGGAGAGGGCCAGGCTTATTCAAGGAAACCTTCTATTTGCATAAGGAACAGATCTGAGCAAACACCTGTTGGAATTGTTTCAAAACTTTAGTTTGGATTGGTTGGTTGAATTTTCTTTGAGATAGCAATGGAATATGACACAACAAAGCAGTGCCGTTTTAATCAAAACTGATGAAATGAGCTGGGAAAAGTAGTCGCTGGCCATGCAGACTGTGAGATTTTGGGAGGTGCAGTCTAAGAAATAAATATTCCAGACACCACAGTGCACTTAAGAATTGAGGAAGAGCCTTGCCAGGCTCAAGCCCTGCCTACTCTACCTGAATGTTTGCACGATGCTTGACCTGTGACCTTAAATTTACAACTGTTGGCAAGAAATAATCTTTTCCAATCCCATTGCTTTGGGACTGTTGGCAGAAGACTGCTTTTTCATTCCCAGTGTTCTTAGACTGATGTGCCATTTTGATAGACACATTTTTGTTTGCCCATCACTGGTTGTTTTAGTCCCTGAATATACAAATAAGCAAAACCCAGAAATAGCAAGGTTCTCCAACTTCCTCCTCAATGCTTGTTCCAAATCAGGGGCAACTAAAATTGGCAAGTTTGCCTTTTATGTGCGCATTTAAGTGTATATTTTCTTTAAATGTAGCCACTTTGGGGCCCATTTTTGAAATGTTTTCATTTTTATCCCATTAAACAGTGAGCTTATGCACATTTTAAAAAATACTGTGTATATTTCTTGTACAATCTTCAAATGGTTGCAATTATCAAGGAAATTTATTTATAAAATATGTATTCTTAAATGTACAGATTTCCAGTTGCAAATTTCATTCAAGTTTGGGAGGCGTGAATGGGATAAATGCTGATAAAAAATGAACAGAAACAAAGGTTTTCCCCTCAAAAGTTTCTGTAAGTGATATCCTAACTCTTTCTAAGACCATTACAAGATCTGGGATGGATGAACATTGTTATTTGGATCATTGTAGAATGTTTTTAGGCTTGGGGGATAGTTCTGAGATGAATGCCACAGAGCAATACCCATCAGTTTTCAGATTTGCCTTCTTTATTTTTCTTTCATTCAGAGTGTTGCCATTTATGGCCTCTGACTTTCATTTGAAAGCACTGTGGTATAGATTTGTAACGCAGGCATTCCACGTGGCCCCAAGACAGGTGACAAAAAGGTGATCTGCTCTGCTCATATGATCTAAGAAAAGCCATGGTAGCCCGGTGAGTGCTTCAAAGGCGAACATTTCTAAGAAACATAGAGAATACGGCAAGAAACAGCATTAGCAATTCAGCTGATATAACATCCTCTTTGTTGTATAGATCAGCTTGGCTCTAGGTCATGAAGGCTGAATGCTATTTGCCAAGAATTAGCCACACAGGAAACTGCTTTGTACAAGAAAACTGCCCAGAGAAATATAAACAAACAAAATATAACAGAAATATAAAGAAACAAATGTATAGCAGGTCAATTTGTACATGTGGCCTAATCCAATCTGATACTGGAACTGACTTTTTCAATCCTCTATTATCTGAACTGTTTTTTTAAAGAATGGTAATGTGTGTGTTATGTGTTATCAAGTTGCTTCCAACCTATGATGGCTCTAACAGGGTTTTTGTGGTATATAAGATATTCACAGAGTAGTTTACCATTGCTATTCCCCAGTATGTTTCCATGGCTCTGGGGGGATTTGAATTTGGATCTCCTGAGTCCTAGTCCAACACTTTATCTAGAACACGATACTGGTTCTCATAAACCTAGAGATACCAGGGGTTAAATGTAGGCCTATCCACATGCAGAATTAGGCACTAATATAACACAGTCAATGAAGTTATCAATTCAGCTGGACATTTACTAACATAAATGGGCATGCAATATTAAAATGAAAGTGATTGACTTAGGCTGGAATTGTCACATGAACATTTTCCACTATTACATCTCAATTAGCTTTAGTGAGGTCAGCAACAGGAACAACAAAAGCTGTCGCTTCCAAATAACAAAAGCTATTGCTGTCTGTGAAGCTGCGAAATTCAATAACTCTCCATGCTTTCTAGAAAGCTATCAATGCCATTTTTATTGTGAGGATAAAATGATGGGGAGAAGAGCCATGTGCACTGTCTTCAGCTCATTGTGAGGAAAGTGGTGGTATCAGTGTAAATAATAACACTATATTGATAATAATAATAATCTTAGACCTGCAGAGCTGGAAGGGACCCTATGGATCATCGAGTCCAGCCCCTGTCAAGGAAGCACAGTGGGGAATCGAACTCCCAACCTTTAACTCGCAGCCAGATGCCTAAAGCACTGATTGCAGCTGAAAATAATATACTCTGAGATATTATTATTATTATTATTACTTGGGAAAAAGCCTGAGTTGAGTCTGAGTTGAGTCACTGGTGCAACTTAAGTGCAACTTGACAGCAAATCTCACGATTCGAATCCTCAGCCCTGATTTGTTTTTGTTTTTTTTGTTTTTTAAATCTTTCTGTTCCTCACTGTGCACTGCCCACCCTGATGAAGAGTCCTAATGTAAGGTAAAAGAAAGGAATAGGGAGAGGAGGAATAGGGTCCAGAGATCCAATTACAAGAGAGGGGGGGAAAAGGAAAGCAAGAGAATGGCTTTTGGCATACGAGAATTGGGGATTTTCAAAGATTCACGCAGCCGATTCTTTCTCTCCAAAGCTCAAAATAAGGGCAAGAGGTGGTGGTGAGGAGTCAGATCATGGATGGGATTCCTCATCTTCATTCTGGTAAACTAATGTAAATGTAAACACCCATTTAAAATGAGTACAAGTATTAAAATTTACCCTTTTCAATCTAAACATATTTTATTAGACTTTTTAGCTTATTCACAATAATTGAACGAGTGACTATTTTCCAGGAAACTTTCTATTTTCTGTCCACATGAAAATCTTCTGCTCTACAGTCTCTTCAAAACTAGAGTTTGAGCATATCTTGGCACCACTAGCTTCCTTTTGAGATTTTTCCTTCCCTGTTAATTCATCCAGTTCTAACTAGGGCCATGTATTCACATGTGCTGCTAATACTGAGCAAGTGCTTTTAGGCTTGGATCTAGAAACACCTATTGCTTCAACTGTATCCTTCATTGTATATTTGTTAAGTTTTAACCTCATTGGATAAATATTCCCCTTTACTGCACTTATATATACCCAGGAAATATCTACATCGTTTCATGCTGTTAATCATAGGAGAGCAGTCAGCTGGGTCATATGAAAGTTCACAGCACAATACATTCCTTTGTCTGTAAGGCAACACCAAAGATAATTTATGCCTACAGAAGACAATGCAAATTTGGCATCCCTCAGCGGTGAAATGTAATAATATTTATGGCTGAAAATTATGTATTTTGATGGTATTCCAAAGTCTGCTGCTAAGGACAACATCTGCTTACTAGTAAAGCCAGCTTTGGCTGCTTCAGCACTTTTACTTTTCGCTTCTCAGGTCTCCATGGGGAGAAACATGTCCAAATAAATGCTGGAAGTAATATAAAAGATTATCAATAGAAAGCTGGCATATCTTGGAAGAAGACCATAAATACCCCAAAGAGAAATACTGGCTATTAAGGTATAGCCCGGCAAACTGGCTCAGCGCCAACAAAAATAATACCAAGATGGTACTAAAATACTTAAGATTGTTGAGAAACCTGATGGATCATCTTCCAGAAGACAATGAATTGATTTGCCCCAAAAGGCTGAATTCACATGGTGACTCCACCATAACATGTTAACAGCTGGAACTAGATACCAACATCATGTGGGTGGATCATATTTGAAGAACCAAGCCGGCAGAACTAGGCTGCTGGAGGGAGGGGTACGGGAATGGAATGGATATCTGTTTTGGCCCTGTTCATGTTGTGGCACTCAAATTTCCTTCAGCCAGTATGGGCAGTGGTGAAAGACAATGAGCAGCAAATTCTGGGGGGCTTCAGTTATTCCATTCTCATGTTATACAATCCTCATCCAATGGTTATGCCAGTTGATATTGCCATAATGGACAAACCAGACCAGGCAGAAATGGTTTTGGCAATAATAATCATACAGCACCGTTAACCTTTAGAATGAGTCTCCATTTCAGTAATACGTTTCTGTATTTTGCTCTTTTCCTTTGGGAAAGTTTGAGCCCAAGATGTAGCTCATGCTTTTTAGTCAATCACTACCAGGTTCAAATCCTGCATCTCTAGGTATGGGTGGGAAATTCTCTGCCTGACACTCTCAAGACCTACTGCCAGTCAAAGCAATTCTGACTCAATACAGGACAGCTTCGTACCTCTTCTTCTCCTGTCCTAAGGCATACCTCTCTTAGGTGTGGTTCAGCAGTATTTACCCGATGGGAAAAGGCAGGCTGCCAAATAGGAAGACCAGCAAAAGCCAAGAGTGCAATACAGAGAACACTGTACCAAAAATGCATTGGAAAAGAGCAGGTAAAATTGCCTTTGGTGATGGCAGCAATGCAGCATCAAGCAGAGAAAGGCAGAGGGCTCTTACTGCAGCAGGTGCATCTGGCTGGCCTCCTTTTGTTTTTCAGGTACCTCGTAGTGAGGAGACATCTTCCCCAGGCCACTGTCACTCAGCATACGCTTTCGAACAGCAGGATTATACTGATCTGATACTCTGAGGAAAATATATCCGAATGGAAAACACTGTTAGTCACAGGACATGTGTTCCTATTCTCTGTAGCTGATTATTCTTAGCAGCAAGGGTGGGCCTTTTGAGTCCATTTTAAAATTGTATATTTGGGATATGGTGTTGCAGGCCCCTAGCACCCTCCACACATCTCAAATTTAAATTTTAAAAATTGCCTCAAAAAACCCTTTCTGCCCTCTGGGGTCATGGGACCATTTTTGTCATGTTTTGAGGACCTCCCAGGAGCCCTGTAGCCCTCCTCACCTCCAAAATTTTTACAGAAAAATATTTTTGGCCACTAGAGGGCAAAATTGAGCCTCTCAATTTTTGCAAGAAAAAAGAGAGGCTTTTGTTTGTTTGTTTGTTTTGCAAGTGTAGCTCTCTAAGATCCAGTGATGGGTCAATGAGGCCCCTGGACCTCTGGAAATTGCCCACCTCATCTTACAGCTTACATTGATTCCATATCTCAATTCTATAAAAGTTGTGTTGTGGCTACACTTCTCTGTTCCATGTCCTGCTGCTGCTGCTACCACCAATCTGAATTATTTTGTTTTCCCACATCACTAATGACATTTAAACTCTCTCAACCCACTACTCCCAAGATGTGTTGGACTTTAACCCCTGGACCACCACAAGCATCTGTTCTAACTGGAGGATTCCAGGACTAGCAGTCTAACACATATAGAGGGCCCTAAGATGGGGCAAGGTGCCTTAGGAATGCATTCATTGCTCATACAAATCGCTTGCAAACCTACTTTACTGTCAGGGCTTCCAAACAAGGAACTTGGAATGGTCGTATGTGGAGAAATTGAGATCAGGCATTTTAAAGGAATCTCTGTCAAAGAGGCTTCATCACACCCATACAACTAATCGCTCACTAGATGGTTTAGGACATGGATGGGAATGGTGTGGTCTCCTATTATAGCAAGACCCAATCCCCCTTAAGGGCAGAGGGAGAAAAAGAGAAAAGAGGAAGAAAAAAAATCACAGCCCAATGGTGCAATTCTTCTTCTTCTTCTTTTAAATGGCCCCCATACTTAAGCTTACTTAAGCAGACAATTCTGTACAAAACAAAACCTGGAAGTGATTTTTGAAAACCAGTGTAATGTCATATGAAGGCACTGTTCTGGCCTTTCATGCCTTTCATATGAAGGCACTGTTCTGGCCACCAGAAAATCCTAAGGCTGGAAAAATATATCTTGCCTACCCTTATTTTAAAGAGGATGACAGCCAGTAAAACTGGTTAAGTGGATGTACCCTTGCTTAGTAGACTTGATCAATGAAAGCTCACGTTAAACTATAGCAATTAGTTTTTAAAGTGCCACAATGTTGTTGTCTTTTTGGTTTGGTTTGGTTTGGCTATTGGTTTGCCTTTTTGTCTGATTTTCATATTTGGAATAAGAGGTACATAAATCTCTGGAGTCACCAATAGCTGAAACATTAGAACTTGTATTTGGTATCTGGCCTGCCAAACAGTGGACATAGGAAAGAACTATGTTTGTGCCACATTTTTTCTGATGCAATTCATGGGATGCAATTCATGGGATTACCGGCAGATTGGAATGCATCCCTTCTCTGAAAGAAAAAATGTATACAGAAAAGAGTTTATGGTGGTGGGGGTGCAGATTGATGGTTGCCCAATTATTATTTGAAAACCTCCAATGACAGAGAACCAACCACCTTTCAAGACAGTCCATTCCACTGCTGAACAGCTCTATTACTAAAATAATAAAAGCAACAATAATAATCAGTTGCAGATTTCAGAAGTAACATCATCTGAGTGAAGAAGAAGTAGTTGCCGATTTTAGAAATAACATCAAAGCTACAAAAAACAGCAATATTAGGAACAGCATATATGCTACATCGATATTTGACATATACTTAGGCTTTTGGTTAAAACTGGTATCTGTTATATACTACCAGTCAATATTTTTTATAATTTGATTGACTGTGCCTGATATTTTTGAATAATGATGATATGCCATCAAGTTAATTCCGACTTACAGTTACCCTTTTCAGGGTTTTCCAGGTAGAAAATACTCAGAAGTGGTTTGCCATTCCTTTCTTCTGGGGGTGCCCTGGGACTGTGCAGCTTGCCCAAGGCCAGAGTGGGGAATCAAACTCTCAACCTCTGTCTCTGCAGCTGGACACCTAAACTATGGAGCTATCCAGTAAGTTCTTCATAATGTTTAGTCAAAATTTCCTTTCTTCTAAGTTTGATCTATTAGTCTTAGCACTAAGAAGATGGAGCTGTCATATGGAGAAGACCCCAATGAATGTGGACAAAGCCATGTGCAGTTCTTGGAGAATAGTATCCTAGAGAAAGAATCCTTACCCAGAGGCCTGCTCCACTACCAGATCTGGCATTCCGAGAGGTGTCCCTGCTGCCTGAGTTGCCACCAGCTCTGGGTCCAGGATAAAAATCTCGTCCTGCGAAATTTCCGTCACAAAGTGCAAATGTTCCTGCAGCAACGGCATGAAAGCGAAGAGCCACAGATTATGCATTGAACAAAGTACCTTTATCCAGAAGTAAAGACCCATTGAGCGAAATGAGGCTTTCTGACAGATATGACTTTTTGAGATTTTCACTTATGTCTAGGGACTACACTCAGAGCAGCCTTCCTCAACTTGGTACCCTCCAGAGGTGTCAGTGTATGAACCCCATCACTAGCTACACAGTGATGGTCACAAGTGGTGGCACCAGGCTGGGGAAAGGTGCAAAAGGGGTCATCATCAATGATGCATGAGATCAAAAAAATCCCAACCATTATCCCTCCTTATTGATAAACAAACACAGCTGCACAAACTTCACACCAGGCATTCCTATTCCCAGCACTTATAAAATGCAGAAAGTTAACCCTGTGCATGATGACTGGGTGTCATTAGCCAATGAACAGAATCTTGCTGGAGATTCACCATGTGCAAGAGAAATTGCAGAAGCTACCAGGGCTAACTAATGGGCTTTTAGTTGCATGTTGGCTGCATGTCTGGTCACTCACCTGACTGCAAACCCTTCATGCACGCAGCACTCTTCTAGCACCGTATTAATGAGCTACAGCTAGTCATGGTAACATCTATAATTCCTCGGGTAGATATGTAAATACCCAACTGGATTTTGGGCAATGAGTCAATATGGACAGAAGCTGCAGCTGACCACAATGAATCCAGCGGTTCAGAGGGGAGACCCTTAAATCCAATGGATAACACATTGGAACTGGACTCCTCGAAAGAATCTGTCACTTGTTAGTTATAGATTCCTTGTGTGGCCTAGGAGGTCTCCATCTCTCAGGCTCTGTTCATATCTATTAAATGAGAGAGGCAACCACCAAGGGGTGCTTGTGAGAATGAAAGGACACTAAAGCATGATTTCCATTAAAACAGCAACCCTGTGCATCCACTGAATTCATTGAGAATCATTTCCAACCATGTAAGCCAAGAATAGAGCTGCACCCATTCTACAGAACTACAGCTGGCAAATAGATGTTGGATACTGCAGTGGATGCACTGATGCAACTGGCTTTTCTTACGTTTCAAAAAGAGGCAAGCACACACAGTTGCTTTGTGCATCACTGCTGCATAGCCACTGAATGATTTTTCAATAATAATAATAATAATAAAAACAAGCCCAGACAGAACAACTTCCCCCTGTTTGGAAAACTTGCAAAGTTGTTACTCTCAGTTTGATGTGTTTTTAAAGGCTGGTGAATATTTGGTACAGGTCTGTAATATTATCATAATTTGCTGAGTTATCTTATCTTTCACACAGAGGATTAGGATTTTAGGAGGACTGTAAACAGCAAGAGAAGATAAACTCTGAGATTTTCTTTTTAAATGCAGCTGTCCCGGGCATAACAAGATAGGGGGGGGGGGGGTGATAAAGGGAACAAGAAGTTGTGGTATTATACATCAAACTTGTTTAAGCCAGAAAGGCAGAGATGATCCATCTGTTCTTTGACTTTGTTTGCCTTGTGCCAATTTACAGAGGGTATTTTGTTTAATTCACTCTCTATTGAATGTACTATCAAATTAAAATTATGCTTCTGAATGAGATAATGCTTTGGAACTGTGCATGTTTTTATTTGCACTTCTACTATTTAACAAGAGGCTCAGGTTCTCAGAGTCAAACTACACAATATATTAAATACATGTCATGATGTTTAACATATTGTTAATTGTGAAAGTAAATACTCACAGCATCTATCCAGGCTGGGACTAGGGTGCATAAATGGGAGAGGTATTAACCTTCACCACATTTGCTTTTAATTTTAAAATTTGCCTCATAGATGAAAAAGATAAATATAAAATTCATTTCTTCCAATAACATTTTTAAAGCTTCTGTGTTGTGGGGGACTTTTTTTAAATGGGATAAAATTCAAATATCACCCACCCATATAGACTGGTTTTAGTTTGGATTAGGGCCACACATGGTCACTGTCAAGTAAAATATTGATCTTACTTATTTAACATACCTTGTACGTTTTGCCCTCACAGGTTTGAAGCCCTGAGTCATGTATACATTGTTCACTGATTAGCTGGTTTGCATACACACTGCATCCCACAATTCTTAATTTAGCATTTCATGAGAAATCACAGGACAATAACATCACAAAGAGTGAAATGCAACACAAATCATCTGCTCCACCCCTATGTAATTATACTGAATTGACCATAGCCAATTTTAAGGCAATAGGACACGGTGAGTGTCATATTATTTTAATTTTGTGCAACTCATATAATTTTTTTAAAGAGTGTCTAGAAGAAAAACAACAGAATATTGATGTATGATACCTGAGATCTGTCAATGCGGTAAAAACGATCAGCAGAAGTTGCTGAAAGCAAACAGGGAAAAATGATATAAGAGAAAACATGAATAAAACTTGCTGAAAACTTACAAGATCCTTCTTCTCAACTTGTAATAATAAAATTAGTAATCTTCATAATAAAATTACTCCCCACCCATAAGCACATACACCAAAACCACGGTACCCACGGGTGATTGGTTCCAAGGCCCCCCTAGTGAATGCTGTAAAGCAGCGGTCCCCAACCTTTTTAGCCCCGCGGACCGGCTGGGTGAGGCGGGGCATCCCCCTGCGCTCGTGCGCATGCAAATGGCGGCACAGTGTTCATGCAGGCGCACTCGTGCGCAGGCAGAAACGGGCTGTGCGGGGGGGAGTGCATGCAGGGGGGAGGTCTCTCTCTGCGGCCCGGTCCGGCTCAGGCCACGGACCGGCACGGGCCGCAGACCAGGCGTTGGGGACCTCTGCTGTAAAGCATGGCTATAGAAACTATATATATAAAACATAGTCTCTGGTTCCCTCTAGTGCCCAGTTCTGGTAATACACCTTGGAAACACATTTCTGGGAGGGGGGGTGTTATTTAATATTTTCAGGCAGCAGATAAGTGAAATCATGGGTAACTGATCCCACAGATAAAGTGGTCCTACTGTATACACGTCCAAATCTAGTAACAATGGAATGATGCTTTCCTATCAGAGATCACGGATCACACATATAGAGAAGGATACACTGCTGCTAGGACAGTTTCTCTCTACATTGTGTAATATAGAGGTTATTTTTTCCTGTTATATTAGCAGCTATATGTAATAAGCACAAACAGGATTTCTGTCTATATTGGGATCAAGTTCTCAAAAATATTCTTACTTTTTTTTGATGTAAACGTTGGCTTACATCTCGTTTAATTAGCAGTAAAGGATGGAAGTAAATGGTTCCTAACCCACATGAACCTGGTTACTTCTGTTAACTGTCAGAGAGAATATTACCTTTTTATATATCTGGGATTAGGTTTAAGGAAAGAGTTTTTTTAAATTTATTTATTTAATTTATATATCACCCATCTGGCTTAGAAGGCCACTCTGGGTGGTTTACAACAAAATCAAACAGAACAAACAAACAAACAAACAGTTGGAACAATTTCTTATTCTTAAAACAGCTTCAGTCAGTTTATATCAGGTTTCCTTCCTATGCATACTTGTTTAGGAGTAAACCTATAGAATACAAGATAAGTAAACAAGGATAGCAGCTTAGGTACAGGCTATCTGAATACTGCACCCCCTATATGAACTTTCTTAACTTCTAAGATCTTCAGGGGAGGCTCTTCCCAGTTCCAGTGCCATCACAGCCACATCTAGTGGAAATGTGAGGCCTTCCCTCTGTCTTCTCCTAGGTTGTGGAATGCCCTACCTCAAGAGGCTGGGAGAAAGGCAGCATAAACATGCAATAAAATAAAGTAAACTGGCGTGTTCTTTTGCTGCAAGGATACCATTTATACTTACCATCTAGGAAGCACCATCTAGGAGAAAGTCTCTGAACTGATGATACCCTTGGGAAAGAGCCTTCCTGGTCCTGAATGGGGAGAAGTGAGAAAAAGATGCTTTAAACAGTTACAGCCATTGTTGTTGTCTTGTACACTGTGCTACTGTTCTAAATTGCCCCTTAAATTTAGTACTAAACCTTCCAAAGGTATGAAAGGAAAATAGGGGGCTTCCATGGACTTCATGGTGTGAAATAGACAATGGGCAACAACTGAAAGGAAAGAAGAATGTGGATGAATACTATTACACTACAGCTTAAAAATTCTACTTTTTTGGATTATGATTTCTAGGGCCATTCCAGAAGTTGTGGTCTTAAAAAGTAAAGTTTCCAAGATCTGCAATACACACACTTAAAATTTGGTACTATTAAGAATGAGGAGTCAGAGGATACGTTGTAGGCAACACAGAGGAGATGTGTATTAGGATGTGTCTGAAGGAAGCAAGAGAGTTTGTACCATCACCACTATATGCTTGTTTCAAAGAAAATCTTACTACTTCCACCAGAATTTGGCCATGTTGTAGACATTGATTTTTGTATTTTAGACTCAGAAATGCTAACACTGAATAGATCATGGCAATGTTTACACCCAGCAATATATTCTGAAATGGAGGAACAATAGTTATGGAGACTGGTTATTCTAATGCTGCAGGAGTGATGAACCACTTTTATTGTGAATAGAGAGGGGCACAAATCAAACTATGGCCCAGAAAAGCCAATTGTGACCCAGTCTGGGGATCCCATTTTGCCAAAGCAAAATGAAGCACCAAACGTCTTTCTCCTTGGTGCTTCATTTTGCTTCAGCAAAATGGGATGTTCAACCACCCCTTTGTGATGCCCCCATTGCCTTCCTACCTGCTCCTGCCACTGCCGCCTCCTTCTTCTCCACCGACCCCTCCTCTGCTGCCAGCATCTCCACCACCACCATTCTCAGAGGCAGTGGGTCCAGCTCTGGGCAGGGAAGCCAGGCTTACTGCCTCTGAGGATGGCAGAAGAAGAGGAGGAGGCAGTGGCAAAGGTGGCAGCAGGGGCAGGTACAGAGAAAACAGTGGCAAAGGGGCGGGGGGGCAGCACAGGAGGCGGAGGGCAGAAACTGGTAGGAGTTGATTTTTTCCATTCCATTTTTCCAGAGGTTTGTTTTTCCAGGGGTTCGTGGTGGTTCATGGTTAGCCATGGTGAACCATCATGAACCACCGTTTTTCTGGTCCATGACCATCTCTAACTATGAACTTTAATGGAGCTCTCAAAGGTGCTGAATTTGTTTGAGGGGAAATATTCAGAACCTTGGATAGCTTCTGTGGAAGTTCTGACTAAACTCTGAAGCTGATTCATTACCACCACTGCCTGTTATATTGGAGTCAGAAGCTTCCACTGTTACTGACTGTAGTCAGTGTTAAAAGGCACCTTGAAGGAGATAGAGAAGATGTATTTTTGTATTCTGGCTGAAACTGAAGTGTATTGCCTGTCAGTCAGGGAAGACAATACTGCGCTTGATGGACCAGTGATCTGATGGTGTAAGGCAGCTTCCAATGTTCCTAGCGACTGAGATCTCACACCACACCACACTGCAGAGCTTCAAAAGGATCACTTTTCAAACATGGCATCTCACATGTTCAGGTGTTTGCAGCTGAGTGATGGATATGCACACCTGAATGATCGCGTAAGGTGGATTCACAGAGCTGAAAAATTGCCCCTGGCTGCAAATCACTGAGTGAGCCCAGCAGCGACATGTTCAACTGCACCTCCACATTCGTAATCATAAGCAGAAAATCCTATCTTTCAAGACATGCTATGCACTGATGGGCACCCATGGCCACAGTAAAGTGCATTGAGCTTGCCAGAATTGGAGGCTAATTTTTTGAAACAAGAAGTCTTCAATCAGAGAACTATTGATATGTTTTTTTAAGTTAATGATTGATTAAACTAAAGAAGGGGTCTCTACAAGGAGCCTTCCGGATCCAAATCCCATCCACCCTAGCTAAAATGCCCAATGGGCCGAGATTGTAGGAAGTGCAGTCCAAAATATTTAGTAGGTGCTGTGTTTCATATCTTTGGATAAGCTGTTGTGAATCTACATGAGAAAACTACACACAAGATAAACTGTCTCACACACAGCCAACTACCAATGCCACTGTTCAGATCCCTGATCTTACCCAGCAGAACAGATGCTCAGTTTTAATGTATGCCATCTAGAATACATACTGAGAAATGTGTATAAAATGTGGAACACTAGATTATCTGACACATGGGTTTTAAAACTCCAGCAATCAGTACCACCCACTAATGAAAGGATTTAACTGAGCTAGCCATAAGCATCAGGCTGTGAAGAAAGATAGCGCAGCAGGGCCAAAAAAATTGTAACTGAAGAGCAAATACCATCTGGACTGTGGTAGGCTCCAAAAATTGTTGTGTTCTTGGCGCAGCCAAGTATTTGTGGTGTGTAGCAAGCCAGCATTTCCTCCCTAGGCATTTTTTATGATCAAAGCAATCAGGGCTTAATCTGGTGATTGAAGAATTTCATCTCCAATTTCTTGCACCATCAAGAAGGTGGTTTTGTGCTGGTGACATAAGATTTCTACAGGTGCTTAACAGCTTTTTGTTGGCCCCTTGAGAACCTGTGAGTTGCTTCTTATTCCCTTCTGTCTCCAGACTTGATTAAAGCCATCAATCCATCACCCACTTCCCTCCTTTATTCTGTACGCCTGCAGAAACATATGTTCTGAATCCTGTCACCTTGCATAGACAACCATGAGATTCAAAAATATGGTTAGTTTTAGAAGGAATGTTTTACTTAATGCTGGCTTTGTAGATGTGATTCCTGTCACACAATCTTGAACCTGCTTCCCACACTAGGATTAAATAAAGAATTATGCCTCGGGCATATTGTTTTGCATTCCTCCACTTCCCTAAGTGCTCTGTTTCTGAGAAATTATTTCCTTTGCCTGAGAGAGAGTGCTTGGAATTATCATGTCTTTGTAATATCTGTTCATTTAGAAACATAAAAGTAGATCATTGTGATACTGCAGTTGCTTTAAATTTAGCTAGTGAGCACCAGAAGGATTGTAACCAAAGGGAGAAACAAGAAGGCATCAGCATGCTTGAGGGAACCTCAAGGTTTTTCAGATGTCCCAAAATTCTTTTGGGAGTGGGGAGAACTTAAGCAAACTTCTCTGTTCCTCTATTGCCAAAAACATGCTCAATAATCACAGCACCTCTAAAAAATCAATGCTGTTGAGCTTTTCAACTAGTCTTCAAAATTCATCAGCCAAGAAATTATTCTTTTCTCCTGCACTAATTTTCTCATTTGTTTTACCATGAATTATCATCTGTAACAATCTGTACTTCTTATTTCTCCTCCTGTGATAGATAGGCCCCAGCATTCGGCATTTTATGTGTGGTATGATGTTTGGTCATTACACAATCATCTTCATACTTCTTTGCTGGTCACCCTCTCAAGCCAAGAAATTCTTCATGTGCTGGGATAGATCTGTATTAGAGACAGGGGTATTCATATTCGTATACAAATACGAATATCCCCATGCAGCTGGAGTTAACGAGGGTCTGCCCCTGGAGCTGGACCGTCCACTTACATGTCCAGCGGCAGCCTCACTCATCCTTCCAATCAGTCCCAGAGCCCCGCTCTCTTCCTGCTTGGCTAGCCACTCCAGGCAAGGGGAAGACGAGTCACCCTGCACGGCTGCCGAGTCTCCAGCCAAGCAGGAAGAGAGTGGGGCTCCGGGAGTGATTGGAAGGATGAGCAAGGCTGCCGCCAGCAGACGCATGAATGGATGGTTCAAACCCAGGGGGCAGACCCTCATTAACGCCAGTTGCGCGGGGATATTCGTATACAAATATGAATACCCCCATCTCTAATCTGTATATTAAATTTTTGTATCTCTGTCATGGTATACTATATTAAGATTGCCATACAGTAGAACTGAAATATGTAGCATTATGCATTGCACATTCTCAAAATCAATTTAAATTTATATATTATATTCTTATCTTACACGATCTGCTCTGGGTCATCTTTGTTCTGATTTTCTATGGCTATAATCCTTCAGCCAAGCCATTCATTGTTACTGTTGCTGCTGTTATGTGCCATCAGGTCGCTTCCAACTTGCAACAACTTTATGAATGAATGATCTTCAAGATATCTTGTCTTCAACAGCCCTGCTCACCACTTGTAAACCCGAGCTCATGGCTCCCTTTAGAGAGTCCATTCATCTTGCATTTGGTTTTCCTCTTTTCCTGCTACCTTCAACCTTTCCCAGCATTGCTGTCTTTTCCAGAGAATCCTGTCTTCTTGTGATGTCCCCAAAATAGGACAGCCTTCGTTTGTCATTGTTACTAGTAACAAGGAAATCTCATTTAATTTTGAGGATGTGAAAAATGTGCCGAAAAAGTGCACATTTTTTCCAAGACTGACTCCAACCATCTCACAGCAAACAGAACAACTGTTTACATTTCTCTTTTAATGAATGAAGAGGCAGCATGTCATATTTGCACCCCAGTCTATGCTGAAGATCCTGAAGATCTTGTGATGAGGTGATGTCATCACCACACAGGGGAAAGAATTAAGGAGAAAACTCAATGTGCATTCTATAATTGAAAGTAAGAAAAAGTAAAATAGAAAGTCCCTACATTAGGGGCGAATGATCTCTAGAGGTCCAGGGGCCTTGTAGGGCCATCTAAATTACTGAGCTATCCAGCCAGCCATGCAAGGATGGATGTCCATACATTAAACATATAAGAACAGCAATCAGGCTGAAAAAGGAAAGGAACACAAACTGGCATCAGTTGACAAAGTTTCTCATTTGCAGCTGGGTTTACACAAGAATGGTTTCTGCTGACTCTTCCCATTCCAAACTGCAGGAAACCCAAGAGACAAATGTGTTCTGTTTCTAAGCTCTAAAAGTGCCCCTGGTACCTTATTAGTGAGACATGAAGATGGTTTACTGTTTACTAAATGACTTGTGAGCCAAATGACTTGAGAGCTATTGTCCTCTTGCATGCTTTCACATTCCATAATTTATGCACAATTGATCACAGCCTTGTGGGAAAATCCTCACATTAACCCCAGCAAGGCACTTGTAGAGAATATATAACTATCTGAGCAATCCAAAAGAGCCAGTGAAACTGAAAAGGGGAGTTTCATTCAGAATGAAACATCATGAAGTATTTATGGTAGATGAAAAGCTTCAAAGAAGCTTGCTAGCAATGGCTAATTCACAGATATATGTAGCCAACAGCCGTGACAAAGCCAATGATCCATAGGGAAGACAGAGGTGGAAAATGAGAAAAAATGGCCAATGTCAAGTGATGTTGTCAGTGCAGGATTCATTTCTGGACTTCGAAATGTGAGTCTTGGGTACTCTTAGATATCTCTTTCAAATATATAATTCTCAAATGTTTTCTTCTTGATTTTAACCTGAGTTGGATGGGAAAGAAATCCTCATACTTATCTGGTCCCCGCAAATTTCCCCTTCACATTAGCCCAGAGTCCATCATCAGATTTCAGACTGGTCACATTTATTCAGCTGACTCAGAAGTAAGCTAGCTAAGCTATTTCCTGAAACACCTTGTCAGTCTCCACACATCTTCCCTTCTGCCCAGCTAGCCACAGTCAACAATCAAGGTTTACACAGGGTGTGGTTCAGTTACTCACCCAAATACCTTAGAAATAAGATGAGCTGTTTTCCAATATTGTGAGATCAGAGCAAGGGGAAATACAGTTCTTTAAAAGTAAAGTAGAATGTTTGGACTAAAACTTTAACAAACTGAGACTACCTGTGCCACACAATGGTCAAAATCCTGGAGCATACATGACACCTACAGAAGGGTGATGATGCCAGCAGCAGGGATATTTTCAGAAATTCAAGAGTTACTCCCTCTGTTCTGGTGATACAGATTACATGAGAGTCTCCCTGTTGATGATTCCATCATTCTTCTGCAGGCACAATTTACAGAACAGGATTTTGACCAGTATTATAAAGTTTGATGTACCTATTCTATGGAATTCTGGGGAGATTATCTATTCCTATCAGATGCTGATGAGATGCTGAACAACCTCAACTATTAATTCTTTTCTTTTCTTTTCTTTATTCTTTCCTGGAGCAACTAGTAGTAAAATGAGCAGAGATCTTGGATACAATCCCAGCTAATCTTCAGAATTTGAGCCATAATTCCCCATAAGAAATGTAGAAGCCACGGGGGAAAGGAAGAGGAATTTTAAAAAAACAACTGCCCTCATCAGTGTTATACTTTAGTAAAATATGCATTTTCAGCATCTACTTGAGCCTGTGTATGTGTTTCAGCGTGTGGTGGAGAGTGGTTCTTAAAATACATAATGGTAATACCAGGAGATCATCCTTTAAGGCAAAACCAGCTACAAGACAAATTCCAAAATTCTAGACTTTGAATGCATACTAGAACTTCTTCAGGGGATCTTGTGCACTGATCTATAAATACTATTTAAGAGGGGGGTCTAAGACAGCTTGACTTAACAGTCCCAACAACCTGGAAGAGTACAGCACCATTTTATTTGTCCCACAGAATGTACTGGGCAACCTAACTCCCGTATCAGCACATCTATTCTTATCAGAGATGTCCCTACCATTAGGCAGCGTGTCATGAAAGGCAAAAAACCCTGTCAGTTGAATTTATTTACTTCCACTTTTAAAAGTATTTACTTAGCACTTCTCAGCCATTGAGGCTGAGAAGACAAAATATACTGCAACAGCAAGAACACAAAATATACTGTAAAACAGATAAAGGGTCATTTTCACAAGCCGAATTTAAAAGTCACTGTTCTTTAAAAATGGATCAAGGATGCCATAAATGCCAGCTTTAAAAGCAATTTTAGACAACAAGAGTGATATGAAACCATTTTGGCTGCTGGACAAAAAATCATCAGGGAAGGCGGCACCCTGACTTTCCTTGAGAGGAAATGATGACCTTTGTGACATCATATTTTAGAGGGAATTCCACAAGTGAACAGTATCCAATTCTTTGGAACCCCCCTTCCAGCTGGTTGACTGCTGAAAGCTTGCCTGGATAAAAAAGTCTTCGCCTACAGACAAAAAAACAACAGGAGAGCAGGCGGCAGCATAACTTCCCTTGTCATGGAGCTCCACAGTGAGTTTTTATTGAATTGACAAGGGTCAACCATTCCTCAGGTAAAAGGAATGCAGTCAGTAGAAATACTGGTGCAGTTCAGCCTGGATAAGCCATTTCTGTATTGTTTTAGAAAGAAAAGAGATAAGAGATATTTTACCTGGTAATGGACTCTCTGTGTATTTGAAGATACGGACTGTAAATCCTACAGGAGGAAAGCCCAATGGAAACAATGATGAATCCAAAACCTGTTTCAATCTCCTTCCCATCCAAAACATCCCTGCTAATTTGCTCAGCACCAAACTTCTTGATAATTATTACTCAGAAACATCACAACATAATCCAAAGCAATGATACTTTTCTGCCAAATAAAATAGTTCTCTTAATAACATGTAAAGATTCTTCCACATATCAGTGACTGACAAATAGTTTTATCTGAAACATGATCTGATATTTTCTTACTGCTCCTGAGGCAGCTGCCAGAGAAAGAAAGATATGGCTTGATTTCTGAAGAGTGATGCTGGGACACAAAATTACCTGAAGGTCATATCCTCCCTCTCTAATTCTAGCTTGGGCACTCAATTTTGACACAAGCGTTCTCTATGCGTGATGTGTATGTCCAAGATGTTAAGGCCCTGTTTGCCTTTATAAACAGCAAGAGCTATCCCTCTATCTGTGGCTGCTGATTTCTCGCTAGCTAAGCTGGCTACCAAAGTGACATTTGTATATCTTCAGACAGTGTAAAATACTTTGTGGTTAGATTTGCCAGATGTTCCTAATTTCTTTTGAATCTGCTCCATTTTCCCTTAATGGTCTGTTTCTTACTCCAAGATCACCTCGGCATTCTATGGCATCATGGCTCCATTAACAAGAAGCAGACAACATAAGCTCAGTATGACAGCCAACTAATTGATTGATTTTAGATTCTCAGGCTGAATTCCTGCTGCTTAGTGTAGTAAGCCACAACTAGAGTAGGCTTATTGAATCAATGGAACTTATGGAGAAGTTGACTGAACAAATCCCCAGTGATCTAATGGGGCTACTTAGTGCAATCTACTACTATAAGCAACAGGATTTCAGCCATAGTATCGCAGTGCTAGAAGGGACCCCATAGTTTACTGAGTCCAAGCCCTTTTCAAAACAGGAAATCTACAGCTAAATTATTTTTGAGAGATGGCCATCCAATCATCATTCAGAAATTTCCAGTGAAGGAGAGTCCACCATCTACTAAGTTAATTCATTCCTATTACTGAAGAGCTTTTACTGTTAGGAAGTTCTCCCTAGTGTTCAGTCAAATTTTCCTACTTACAATTTTAATCTATTATATCCCTGGAGCTGCAAAAAGCAAGCTTACTCCATCTTCTACATGACAGTTCTGTATCCTTTCTCTGCCTTGTCTTTTCCACAGAACATACCCAGCTTCCTTAACCACTCCTAACAGGACTTGGTTTCCAGACTCTTCACTATCTTGGTTGCCTTCTTCAAATGCCTTACATTCTAGATTATTAATACTCTCCTTAAACTGTGATGTCAATTTATTCATTCATTCATGTTTATTCTAGTAGCCAATGAGATCAGGTGAGATGGGGTGGCACACAAGTAAAAAGCAGGAGGAGATTGAAAGACTGAGTATGTCATAAAACAATGACACTTGTCATGTGTGAGTTTATGAAGATATTCTGTGCTTATGATCAACATCACTGATAGCAGCTCACCTCTTCTAGGCGATCCACATAGATACGACACGTCTCCAGGTCACAGTCTCCTCGGACAACTATAATTCCCAAAGGAATAGCTACAAGAATAATAAATAAGTGTCATAATCAAACTATGAATGCAAGAAAGGTAGTATTTCTTACTTATATGGAATTTCAGTTCATCTTAGATACATCAACTCCACACATTAGAAGTGAGTCCCATTGACTTCAGGGGTCTTGCTCCCAGAATAGCGTATATAGCAAGAATAGGCATAATGCAACCTATAGCCTGCATGCTCCCTCCACCCTTTTTTTCAGCCCCCATACCACCAATAGATACACACATATATAGAGACATAAATACATGCAAAGAAAAGCGCAGGTTCTCCTTTGAAACCAAGCACAGCACTCCCCCTGCACCACATTTTGCTTCCTGAAAGGAAATATTCTGTCACATTGACGTTCTCAGAAATCCACGCCCAGTTTCACTGAGTTCACGTGGCCCACGTTGGTCTCAGAAGGCAAAAAGTAGCCTTGGGACCCCTAGAGCTTTCTCACCCTGGTGGGTAAGCTTGCAGCAGAAGTTTGAAACACAAATAAAGTCAACCCTTTAGTGTCCCTCTCCAATAAGGTTACCCTGCCACAATTAGTAATAATATCAGGAGTAGGGATGGGCACAAAAGCCCCTGCTCTTTGCTCAAATATAGGACATACACATTCGGGCTGTCACAACCTATGCCCTTCTGGAGACACTGCAATGCAGTTATTGTCCAGGTCCCTGGCAGTGTTTGTGCACTTTCTCTGCAAAGACCCCATTCCTATGAATGGGGAAGTCCAAAGGGCAAGGCCAGGTCATAGATTGAATGGTGCAGGTAGAACAGAAGGGCACTAGTGTCAGTTTGCAGACCTGGGTGATATGTTTTATTTGTTTGTTTTATTTTGTATTTCTCCCTTTTTCTACCTCCCAGAAAGCCCCCGTTGGTTTCCTGAGGCACCCACTGGGAAGGGAGTATACGAGGTACTTTATGATGGCAACTGGCAGGGTCATCTTGCATTCTTTCTTAAAAGAGTTATAGAAAGAGTCTGCATTTTCACACTTTTTGTCTTTGCTCTCTCTCCCCCCCCCCCCACTCTTTCTGTTCCCTAGATCTTAAATTAGCAGTCCTGCAGCCACTATATCTTCATGATTTAATCAATGACCCTGCCACAAAAAAGGCAAGGAAGGTTCGATTCTAAGGTAAAGTGCTTACTCTCTTTCACCTTTCTAGTTTTTCTTTCTCTTTCCCCACTTCTTAGCACAATTCATGAGTGTCAGATTTCATGCAAGAGATCCATGGGGGTGGCACTCCACTTTATTAATGCCTCTGGGCTCTTCATTCATTGCAGAAACGCACAAATAACCCTGATTCCATTGTTTTTTGCACAGTCATCTGAAGATAATGCACGGCCCTAATCAGGAGACATTCTCATCTTCTCAGCTATGGTAAAAACACAGCCCACATCAGCACATCTGTGGACAGGAGGTTAGCTTAAGGACCATAAGGCAGGGCTTTGTCTGTTAATCCTCAATAAGGCTGCATACAGGATTTAGAAAAAAAAAAACCCTAATTACTAACCAAATGGACCTGATTCATACTAATTTGAATGAGGACTCATTCAAAGCAGAATGGCTAGTTTCACTTCCAGTTCAGCTGAAAAGAATTTATAAGTCAGTTTTTATCTGAGCACAAATTGAACTGGCTTGGACACAAATTCATTCAGCCTTTTTCTTTTAAAACAACAAATTTTGAAATCTGTCTGTTTTACGTCCCTCTTTAGGATCTATCATGTCTCCAAATTCCATGAGCACCCGTGCAAAACATTGCAACAACAAAAAGAAAGATATGTTGGTTTTCCAATGAAAGTCAATCGTAGGCTTATACATCAGTTTGTATCCTGGGTACAAATCGCTCTAGATGGAATTGGGATTTATTTGGGAACCCCTTGATTGGCCTTCAGAAGTAAAATGGGGGAATCATGCCCTGCCCTGCTTGTCGCTGTGTGCTCTGTTGGCCAGCTGTCTCAGGCTGCCTAACAGTAGGACTGGTACTCTCCCTGCTTATCACTGAAGAAAGAGCAAGGGATGAGCCATGGTGGAAGCATAACTAGGTTCTCTTTGCAGGCCACAACAGAAACATTGCCCTTGAAGAAATCATTCACTATTATAGAATGTTTTCAAAAATAGTCTCCCACTTCAAACTCTGCTTGGTTTAAGGTTTGGGAGACAGGTCATGCTCAGTTTGAAGGGACAATTCATGCAATACTCCTTGGTTGCATTTGGTGCCCCTAAGTAATAATAATAAGAGTTAAGACACCAACGCAAAAAAACCCACACTATTTTAATTTAATTTTATTTATTTTATTTTATTAGATTTATACCCCGCCCATCTAGACCAAAGGTCTACCCAATTTGCTTCCCTGGATAGATAAAATCTGCTTGCTCTCTGTAATTTTTAGGTTTGCTTCACCTCCTTTTTTTTTAAACAAAGCTGTTCAAATATACAACCAAAAATATATGAAAGAATGTCCAATTTTGCCACTCCCTCATTAGTAACTGCTCATATGCTGTTCTCTGTCTCTCCAAAACAATAACCTGTACATCACAACTGATAAAAATCTGTGTGCTTTCAGAGTAAACCAGAATGTTAAGAGAATATATATCCATTCATAAATTCTCAAGCTCCTCTCCTGTACCTTGGTGCTATGTGAGACATTTAATGTGTATCTCTACAATTGCCAACTCCCAGTGAGTTTCTATAGCCAAGCAGAGATTTCAACCCAGGTCTCCTGCATCCTAGTGTGTCACTCTGTCCAATGCAACACACTGGCTCTGTGATGTTAGGCAACCTACAAATTCCCATAGAACTATTACATAATAATAAATAATAATAATGTGCTGTCAAGTCAATTCTGACTTATGGTGACCCTTTTCAGGGTTTTCCATACTCAGAAGAGATTTACCATTCCCTTCTTTTAGGGGTGCCCTGGGATTATGCAGCTTGCCCAAGGCCACACAGGCTGGCTCTACTTGTGAGAGGCACAGCAGGGAATTGAACTCCCAACCTCTGGCTCCTCAGCCAGATACCTAATTCAGCCAGCAAAGAACTATTAAAGGCAGAGTATTAAAGCAGTGCAATCATTAAACAAAGACATGGGTTCTCTTTCTTCCCAATGTGGTCATCCCACAACAGGAGCAGGGAAATACTGAACATAATATCATGCCTAATTTTATTTGGTTAATTTTCCCCCTATAAGAAACTTAACCAAATTCATAAAATCCACAAAGTTCTCCATAATGGAAAATAGAGAATAATAAAATGTGCATGTGGAAACTGGCATATTTATTGAGGCAGAGAAGATTGTCTTCCATTTTTCATAAAACAGCTATACTGGTTCACTTTTCACAGGAGGAATTTGATTTCCCTGAGCAGTGCCTCCATGGAGCAAACTGGATTAGGTTACTTTCTCTCTTATTATTTATTAGCTACATATGTATACCCTACCTTTCTTCCAGTGAGTTCTGGGCAGCAAACATGGCTTTCTACCTCCTTTCCAGCGTTGACTAGCCCAATGCCATTCAATTAGTTTCACGGATGAATGGGATTCAAACCCAGATCCCCCAACTCTAGTCTAGCACTCTAACCATTGCACCACACAGACTCCTGGCTTTATACTTGCTCGTCACTGCAAGAGCACACACCTTATAAAACTATTCTACCATTCTATGATTAGAGAGTACACCGCTTGCTGAGTTCCATAAAGG
Organism: Intellagama lesueurii; assembly: GCA_037013535.1. NCBI lineage: Eukaryota > Metazoa > Chordata > Lepidosauria > Squamata > Agamidae > Intellagama > Intellagama lesueurii. Next base: position 21,973,857 of record JBAJHW010000005.1, read on the forward strand.
GAAATAAAAACTGACTATATAAAATAACTAAACAAATATGAGAAAGAATCGGGTCAAGATGCTTGTTCTCTTCAAAGACCAGTATGACATCATTTAATTGCACAAAAGGTTTTCAGAAATGAGTTGTCTACCTCTGGAGAAGCCAAGATTAATCTTCCCCAAACAGTGTGCATGACGAGTTGTTAGACACAGCAGAGAAAAAAATTCAATTTTAGATGAGGCCACTGATAGAATCAACTTGGTATTTCAAGCAAACAAGACGAGCTACATTTATTTACTCTGAGCCTAGATGATCCAGGTTATTACGCGGATGTCAGAGCATTTGATGCTCCATCATGAAGACATGTCTCAGACAAAAATCTTAATAACTTTCCTGCAGTACTCCCAAAGTGATAAATAAATGGTTCATTCTTAAACTGGTTTCCATGTTTTTATTCTGTCATTTATTGTTTACTTGTGCATGATGGATTTTAAAAAGAACATTAAAAAGCAATCATGGCCCTTCAGGACTGACCCAGAATATTCTGTTGCTGGATCGAAAGGACAAGACTTAGCATTCTGCCCCTGCCACTGTACAAATGGATGCTGATGGGACAAAGAGGTGGATCGTATTTAGTGCTGGTGATGTGATAGCATCCTGTGCCACACTTGAATACGACAAGCACTTTGTGCTCTCAGGGTAGGCCATACAACACACACAACCCTGTTCTCCAGCAAGTTCTACATTACCTTTTCCCCCAGCCAAATAGGAATGTTGAGTTTCAAAAGAAGGCAATGGGTATGTGTAAATGCAGATTAACGGTGGTCCTTTGTTTGAGGAGTTGGGAGAGAAAACGGTGGTCCTTTGTTTGAGGAGTTGGGAGAGAAAATATTGGGGTGGAGTTTGAAACCAAATCTTCAATGGGCATTTGAGCTTGCATTTTTGAACTCATCTTTAAGGAAATATACTCGGCACAGACATTTGCCCAGATTTCTGAGACTCTCGTATATATATATATTTTCTGCCTTATGCACAACATATGGTGCATAGCCTGATGAGAACTGGCTTAGGTTGAAACATAGCTATTTGTTAATTTTTTTAGTGGGCCAATAAAGGTATCACAGCTTTGTTTGTTTTTTCATAGTTGGAGTGTGGCTCTGTTCCAACACTGAGTGTGTAGAGGTTGCAAAAATTTGCTCCTGGAAGGGTGCAAAATGCCTGCCAGTGTATGTTGGTAGAACGATATTAAAAGAAACCACCCTTCCTAAGCATGAATACTACTTCTGAATCTCTGGGAAAATCTTTCTTAAATGGGAAAATGCAAAGAATAAGAACAGGTCAGAGAATAAATGGTACAACTATAGGAGGACAGAAGGGCTTGCATCCAGGGCAACTGTGATCTGCAGAGCTAGCTGCTCTGTTTTATCTTTCCCTTTCCATTTTCCTTTTGCCAGGAGAAAGCACAACAGCTTCTTAAGGAAGCCACAAGGAAGGGAGTGAGGCACTGAGTTGAAAAGGGCAATTTAGTATGCTCATCTTTGATTTTTTTTTCCTTAAAAGAGCACTGCATAGAACTCTTTCTTCACACCACTTGGAATTTCATCTCTGTCTACTCACTTTCTCAGCCCTCTCTTCTCCTGTCCATCTGAACAACAAGGATTAATAATCTTAGAACTGCAAAGCTGGAAGGGACCCTATGGTTCATCAATTCCATCCCTTGTCAAGAAGTCACAGTGGGGAATTGAACTCCTAACCTCAGACTCCACAGCCAGATACTTAAATCATTGAGCTATCCAGCAGTTGTTATTCAAGAAAAAAAACTAGTTTACTTCTGTTGAAAAAAAAAAGATGGAAGAAATCTTCCAGTATGATCTTTACAGTTTCCATCTTTTCTCCCTGCCCCTCTTCATTTTCTTTCTCTTCTCTGCATTTGAAATTAGTAATGCAGGAGCCTACATAGGCCCCCCCTTAAAAAAACCCTTAAATTTTGGGAATTCTAGATACTATATAACCTGAGAAATCTGTAGGGTCTACTAACCTGTCCCATACATGCCTCTTCCATCCCACAGTCACCCCAGAAATGCACAAATAGCTGTGATTTTGTTTGTATCTCCATATTTGTCAAAGGACAATGCCCAAAGTCTATCTATTTTAACACACCCGCACCCAGAGAGAGAGAGAGAGGCATATGCACACAAACATACACACACATTTCCTCCTTACCCTAGTAATTACCTTCATTAAAATATTCAGCATGAGCTGAAGCCTTCTGATTTCCAAGTGAAAGTAGTTATAACAAGATGTATTGTTACACAAACCCATATTCTCAAGACACCTTTATTGTTCAATTCTGGGGAAGAAGTGCGCAGGGACATCTAAACCAAATAACCATATTTCTGCAGGAACTTAAGCAAACCAATTAGAAGATCTTCTACTGAGTAATTATCAGGGAATCCTGTATGTATGTGGAAGTTGAAGCTTTGTTACATGACAAACAGCCGTCCTTGTAAATGAATATGAATAATGAGGCAGATGCCTGAATAAGACTCAATCAAAGTGTTATCATAAGCACCTGCTTTGTGCATTGATTAATGACTCAGTGTGTGTCACTAAGGAAAGGGACTTCATTTTAAAGTGTTGTCACCAAGAACGTTGCAAGTTCGGCTGACCTCTTCCATCAACTTCTTCGTCATTAATTGAATGAGACTGTTCATTATTGTTGTGCTTTCTCCAGAAATTATGTATTGTTTTTCTCAGTGGAACAGCAAGGATTTTTAGGCTAATGAGGTTTTTATCCAAGTTTCAGTGAAATTAATGGGAATTTTCTCATCAACTACAGGTATTGTTCCATTAGTTCCATTTCTCAGTGACTACTGTATTATTCCATTGATATTAATCACATTTCAAACTAGAAGAGAATGTGTAGTTCAGCACTTTGTGTAGCCATGCAGATTACACAACAAGTCTGCAGGTAGGGCATGATGCAATATCCACATGACACTGCTAACCCTGAGTATCTGGTACTTGCCAGGCGCACTTGTTTTGAAAAGAGGGATTGCTACTTTTGTCTGTCATAACCAACAGATGCCACTAAACCAGTCCCAACCTTGGGTCCACAGACATTCTTGGACTGTAACTTCCAGAAGCCTTTACCACTAGTTGTGCTGGCAAGGGTTTCTGGGAGTTGCAGTCCAAGAACTGCCAAGGATGGGAACCACTGCAGTAAACCATAGCACTTTGCTGTCCTACTTGTCCGCCATAACAGAACAAATATTTCTAAATCCCTATGATCTCACCTGAGTTTACATATTTTGATATGCCCTTGCTTGATTCTTTGTGTAAGACGCACCATGGTACAATCAATAGGTTTATCCGATAATTTTTGTCCAATCTTGGCACCATTAAGAGCATTTGGAGCAGCTAATATCAAGTCGTCCTTAGCGCATGTTGAGGGGCATTGATACACTGACATAGGTGTGAAGTTTGCTCTTCTCCACACTCATCAAGGACTTTGTTGATCCACTTTTCTCCATGTGTTTGGAAGGACAAGGAAGGCTCCTCCTGAAGAATGTGAATGTGTTTGGGTACTCCCTGGGCAATGACGCTACCTATCAGTTGATCCTTCCATTCCAGAAGCACCAATGTGAGGTTGCACAAACACCATTTTGTCACATCCAGTTAGGATGTAACTAAGGCATGTGTCACCATGGCCAGATCAGATCTCTCCAGGGATGGGTGCAATACATGTCAAGAAACTCAGGCCACAAAAGCAATTAGACACAAATGGTTAGCTAATAAGCCTCACCAAAGCTTGTGGACTCAAGAGTAACTTATACAGACAAGAAAAAATGCATACAGAGGAAAATCATAGTGTTAGCCAATCCCTCAAAAAAATCCCCAAAGCAAAGACTTACAAGCTTCCCGGAGCTTTTCTTTGTCGTAATGCAGTCCCTCATAATCTTGTAAACTAATTCGGTTCACTCTGATCCGTAGGCGTTCTGGGATGGCATGGGGACTGTGAAGAAAGACATGAGATTCATCAGGACATAATGCAGGGTCAATGGCACATGTCGCCTGAAAGGAGAACATGATTTCCCCAGAATAAGAATGGGAGCTAAAGGGCCAAAGCCTTAGCATAATCAATATCCCACAAGCATGGAGCTGCCAATCTTAAATCACAAGCTTGAGGGAAACAAAGGACTTGTTTTTCATTCAATAGAACAATAGACCCTTGAAGATCAGAAGGGTCAAAAAGCCCTTCTACAAAAAAGTCAGAAATAGAGATGGGCATGAACCAGAAAAAAATGACAAATCAGGGTGCTTCATGGCTAACCACAAACCACCCATGAGCTTCAGAACGACAAACCAGATTGTGTCTCTTTTCTTTTCCCAGTTCGTGCCCTGGGGAGGGGAACCTAATGCCCCCACCCCCTCTGCCACCTGCTGTCCCCCTTCCCACTGCCCTGTTGCCTCCGTACACAGTCCTGCTGCCTCCTTCCCTTCGTCCTCCACCACTGCCATCTTTAGAGATAGTAGGCCTGACTCCCAGAAGAGAAGCTGGGCTGCTGTCTCTAAAGATGGTGGCATGGCAGAATGAAGAGCAGGAGACAGCAGGACCAGGTAGAGAGGTAATGGGAAGGGGGCAGAAACAAAAACAAAGTGCTAAGCAGAAAAAAGTTTGGCACTTTGGTTCTTTTTGGCAAGACGGGATCCCCGAACTGAACTATGAACCCGATTCATGGATTTCTTTGGTTCATAGTTCAGTTCATATCCAGAAATACAAGCTCTGTTTCTGGGATAAATTCCATGTGTTCCTGCTGTCTGTACACTCAGGTCTTCAGCAGAGTCATTGTGGGTACCCTTCCCACCCAAGATAAGGGCCTTTACAGAGGTGGTGCCAAAACTGGAATTACTCCCCCAAAAGAATCATCCAGTGCTTATCTTGTTGTCTTTCACATGCCAGACAAAGCTCTCTTTTACCTTCCCATGATTTAAAGATGAATCTATGTTTCATTTTATGTTTAGGGCCCCCAAATGCAGCTCCAGTACCCTCACTTTTGTCTTTTAAACTCAGAAAACAATCTTATCAGGGAATGTGGGGAGCAACTGTGGCAAATTGGGGCCAATTCCTGGATTTTTCCCACATAAAAACATTTAAAAAAAAACAAAACTGCCACTAGAGGGTATAAGGAGGATTTTCACTTTCAAAATTTTGTTTGAAGGGTTGCACACGGGAGCAAGCATGGCTCTGCAAGGTTTCCGGTGTAATACCCCCAGACTTCTGGAAGTTGCCTACCCCTGCTTTATGAAAACAAAAAGGGGGGTCATGATTGAAGGACATTCTAAAAATGTCTATCAAGAAATGCCACTTATTTCTAAATAAATGCTTCTCCCTTTAGCCACCAACATGCCAAGGATCACCCTGTGTTCTGAACCAAGCATATGGGAAGTCCACTTAAACTAAGTCACTTAAAAAAGCAGTAACTCACTCCTTCAATCAGCTGTTAAGATCTCATTATTCTGGTGCAATGTCATTTTTAACCGCTTTTTATGTGACCCCTCCATGGCTGGGATGCAAAGGAGAAACCAAGTATGATTCTCTTCCCCATCAGTTTGCCATTACGAAAAAAAAGTGTACATGAAAAGACTTGTGTATTTTCATGAAAGTCTAACCTAATATTTGATTTCCTTGTGCAATTTTGCACAAATGCATTTTGCAAGTAGCTCCCCATAATAAAAGGGATTTTAGATGTAATGGAAGGTATTTTCTCTAACATAAACATTTGTGTGTATTTTCCCTTAGTCTATGCATTTCAGTGTGCCTTTTTTTTGATCAGATAAACTTTAGCACACAATTCAGAAAACTGCAAATACTGACAGTAATGGCATTTCTGTTTCTGTACTGTTTTAGGAAGCACCAATTAGGCAGGTCCCTGTTAAAATATGAACCTAATTATGCTGCTCAGCATCCATACGTCTCAGTAGACATAAACAAGTTTGCAGTGGAAAAAGATGGAGTGCTACCAACCTTAGCCATAAAAAAATTATAAATTCAAATAACTCATTTACTCTCCTGCAAATGATTATATCATTACTCTTTTGCTTCTATCAAAACTATCCATTTGGACCCTGGGCAACATATTTTCACTGACCCTCTTCTACTAAAGTGTACGGTGATGGCAATTAGGGAATATTTTTGAGGGAGATGATTTTATACCTTGCCTGGTTGCTAAAAACAGATCTGTCACCTATCGGCAGATTTTTTTTCTAAAAGCGAAGAAAGAACCCAAGGATGAACTCCCTGTTAAAGCAGCACCTTAAGGCAGAGACTGTCTCATCTTAGAATTGACAGGAAGGAATGAACCCTAACTGCAGGTTACGACTGTAAGCTGGAAAAGGTGTAATTTTTTTTTAAAAAAAAAATTTTTTAGTTCATGGCAAGCATTTCATTAGGAGGAATATAACACATTCTCAGCTTTGGACAACATGCTAAAGTATTAAAGAATTATGCATAGCAAAAAAGCCAGCCAAAATAATTATGTTTGATATTTCCCCTCCGATACCCTAGAGAGACAGCAATCCATTGGTACTAAATAGCAGCAGCTGTGTTGTCCAGGTGCCCTCAGATGTCAAAAAAGTGTGGCGTGCAAAGCAAGCTGTCATGATTTGTCAGAGACACAGCTGCACCCACAATGTCCGTGCAGCTTGAGGGGACAGCTGTCTACCTTAACTGGCATTTGGACATCTCCTCTGACTGAAAAAAACTACCTGCTGTTTCCTGTAGGTAGACATGGGAACTGAGAACACAGGGGAGAGAAGAGAAGGTTGTGCATGAATAACAGCAGAGCACAGGCAAGTTGGCTGTGCATATTTCCTGACAGGGCATGTACTTACTTCATATTCAACGAGCAATTGAGAGAGAAAAAGATCAAGATAGCGAGGGGTATGATAGCCCCGTAAAGTTTCAGATGAAATAAGTTTCTGAAATCCAATACTGACAAAACTTTTTTTTAAAAATTATATGGATTAAAAAAAAACCCTCTACTTATGATACTCTCTATTTATTATTTGATTTAGCATTTACATTGAAAGAAAAAAAAGATTTTTTTTTAAAAAAAACAGCCCTCCCTGAGGCATTTTTGAATACAAGAACCGTCCAAAGATCTTATAAAACTCAGTTTTCAAAAAAGCACATCTCCGATCTTCTCTCATATCCAAGAATGTAAACATTCCATTGACTGATATATATCGAGAAAAGGGGGGAAATGCTTGCAACTTTTCAGTGAAAAAACTAGAAGACCTTGCAAATTAACAGGCAGAAAACAAAGAAAGGAGACTGTCTGACAGTGTCACACAAAAGGTATCTCTCATTCTCCTCCCTCCCCTTTATTTTTAACAAGAGAGACTTTCTCACTTCCATCTCGGTGTATTGAAATAAAATCAAGACAACTGAGATCAGCTTACATGTCTGAGTTCTTCCCAGGCCATCCAGATAACTAGTAATTATTTTTGCCCAAGAAGAAACTCTACAAGAAACTCACAGATCATTCTCAAAGCAAAACCAAAATTTAACTTCCCAATTGCATTTAAAAAAAAAAAGCATGATAATTAATTGTGAAGAGGCAAACCATTTGGGCAGCACCCAACACACCAAGAACTCTTGAAATACTTTACTAATGAGATCTGGTAATGAATAAATCATGTGGGATAATTTCCCTCCCAAGAATTAAAAACTCTACCCTGTCAACTTTTGGAAGTTCCAAGGTTTGTTTTCACAAAGGAAAGAGGAGAAAATTGTGTTTTTCAAAAATTCTGCACTGCACAGTCATTTCTGCCAGTTGATAAAGCACCATCAATTATCTGCAGAGAATGTATTCATATAAACATTTTATTGCTTCTGTTTATATATTTTCATTTTTTTACTGCTTAAATGCTTTTTGTATATTTAAGGATTTGGATCTTATTTGCCCATCTCCTGCTGAATCAAGAGACAAGCACTCCTGATCGTGAAATGATGATGATGATGATGATGATGATTTCCATTCCGTCACGGTACTCTTAAAAGTGTCCTTTGTCTTTCCCCTGAAATATCGGTGTCTTGGCAAAGAAAAGTGCCATTGGACTATCAGGCTGTAGTATTCATCTGCAATATTCTTCTGTAGAGTAGCTTTCATCTGCCTTCAGCATTGAATATCTGCAGCTACATATCCCTATAGCAGGTTCTGCTCCACTGCCTTTTCAAGAACATATGCAGAGACAGATATATCTATATACTTGTTTAGGAAGGAATAATTACACTGAGCATTGCTGCAGTTTTACCATGCATGTCAGGAACCCTGCTAAATGGTTAAATTTTCAAAGGGGCAAAATGATTGATTTTCAGCTGTTTCTTCTCTTTTTCTGTCTGAGATAAAACCCAGATGTTTGCTTTCAGGCAGTCAGCTTTGGAAACTGACAAGCAGAATAAGATTTGTGCACAAAATGAATATGTACATAGTAAAGTCAATATCTCTTTAAAAAATTCTCCCCAAGCACATTTTTTCTCCATTCTGCAGGCATTTAATATATTTACTGATCACTTATCTAATTTATTTCTTGTTTATGTTACTGTTACAGAATCAGAAAAAGAAGGGGAGTCAAGGATCATCTAAACCAACCATAGCATCTCTAATATGTGACCAGTTTCTATGTAAACATTAGTGCTGTGGTAAAAATTTATTCCATGAGAATTTTGATCATTCTCAATCATGTGATAGAAAAGAAATTCCCTTTGGAAAGAATTTTGATTAAGGAGAACTTTTAGAGATATAAGTTGAAGGGATTTTGTGCTTACCTTACTTATGAGGTAGCTGGTGAGTATGTGGACTTGTTTTGTCGTTTACTGTACCATCACCTCTGTGGCAGCCAGCAACCCCCACCCCACCCTTTAAAGCCTAGAATAAAACATTTTAAGACATGTCATGAGGTAAATACCTCCACAAGGTCTTTTCAAATTAGGAAGTGTGGGCAGCCGGCAAAGCTGCAGAGTCATAAAGAGATGTGTAACAGAAAGTAAAAAATAAACACAACACCCTTGGCCACCTTGCAATGTTACACCATGCTGAAAAGAATAACTGGATAAATTCTAAAAGACCTTGGAGAATGAGGCAGAAAGAATAGAAGACTCTTTCATGGGAAAATAATGCTTTAGGAAAACTGGAGGATAAATAAGGGCACAACACAAACTTTCCATTTTTCTTTGAATAGGACACAACACTGCCTTCCTCCTAGTCACTTCAGGGCTTAAAGAAAAAGCATTATGATGAGAAAAAATCTTTCTGCAGTGACTCCTCACAAATGTAATCTTTGAAAGTCCTGGTAAAAGTGCCGGATACTGAAGAACGAGAACATGTGCTGAACCATTTGGTTTCAGCAGATATTTTTATGAGAAATGTTCAGAGATTTTATTTTTCTAGAAACAGAAGTCTGTTTTACATAATTACTTCTCCACCAGTGTTAGGGTGGCTGGGCCCTGACCATCCCTTCCGCAGTGACACTGGATAGAGGGTGTTGTGAAAGAAATGAAAGAGTGACCAGGCTATCACCACAGCTGTTAATGCTGCCACTTCCAATGGCACTGCAAAAGCCAAACATCTCTTATGGATCAATCACAAAGTTGTGCTACAGCTAATTCTGAGCCTCGCCTTTAAGAAATTGTTACATAATCTCTCCTTCCCTTGGAGACATTTTTCCACAGATTTCTGTCTCCACATATAGGGCAGAGAATTTTAAAAGATCATTTGTGCCCAGCTACTGTATGTTTTAGGGGACGTGGTGGCGCTGGGGGTTAAACCGCAGAAGCCTCTGTGCTGCAAGTTCAGAAGACCAGTAGTCGTAAGATCGAATCCACACGACGGAGTGAGCTCCCGTCGCTTGTCCCAGCTCCTGCCAACCTAGCAGTTCGAAAGCATGCAAATGCGAGTAGATAAATAGGTACCACCACGGTGGGAAGGTAACGGCGTTCCGTGTCTAGTCGCGCTGGCCACGTGACCACGGAAACTGTCTACGGACAAACGCTGGCTCTACGGCTTGGAGACGGGGATGAGCACCGCGCCCTAGAGTCGGACACGACTGGACTAAATGTCAAGGGGAACCTTTACCTTTACTGTATGTTTTTAAAAAAACTTTAATGAAGAACACTGTGCCATTTTCCGAGGCAGTCTGTTTCACTGTCAAACAGTTTGTGCCATCATAAATTTCATCTTAAATGTTTCATCAAGCTGCCTTTCTTGTAAATTGTGAAAGGAGGGTGAATCGTACCCTCTCAAGCAAGTGACATGTGGGGAGCCAAAGGGTTCTGTCCTTGGCCCATTGTTGTTCAGCCTCTCCTTAAAATGCCTCGATCTTCGAGACAGGATTTTAAATCACTTTTACAAGGTGGGAAACTGAGTGAAAAGAAATCAGTCTTCGGAGGAGAGAAATGAAATTCTGCATTTAAGCTGAGAAAAAAATGCAGATATATATGCTAGCTCAACATGACTATAAACAGTAATGTCACTTTCCAGGTAAATACATGGAAACCTTAATTCGTAAACTATCAAAGTAGTTTAAAATATACATCAGCTAAAAACAAAATATAATACAAAGTCTTTCAAAGCTTTGAAAAAAGAACAGTCCAAAATTCTGTGGCTCCAACAGAGAAGTCCATGCTTCCTGTGGAAATTAATCTAATCTCACCTTGTGATGAAATAATAATAATATAATTGTAGAACTTCAGAGCCTGAAAGTACCATATGGACCATCAAGTCCAGCCCCTGTCAGGGAGGCACAGTGGAGACCTGAACTTCCAATCATGTCAAAACCGCTAAGCTAGCTAGCAGTTTATTCAGCAAAAATTCATTGGTAGGTTTGAATTAATGGGAAGGTGCTCATTACTTCTCATTTCTCAATATAATCAAAATGTAAAGCTTTTTAATGATTGAATTGAACTGATAGATAGCGAAGTAGTTTTAAATCAGCTGAAATACACCAGCAACTGAACAGCCGCATTTTGCATGGCCATCTTGAAGAACAGCCCTTCATAGTGGGTCTTAATGATAGCTCAACCTCAATGCTCTTAATGACTTCAGGTTCTGCTGAAGAACCCTAGGTATCTACCCTAGATATTTCTTCTGCTTCTATGGCTTGCTCCTGGAAGACAAGCCTTGAATGGCATTGGCTAGATTACTGTATTTCAGTAGCAAGTCATAGCTGAAACAGAAAAAAAAAATCTAGGGTGCAGCAGAAAATGCTCAAGAGCATTGCTAGATCCAGCATTATCACCAGATTACATGGCTTCTCCTGTGAGCTCAGAGCCTAGTCAGGAAAGGAGACATCATATGCATATGTAACATTTGCTTATGTAGTGTGGAGGTGGGATCATACTGCTAGGGAGAAAATAATCCCCTTCCAAACAGGTGTCAGCCCATCTTAGAACACTAAGTATCTTTCCCCCAACCCAAGAAAATTTATTTTCGAGCAGTGCAGATTTCTTGCTTTGGGATATAGCTCCCAGAGGAAGTCCAGGAATTGTAGTCCAAAAACACAAATCCACACAAGTCCCAATTCATCTACACTGCTTCATCTACACTTGCCGTCTGCCCAGTTTTCCAAGCCAACTTGGAAAAGGAGAGAGAGAGAGAGAGAGAGAGAGAGAGAGAGAGAGAGAGAGAGAGAGAGAGAGAGAGAGATTTGCAAAAAAAATAAAAAAAATGGCCTCAGACTTTATAATTCCCACCTCTGCAACAATGGAAAACTTTGGAGAACTATGTGTCCAAAGAACTCCAAGGAACTGGGAAGCAAAACTGGTGGAAAGAGAGGAAGGCCCCAGTTCATTTGAACTTACTGTCCTCATGTCTGAAGCTACACATGACACATGCACCAGGACAACACTACTCCTGGGTCTACCCCACCCCATTGCCCAGGCTCCTGCTTCAGTCACATGTTGCAGTCTTAAGGCCTGACAATACGTTCTGACAACAAGATGTACATTATGGTGAAGGTTGTGGTCCTAACTCCAGCTGGTTAGCTATGGTTAGTTATTCAGTTGTATATCTTTGGCTTCCAGTCAGATGGGTTAGGAAAACAAGAGAATTCAGGCCAATGGTTGAGCTAAGGGCATTTATCTGACATTAAAACATTCTGCCACAGCACCAAGTTGATTCACCTGGAAGAAAACTTTTAATTAAAACACAGCCTTGTTCTCTTTCAATTATTTGCAGGTCCTGCGAACCATATCTTATCCTTCAAGTGTCTGTATATAGAAATACTGAGAGGGAGGATCCAGTCAGATTTCTGACAGATTTTTTTTTTAACTAAGAAAATGCGGTCTACTTCACACTGTTGAATTAATAACACTGCAAATATGATTCAGTAAGAAATCTGCCTCCTTTTAAAAAAAATCCCTCAAAATTAAACAAAACTAAACTTCTGAAAATATAAAACTCCCCTGGGGCATGTTTGCTGTGACAGATTAATGAATTACCTATCTCCTGAAGAAGAAATAAACATGCAAAACTAATTAAATGTCAGGCCTTTAGAACAATAGGGAGAAGGGAAACAGCAGGTACAAAAGAAAAATAATTAACCTCGTTACTGAGATCTCATTGTCAAGAGCTTAGAAATGATGCACACTATAAAAACCCAAGGCTTTATTTGACAACACTCATTCAAAACATAAAAAGATGCCATCATAGAAAGAAGGAAAGAAAAGAATCCCGTGGCATCTCAAAGACTAGAGGAGTCATTGCAGTCCAAGCCTTCATGCATTAGAGCCCAATTCACTAGATACAGTGCATTCAATACACACAAATACAGGTGTGTGAAAACACACACACATACACAGAGGACAAATGAAACAGTGGGAGCAAAAGGCCACAAATGAAATGCCAGATGAAATGCCTAAGGCATGCTGAGCATGTTCTGTGTCAATGGTACCCAACTTTAGGTCCCGAGATGTTCTTGGACTACAAGTCCCAGAAATCCTGGCCAGAACAGCAAGTGGTGAAGGCTTCTGGGAGTTTTAGTCCAAGAACATCTGGGGACTCAAGGTTGGGAACCATTCTTCTAGGTGTCTGGGAACTGATTCTTGGGGACCATGTGAAGCCTCAAAGCACAGAAAAAATAGGGAGGAATACAAAAGTGACTTGAATTTCCCTTCCTATTTGATAAATATGAGGTGTTTTTAAATTTAAAAGGTGGGTGTGGGGAAGTGTTTTTGTTGTTGTTTAGTCGTTTAGTCGTGTCCGACTCTTCGTGACCCCATGGACCAGAGCACGCCAGGCCCTCCTGTCTTCCACTGCCTCCTGGAGTTGGGTCAAATTCATGTTGGTAGCTTCGGTGACACTGTCCAACCACCTCATCCTCTGTCGTCCCCTTCTCCTCTTGCCTTCACACTTTCCCAACATCAGGGTCTTTTCCAGGGAGTCTTCTCTTCTCATGAGATGGCCAAAGTATTGGAGCCTCAGCTTCAGGATCTGTCCTTCCAGTGAGCACTCTGAGTTGATTTCCTTCAAAATGGATAGGTTTGTTCTCCTTGCAGTCCAGGGGACTCTCAAGAGTCTCCTCCAGCACCACAATTCAAAAGCATCAATTCTTTGGCGGTCAGCCTTCTTTATGGTCCAGCTCTCACTTCCATACATCACTACTGGAAAAACCATAGCTTTGACTATGCGGACCTTTGTCGGCAAGGTGATGTCTCTGCTTTTTAAGATGCTGTCTAGGTTTGTCATCGCTTTCCTCCCAAGAAGCAGGCGTCTTTTAATTTCGTGGCTGCTATCACCATCTGCAGTGATCGTGGAGCCCAGGAAGGTAAACTCTGTCACTGCCTCCATATCTTCCCCTTCTATTTGCCAGGAGGTGATGGGGCCCGTGGCCATGATCTTAGTTTTTTTTGATGTTGAGCTTCAGACCATTTTTTGTGGAAGTGTTTTACAACTTGTTTAAAAAAGAAAGCTGCCTCTTCTGTAGCTTTTTGCATTTTTGGCCCCTGTTGGTGGGAGTCTGGGCAGGACTCGCAGGAAACAAAAACATCAGAAGGGGATGAATTTGGGGAAGGCTAGATGTAGAAAACAGTGAGAAACAGCGCAAGACTTCCTTAGAAGACTGGGCTTCATTCTATAGTTTCTCAGAAGCTTACTAGCCAATCCCAATAACACAGTCTAGCTTTCCTGAAAGGCTCCTGTGAGTTAAGGTCTTTTCCATGAAGTACACCAGTGCAAGCAGAGGAACCGTCTCAGTTCAACAGGGGAAACGGGCAGGTCCATCTGGCTTAGCTGGCATCCTATATGCCAGGGGTTGGCGAAGTTGACCACCCTCCTGCTGCTGTTGGACTGCTACCCTCACTAGCCCTAGCCAGGATAATCAATGATGAGGAATGCTGGAACTTGCCACCCAGCAACTGCTGCAGGGCTGGCACTGTATGAAAATGAGAAGACACCTCTGCATTTCCTTCCATAGCCTTCTTGAAGCATTAAGTAGAGAAGAGAACAAGTGTGACGTAGTGGTTAGCATGTCCGACTAGGAAACAGGAGACCTGGGTTCAAATCCCTGCTCTGCCCCTGAAACTCTGTGGGGCATAACAGCAAACAACCACTCCTTCAATTATCTCACATCCCTTGAAAATTCTCCCAAGGTTGCCAGATGTCAGAAACAATTTGACAGCACATAACAACAATGTACAGCATGGGAATTCAGTTGTTAAATCCAAGGGCTCTGCTGCAGACCAATTAGCCTGCAAAAAAAATTCCTCAGAGGCCAGTTGCTTTTTGTAACAGCAAATTACTTACTGTTAAACAGCACCACAGTCATATAGGAGATCTGGCTCCTTGAGGAACATTTTGCTCCAAGTTTCTGGTGGTTCCCATCTATTTTAATAGAATAAGTGACTCCATCCCCTGAATCCATCTGCAGCCCAAACAGCACCACTCATGCAAAAGGAGGAAAGGACAGCAGGCTGAGGGAATTTGGAACTGAGGGACCAATGCATGCTGTTGGTCGGCTGGATGAGGTGCAACAGAAAATCAGGAAGAGGAGGAACGGAGCAGAACATTCTGGAAAAGAATGTGTCTCAGCTGGCTGGAACCTTGAACAGGAAAACCCCACACTCCACCATTGTTACAGTAAAAGTACCTTTAAATGTATCATGCAGTGTGTCTTTATTTCATGGCTGTTCTGTGATTATTCCCTATCTCCTTTTCCTCCTTCATCACATTTCTGACTAAGGGGCAAGTTGCTAAATCCCAGCCTTGCTCTCCTTCTTTCCATACAGTATTTATTGTTTATTTATTTATTTATTTAAAATATTTTTATCCCGCCTTTCTCCTCAAAAGGACCCAACAGATTCACTCTGCGAGGACTGTGTTTCCCCATATAACAAAAGTGGTGTCCATATGTGCAGAAAGTTGACTTCTGGAGTATATGTTACATTTTACTGCGATCTTGAGGTAAAACCAGATACAAAATAGTTCCTGAAGATGTGTCCTTAAAATTAAAGAAGAAGGGTGTGTATGACCATATATTTCACGCAGGAATTTATTGTTACTACCACAGCTGAGCTGGCAATCGTTTCACACCTAAAACCCCATTCCTGTTCCTCTTTCAGTTTTCTCTTATTCCAGTTTAATTTATGAACTGGTGGTAAGATTCCTGTTGCTGCTTTTACGTATCTCTGCTATTGCTACTGGAAGTCATAAGCTGGATGATCTACGACAAATTCCCAGAGACCTATCAGCATACATATATGGCTCTACCTTACACCCTTTCTCATTAACAGTTTTGACCTCAGCAATGTAGTAAACACATCCTGTATTCACAAGAATAATCAATATTGAATATTTCAGAAACTAGTATAATTGCCTTTTTTGTGTCTACCTTTACAGATGTTACTGACATCTAATCTCTCCCAACTCCCACAATACTTTAGAGCACCAGAAATGCCCTATTCCTCTATCCTGCCCCAAATGTAAGTAGAAATAAACATTTATCTCATAATTGGTTTATTATTATGTTGTTGTTACTTCAACCTATATACTGCCCCTAAGTGCTGAAAGCATTCCCTGGGCAGTTTATAGCCTAATTATTAGAGATGGGGACTTAACATGGTTCATCATGGTTTGTCAGATCGAGTCCACAGGTATTGCACAGGCACCCCGGATTGCTCATCCCGCCTCCTCCTGCAGGCGACCTGTCAGAAGCAGTGCCACGGGCTTCTCTCCTGTACCTTCTCCTCTAAGTGGGTGCCTATGAGAGGAGGTGGGGTGCAGAATCTGGGGCACTTACACAACACCTGTGGGCCCAATCCGACGAACTACGTCAAACCACTGAACTGTGGTAAGTGCCCATCTCTAATAATTGTGCAAACATCATTTTGCTCCCCAACAAGCTGAACATTCATTTTACTGACCTTGGAAAGATGGAAAGCTGACTCAACCTTGAGCCAGCTACCTGAACTGGTCAGCATCGAATTCAAGTTGTGAGCAGAGCCTTGACTGCAGTACTTCAGTTTAACTACTGTGCCATGGGGCTCTTATTATAAAATGATTATAATGAAATAATTAACATCATGAGCTAGCACAGAGATTTTAGTGAGTGCAACAAAGCATTTTCTGTGTGGGCAGCAATGATGAATAAGATATTTTGTTTGTTTAACTTTAGCCAAATATTTATCTAAATCAGTGTACAAGCAATCTGGAGGGAAATGATTTTATAACAGTGCATGAGGTTTTAGTGCCAGCTTGAAGTCGCCAAGATAATTTTAGAGAAGGTCACACCCATTAGTAGTGGAGAACTCTGGCCAAGAATCTATAACCTTCCATTTCCAAAATGCAAGGCTAATTCCTTAAGTGGACTTTTGACATTTGAAGGTTATCACCTGCCACTCATGTTCCTCTGAATCAGGTCTGCAATGTTGTTCCAACAGGATTTTAGAAACAACACACACTGCCAAGCTGAGGAAGCGCATTTGAATCTCAAAGCAACAAGCATCTCAAATCCAATTTCTGTAGTGCCCCTTGGGTTTGTGCTTTAATTTATCAGACACACTAATTGTCAGTCATTGTGCAGCTGCCTGATTAATCTATTCTTTTCAGATCTGGAGATACAGAATCTCTTTGACTAACAAATTAGCTAAAGTCTCTTTGTTTAAAAAAAAAAGATGCCACTCTCTTCCTGCCTTGACCCCACATCTAAAATTAACTGGGATGCTGGAAGTCAAGCCAAGCGGTCAAGTAGATTGGAAACCACTTAGAGAGCTGGCCATATATTATGAAGTAACAGAGAGCTGTCACATGGGTAAACAAATTTTAAAGGACGCAAATGCCACTGCCCTGGAGTGATGCTTGTTAGGGCAGGACAAGGGATGCAAAGATCAAGGGCCCCACTCAGCAGAATTAGCAAGAAGGTCCCTAAAAACAGCAGGACTGTATTACTATGTTTTTGAAAAGGTGGATTAATATGAAGACTCCTGGATAGCTCAATGTCTTAGGTATCTGGTTGTGGAGCCAGAGGTTGGGAGTTCGATTCCTCATTGTGTCTTCTTAACAGGGGCTGGACTTGATGACACATAGCGTCCCTTCCAGCTCTGCATTCCTAAGATTATGGAGTAATATAGCTTAATGTATAATGGAATGAGGGCATAAGATGGTATGTTGACATTCTGACATTACTGGATTGCATCTCTGAGTCTTGCAACCACTTGCCATCTTTGTGTGTCAATATTCAAGGATTTTACCACCACCATAGCTAGTTGGTAGTAAAATTCTGACATCCTCATCATCATCCATTTTTATTTATTCATATAGTACTAGGTTGGAGAAAACGTAGTCCTTTAGATGTTGATAGATTGCTTTTCCAGCTGTTCCCAGGCAGTATGGTCAGTGGTGATGGGAATAGTTGTTCATTAACATGTGGAGGGCAAATATTCCCCCACCTAATTAAGGCTGGAAAGAGTACTCCATAAATTCTTCAGGTTCAACAGGAGGAGACATTTCAGTAACGAATATTAAAAACCCAGCAAGATTCCCCACTTTCTCTTAAGAGCAAGAGAGTCATTCTTTGGTGGCTCTAGGGGCCAGTTTTCCAGATCTCTTTAGAGGGCTTCACAGTCTTCCCAAAATGTCCCTGTGAGTGAGAAGATGTAAAAGAAGAAAAGAGTGAGAGTGAGCCGTCCCCTCAAACGTCTAAGAAAGAGGAAAACGATAGAGAAGTTGAGAAAAGAGAAATAGTGAAAGTTATTACAACGATGAAAGGGTTAAAGGCGGGAAAAGAAGGGGAGGAGTCGAAGGAGACAGATCGGAGGGAGGTGGATGTGTTCTTAACGTCGGAGGAGGGAAAGGAATCAGGAGAAACGAGGAAGGTGGTGGTTTGGGAAGAGGAATGGATAGAAGGAGAAGGGGAACCGAGGGTGTTCCAAATCCCACAAAAGGGGATAGATTTGGAGAACAGATATCGTAAGGAGACAGAGAAAAAGGTTGAAGGAATGAAACCAATTATCGAAGGACTGGGGCCATAAGAATGGACAGTTTTAGTATACCCGCGGGGACGAGGTCCTTGGAAGAGGGTGATTCGACCAGGACCGCTCCAGCCTCACGAGAAACCACCCGAGGGAGAATGGGCATGTCACCCCTGCTGCAGGACGATCTGTGCGATAAGGAGTGGTTGTCTGAAAAGACCTACGGACCAGGAACGCTTCAGCCAGTCTTTCCGGTGAAAAGAGATATGTATGAGACCACGTTACCCCTGTTGTGGACTGATTTACCTGTTAATGTTGAATCTACCGACCCTGTTGAAGTTGTGATAGACAAACCTAATAGTTGTGTTAATAAAGAGTTGTTCAAAGAATCTCCTCTCTTGTCGTTTCCCGCCAAAAACAAGGAACTGTCAGACACTGACAAAGAACCTGATCACAGTCCCCCAAAATGCAAAGCATGAAAGTGATACTAGTAGAAGTCCACTTGGAAAAATTGGGAAATTGGTATTTGGGAGTGTTAAACAGGGCAGGCCACCTCTATGCCTCATTTAAAATATGGAGCATCGCCCTTGGAGACTTTGAGGAACTGCAATTCACCCCTCTTTTTTGCTGGAGAATGAGGGGATCAGGGAAAGCTGGGACACTACCATAATAACAAGAGAGGTGAATGATCTGGGCAACACTGTACCAGATATCAGTCAGGAGACCAAAATGAAACAATAGAAAGCAAGTATAGAAGGTGGTGTACCAGGGTATACATCACTGCTTTTGCTGAGAAGATGGAATGAGAAAGCTGTGCTTTGGCCTTTAACATGAAGGGCAAAAAGTTGTTCCACTGTCACAGATCTGTCCTTTGAGAGCATACTATGGACTTCAAACTTGCCTTCTGGCAGATTTACATGTCCCATTTGTGTGGTTAGAATGGCTTTCCTCCTTTTTTTAAAATCACTACCATTCCACAAAGAAGAAAGGCAATCAAGCAGAGAGACAGAACATGTTGGAAGTTTTCATGGAATGGTTACAGCCACTCTAGCTGGACCATCTGGAAGTCACTTAATAGATTTCAAAGTGAAGTTGAAAGATCAAAGAATAATCAAGTGGAATGAGGCTATTTGGATACAGGACAAAAGTTCTGTAACTGTGAAGAAATTCAATCAACGTAGAACTTATATGCATGCAATTTATGACTCACAATGTGTACAAAAGATCTACCAAATGGCCAAGATAACACTATTGAAGTAGCCTGCTTCTAGTCAAATTCCAGTCTAATTATCTAAATTGTGCAATGCTCTGACAAAAATAAAGAAAGAAGGAAAGAAGTCACAACATGCAACAACTGGGCCACACACGTCAACAAAGGCAACAGCACTGGGCATTGTTATTAAGACAAATGTAATTTTCTTCTTTACTCCCAGTCCCTTTTTTTAACATAGTAAAAGCTAAGTGATGTTATGAGAGGATGGAAGCATATTCTAAAGTTCTAGTCTGCTTCACGTGACAGAAAAGAAGCAGTATCTCTGTATATAATAGGCATAGATGTACTTGGAAAGTGTAAAAAGTGCTATTATCTCCAACACAGCCTTTGGTCTTTCAGATATTTTGGACCTCAACTCTTTAAAAGCTCCAAGGATCAGAGATAAAGCACTGCAGGAGTTGTAGTCCAAAACCTCTGGGGAAGCAAAGGTTTCATATCCTTTAACTGATATACTTCACAGGGTTAGAGGAGTTGATTGACATGGTCTCTTACTCCACGAAGAATCACGGGCTTCATCTACCTCACTATTGTGACCACTGATTGGCAGCAACTCCCCTGGGTTTCAGCTGGGATATTTTCCTCATCCTACCAGGAAATCTTTTCTGCTTGCAAAATGTATGTTCCACCATGAGGCCATGGCCCCTATCCAAGCCATGGTCAACACTCCTCTTTATAAAGGCCATTTGTTCATGCTATAAATGTTCATAAAGGCCTTTTCCAGAAGACTTATTCTAAGAGGCATAAGAAAAAATAAAAAATGACATGTCAGCTAATATTTTACAGTAGGACCACAGTATCCATGGAGGATCAGTTCCAAGCTCCCACATAGATGCCAAAAAAACATGAAGTATCAAATGCTATACATAGAATGGCCTCTGGCTCCCTTTAGTGGGCAGTTCTGGTAAATAAACCCTGGAAATACATAAATATGCATTTTGGGGGGGGGGTTATCTAGTATTTTCAGGTAGCAGATAAGATAATCAGTGGATACTGATTCTGCTGGTGGTGGGGGTCAGGAAACCAGTATTGGACTCTGAAACATGACTTCTGACTTCTGTCTACCTGTAACCCATTGGTTTTTTCCTTGGCTCTGTCTCAGATCTGCCAATGTCATACTGGCTCTGATCTTCTCTCCTCAGATTATCAGCAGACCCTGCCCTGGCTTTGTTGAAAGGTTATGCCCAATTCTATTCACTTTCCTTTTTATTTTATTTTGTTTTATTGAAAGCATAAGCTTTCTCTTTGTAAGGTTATTTTTTTGGGGGGGGAGGCAGTAGAGTAGGGAGACACCACATTCTCCCCTTCCTTTCACCTGGGGGAAGGTTCAAACCCATGCCTCAAGTAGAACATGGTGCCACTTGCCTTGCCACTTGCCTCAGATGCCACAACCCCTCTGAACGCTGTCATCACACAATCCAATAAAAGCCTCATTTCTACACACAGGCTAGGTTTGAGTGAAAGCATCTCAGAATGAGTGGAGGGTTCGCACTATACAAACCATGCAGAGTGGGAGGAAGCAAAGGTAAGGGAATTCAGGACCATTTAAAAATAGGGGGCAAAAAAGGCAAGTACTTACACTGTGAAGGTGTCAGGGGGAGCTGATACTCTCCTCAGGTCAGCAGAGGGCACTTTATGGATGCTATAGGCAGCAGGAATGAGTAGCCAGGAGAGGGTCAGCACAACAGCGTAGACAGACAAGGAAAGAGCATAGAGAAAGAGAAAGAGAGGAAGACAGAGAGAGAGAGAGAGACACAGAGAGAGAGAGAGAGAGAGAGAGAGAGAGAGAGAGAAGACATACAATATAACATGTAAACAGAAACAAAAGGAAAGCATCACATAAAGGCTAAGTGGAGATGTATGCTAAGCTTAAGGGCAGCACACCCTGAATGGAAAAGCCAGTGGCAGATACCAGCAAGCACAATGGAGGAAAATGGTAGGGTTTCCACATGCCCTCTTTTAGGGAGGAAAGCCCTCTATCTGAAGAACTGCCAGAGAACACTCCTCCTTTGATGGTGTCCTCCATTTGATGGACTGTCCAGTCCAAGTCTGGTTTCAAGATAAAGAATCCTATGGAGGGAGATCAAGGACCCTGAAGTTGCCCATCCAAAGTGAGTAACTGTGCAGCAGCCTCAGCAGGTACATATCAATTAGTGCATGCAGTTTTAGGCAAAACAGTTGTGTTTCTTGTCATTCCATTTTGGTAGTGTGTAAATAGCTACCCTAGAAGATGGTGCCTAATTGAAAGCAATGGCAGAACACAAAATAAAAGGAGATCAAGGGCTGATTCTAAGATCTTGAGCCTGGTAGCAATATGAGACTTCGAAACCATGAAGGTGTTTGAAACATAAGGTTGAAGAAATTGGCACTATAGCTCCTTATCCTTCACATATATATATGAAGGATAAGGAACTATAGTGCCAATTTCTTCAACCTTATGTTTCAAACACTTTCATGGTTTCGAAGTCTCACAGTAGCAGAAGAGAACTGAAAGTGGTTTGTGAGATTAGTTGGTGGAATGTGCAATAGTGACATGAAGGATATATATATATAAAGTATGTCACTATTGCACATTCCACCAACTAATCTCACAAACCACTTTCAGTTCTCTTATGCCCTCTGCCCACATCCATACAAAATACTACATTTTGGGTTATGCGTAGTCAGAAAGCTCAGCTCAGGTTGAAGCCAATCAGGATCCTTCTTATGTAAAGTCATTCATTCATGTAAGTCATACACGTCATGCAATCATGAATCACATGACCCAGCGGTCATCTGAAGGAAGAAGGTCCCAGTTTCAACCAAACAACCAACACTTTATTCTAATTTTAACCAGAGCTGCAGAGACCTGGACACCCTGTATTTTTTTTTTCATATAATGTGCTCAGGCCTTTCTAGTTTTCCTTTCCTCTGTTATGTGATGTGAATGGGGTGACAGGGAATTCTTCAATGGCACTTGAGAGGGCTCATGGTTTGAAGACAGCCAACATAAGGACATCAACACATAAAGTCACTTCAGATGTCTTGGAAATGGCTCAGTCACCTTAAGCCATTCCAGTCCTCTTTTGGACCCATTTCAGATATTATCCAGATGGTTATATGAAGCTAAAAAAATGTGTTGCCTCCCTCTCCTCCCCGCAACAGACAGACAGATAAACAAACATGCACACACACAGTAATCAAACTCAACTGTTCCAGAGTTAAGCACCAATTATTATATGCCATGCTACAGATAGGGCTGTATATCCCAGATTAATTATCTATGTAATTGTTTGTGCAGCAAGAGAAATGCAAGAGTTTTTCACTTCAGTACATTTGTAATGCAAATGTAAAATATATATGACTGGAATGCTCATTCACACTACAAATGCATGACCTCTCTTTTCTCTTCCTATCAACAACCATAAGCTTTTAACACAAGTAGCACAAGAGCAACATAAGTCTCATGTAAACATAGGCTCTTTGTGTCGCAGGGCTGGCCCTACCCTATGAAGCAACTGCTTCAGGTGACAGTGGAAGCTCTCCAGACATTCCTCCTAAGCCTGCAATACCTATTCACCTCTCTTGGAGATATGTTTGTGTGCCACCTACTAAATTAGCCTTCTAACCTTTGCCGGTGCTGAGAAAGGTTAAGGCCTGATAATTGCTAACAGTTCTAATACCTCTGAAGAAAAGGTAGGTCAGACTAACCACGAGCTGGATGGGAGAGATCTTTGGTAACTTTCTAGTTCTTCTACTTGACTTTCTTGCAACCAAGTAGAGTTTTTAAAAATTAATTTTTATAGCTCTGCTCCCCAACCCTCTCAATATAAACTGTAGATGCACATCCACAGAAAGACAATGCAGATGGCCCGTACTGGCTATGTTCTAAAGTAGCATATTTTGAAACTTTGAGTTTGGATCAGAAAGAACTTGTTGGGAGGCTGATTATATAGTACTTTCTCTTCAATGTGACATTCAGATTACATATCAGACCTGGTTCTCCAATCTGCCAACACTGCGGAATTGTCACTATCTTGCCAATTCCCCTTCTTTTTCATTTATCACTGCACCCCCTCCTTTCTATTAGAGATTCTGGAGCAGAGGTTCAGCAGGCAATTCTGTTAATGATGCATGAGGCACAGTAAAATGCAGCTCATTCTTCTAAAGCAAAATTGACTTTCCCAGATTAACTTCAGTAAAACTTTGCCACCAGATTTAACAGGCATGACTCAGAAGACAAATGGACAAAAGATAAAGGCCATAAACAATGGTAACATCTCTTTGCTCACATCCATATTTTATTCCTCCCCTTTCTCTAGACACAAACAATATTGACATTGCACATTGAGAGCAGTAAACCTTCATGGGGGTTGTAACTTTACTGGCTACCTCTGAAAAAAAATCCCTATCTTTTTTAGAGATATACTTGTAGATGTAGTTTGCATTCTACAAGGACTGGTAAACTGGATGCAATGTTCAAACTACTAAGGAGCAGGATCCTAGGATCCTGAACTCCCTCATTTTGTGAAGGTCCTTTGTTTTTTGTTGTAGTTTTTTGTAAGATAGCTTCTTGGGGACATGATTTGACTACAGTTACTATGACTCAGGAGATTGTAGATTTATTTGTTCAAGCATTTCCAACCTGCCATACCTCAATAGATCTTAGAACCGGACACAATCAATAACATTGGCATAAAGGCTCTAAAACAGTCGATATATTTATAAAGTGATTTCCAACACTTTAAAAACAGTTTAATTTAATTCAAGTTTCTAAATTTTCAGACTGAAGGACTCGAAACCAAACCAAGATGCCATTCATAGGATGGAACTTCAATAAGAAATTTATATTCTCCACACCCAGTGTAAAGCTTGGACATGAAAAGAAATGAATGCTATTCCATTCATATGTAGTGTCTAGAGATGGGATTTTGGGGGAGGGGGTAAAATTTCCATAATTCTCCATTCTGGGAGTTCTATTTGATGCACAGAAACCTAAATGTGGCTTATTTAGGAGAAAGGACTAAACTGGAAGGCTTTGAGACCTAGCTAGGCCTAGTTCCATCTAGTGTCCTGTTCAAAAGAAAGCCCACAGCTAGCACTGAGTTTTGAACTGAAAGATTAGGCCGAGCTAGTCCTCCAAGCTTTCCAGTTTAAGCCTTTCTTCCAAGTGAGCCAGATTGAGCTGTCTGTAAGGTGTCTATCAGGTAAACTGCCAGAATAAAAAATTTTGAGACTTGTAGCCCAAAAGATCCAAAAATCCCATGCCTAGTGGTGTACCCTGCTGAGACTTATGACAGTTTCACACTTTAAATGCAAGCCATGTTGCTGAGTACTTAATAGTATTACTCCTAACACCATCCAAGAGACATGAAAGGCTAAAGGCAGCTGTTCCAGCACAGCAAACCTTTAAGAAGAGCACCAGATGAAATCTCTATAATGAAACACAGATACATCACACCCGGTACATAGTAGACCTTTGGAATAACAGAATCAGAGATGTAGGAACAATTGACCTGCACCCCAGGTTCTTTTCTTCATTATTATTATTATTATTATTATTATTATTATTATTATTATTATTATTATTATTATTATTATTATTATTATTATTATTATTATTATTAACTAAAAATACAAGCAACAACAAAAAAGAAAACATAACTTTTAAAAGCTTTTAAATCACAAAACCACAGGTTCTTTCATTCACAAATGTCTTCCCTCTTCTTTGAAGCAAAAGTGGTAATGCTCAAGTAAAGGTGGCAAAATTCATTGTGACCTTTTTCAGCAACATGCTTAAAAGGTGGGCAACTAAGGCCTTCCAGATTATTTAGATCAGAGCTTAGAAGAGTAATGCTCCCTGAATCCTCCAGCACTGACCATGGTGGCTGAGGATCATGCAAGCTATAGTCCAAAATGTAACTTGTTCAAGCTTTGTTTTGGACTCCCAACTGTGACTCCGATCAGTTCTTGACATATAAACAATGTTGGATAAGGACAATGGTTCCCAGCATAGGGTCCCCAGATGTTCTTGGACTAAAATTCCCAGAAACGTTCACCACTAGCTGTGCTGTCCAGGATTTCTGGGAGTTGTAGTCCAAGAACATCTGGGGACCAAAGTTTGGCAAGCACTGGATTAGGAGAAACATAGATCCAAAGTACCCATCTCCACTCTAAAGCTTGAACTAGCCCTTAGATCAAACATGAGGGTTGAATAACGCACACTTACATTGTCTGCTATTTATACAATTCTGTGTGTGCAGAATTTTGCTGGGCCATGTTAATTCTGTTTTTGCCACTATAAATCCTCTCCACCCTCTTGTAAGCAGGCTGTCTGAATGTTTGAAAAGGAAAACTAAATTTTCAGAGACTTTCCTGCCAACCCATCCATGTCTTGTCTTCCTTTGAACTGAGCTCCTGGCTACTGTTATGAGACAGACTTCATTCTGCAAATTTTTGAAGAAGGATGTATAAAAACACTGTACTGTTCAGACTCTTCTTATAATTAGCTGATCTTGGCTTCTGTGTTTACCAACACATTTTAGTTTTCTCTCAAAGCATCTTAACCATTTTGATGTTCTCACCAGTGAGAACATCAGTGAGCCCAGAGTACTTTCTGCTCAAGGATAATATATCCTTCTGCAGAGCACCTAGTGGCTGGGGTCTGTCTTGTTATCTTCAATAGAAACTTAATCCCCAAACCCCAACACGTCACCTAGTATTAAACAATATGAAGCCTTACAATTCCAAAAACACACTAATAAGTATAGGAGATTTTAATGTTAACTTAGATGGTCCAACAACAGAGGAAAAATCAATTAAAGAAGCAGAAACTTTGCAAGTTCACTCAATAAATGTAACACTGTTTGCCAAATTTAAAAAAAATCCTGCAAATGTTATTCCAAACTTTAGAAGTTCAAACTAATTTACTTTAGCAGTGATTGCATATGTCTCATATTAGCTTCCTGCCAAGATTTCTGGATGAGCCTGAAGGAGGATGTTTGCAGAAGGAAAACACTTTAAGCAAATATTCTACACTATAGAAAAGAATTACCAGATTTGTATTGCTTAGGGTCATTTCATAGCACCATTTTGTAGTCTGCCAAGAAGGTAAATCTCCATCCAAGCTATTAATCACTTCAGTAAGAACATCTGAATTTAACATAAAACAGGTCACATTTTGTGGATGCTAGCTCCACTTGTCTAACCAGTGCTTAACCAGCATCCACACTAAGGAGAAAAAGAAGCATGTTTTTTAGCTATCCAGTAAACATTCCTGATTATTCTGACATGCTCAAGGATCCTTTCTGCTCTGGATATTCTTTAAATCAGGAGATAAGATGCCATGTCTTATTTTATTTTATTTATCTATACCACAGCCTGGACTGAAAAAGAAGGTAGTTCACTTGAAGTTAGTTTTGTAGGAGGACACCCATATAATAGTTTCTTAGACTCCCACTTGAACCTTATATTATAGTACATTGCCTAGGATCCAACTGGCAAAATATGCTAGTGTTAAGTGACTTGGTGTAAATCACAGCAGATGATTGCCACTAATTAACAAGGTGCTGGTTGCATTCTGGATGCTGCCTGATCACACAATTGTGTGCATGCCCAGGAATGCAACCAGCATCTCTTTAATTAGTAGGAATTGACCATTGCAACTTATGCCCTTTCACTTTTGCAAACGTAAGTCATCCAGCATTTAGAAGCTTCAGGTCCAGACTAGATATGAAAAGACTAGCATTTAGTTTACTATCCATTTCACATATACCTTGGAAGCCAGGTGCCTTGCTTCGAATTGCCTTTTTAATCTGATTCAGTGGATTTACTCTAGTGCAATTTAGTATACTAAGCAGCCGATTTTCGGCCAGTATCTTCCATGCACTACAGCTGTTGCCAGTACTGGAAGTCAACTTGGCGTCTAAATTCATCACTGAGTCTCAGCATTGTCTTCCTGTCATGCATAAACAAACAAACACAACAGTTGCTGGGGGGTCCCTCTACAACATCACAATAGCCCATTCCATGTGACATCACAAAGACCTGCACCTAGTTCTTGGGCTTTGGCCCCAAAACCTCAAGAAATGACCTGTCAACTCCACAGAAGACACTTTCTGCAGGCAATATGCCATGTAAAACACTTTGTGCCTTTGAGTGCCGAATGTGTTAATGAAATGAAAACCAAATGTAGTTGTAATCTATCCAGTAATGATATTTTCAGATTTCAGATGAGCCCAAAAGACCATACACAATGATCAACTTGAGACAGATTCATTATTTGCTAGCCTGTCATTTAAATCAGCTCCCTTCACCAAGAACAAGCAGGAAAATAAAATGAAAAAAGCAAAACAGATCAAAACAGAAAACAAATAGCTACCAGTATTGTTAAAGATCTCAACAGTTTCAGGACTAGAATAGAACTTGTGTCAAGAGACTTTGTTAAATAAAGGCATCTAAATATTAACATTCCATATTTGGTGTCTTAGAAATCCCAATGTTAGTTTTATTTTATCAATTTATTTTAAAGCAAGGAAGGGGCTACTTCTGTTATTTGACTAAGTAGGAGGGAGCATGGATGTTCAGGAGTGAGTGGCAAAACATGACAGAAGAGTCTGTTTTTCACACATAGCAATGTCAAGCTCAGTTTGTTTTCATTGCATGTAAAAGGCAACCTTTCACAATATCACATGTTAAGAGAGGCTTTGAATTACAGCCCCCATCATCCCCCAAGCCAGGATGATGTGGGGTAGTAAGCTAGGATCCCTGGAGGGAGCCATACGGAGTGAGATACAAGTCACTTTCTAAAAACTACACTGCCCCCTGTGTGTGTGTGTGTGCGCGCGCGGGGTTGTATCCTCACACTACACAAGTATCCAGAAACTCCATATAACAGTACATGAAACATCCTCAACTTGCAACCTGTCCAATCCTTCCTCTCTCTACCCTTCTCCAACTTCTGCCTGCAATGTAAGTACCATACTGACAAGGTTGTTCTAGGAATTACCAGAGATAAAGTACCCAGGCAGTGCTCTGAACACTCCATTAAACTGTGAAATGCTAGGTATCACTAGTTTAAAGGCTTCTAATCTTTCAGTTGATGGATAGCTGTTCGGATGAAAGATAAACATCACTCGGACAAAGAACACAAGTGAACTGAAGGACAATGCTCTGGAAACACTTGGTAAATGGAGGGAATAAATTATCGGATGTTGTGCTGTGACAAAATTTCAGAAGCCAGCAAGTTTTCATGTCTCAGTAAAAATATTAGCAAAGAGAATACCTAGATAATATGCTCACAGCCCAAGAATATTTCAAGAACTTTATAGAGGAAAATTGAGGTGGACATAGCCAGGCAAATATATTTTCTCACTGCAAGAATAATTCTGGGTCATCTCCTCTCTTGAAATCTGGATTAACTGTCAGCTAACTACACTACAGTGCACAAGTCCTGCAAGGATGCAGTTATCTAATAAAGCCACCAAGTGAAAAACACGCGGTACTTCATTGAAACTCGTCAATGTCCCAATAAAGAAGATGTTCCATAATAACAGGTGATTAACCCAGTCCTGTTCCCACTTGTGAAATTTTGAATACTGTTTTGCGTATCCATGTTATATTGTCTGGGGTTGGAAGGATAATAGAAAGGCTTGGGTTGTTCGTCCAATACTTGACATGCAGAGCACAAACACAAGGTTATGAACACAGTGAGGGAGAGAGGGTGGCATGTCCATTAGAGAGTTATGGAATACTCTTCAGAATGTGATGCTAAGAAAAGCCATGCTGAATCAGATGGAAGGCCTATCTAGTCTGGGATTCTGTTCATACCCAACTGCCAGCTAGTTGCCTATGGGCACTTCTTCTAGCAAGACACATGCAAAGCCCATCTCACAAGTGTTCCCCAGCAACTGATACAAAGAAGCATTATGTTTTTAAGCATATTCATTTTTAAGTGATGACCTGCATCCTTTTGTGGATGTCTTCCTGTGCCACAGGAGTGGCAGATTGCTGCCAAATTAAGAGTTTATTATTTGATTCTGGATTGTGCATGACTTCATCCAAAGTATGTGAAACCCAAAATCAAAATAGGAGCTCTTTAATTAGTGGCAATCTGCTGCTGCCAGTGATATCATTCCTGCTGCACTGGCAGAGCTCTGCAAGAAGATACTGGCCAACGGCTTTTAAAAATATATATATATTAATGATTTTAAACAGTTTTAAATGTTTTTATCTTTTCTACATTGCTTTGGTGGTGGACAGAAAAGCAAAAATAACATTTTAAACAAATAACAAACAAATACTGGACAGACTCCCATAAGTTATTTACAGTAGTATAAATGCAATGATGAGAATCACAGGAACAAATTGTCCCTAGCTAATAAGTCAACATTTGTATTCCTCATTGAACACCAATGATATAACCAGCATGTGAAGAGGAATGCAAGCAGCAGGTCCTTAATTAGTGGTAATTTCTTACTGTGATTTGTGTCATTGCCCTTACTAGGCATGGGATTTTCAGAAATCATGGATGATAGCTCCTAGAAGTCTGCAGAAATTCCTCCAATCAGACTTCCAGGGGCTTTAATCATGAAATCTAAGTCATAACAGGGGTTTTCAAGGTCTTAAGCTGATGAGAACTCATATAACTTATGGGGAAATGGGTGGGCAGTGGACAAGCTCTGTGGGAGTTGCAAGAAATTATAAATGTGGTAGCCTCTGCCCATTAGACCCTGCACTGGAAGCCTGTTTTTTTTTAAAAAACCCTACCAGACCCATAATCCCTTGTGTCTCCCATGGAGCTTAGACCCTGCCTGTCTACAATATTTCCTCTGTCTTCTTCACAGGATGAAATTGGCTGCCAGAGTTGAAAGAACCAAACAGTACTTTGATTTATTGATTAATGTCCCCAGAAGTTTGACAGGGAGAGTTCTTGCAGACATCTGGGGACTCAAATTCCATAAATGCTATGCCTAACAATTATCCCAGTGTATGTAAGCAAGAGGAGCTGGCCAGTTCCACTCATACAGGAGATGATGTGTAGCTATTCTGTCTATCTGCCACTAATCACACAGTGCTGTTACGCTCTTAATCCAGGAAAGAAGATGTAGCCCTCCAGACAATGCTGCATTATGACTCTCATCAGCACTGAACACTAGCTACACTAGCTAAGGATGATGGGAGCTGTAGTCAAGCAGTATCTGGAGGATGACACTTTCCCCACCATCCATCACTGCCTTTGTTGCTCTAATGCCATTCTAATCCCTCAGTTCCTTCATGGTTCCTCTGTTCCAAAAAGTAACTTACTCATTTAGTAAAGGCATGGATGTCCTCCTCTTGCTTTTCTGCACCATGTTAGCCTGATTCCTCAGGGAGATCCGGATGAGAGAGGGAGCCAGTCGGCAAGGCTCACCATCCACTTGCATGGGGATAGACTTGTACGTCAACAATGTCACCTCCCGACACTGGTGTAGCCTTTCTCCATGACCTCCCACTTGAAGAGCAGCCTGAGTAAGACATGATTATAAAGGAAAGAAGGGGAAATATATACAGAGATGAGTGATCAGTTTGCTTTTCTGTGAAAATTTGCCACATTAGTAGATCTCAAAGCTAAACATTAAACCAGAAGACATACAGGTCTTGTAACTTGTACTTTTCGGAAATTTGTGACGTAGGTTTTCAAAATAAAGCACACCAAAAGTGCACACATTTGGGGGGGAAATGCATGGGGGGTGTAAATGTACATGAAAAGGTTTTATTGTGGCCAAAAGGTCAGCTGAAAAAAATGAGCACAACTGAGAAATGTATACATTTAAAATATTCGTACAAAAATGTCTATTTTCTTAAAAGTCCATGGAAGTTTATAATCAGTCAGTTTCAGTTCTGAAATGACGTGTATTTACAAACTGATTTGGATCCAGAAGATAAATCAAAATGGATTTGGTACAAATTGCTAAAGTTTTCTGTGCTAAAAGAAAAATTAATGACAACTATATGCAAACCCTGAAGATAGCTGCCTGAAATTTGGCAGGTTTCCCTCTCTCTTTAGGATTTATCATGTTTCCAAATTCCATGTACACCAGCATGAAATTTTAAAAACTTATAGCTTTTAAGTTTACAAATTTAGAAATCAACTCAGATCTGGGACACAAATTGCTCTTGAATTTGCATTCATTTGGAAATCCAAAACTGCCCTACAAGCTAAATTGAGGGACTTGGACACAGGCCTATTTGACGTCATACATAACATAGTCTCTATAATTGCTTAGATATCTATTAGATATCAATTAGCACATCATATCAAAGATATTTGGGAACCTGTGATTTCAAAATTTATGGGCCTTAAACCTTATCAGTTGTATGCCTTATCATTGTGCAATTTGACATACAACAGAGAAATTTTATGGAGATTCCTTAATCTCTGGCAACTTGCTTCCAAAAATTATGCATTTTGCATAACTGCATAACATCTGCTGTATGGATTTTAAAAGCCATAAAAATGATGGCAGTATATATACAGTACACAAAAGTACATGAACTTAAGAAACAAAAGCTCCTTGGAGCATTCTACTCTCTATTTTTCTTGTCCTTGTCAAAACTTCAAGAAGGAAGTAAGGGAGAGAAAAGAAAACTTTTGGAGATAAGTGACATTTTGTTGTGCTGTGGGAGGTTTTGTCCGTATCCTCAACATGACACCATGGCAATCTAGTAGCTGAACAACCCTTATACCACACACTCAATTCTCATTGGCAACTTCCTTTGCATTTATTTTCCATTTGTTCTCAGTCTAACAGATGGCTTGATTGCAGGAGGAAATCTAGAAAAAAAAACTCACCAAGGAAGCCATGGTAAAGCCAATGACCTCAATGTAACCATCATCATGCCGCTGAGGTTCAAATTCTCGGTGGTCTCCTGGGTTCCCCCAAGGCATTGTGCCAGCACAATACCTATAGAAAGAAGTTGAAGACAGACAGATATGTCTTGAGACTGAGCCTGTTTACTCTTTAGTAGCAAAGTAAATCATCATGTGTATGAATGGTTTTACTCTCTACGTATGTGTCTCAAAGGGTTCCAAAACTACATTCTGTCACCCTCTCTTTCCATAAGGAAAAAAACATTATTTTGAAATGGAATGATATTTTTTCCACCATGCAGTGTGTAGAAAAAGGTTATTTATTTACATCCTACTTTTTCCCTTACAGAACCCAAAGACATTCACAACATAAATATAAAAGACAGACATAGTGTGTGTGTTTTTTTAAAAATGACAACAGTCCTATTGCTGAGTTACATATGCAGAAGGCAAATAGTAGAACTTTCAGTAGCTTCTAGCTGGCAACTAACACGTGGGTACACGTGCTCCCAAGAATTCCACCAGTGGCTTATTAAATCCAGCTAGAAGCAGCTGAGTGTTCTGTTATACACTTTGCCTTCCACATACTTAACTAAGAAATAGGATTTCAGCCACTAAATTGCAGTAATAAAATACTATTAAATAAGTTACACCATCAAAAATGCACAATTTATTGCATAAAAATTAGCACACTTAAAAAAAAACTTTTTAAAGCCACCAAAAAGAAGTGCAACACTTCACTATCATTACAAAGCCCTTCCTCATTAGCCAGTCAGGAGCCAAAGGCCTGCCTAAATAAAAATGTTTGTGCCTGCTGGCAGAAGGGGACCATGGAATGAGCCAACCCATGAGTTCCATAGTCTGAAAACAGGCACCAAGAAGTTCCTGTCTCATGTCCGTTTATATCTCCAGCCACTAGCTACATGCATAACAACTGAGAAAGAACAGAAGAAAACCATCTGTCATTTCTCATTGATGCTCCATGCAGCAAAACTCAGAATATTCCTGCCCATTATCTCTTGAGCTTCCAAACTGCATGCCACTATGGCATGTAGCAATAATTCTCCAGTTGTGTGCCTATTTATTTATTTATTTATTTATTTATTTATTTATTTATTTATACCCCGCCCATCTAGTCATAGACTACTCTGGGCGACTGACAGCAAGTAAATAAAACAATTTAAAAGCAACAGTGATTTAGGCTTCCAAGCAAAGAGAAGATACTTCAGAAAACCATTTCACACTGTTCTTCCCTACCTTCCACTAACTTATTTCAGTTTAAACCAAAGACAAAAGATAAATGTGCTGTCATGAGGTAGTTACTAGGGATATAATCCTAGATCAATGAATAATAGGCTACTTTCCCCAAAATGTTTTGCCTTGCTAGGGTTCCATCACCCCTGGCAACTTGAAGTATATTGTAAGTCTGTTCAGTCCTATTTGCTGACCTGCCCCAAATGTAGAAGCAAGTGAACCATCTTTAGTCATATTCTGTGATTTTAAGCTCCTGATAATCAGATTTGCCTGAATCTCTTTGTTTCCTTCTACTGGAAAACTGCAATGATAATAGAGGTATCTTGCAATATTCTCATTTCAGATGATCAGGACAAACAAAACGAATATTCTTGGTCTAGAGTTGACTGGATGTGCTAAGAGCCACTCTGCTCATGCAATGCTGAAATGCCATTCTCTCACCTCCTCAGAACTGAAGGAATGTATACAGCTGAGAAGTAGATTCTGCTGGTATCTTACCCCAGCATCTAACACACATTCTGAACATCTGGACAAGGCTTCTCACCAAAAATAAGAGGTCTGAGGATGGAACAAACATTACCTGGGTATATTTAAAAACACTATACACTGGAATTTCAGCTCCTGAATCTTCGAGGTCAGGTCTGTTCCATCACACTGCCAAAAAGAGAGAGTGAAAGAAAAATAATGAAATCTCATGCTTTTATGACCCAAGGATCATAAAAGGTATTTTGAAAATTTAATTCAATGATATCTGGGACTTAATAACAAACAGGAGAGATATAAAGCTTGGATGACATGACAGACCCATATCTGTTCTTGATATACTCCCAACATACACAGATACTCTAATAGGTTGCCATGATGTAACACTGCCATTAAATCAAAAGACAGGTACTGTGTCTGGTCCATGGTAAGTTATCAAAGGACAAAGAGATATTGGGGCTTAACCAGTCATGCATTCAGAAAGGAACAAACCACATTTGCAGACATTAAATTTAAAATAAAAGGTTTTTCCTCTCACAAGAGGATTTCCTTAGAGATGCATTCACTCCAGAGTTAAAGCTGGAGAAACTGTTCCATCTTAAGACTGACAAATGTCAAGTCGCAGGTCTTAGATTTGAGTGATATGAGTTAAAGCCAATTCTTCACATCAAGTATACCAACTGGAAAGTATATATAGGCAACTAAAACCAGCTAACTTTTTGGTACTTGTCATTAAAAAACACAGTCTCTTTTCTCATACTCACCACGACTTTTACATGCTTGGATAAATCTCTGGAACTTCTCTGAAGGAAGTCTGAAAAAGCTGCCTAAATTATACAGGAAAGAGAAAAGAAACTTGATATTGACACCCTCATCTGACTTCCTTCTGTCATTTCTAGAATCTAAAATGAAAGCAAAGCTTTGTTAAGCAAACTTGTTCCACAGTACATAAACACACTTCAAGGCACAGTTTGAGTTGAAGTCTCTCTCATGTTAGTATGAATTAATTTTTTTCTGTGTTATGTCTCATTCTTTCCTACTGTAATTTAACAGGAATATTTGAGAGCAATCTGTGTAACTTTCAGTTTCCAATTGTCAAAGGTTCCTTGAGTCAGGAATGAAGACTATAAAGGTCCCACTTACTCCAGAATAATAATAGTTGTATGCTGTCAGGTCAATTCTGACTTATGGCAAAAACCCTTTTTCAGGGTTTTCTAGGTAGAGAGTACTCAGAAGTGGTTTAACATTCCCTTCTTCCGGGGTGCCTTGGAATTTTGTAGCTTGGCCATGGCCACACAGGCTAGCTCTTCTGGGATGCACAGTGGGGAAAAGAATCCAACCTCTGGCTCTGTAGTTATATATCTAAACCACTGAGCTATCTAGCCAGTTACTCCAGAATCGTATGTTCTGTGCTGTCAAGTCACAACCAAATAATAGTGACCCTAATAGGGCTTTCAAGGTAAGTGAGATATTTAAGGAGTGGTTTTACCAGTTCCACTCCCACAGTGAGTTTTCATGGCCAAGTTGGAATTCAAACCCTGTTCTCCACAGTCCTGGTTTATCACTCTGTCCACAAGACCATATTGAGAATTCTCATATTGAGAATTGTTGTAAGCCGCCCAGAGACCTTTGGGTAGAGTGGGCGGCATATAAGTTAAATAAATAAATAAATAAATAAATAAATAAATAAATAAATAAATAAATAAATAAATAAATAAATTCAACTTCAGAATAGGGATAGTCAAATTTACAGATTCTGGTTTTACTGAATTTCCCATTTCTCTGACTATAAGTTCATTTTGGTCTCTGTTTGCAACACTTAGCCAACATGGCAAAATTCATGATAAAATTCTGCACAAAAACATGGACTTATTTTTCTGTGCCCCATTCTTAACATATGCACGTCTATGTGCACTGTATCCACTTTTCCTAATATGCATATTAGTGAAGCTCCTCAAAAGTTAAAGTAATAAAAGAAACACGCAACACATTTACAAATATATGCCAATATTGGATGGGGAAAAACATATTTCAGCTCACCCCAGCATAAAACATTTTATTTCGGAAGCGGCTGTTGAATTTTTCTGGATTTGCTTCTGCAAAAAAGAAGAAGAAAATGGAACACACAGTGTCTTTAGATCAATTAAGAAGTACATTGCTCTTCTCAGTTCAATTCCTAGTTTTGTCTTTCTACCAGGCTAATAACTGAACGTCTAGCCATTGTCAGTGGCTGACTTTTTTTTTTCAGGAGCTAAAAAAGATCAAAGGAGAGCCAAACAGGAAGATTTTTTTTTCCTGTCCTTCCTAGACAAAAAAAGTTGAAAAGCACAAATGAATAAGACCTGCATGTCCATTCAGCTGTTAGGGGGTGGAGAAGCTTTCAGACAAGCTTTTTCAAGAAGTCACTGTGTACTAAATGGTGTTATGAATTGGCCTTGCCAAGAATCAAGACGTCTTAATTTACCAAATTATTCATATTATTAGTACTGTGGGAGAGTGAGTTTGGATTAATTAAGGGAGCACCAATCGTTCCATGATTACTACCCTTTCAATTCTAAAAAGAGAAAAAGGAGAAGTTTGAATGGTTGTATCTTCAAGACTAAATGTATTACTGAAGGATGGCATTTTGTAGGCAAAAGGCTACTTTCATGGACAGTCTTTATATGGATTCATCGTTATACGTTTAACTGTCTTGAATAGGTCAAAAAATTTAGTTTTGCGTTATCTGGGATCTGATCACAAGCAAGGCTGGGGGACTCAAGTTGTGGGACTTGCTGTCAAGTCAGACTTGAGTCACACCAGTGACTCGATTCAGACTCGACTCAGGTTTGTTTTGTTTTTTAATGACTTGGACTCAACCCGCAAGTTGCAACCCACCCACCCCTCCCTTTTTTCTGGGGAAAAAAACTTGGTTTTAATAGGGACTCAAACTTGAGGCTTGGGACTCAGGATTTGGTACCAAAGACTCGGATTCGGATTTGGGACTCGCACCTAAAGACTTGCCAACATCCCTGATTGTAAGACAAGGGCTTAATACTTTCTTTATATTTACAAAACTCTCCCTAGCCTTTGGCTGAAATCCTGTTACATAATATAAGCAAATTTGTACATTTTTGACCATTCCTCACTGATAAGTAAGGAATGGCCCTTGTCATGATTCTTGCGGGGACATGCACATGCTGGCTTTATCGTTCTAATGGAATATCGTCTTTTGCTGTTGAAAGTGAATCCCCTAACTCTGAGAACAGTTCCAACCCACAGGGTCTCCTGTATTATCTTTCCCCTTTCTCAAGGCTCCACCCCATCTTAAAAACCTCACGTGCTCAGTTGCATGAGATGGTGCATGAAAATGACAGAGCCATGACCTTGAGACTGCAGTTTACCTCTTTCCTCTGGCATATCCCATTGAGGAAATTGAATGGGATGCAAAGCTGGATCAAAGTTAAGAACATTACAG
The DNA here is from genome assembly GCA_037013535.1 of Intellagama lesueurii. Classification (NCBI taxonomy): domain Eukaryota; kingdom Metazoa; phylum Chordata; class Lepidosauria; order Squamata; family Agamidae; genus Intellagama; species Intellagama lesueurii. The sequence goes on from JBAJHW010000005.1 coordinate 22,011,596, forward strand.
TTTGAAAATAATTCAGCTTATTAATTATTTCTCAACAGCCAGACTGCCATTATTGTTGCTTCATTTGTGCAGATAATTTGTTGTTTCTTCTTATGAATAAATTGCTTCGTCCTTCCCAAACAGGAGGGGGGAGGAAACAAGGAGATAATCTCTGATGCCCTCTAATGGCCAATTTTGATATTACACCTTGGGAATATATTAACATTAAAAACAAACACAAACACTTCCCTGGCCACTTAGGATTTATAAGAGAATGGCATAAAGTCTCAAAGAATCCTATCAAAATATGCCTTAAATATGAGTTAAAGTGCATTTTGCAGCTAACTAGATGTGACTTTTGCAAGGAACTGAATGTTAGTCATTGAAACTTAAAAGTAACTTTGCAACTGTCAGATACAATCATCATAATCATCTTAGAACTGCAGAGGTGGAAAGGACCCTATGGACCATGACGTCCAGCGCCTGCCAATGAAGCACAGTGGGGAATAGAACACCGAACCTCTGGCTCCGCAACCAGATACCTAAACTTATATATTACTTGTTACTTTAAAAGTAGCAAGTTGCAGGTAACTCTGTTATTTGCAATTAGCTAATTTGCACCTCTGAGCAGGGTGCAATATGCGAATGGTTCCACAGCCAGCTGATTGTCATGATTGTTCTCATGTGCCCTTGCATATTCCAGATTCTTTCTAAGTAGGAAGGGCAAGGTATCTGAACTAAAGGTGGGATATTTGAATTAGTTTCTGGTGGAGATGAATATGAATATAACCACCACAGGTGGCTGGGCCGATTGGACCCTCCCCCCAGAATTTGGCTGTCCACTTACTGCTTGCGGCGCATGCGCACGGATGTTGTCATTCATACCCCATCAACCACAGAAGTAGCCCTGCTGGGGCTTCCCCACCTCTGTGTGCTGCTGATCACTCAGCAGCAGACCGGGAAAACTTGTCATCCTGCCCCCTCACTGGATTGGGCAGCAGTGCAGAGAGGAGGAGAAGCCCCAGCTGGGCGACTTCCACGATTGGTGCAGCACGAACAACGGTTGGCCCTGCACGCCATATCACAAGCAGTAAGTGGTCAGTCAGGTTCTGGAGGGAGGGCCCAATCTGTGGTGGTGATATTTGTATTTGTCTTCCATCTCTAATCTGAACTTTAAAAGAAGAAAGAAAAGCAGGAAGAGCCTCGTGGTGCAGTGGTTAAACTGCTGTACTGCAGCTAAAACTGTGCTCATGACCTTGGGGTTCAATCCCAGGTAGCCGGCTCAAGGTTGACTCAGCCTTCTATCCTTCCGAGGTCGGTAAAATGAGTACCCAGCTCGCTGGGGAGGCAATGTGTAGCCTGCATAATTAACTTGTAAACCGCCCAGAGAGTGCTTGAAGCACTATGGGGCGGTATATAAGCAGCACGCTTTGCTTTTTAAAAAAAGCAGGTTTTCCATAATGATTGACTCCACAAGTACACACAGCTGCTGATATGCAGGCTCAGAGCAGTACTTCAAAAACTTACTTTTTCTTTACAATGCCCAGCATCCCCCAGCCAGTGGCCATTCTGGCTGGGTATTCCAAGAGCTATAGTTCAGAAAAATGTAGGTTTTCTAAGTGTTGGCCCAGACTGCACACTCAATCCACCCTCTTTAATTCTCAGTAAATAACATCAAACTGAAACCCACAAATAGCAAAAGCCACGAAGACCAGAAAACAGAATTGCAGGAGTTTCATGAATTATGTGTCATGGTAAATTTTTCTTTTAAAATGGAGGGAGGAAGGGACCATAAGCAATACAGGCGTTGGAATAAACTTAAAGAGTGTTGTCTTCTTTTATAGCAGAAATGTGTGTCACAGTGTATTTTTCTCTTATATTTGAAGAAGATGCTGGTAGGGTTGGAGAGGTGATTAATCTTTAAGGTGCCACATGTTTTTGTCCTTGTTTTGTTTTGTTTCATTTTGTTTCGTTTCTTTGGATTTTTCCTGATAATCTTGCACAGACTAACACGGCTACCTCTTCCTTTTTCAGAGAAACAGATGTGGTTCTGGCTAAGTTAGTCACCTCAGCAGACAACTTTCTTTTGCCAAAGTATTTTCCTTGTCCTTATTTGTTCTGGTTCATTTTTTGTGGGGTTTTCTCTCTCTTTTTTCTGTTTTTTTTTCAGGGGGGGGGCTACAACTACTGCTGGCATCTCTGGAATAACCACCATTCATTTGTTATAGAGCACTATGACTTCATGATTAAGTAATGCTTCCACTAAGTGAGAAAGCAGCCCAGGACCTCATCCATGCTGTAGAGTCACATGGGCACATTTAGCATGCATCTCAGCACATGTTCATTAAGAAATGAACACATTGATGTCATCACTTCATTCCTTTGCCCTTCCATGGCCCTTCATTATTATTCTTACAGCTTGCAGCCATCTTAAACATGGTAAAATATGCATTAGCTTTTTCCATCAGGCATTCAGATCTTTATTTAGTCTGGCATTAGGATGCTCTTTTAAAAAAGGAGGGGGGAGGAAAAAGAAAGGGAAAAAAAACCTTGTTAGATGGCGCTTTGATAAAATGACAAGGAGGACAAGTGAGGTTTCCATTCAAAATCCATCACGGTACATCAACCAAATACCAAATAAGCAAATTGAACAACAACTTGAGTATGATCAGCATGTTTTTCTCAGCAGAGAAGCAGGTCCTGCAATGATTTTTTCATTTAAGCTTGGCTGGGTAATTCTGCTTGGAATTGTACGAGCAGAAGGATATCATTTTGAGATGGAGAGGAGGGATGTATTCATAGGAACAAAGGCAAATACTATTAGACAACATGGCTTCTGAAATATTCACACATGCTCTCAGTATCTTTGCATTCAGTCTAAGCTTTGGCAATTAAGAGCCTCGAAATACATGACTCTCACTGATGTGTTTTAGAGACAAACTAGGATTATTATTTTTAACCAAGAGAGTGCCAAGTCTTTTAAATTTAATTGTATTTTAATAACACAATGAATTTAACCCCAGTGTAATGTTTGTACTCAATCATATTTTAATCTTCTATTTTTTTAAAAAAAAAACTGTATTGTAAGCAGCCTTGGATCCCCATTCTGGGAGAAAGGCAGCATACAAAACAAACAGCCCACTCTTTTCTGGCATGGCAAATAAAATCAACCTTCTTGCTATTTTCTTCACTGGACACAAAAAAATAACTTTCCTTTATATAGTAAAAGCCATTTCTATAGTAGAGAGGGGTAGGATTGCCAGTGATTGAAACTGAGATTTACTCATTGGAGCTTTTTTCATAATTTTATCACCATGCAAAGGAAAAGATCCATCTGCCGCTCTCAGTCCTTCATGCAGCTATTTGAGGTGCAAGAGCAGTGCCATAAAAGAATCGGCAGTCTGTTTAGGATAGCAACTTGGGAAGAGGATCTACTCAAGCCCTTCAGAGTTATGAACCTCTTCTTAAGAGAAAGCTAGATCTCTCCTCCTTCCCTCCCTCCTTTATTTAACTCTTCTATTGGGTCTATACTGTGATGGAGCATGCAGCATTTGATGAAACTTTACTGTCTAACCAGGGATTAGAGATACACAAAACATCATGGCAGACATCCACCACCACAACTTAAGCTTCCTGGTCCAGAGTGCTAAGAAAAGAGACAATATTTGTTCTCTCACCTCGAGATTCATGGAATTCCAATGTGACATGAGCATCAAATCCAAGGCTGAAGTAATTATTGAAGACACTGAGGGGAAGCTGCATGGAAAAGACCAGAAACAGAAGGAGTAAGAAAAACTCAGAAGCCAAGAAGGACTAGTAGCAGCTGCCATAAACTCATTAGCAGCTTACTATATGGGAGTCCCTCTAATAAGACATTCTCTGTGCCGGTAAGTAGGTAGGCAGGCAGGCAGGCAGGTAGGTAACACAAGGAGATAGATATCAGTAGGAGATCTACGAGGAGTATCTCGTACCTGTCTATCTGTCTATCATCTGTCTGTCTCTATAATCTTCCACTGTATGGTTCAGGGGCTGCATCATCTAATTTATTCCATGTCTGAAACAACCACTTCATGTCTGGCTTTGGTTGATAGCATTCTTCATAAAAATGCTATCAACCTCATAAGAGTGGATTCTAATACTTCCTACTTGACTCTTACTGGCAGTGGTTCTCCAAGGCCTTGAGATGAGGTCGCTCCCAACACTATGGCCTGACCCCTTTAACTGGAGAGGGATAGAATCTGGGACTTTTCATCTCCAAAGCATGCACTCTTTGAGCAATGGTTCTTAAAACTTCACACCTGTGTTTTACTTGATGGAGTCTACAATGGTGCCATATTTCAGAGCAATCCAGTATAAATTGCTCTAAGTACCATAAATTTAAAAATGCTAAAAATGAGACATTTGCCCTTTTTATTCCAGTTCTTCAAGAAACATATACCATATTTGAATCAAATTTGAAAACTGATGATGATAATGGTTCACCTCACACATGCAGACCGGCTGAGCAAGAGAACATTTCTGAAACCTGAGCAGCAAATCATTAAACTCATGTCAGGTATGCTGAGGGATTTAAAAATGGGGGGGGGGGGCAAATAAAGAGGCACTACATGAAGAAGGGATCAAGGAAGGTCTCAGATGAGATTTACTTGGGCAACCATTTACAAACAAATTAATGGTATTGTACAGAATCTGAGTGGAAGGTAAAGGGAAAGGTTCTCCTTGACATTTAGTCCAGTTGTGTCCGACTCTAGGGGGCAGTGCTCATCCCCGTTTCCAAGCCATAGAGCCAGAGTTTGTCCGAAGGCAGTTTCCGTGGTCACGTGGCCAGCGCGACTAGACACGGAACGCCGTTACCTTCCCACCAAGGTGGTACCTATTTATCTACTCACATTTTTACATGCTTTCGAACTGCTAGGTTGGCAGGAGCTGGGAGAAGCAACGGGAGCTAGAAATTCTGGAATTGCTTTAGTGGAGATGTTTTGATGCTGTTGTTGTTCACCTCAGAACCGAGTATTTGCATTTGATCCCACTATTTTTGTATACCTCTATATATTTATATATTTCGATGTTTTATTTGTGGCTGGTCTTTGACCGTAATAAAGTTTTATCTATCTATCTATCACTCTGTCGCGTGGATTCAATCTTACGACTGCTGGTCTTCTGACCTTGCAGCACAGAGGCTTCTGCGGTTTAACCCACAGCGCCACCACGTCCCTGTTGAGTGGAAGGTACTTCTGAAATATATTAAATAAATTTCTGCCATATGTGGCAGGCATGGCTTTGTACTAAATAAGATGAGAGAAAGCCAAAAATCTTAATAGCAAAGTTACTGAGGTATACCTTCCAGCATGATTCCTTGTTCTCGCTTTGAATTTACACAGAAAGTAATCAAGAATTCATAGGGAGCAAGGGAGGAAGAGAGGGAGGAAGGAAAGTGTGACAAGTTTATGAATAATTGGGCCATATTTCTAAAACTAAATGTAATAATGCTGAGGCTACAGCTACATTTTAAGATGAATCAAGAGAAATATTTTTGGGAGTGTAAGAATGTGATATTTGAATTCCGATCTATATATGACCTGCAAATTTTTATTTAGCTAAACCTTGAGTCCACATTATGAAAATTGAAAACATTCTCTATTGTGTTCTTCTTGTGCATAGCTGTTAACAGAAATAATAAGTATAGTTTTTCAAAAATGAAAATAAATAAATAAATAAATGAACAAATAAAATCGGATTAAATTTTAGAGTCTCCAGGGCAGAGCTAGGAAATAATGAATTACAAATAGTTTTGCTACCTGTGTCATGTTCCTTTCTGGGCTACCTCATGCATAACAGTTGTTTTTTTCAAAACAAGCAAGGATTCATGACATTGTTAATTTGAGGAACTTTGCAAAGAAAAGAAACTAAAACGTAGCTAGCAATGCAACAAAGCAGTGCAAGAAGTTACCAAACAATAGCAATGTTAACAGCAGCCAGTTACTCTTTTGCTAACAAGTTTTGGCAGCAAATTACTTTCAAAAGGCAACTTTCCAAGCTCTGGTGAGGTTCTCCCTAACTGGTGGTGAAACTTTTCATTGCTGTGGCTGTCTTGCCAGGTGGTGTTCCCTTCTGCAAAAACAGGAGTATTGTAGGTGTGTCACAAGTATGTTCGGATCCACCAAATCTAAAGTCCCTCCCCTCTCCAGATGTGCTCCCAGGATCAAGGGGAAACAGCCTCAGCCCTAGAGAAGGCATTGTGATTTTCCCTTCCACTGAAAAGAAACAAATGAATAAAAGGAGGGAGAATCCCACTCTGTATGAACAGAGCAGTGCTAATATATTGCCCTTCTTACAACATGCATTCTTCTTCCTTCTACTCACTGGATTATTCCGTATGTTGCCCTATTATTTTCTCTTTAATTTTTGATTTACCTGACTCACAGAAGCATGGACAAGTTTCTCATTTTGAGTCAGATCACTGATCCATCCGGCTGTGCATTGTCCACTCTAGTGGCAGCAGTTTTTTGGGTTTACAGGAGCGCTTTCCCCAACCATACCGGAGATGCCAGAGAACCTTCTGCATAAACACCATGTGGGCTACCACTGAGTTCCTCACAAAGGTCACAAGGAGACCATTACCAAATAACACTTCCCGGTTTCAAGACAGTCTAAGTGGAGGTAATATCTGTCACCTGTAAATCTATATTTGCAAGTACCTTCCCCACATAGTTGTGGTTTTTCCCATCTATTTTCCTATCTGTGTGTGTGTGTGTGTTTCCTGCTTTCAGACTTTTTTCTCTCCCTTCCTCCAGGCTTATGAGTTTTGCTTCCTTTGAGTTGATTATTTCTCATAATATTTCCCAGACAAATTTATTTTATTCCCAAAAATGCAGCTCTACTGTAATCTTTTTTATTCCATGATCCATTTTTTAAATTTCTTTTTATGTGCAGTAAAATTTCCCTGTTGAATAGTTCTGTGTGAATGAGAGATTTGCTCAGCCCAATCTGTGTTAACTACATTATTGCCATGGTTCAAGGTTCCCAAGCAGGTGTGTCTGAGAACAGTTATAAGTTCACTACCTGAATGTATGCAGCTGCTCTTAAATTCTTTCTTAAAATATTTCCTGTATACATTTTACCTCATTTGTAAAAAGAATGGGTTGACTTTAATTCATGCTCACTGGCTAACTCTAGTTCTTGCATTTCTGGAAATAATAAGCTGGAAAAATACTAGGGCAAACAATGATTGATTGGTTGTAATACAAAGTTGCACAACCAAATAAAAAAAGCAGAAGCTAGTGGAAAATGAAATGGCATCACACTCTCGAATGTTCTGCTGACCTGCGTGATTGCTCGTCTCCTCCTTTCGATTGTTTCCAATGGAAGGAGATCCCATACTAACCTTCCGTGCGCCATCTTCCAGTTCATCTTCAGGTAAATCTGGATTTCTTTCCACCTGGAGGTTCCAACGGTCCAGTTGGACGATGGTTCCATCTTCTACATGGCAGAGAATTTTTGCAACAGGTTCATCTGTATATCCCTGTCATGAGAACAAAGATAGTAGTCCCCTGTCAATAACTGACATCCATTTTACTACATGAGACGTTGCAGAGATCCGAACAGACTAGAGAGACTGTTGGCAGTTTTTTATTCAAAGGTTGTTGGAGAAGCCTAATATTCTGACCACCTTTCAGGAGATACTGAAAATGCTATTTGTAAAAATTCACAAATTATTAGATTGAAAGCAAATCTATGGAATGGCACAAGATGGAGTAGTAACAGTAGGCCTAACTCTCAAGGCCCCAAAGGATAATTCATGGGGTAGCTATTGTTTCTCAACAAAAAAGAAAACTAAAAAGCTTGACTGGAAGCAAAGGATAGCTGGGCAGAAAGTAACAGCTGGATTTTGTATCAATTGAGAAAAGTTTATTATATTCGGCCCTTCAGACGTTTCAATTTACAGTTCCCACTAGTCCCAACCAGCAAGATGCTGGTAATGGATTATGAGAGCTGTCATCCAAATATCAGAAGAGCCACAGCGAGACCTCCCTTTCATCTAGTAGGTATGATGGATAAGAAGCCATCTTCAAGGGGGTGGGAGTGGGGGAGATCAGACTTCTTTCTTACTTCTTTTGTTTCAAGTAAGTCTTCAGCTCCAAGTTTTAACCATAAAATCATAGAACCACAGAACTGGGATTAATCCCAAAGGTCACCTAACTCAACCATTGGCAGTACAGGAATCTCCAACTAAATTATTCCTGACAGATGACCAGATAGTCATTTCACCTCTGTTTAAAAATCTCCATTGAAGAAGGAACAGCTCACTAATGTCTAGCTAAAATCTTCTTTCTGTTTTTTTTTATTTGTTTCTCTCAGAGTAGTGCAATATACAGATGGACTGTGTTAATAATAATACACTAACTAATAATTTATTTATAAGACATTGAAAACTTTATAAAACATTACCAGAAAGGACACATATAAAATGCAACACTGTATTAAAAGGAAATTAATTAAATAATTTTTGACCAAAATTGTGCTTTATCGATCACGTTATCTCTCCCCCCCGACAAGATCTCCTTCCATGCACCTCGTAGGACATAATAAGCATTGATACAGTATAAACGTTGCATGGTGTTGCCCTTCTTGTAATTTGAACCCATTGGTTTGAGTCCTGAACAGCAGAAAACAAGCTTGCTCCCTTTGATAGCCTTTCAGATGACTATCATACCATCTCTTAGTCTTCTCTTCTCAAGGCTAAATGCTTCAGACTCCCTCAAGCATTCTTCACAAGCCTTGGTTTCTAGGGTTTTTTTGTTTTACAATCTTGGTTTTCAACTTCCTGACATTTCTTGTTGTGGTCACATGCTGTCAATTTGTGGTGATCCTAATAAGGTTTTCAAAGTACGTGAGATATTAGAAGAGTTGGTTGTCACTCCCCAGTGAGTTTCCATGGCCAGGTGTGGATTTGAACCCAGGTCTCATCATCCACTGTATCACATACTGAGCTTCCTTAATGACAGTCACTGACACCTAGTAGGTCTCCCCAAGTAGATCTACTTACCCCTCCCCAGTTGAGAGTCCGAGCAAGGTCATTCCCAGTGCCAAGTGGAAGCACAGCAACAGGAGGCTGGGGATTCAGTTGCAACTCATCCAGGATGGAGAGGATCCAGCCCACCTAAACATCAAAGGTTATAGGAAAGGAAATAATCACCTAGACAGTACAGAACAAAGAAGCTGCTTAGATTGTCTGAGTATCCTGTCAATATCCTAGGCTGTCTGATGTATTCTGGCTGATGCGTGGTCTATAAGAAGATTGATTTTGCAAGCACAGTGAAGATTTAGAATAGAAAGACAGCCCTGGAGAGGATCACCCATCTCAGCTGCACCTGTCTAACAGGACTGTTGTGAAGAGAGTGAATCCCATACACAGCCTTTAGTTCCAAGTAAGAAAAGGACGTATTTGCATTTATTATAAATGCATGCAAATATGCATGTATAATGTGTTTAATATGCACAATATATATTATATAAAAATAAAGGGGTTAGTGTTCAAGGGGAGAGCACTAGGAAATACCAGGGATCTCCAGGAAGAGCTAGGAAAGAATCTTGTCTGAAACCTCAGACAACTGCTGCCAGTCAGAGTTGACAATATTAGGCTAGATAGACTCATGGTCTGACTCAGAAAAAGGCAAAACCCTATTCTTTTATAAAAATAAACAATAGCCCTTCATCTTCCCTCTGCTCGGTGGCCATAATCCAAACCATTTACATCCATTGCAGAATTGACATTTATTCACCAAGGGGAAAATAGCAACTCTCTTCTACTTTTTTTTGCCATTTATGGCTAATAGTAGTTTCAGGAATGGGGGCACTTAAACTGCTAAATTAACACCTAAATTAAATGTAAGATATTATCCTAACACAATCCCCAAGATGGTTTACGATGAAGAGAAATTTGTGACTTCTAATTATGGATAACTTTGCTTCTCAACATACCCTTGCCAAAAGAAGACAAACCATTTATATACAGATGTCTTGTTTTATTTTTTAAAGTCTACATGAAGTATATTATTATAGATCCCCAATGTTCAGTGCAATCTTTAGGATTTAAGATAGGCCATCCAGTGATATCCTATGAATCTAGGTTATAGAATCCCTATGTTGTTGTTTAGTCGTTAAGTCGTGTCTGACTCTTCGTGACCCCATGGACCAGAGCACGCCAGGCCCTATAACCGACAACAAATCATTTATCATCAGCGGACAGTGAAAAAAAAGTTAACGCTGTGCTAAGGATGCTGAAAAATCTCCCACTTTCTGTCTCCTTTCAATAATGCAAAGTAATATCTAGTCACACTGAATATTCACTAAATCTATTTCAGCATGATTTTCATTTCTAGATTTAATAGCTTTTGGAACAACGAAGCATTAATTTGCTTCAAACATAACCTCAGCAAAGACAAATCATGTGTCTCTCATATTAATGAAAAGGTGCTGCCCCAGTTAGTTCAATGTGTGAAATGTAGAGGAAAAGAAAATGGAAACAAACCACCAGTCATTATGGTTTGTGTAGAAAGGTTTAGTCCAGAGTTCAGAACTAACTAGTTACACGTTAATGTCATTACTTGCATCCAGTTACTAAACATCAGTAATATAATGTGTGGTTACAAAATTACTTCTGAGGTATATAGTTCTAATTACTTGGAAAAGTTAATTTATGGGCATCTAAAGACATGTTAAGAGCATTTTAACACAATTTTTAGAAGAATTTATGCAAGGATTCTCCATCTTCATTTTTTATCTGTATTTCCAAAGTGCAATATAAGAATTCACAAATAGGGAATATTTTCCTGCTGTTTCAGATCTGGTGGTAATGACAATGCATGGCTGAAATCCAGTTGCATCACATTATGCCATGCAGGGCTCATGACTGGAGATGGGCATGAACCACTGAATCAGTAGTTCATGCCGGTTTGTCCTTTGGATGAACAAGTGTTCAGCAGTTCCAAACCCTGACTCCTCCAGCCAATGTCCATTCAGAGGCCATGCCCCAGCTTCCCTGCCTCACCTCCTCTGCACACTGTATCTGAGTGGGCACCCACCAGAGGAGGCGCGGCTGGAAACTGCCAAACATCTGTTGGTCCAAAAGGCATGAATTGCCAAAGCAGCAGTTCTTGCCCATCTCTACTCATGACCATATTAGCCTTGTATGGCAGAGCTTTACACAAATGGATTTTGGGCAATGTGTTAGCGATGTGTGAATGACTTGTCTGTTCAAGCCATGACAGCAACAGCAACAATCTGGCAGCAATCCAGAAATAATGAGTAACACAAAGAGTTCCTTTTGAAAAAGAATAGTCAAAGCTGTTACCCCTTCCATGAGACATGTCTCCTAAATTTGTCGGAGTGTCTTTCCCCAAGAACATTGACCTGCACTACCAGGTGCTCACAGGCCATGCTCTTATGGATTGCCCCACCAAGGGAGGAGAGAAAGACTTCCACCATAATCTGGCCTTCTCGGTTGTGGCACCATCCCTTTGGAATAGGCTTCTGGATGAGCTGCACCTGTCTCCTCACCAACCTTTAAGAGACTGCTGAAGACTATGCTCTTTACTGAAGCTTTACAGGGCATCCACTCATGAAGGCTGCCAATTTATGTTCCCTGTCCATCTCTTGTTTGATGCTGATCAATTTGTTATTTTATGTTGTTTATTGATTTGACTTACTTTACTATATTTCTTTTCATTATTGTCATATCATATTATTTGTATTGATTTGTTTGTTAACCACCCAGAGTATAAAAGTTCAAATAAATTTGGCTATGAAAATTATGAGAAGAAAAACAGCAGCAGCAGATAAATAGCATTTTAAGGCACACACAGCTGCTTGATTTCTCCATACTTAGAAGTATAGGAGACTGCCTTACACTGAGTCAGGTTCATCTAGCTCAATGCTATCAATAGTGACTGGCAGTAGCTTTCCATGATCTCAGGTAGACTCTTCTCCAGTACTACCAGGAGATGCTGTGGATTGCACCTAGGACCTTTCTCACCACCTGGCATGGAGCTGCTCTGCTCCCCCACCTCCTCTGCCTCAATCAGCCACTTATCAGGCCCAGCCTCCATGATCTTCAACTGACCTTCCAGTCCTGGCAAAAGCTCAGGCTTCTCTGCCCCGCCCTCTTGGCTGATCTCCCACTAAGGCAAAAGGGCAGGGCAGAGAAGTCTGTGCTCTTGCTCATGACTGGGAGATGAGCTGAGGAGGTGGAAAAGCAAGCCAGCTGGGTCTGGTGAGTGGCTTGATTGACTGAGGCAGCAGAGGAGGGGAGCAGCAGCACCTGTGTTGCCACCTTTATGAACTGGGACTAACCAATCCGTGCCTGTCTCTATTCTTGGTAGCTGCTATATAGTGACTCTGAGCTATCAGATGCAAACAGCAGAACCTTTACATCAACACAGCATTCTGTTCTCAAATGCATCACCATGAATCAGTGCTTTCCAATGGATCTGCTGCTGGCCACCAACTAAGAAGCAGGCAAGTGGCAGGGAGCTTTAAGCAACACACTGGAGGAAAGAATTCTTACTGCAACTTCCCAGAATCTCTCGGTAAGTATGAAATTGGTAGTTATAGTCCTAACAAATTAACTTTTCTCAGTTTTGTGCATATGTGAGCTGACCATTAATCTTCAGCAGCTGACTGAACTAATGCTATTGAGAAACATTGTGGTTAAGAGTATATTAAAGTTGCATCATAGAAGTTGCATCTATCAGCCCACTCACATCTGCAATGACAAAATCTGAAGGCATAGAGAGAGGGAGGGAGGGAGAGCTGCTTTATACCAAAGAGAGCTTATTTGGCCATTTATATGAACGTCACTTTTTGCTCAGCGACAGAGCCATCGCTAGCAACTTTGGCACGTGAGGCTTTGCTACCTGATTGGTTAAGCTTGGGCCACATGAGATTAACATATACAGGAAGAGGTTGAAAACAATAGGGAGGAATGCTGGCATGTGAGCATGTGACAGATACATCAGTCCCACACTGAGCTTTTGTGGGCCAAATCTAGTGTTTTATGGCCCTTACCTATTTATGCTGCCACAGCACAAAAAGCATCTGTTTTGGAGGCAAATTGCCCCAAGTAAAGAAATCATCAAGGACATTAACAATAGCATACCAAGTTTTATAATCTGGTATACAACTGATTATGTCTGCTGTGATTACAGAATAACTTGGAGCAATTTGCCTCCAAAAGTTACCCTATTTGCATAGCTATGCAAGCAGGGTTTGGCCTATGTTTTTTTTCTTTCCAAAGATGAGCATTTGAAGGCAACAGACACATTTGGGATAGGCAAAATTTGCACCCTCCAAACTTTGGTTCCCAAAAAGTATGTCTTTTTTGCACACACCCTTATGCTCTACACAACAAGGATATGCTGCTTGTTAAACGTGGCATAACTCCCCGCTCCACAAGTGAGCCTTGGGGAGGTTTTTCCTATTGCCACCCCAAACAACAAAGAGGCCAATGTGTGAACGGAAAAGACTTACTGTTCCATCCCCACCACAGGCCAGGATTCGCAGATTTGGCATCTTTCTGTACAGTTCTAGCCTATTGAAAGAAAATGAGTATCAGAAAAGAAGGTTACAGAATAACAAAGGTTAGAAAAATAAGAAAATGGCCCTTGAAAACTAAACTTTATAGCTACGAAACAGGTGGACTTTCCCCTCTGGTGTAGATGCTATGTTCAAGAACATCACAGCATAGAAAATGAACAAGCAACTTGGTCTTTGGACAAGTGTGGTGGGTTCTTATGTCCTTGGGCAACTTATTTTCTTCAGACAAGATCTGGAAGTTTATTTTGCCATATAAATCGATCCCTTAATTCAGTTGCTGAGGTTGGGCACAATCACGGTTTATCTCCACCTCTCTCTCGCTGTGTAGATTAGTTGTTCTCTGTTAAGACCCAGGCAGTCTGTGATATTACTCTACCAAGAAATCCATCTTCCACTTCTTTCACATTTATCCTCAATCTTCCCTTCGATGATGTCCTGCATTGTATTTGTCATGACGAATTAAGTGTCCAATATATGACAGCTTCCACTTCTTAATAATCAACTCTCCATTTCATTTTGTTTTCCTATCTGATGATGTATGTTTTCATTCTTTATTCTGTCAGTCCATGGGATGCAAAGGATTGTTTTGTATGTCCACTTTCAAAGGTTTTTATTCTGTTGAGCATCTCCTTTTGAATAGTCCAAACCTCATGTCCAAAAAGAAGATATGATCCCTTCATTATTCATTTATTTATTTATTCAAAATATTTTTACCCGCCTTTCTCCTTAAAAAGGACCCAAGGTGGTTTACATACTTGAAAGACACTATTTAAAGCTGAAAATAATCAGTATACAATGGTGGTTTACATCATTAAAAGGCAATATTTAAAGCTAAGAAAAATGAGTATAAAGAGGCAGCTTACATCATTAAGACAATCTTAAAGCTAAAACAATTAGTGGTTGTATTAAAGCAGTGGCTGAAATCCTGTTGTTTTCACCTACCAACATAATGCCAGTAGGATGATTTGGAATCATAGAATCATAGAATAGTTGAGTTGGAAGGGGCCTATAAGGTCATTGAGTCCAACCCTCTGCTCAATGCTTTGAGCGGTGTAATTTTCAGCAGCAAATCACCACACATTAAGAATTCAGCATAGTCATTTCCTATTGTAAACCAATGGCATGATTTAATAGGTGATAGAAAATGCCTGCTCTGACTTCTTAACTTGTGGTAATTCACCACTGAAATTCACACCACTGGCATTGCTCCAGAACAAATAAGCAATAGGATTTCAGGCAATGGCTTCTAGCTGGAAGGTATTCATTGCTATGATGGAGAATTTACATGCGAGAGCCAGAGAAGCGTGTAATACTGAACTGTGGGATATCTGTCTCATACATGTGGCTTTGTAGGGTGGGAGATGTTTCTCACATGTGAACTTGAAAAGAAAACAGCTTAACTAAACTTAGCTCAGTTTTGGAGTGATGGTTAAGGACTAGATAAAATTCATTTATGTGGTAGGATAGACTCGGGGATGATCAATTGACCAATTGAAAGCAAGGAAAGATGTGCGAGCAAGCAAGTGGGAGCAAATGAAGAGTCCAGATATTCTCTACAGCAAACAGAGGATGAGAAATGTTCCTCGGTCAGTTAAGCCAACAAACGCAGACCTCTGAGTCAGGATGACAAGTGCTCACCTACTCTTTCTCTCACCAGGTTGGATGGGTACCTGAGAAAAGGACAAACCTCACATGTCTCCTCCTGGCTGGCACCCTGGCAATGAATACGGTCAAAGGAAATGGTAGTAACCTCTTGTTTTTCAGTATCCTGTTCAAATGATGACATGCATAAAGTCAGTCACAGAAGCAACCGCCATGTAGTAGACAAGTAGGCACATGGCTCGGTGTGTAGTTGGACCTCTCTACATCACAGCAGCCATCTCCAAGATTGCCCTTCTGCATGTGGTAATTTGAACAGGGTGCTGCTCTCTCGGTCTAAAAAAGAGCTTAGTTGTGTTTGTCTATTGGACTACAATGCCCCAAATCCCCAACTAAAGATTCTTTGTTGTCTTTAGTGTAGGGGAGGGCAAGATGGGGTTGCCCCTCCAAATATTGTTTCACTGGGGATTCTGGGAGTTGCAGTCCAACAAAATAAAATTTCCAAAACTGTGGTCTAAACTGGTGCTCAGTTTAGTACAGTTATTGCAGGTGTAATATTATACCAGTGTCAAGTTGTTGTTTTGTGAAATGCAGCATGAGTTCTGCCAGCAATCCTATGGGCTATGTCAAACTTGTGTGCCATTTTCCTTCATACATGATAACAAAATGAAAAACAAAGTAGCCCTCATTGAAAACGCAAGAAAGGAAGCATAGTTAAGAGAGGATTTAGTTGCTGCCCATGAGCACCATCTTGTGGCCTTGAAAAATGTACTCAGGGTGATTTGAGATGTAGGAAATCCTAAAAATTGATGTTTTATATGGACTACATTTCTTCCATCTTACAGAGCAGCCACAGAGACGTCCCAGCAGTATTTGGTCCACGGAGGCTGCGGAAGGGGGCTTTAACTCTTTATTTCCTTGCCACAAACCTGATAAAAGCAATCTCTCTGAAGCTGCTATATGCATTTCAAAAGGAATCCTCCAGTAGTACTAAGGAATTCTTCCCTTAAAATTTAAATACCAGATTCTGAAAGTTCCCTTCAACCCACCAAGGATTGCAGTGTGGAGAGAAGGATTGCACCCCCACTCCCCACACACTGCCCCACAACCATTCAGGCCTCACAAAAACTAAGCACATTCATTTACTTACGCAATTTTTGTCATCTCTAAGGGAAACCTGTGGCCTTCCAGATGTTGTTGGACTACAGCTTCCATAACTCCTGACTGTTGGCCATGCAGGCCACAGCTTACAGGTGCTAGAATCTAACCCTAACTGGAAAGTGGTCACAGCTTCCCCACCCGTCTTAAGGGATGACAAAACACATGAAGAGAGTGTGTTTTTCAGTTGCCACACATGAACCACTCAAGAGAATAACTGAGTTGAAAAAGGGTCTATAAGGCTATTGGGTCCAACTGCCCACTCAGTGCAGGAATCCAAATCAAAGTAGATCTGACAGTTGTCCAATTTTTTCTTGAATGCCTCCAGCACTGGAGCACTCACCACCTCCTGTGGAAATGATGTCCATTGTCCTACTGCTCTAACAGTTAGGAAATGTTTCCTGATATTCAGTTATTTCAGTCTTTCCCCATAGGACATGATCGCCACTGTCTGTCAAAACATGACAGATGATTGCTAGGTTCCACCAACTTTGTAGGGCAGAAATGAGGAATGTGTCACCCTTCAAATGTTGCACTATAGTTCTTGACATCTCTCACCATTGAAGGACCGCCTCCTTCCATATGAACCTACCCGGCAGTTAAGATCTAGCCAGGGGGCCCTTTTGAAAGAGCCGTCCCTCAAGGAGGTAAGAGGGATGGCTTGTAGACAAAGGGCCTTTTCGGCAGCTGCCCCCAGACTATGGAATGCCCTCCCGACTGAGATTCGTCTGGCGCCAACGCTGATGACATTTCGGCGCCAGGTCAAAACCTTCCTGTTCCAGAAGGCTTTTAATTGAAATAATATCAACTGTGGGTCCTGATGGCAATTTTTAGAGTATATATTTTAATTGCATTTTAATTGTTTTGTCTTTTTATTGTATTTTAATTGTTGTAAGCCACCCAGAGACCTTTGGGTAGTGTGGGCGGCATATAAGTTAAATAAATAAATAAATAAAATAAAAATAAATTATGTTGGTGATGGGGAGTGAGGTCCAAAATCTGGGAAACCACTTGCATATATGCTGGATCTTTCAGTCATTGACTACCACATTAGGCAGGGTTGGGCAATTTAGACACCTTCCAATTTTGTTGGACTGCAAGGTTAAAAGTTAGAGGCCTCATAGTTTAGGGGGAAAATACAAAAGGGAGTGGGACTGAGGATCATATTTCTAACCAGCATAGCCAACAGTGAACAATGATTGCAGTAAAACAGTATTTAGAGGGCCAACCACAGATTGCCCACCACTACACCCAAGTTAATTATGAGTAAGCAGTGCCTTAAGAAACAAATGATGATGTCAGCCTGATGATTCCCATCATATTGTTCCCCATAGGAGTGAAGAAGGCACATTAAACACCTCAGAACTTACGCATCTCTTGGCCCTTCCTGAGAGAGGTCAAAGACCTGACGTGGATTCAAGTACCACATGAACATCTGGAGAACCTTAGTACCCTGTAAAGAAAGTGAAAGAAAATGCTTAATTTTTCTAAAGCATTATTCTTCAATTTATGTTGAAGAGGTCAAACTCTGCATATTCTGAAATGAGCTCTGAAAAACACCTTAAGGAAGACACCCACTCCTCCACCCTAGTGTCCTCAATCCAAATTAATGGACTTCAGGACATTTACTTCATTCTGAAATCCACTCCATCCATACAAGTACACAGAAAAGTTGCCAACATGTTCAACGTCCCATGTTTACCTGATTCCCTCCACTTTTTGGATTCACAAATACAAGCAAGGGCTTCATAAGTGGGGAAGAGATAGGCTTTATTATAAAAGGTCGGCCTTTGTTCTCCTAGAGTTAAAGAAAAGGAAACACATAATCAGAAGAACCTGGAATAAACTTTCATAGGAGGTACAAAATCACTAGCTAGAGAACACATAAGCATTTTAATTAGGACAAGAGCTCAGAAATCATGATAGCAGGTAATGCCGAAATTTTCCTTGCCGAAAGAATCAATAAACCTGCTGAGTTTAAACATCAACAAGAGAGAGCCATCTGCAAATGTATATCTCATTATATGAGGCACTCCTGGGGGAGACTGATGCCCTCTATCCAGTCCAGGTTCAGGCCACGTCATGGCACGGAGACAGCATTGGTCACCCTGCAGGATGGCCTTTTGAGGGAGACTGACAGGAGCAAAATGTCTTTGCTGGTTGTCCTTGACCTCTCAGTGGCCTTCAGTGCCATTGACCACGGTATCCTCCTGGGGAGGCTCTCTGGGTTGGGTTGTCCTGGCTTTGTCCTGGCTCCGGTCCTTCCTAGAGGACCATCCTCAGAGAGTGCAGCTTGGAGAGATGATGTCCACTCCTCGGACTCTCAGTTGTGGAGTCCCACAGGGGTCAATCATCTCTTCATGGCTGCTTAATATCTATATGAGGCTCCCAGGGAAGGTCATCAGGAGTTTTGGAACTTTCTGTCACCAATATGCGGATGACACCCACTCTGTCTCTCCTTCCACCCTTCTGCAGTGGATGCCGTCCCTTCCCTTCAGCACTGCCTGGATGCACTGCCCAGAGTAGTCAATTGACTAGATGGGCGGGATATAAATACAATAAATAAATAAATAAATAAATAAATAGATGAGGGATAATAAACTGAGGCTGAACCTGGACAATAATCTCCTGAAATCCCACCTGCCCCTTCACTAGGAATTTTCAAACAATCTTTGGAAATATGGCTGTTAAGACAGGCTTTCCCAGAGGTCACATCATCATCATAGCACAGGGGTTTTTCAGTGCTTATACTATTTGTTCCACCACCTTGCCTTTTAAATTTAGTTTTAGTTATTTTGATGTTGTTGTTCTCTATGTGGATTGATATGTTTAATTCTGGTTTTTCTTATAGCTATTATGTTTAGTTCCTTTTAAAGTGTTGTCTGTTTTATTGTGTTGTGAACCACCCAGAGTGGCCTTGATAGCCAGTTGGGCAGTATAGAAGATGAATTAATCATCATTATGGTCATCATCATCATCATGATGATCATCATTATCTTTAAATCAAGGATTCCACACAGAAATATTTGGATTTTTAACAGTCTCTTGAACTGTAAGGAGAGCCTCTAAGGCAGTGGCTCCCGACCTTGGGTCTCCAGATGTTCTTGGATTCAAATTCTCAGAAGCCTTCACCACTAGCTGTGCTGGCCAGGATTTCTGGGAGTTGTAGTCCAAGAATATATGGGGACCCAAAGCTGGGAATCACTGTGAATATAATGTCATCAGTGCCGGGTCTCAGGGAGAAAATATTACTATGGTTTTAATAATAATTAATAATGAAGATCCTAACAATAACAATGCTCCAGGACTGTTCTAAGAGATATCCAATCTGAAAAAATCCTCCCTTTCAATCTAAAAGTGCTGGGCAGGGGCAAAATATTACAAAATTATTCTCTACTTCTCCTAGAGATTACATGTGAGCTTTTTGTAGGTAAAACATTAAAAACAAAACAGGGCACTGAGCATCTAGGAGTGGGGATGCAGGCAGCTAACCAGCTACATTTTGCCCATTAAAGGGGAGGTGGTAATAATGATGGGTTCTTTAAAAGGTTTACCTCATTCCCTCTTTTGCTGGCTTTCCTTTTAAAAGATGTCCTCTTCTTCCGCCTGGTTGAATTTTTCAATGAATTCTGCATTGGTAAAAAAAGGAGGGAAAGGAAAGAGTACTTAGAAAGAAAGAATCAACAAAGGCAAGTATCCCTCTAAGAAACACCTTTGTGACTGTGGCAGTACCTGTGGAGAATGATACACCATCTGGCACACATGCGTGAGTTGAAAAGACATGCGCCTCATGCTTTACACTGTCACACCACTGGTTATGGAGGAAGCCACACACTGAGACCAGACGGGTACTTTCAGAACTGGAAACTTTCCAACGCTGTGAGGAAGGAGAAAACTAGATGCTCCCATAGACTCACATAACAGCACATGTTGTACCTGCCAACCCTCCCAATGCAGGTAGGAGACGCCCGTTTTCCTTCCGGGACTCCAGTCTCCTGCCCAATCAGGTTCGTCTCCTGATGCAGAGACCACCTGCATGAAAAGGTTAAGGAGAACAAGATAAAGCAAGCTGTGCTTCATGGGATTTTTCTTCTTGAAAATCATGGCAAGCATCAAAAGTATGCATTGCCCTCCTTGAACCAATGGGATTTGCAGAACCTGGAAAACCTACTTGCTGGGACTGTAGCTTTGAGAATTTCCTAAGAGGCCATGCAGTTCGTAGGTTTGAGGAGTTCTAACCCTCAAAAAAAGACGTTTTCCAGGTTCTAACTAGTGTGTCAAATCACAGATGACGTTCTGAACACAAAGTTATTAACTATGTAGGTGTTCCTTTTGCTTCTTGTAGGTCCTACTTGGGAAGCTGCATTATAACAAGACACACTGTCTGACTATCTAGCCCCATATTATACATCTGTACTGTGAGCTATTTGGGGGTGGGGTTTCAGGCAGAAGAGTTTTGTGCATATTTGGTAGTTTGGTAATTTTTTAAGTACTTTAACTCAAGCCAATAGGCACAGGGTCTCCACTGATCTGAACCAAGGATGCCAAAGATGTGACAAGTAAGCAAAGCACCAGTTTGGGACAAAACTAATATCCACTTAGCCTAACAAACTTCAGAGAGGGGTTTAATTGCAGAATGTCCGCTTTTGCACAACCACAGAATGTCCCTGTGATTTAAAAATAGGGGAGGTGTGCCTAGATGGGCAATGCCGTTGCTTTTACACCTTAGGTTGGTCTCCTTTGAGGAATACCCAGCACAACAATTGGAAGTTCATTCCTAGAATACTGGCTCTGTGCCCATATTGTTCATTACATTTACAGTAGTGTCCATATAGTTCAGGATTCATTCTTCTTTGAGGTCTAGAGAATATCAGTGTGAAACGTTTATGAGCCATTTTGCATTCAAATATATGGTCTGCCCAGGACGTCTTTGTGCTGTCAAATACCCCTTCCTTGGGCATCAACAGAACTGGAATCCCAGTAATCCGTGTGCTGCTGCCCCACAGCAGAATCTGGAGACCAGGTGACAAGTCTCAGAACTCCCACAATGTTGTTGCTGTTGTTGTATTGCAAAAATGGAAATAAGGCTACTTAGTTTGTGGGGGACCAGAATAAGACAGATCTACCCAGATTATTCCAACCAGAATGGGTTGTGGCTATCATAGGTTGAGGAATACTGCAAATACCCTCAGAAGTAAGTTTTCTAAACTCTGATCTACAGATCTCTGGGGTTGTTAAAGGTTCTTAGGCTGTGTAATTGACTCTTATCATCCATGGTAAAAATTGGGTCCCTGGGATCCAGAAGGCTAGTAAAAACTGCTGGGTGAATCTGGAAACAAGTGTCTACTGATTCTCAACTCTCAGTCTGCAGCTGCTAGCAGCCTACCATGTGAACTGACAATAGCAGCCACACACATCCAAACACAGGGGGAGCTCATCTGTGTGGCTGCCATGGAATAATTCGGCATCATAAAGGGCTTTAAGTGTAGAAATAAACTCAGCATGGAGTCCCCTAGTGTCATTTGCCTGGAAACAATTGGGCAGGAAAATAAGCAGAAAATTAAATTTATGGTTAATTTTAAGCATTTCTAATCTGCAAATGGTTAATAAGGTAATCACAAAATTTGCATGTATGAGTTCATGCCTCTCATGAGTTCATGGTTTGTTTTGCTCTCAAACCAAGGAAAATTGTAAAAAAAAATTTTTAAAAAAATCCCACACTTGAAATTGAGCAAATCTTGGTCTCATCTATCCCCACACATACTGATCTCTTCACCCTTTGGAAGTGAAACAGATGATCTAACACTGTAATTACTATATATACTTTTTTACATTCTCCCTGTGCGGGAGACATTAAACCCAGCCTAATCCTCCATAGTCTAAATCTTGCTGGCAGGCCCAACTAGAGTAGACCCAATGGATCAGTAAGATTTATATAAGTGATCATTCACCTACTCTAGCTTGGACCACATCTGCGTGGGTCTACCTCAAGGTACTCAGATGTATTTTATATAAAGCCAAGTCCCCAGATCTCTCCACCTTACATACTTACAGCATGGAGGGAATACTATCAAGTATTGTCTCCTCAGTTAAATCTTGGGAGCCTATTTTACTCTACAGCTACCTATACAATTGCTGTTTTCTTACCACAGAGTCTGCTTACAAGCCCCTCCTAGTAAGATTTTGGGTTCAAATCCAATGAAATCAATTCTGACTTATGGCAACCATTCTCAGGGTTTTCCAGGTTTAAAGTACTCAGAAGTGGTTTACCATTCCCTTCTTCTGGGGGATGCTCTAGGATCGTGCAGCTTGCCCAAGTCTACATAGGCTGGCTCTTCATCCTGGAGGCACACTGAGGAATCAAACTCCCAAACTTCAGTTTCACAGGCCTAACTTACTGATCTACTGGCAACCTCTAACCTTTCTTGTTCCTGCAGGTGCCCTTTTCTAGTTGTAACGTATCAGGTCTGGTAATGGGAGCAGCACCTATGCCACCCTTGAACTTGTTTGGAAACTGGAAAGCTACATGGACTTGTCCAGTGGCTGGTTCAGTTGCCTCCATGTCTAGCTGGAAAGCAGCAGCCACAGCAGCTGTAGCAGCAGCCTGAGGGAGTTTTGTTTGGAGGACTTCTTTGGCTTCTGGCAAAGCTGTCATGAAGGGCATGACTGACAAGCACTGACAAGTCTGAGGTGGAAACTGGTGGACTGACCCCTTCCTTCCTCTTCTCTTGCCTTCCCCCTTACTTAGCATCTTGGCCAGCTTGTATGGGGTTGATCTCTATGGCCACCCCTTCCTACAACTGGTGGGAAGAATTAGAAGGTGAGCTGCCTCCTATCTTCTCCTGCCTGGTGGGCAGCACTGCCCACATCTTCTCTGGGTTGAGGGCTTCTCTGTCTGCCTTGGCTTCAGAGGGTGAGCCAGCAGGACCTAAACTCCTCACTTTTACTCACAAGTAAATCCTATTAAGGTGAGGGGATATTTCTAAACTATGCCTTATGGTTGTTCAAGACTGCAACATACATAGCTAAGGCTCGAATCCAAGCGCTAGTCTCAGCTAGAGTAGACACACTGAATCATTGGGATGTGTATAATGTTGACTTGCTATTCTGCAATTGATTCAGTGGTCTTCTCTAGCTGAGACTTGCAGCTGGCAATAAGCCCAAGCTAATCTAGACATTTCAGATAAAGCCACACACTTTGATTTTTCTGGGTCAGACGGACCTTGCCAGGGGCACTATTGCTCTCTAAATAAGACAGACTGCGGGCTACTGTGGGCAAATTTAATTTTGTCTCATTATACTTCTTAAAGCTACGATGTGCATGTGTACCAGCCAGAAGAAAATGGAGTACAGAAAGCCTTTTCTCATTAAATTAAAGCTTCTCGGTGTTTTAGATGACCATTTTTAATTACTATAACATGTGTAATTGTTGACTTTGCAATTTATTGTATTTTTAGTCCAGCTTATTTTAATCATTGTGAGCCATATGGGGTCCTTCCACCAGGAGAAAGGGGGCATAGAAATAATAAATAAATACATGAACTACTTGAGTGCTGTCTCAAGTGACTTAGTGAATAGTTTTTCTACTCTCTTCCTTACGTAATCTAATATAAAGGGACTATATTAGATTGTCTCACTACCCAGGCCTGAGTCCCTGAGAAGGCAAGGTACATCTTGTCTGTTGAAACACTGACGTATCTCCTTCTTGGATATGTACATTCAGGCTTTAACATATGCTAAAAGGCCAGTGCTCTTTCCCCACCCAACCATAATGTTCTTCACATTTTCTGAGCTCTGCCTGAACATCCATTCCTGCTCACACGTAGACTCTACATGAAAGGAGGAGCTTTGGAAAATCTGCTTGTGAGTATAGTTTATAAGTAGAGATGGGGACGAATATAAAAACGGATCGGTTTTTCCGATGAATAAAGCCGATTCATTAAATATTTGTCAATCCGTATTTGTGGGTTCCAGACACCCCCACGAATACGAAGGGATGAATATTTACCCGTTTTTATTCATCCTTTGTATTTTTTTTAAAAAAATAACACCATTCTGCCTACCGGCCGCTGATCAGCTGATCAGTGGCAGAAAGGCAGCAACCACCCCACACAGCCACCCAATACCACAGCCTATTCCCCACCCCCTTCCTTTCCCTACCTTAGGCCCCACGCCACCCCAACTCCACCGACACCCTCTTACCTTAATAGCTGCTGCCGAGGTCTCCATCAGGCCTTCACAGCCACCGCATGTAAAAAGGGAGACGGGCTGCCCTTTGCAAAGATGGCAGCTGCAGCTTCCCTACCCTAAATGAAGCCACAGCCGCCATCTTTGCAAAGGGCAGCCAGTCTCCCTTTTTACATGCGGTGGCTGCGAAGGCCTGATGGAGACCTCAACAGCAGCTATTAAGGTAAGGGGATGTCGGTGGGAGTGGGGTGGGGGCTAAGGTAGGGAAAGGAAGGGGGTGTGGGTGTAGGCTGTTGGGGTGGCTGGCTGTGTGTGAGGGTGGCTGCCTATCAGCTTCTGATCAGTTGATCGGCGGCCGGTAGGCAGAATGGGCTTCTGTGCCGTGTGGTAAACTCTCCTGAGGGGACCCAATTTGTGGGTGAATAACTCTGATGTCCAATATCCAATCTTCACCAAAGTTGGCGGGCATGTTGGGGAAAGACATAGGAAGCTCCCTTGTGATTCTGGAGCCTCTAAGTATCTGGGGGGAGCTTTCCTGGGGGGTCATCTTTGTGACTATATAACCTGGGGGTCCATGAATCAATGTTCACCAAACTTTTAGAAGTTGTAGAAATGCATCTGAGGAAGCTTCTCTGCAAATTTGGTGTCTCTAGGTGGTTGGGGGCCAGTGTTATAGCCATTTAAAGTGCAGATGAATCAACAGATCGATTCATCGATTCGTCAAAGAATATTCGAATATTTGTATTCATTGATCCGTTAACCTTGACGAATAACAGATCAAAACTAATCACCATTTTTTTATTTGTCCCCATCTCTATTTATAAGACATCTATTATCTTTAGTCTGGCTGTTGAAAGTGTGAAGAATGCCAGTGAGTTCACATTCGTATTCCCCCGCCCCCCCAAAGTCTGGATTCCTTGAAATTTTAAACACAAGTTGTGGAATACATATCTGCAATTAGCAGGAGGGAATGCCATTTCAGATTTCAGTGCAGGTAGTAAGGAAGGCAAGATTCTCAAACACGTTAAAATCCTGCTTACAGGCACATGATCAAGTAGTGGTCATTAATATTTTACATCTTAAAATAAACATGGCAATGTTATTTACCTAGGCCTTTTTTCTTTAAGCGAAGAAACATATACCCGGCATGCATTTTCATTGTTTATAATTGAGTTATGAAGTCCAAAAAGGAGGGTGAGCAAAATTTTCTCCCCACAGATTTTCAGTGGCAAGTGTAAAATCCATTTGAGGAACATTCCACATCTATTTGCTTAACACCCGTTCACCAATTCCTCATCAAAGTGCTGCAATACAGCACCAATATGTGTTATAAGTGATTTGGGTTATAAGGAGAAAGCAAATAGATACGAAACCTAAATATGCTTTCCCCTTTGTCTTGTTTTGATCTACATGCAGGTCGGTACTCTTTCTCCTTCTCCATCTGAGATCACTTCCTATTTCTTGATTCTCCACATTAGACACAAAAAATCTAGCACACCTTATAGCTAACAGTAGAGGCATCTGTCTCTATGTTTAGGGTCCTCTACTTTTCTCTGATATCACTTACTTGATTCTCCACATTACTCAGTGGAGAAAGTCTAGCAGACATTATGAGCTTCTTCATCAAAGTTTAAAGTTCTTTACCCTCCAGCACTATTTATGCACAGTTAATTCTTTTTCTACCTGAACGGCAATTTCCAGAGATGTTATATCTCTCAACAGCAAGAAGCTCAACACTAAACCACTGCATTCTGCCAGTAAATACCAAATAATCCTAACTCCAGAGCCTGAATAGCCAGCAAATGTTACATTTCTTGGAATCTGTCCCAAGCAGGACAACATTAGAAGGGCAGAAGAAGACTTTCTTTGAAAGACTGCCCATTTTAAACAATATTCCCTATTGTCTACCTGTCTCACCTCCCATGTCCCTAAGATCACAGGCAAGGCATATAAAGCATGAATAGTGATTATTTGCCTCCTTTTCCTGTTTAGATTCAGTCTCAAAAATTAGAGGAAGAATTCATTTTTGTTGGTGCTTGAGAGGTATTGCTCTTGTTCTCGTTGCTCTTGCAATTTTTTCCCCTGCCCATTATTCTGCTTTTGTTGTTTATAGTCTCTTTTATTGTAACCATCATTCTTGCAAGCCATCCCAAGGATGTTTTAATTTGACTTGGCAGTGCATCATGTTAATAAAGAGGTACAATGAATCATAAGAATGCAGCCAATGCTGTCAATTTTTTAGCTATGGATTAAAGGTACAAAGAAGAATCCAATTGGGAGAAGAAATAAAAAGATCTGCAGTTCAAAGTACAAATATTGGCTTCTCCTTAAAGTCAAGAGGATATTCCCAAATGTATATATGCAGCTTACCAGCAAAAGCTCCCACATATGTTCATTCACCAAACAGCCCTCAATGCCCACATTCTTTAAAAACATAATGTCACCCCATGTGCTTGACTCCTCTGTCAGTGTTTGTCCTTGGATATCATATTGGATATAATGCTGTTGAAATCTCACATCCAAAATAAATGCAATGGATTCTCAGCCTGTGAATCCAACTCTAGCTACATCAGGGGTGGGCAGCTTGTGGCCTTTGGGGTATTGTTGTTGTTTACTCGTTAAGTCGTGTCCGACTCTTCGTGACCCCATGGACCAGAGCACGCCAGGCCCTCCTGTCTTCCACTGCCTCCCAGAGTTTGGTCAAATTCATGTTGGTAGCTTCGATGACACTGTCCAGCCATCTTGTCCTCTGTCGTCCCCTTCTCCTCTTGCCTTCACTCTTTCCCAACATCAGGGTCCTTTCCAGGGAGTCTTCTCTTCTCATGAGATGGCCAAAGTATTGGAGACTCAGCTTCAGGATCTGTCCTTCCAGTGAGCACTCAGGGTTGATTTCCTTCAGAATGGATAGGTTTGATCTCCTTGCAGTCCAGGGGACTCTCAAGAGTCTCCTCCAGCACCACAATTCAAAAACATCAATTTTTCGGCGATCAGCCTTCTTTATGGTCCAGCTCTCACTTCCATACATCACTACTGGAAAAACCATAGCTTTGACTATGCGCACCCTTGTCGTCAAGGTGATGTCTCTGCTTTTTAAGATGCTGTCTAGGTTTGTCATCACTTTCCTCCCAAGAAGCAGGTGTCTTTTAATTTCGTGGCTGCTGTCACCATCTGCAGTGATCATGGAGCCCAAGAAGGTAAAATCTGTCACTGCCTCCATATCTTCCCCTTCTATTTGCCAGGAGGTGATGGGACCAGTGGCCATGATCTTAGTTTTTTTGATGTTGAGCTTCAGACCATTTTTGGCGCTGTCCTCTTTCACCCTCATTAAGAGGTTCTTTAATTCCTCCTCACTTTCTGCCATCAGAGTGGTATCATCTGCATATCTGAGCTTGTTGATATTTCTTCCGGCAATCTTAATTCCGGTTTGGGATTCATCCAGACCTGCCTTTCGCATGATGTATTCTGCATAGAAGTTAAATAAGCAGGGAGACAATATACAGCCTTGTCGTACTCCTTTCCCAATTTTGAACCAATCAGTTGTGCCATATCCAGTTCTAACTGTTGTTTCCTGTCCCACATATAGATTTCTCAGGAGGTAGATAAGGTGGTCAGGCACTCCCATTTCTTTAAGGACTTGCCATAGTTTGCTGTGGCCGACACAGTCAAAGGCTTTTGCGTAATCAATGAAGCAGAAGTAGATGTTTTTCTGGAACTCTCTGGCTTTCTCCATAATCCAGCACATGTTAGCAATTTGGTCTCTAGTTCCTCTGCCCCTTCGAAATCCAGCTTGTACTTCTGGGAGTTCTTGGTCCACATACTCCTGAAGCCTATACTGGTCTCCAACTTGTATAACTCCTGATCATTGATTCTGTTGGATAGAGCTGATTGAAGTTCCAATCCAACATTGGCTGGTAGGCCAGAAGTAGCTCACCATTGATTTAAATGCAGGGAAAGGGATTGTGCCTACCAGACATTCTATTTTGGGGAAGATCTGGAAATGCCGTCTACACACATCTAGCTGCATGTATGGAAGATATGGAGAGGGGCCAGCAGGCAGAATCCTAATTCCCCCCCCCCCTCGCATCCAGTCAATGTACACATGGATGAAGAGTCTGAGCAAGGATCATATTGAAGGGATGCAAACCTATAATATGGGGCCTCCTCAATTGTCTGTAGGGCCATCCCATGACATTTTACTTCCTGAAGCAGAGCAGGAATCACACTTCAAACCAAGCAAATATACGCAGTACCTAAAACTGGAGAAATGATTTTGGTACATGAAGTCAGAAAATTCCATAAGCATCTCTCCCCATCAGTAGCACTTAATCAGTCATGTGCTATCTAGTCAGAACTATCTTATAGTGACTCTAAGAGGGCTTTCAAGGCAAGTGAGATATGTAAGGAATGTTTTTACCAGTTCCACTCCCCCAGTGAGTTTCCATGGCCAAATGGGGATCCAAACCCTGGCCTCCAAAATCCTAATCTGCTACTCTGTCCATTGCACCAGACTGAGCAGCTAAGCCTAGTAGCAGACATACAATTAATAACAACAAAAGATCTGCTCTCCTTTTAATTATGACACCCAACATCTGCCATTGAAGGCAGTCAGCTGCTTCACATTGTCTAATCACAGGCCAGATCTGACTGTCTGTGACCAGGAATCTGACTCTTCTTCAAGACCACAAGGATCAAAGACTCCGACTCATGAACACAACTGATACATAATCAGCCATAAGCTTCTGCTTTGGCCAAACCATGTTGAAATATGAAAAAGTAGGAAAAATTGAGTCTCCACCTCCTCTAGTGCAACACGATTTCTGAGGAAGGAAGGAATTTAGGCTTCTTTCATTGCAGTGTGGCAATTTCAAGAAAAGCATTTTGAATTCTATGCAAAAAGGATTCTAAAAGAATTTTAACCTCCTTTTAATTAGCTGGCTTCAGTGAAGCCAACTATTAATACTTTTAATATTTTTTCACTATATATCAAAATCAATCGTTTTTCACCAAATAACAATAGAAGTTCTTTTCTAAATATTTAAAAACACTAACAATTCTCTTCCTGTTAGAATCCACCATTGGCAAAGGACAGGTTCTCCTAAACTGGAGAAGTTTAGGAAGAAAGTACAAGATGTCTAGTTAACTCAGCAGCTACCACCTTTTTCTATTATTTCACAACTTTTAAGACAAAGGTGAGGAACCTGCAAGCCCTAGAACCCCCTATAGATTTTGTCCTAGTTTTACATGGGCCTTGGTCCAATCTGCAATCCATTCTTCAAAACCCACTTTCTCCATGCCCCCGTCCACTTTTTGCTAATGATGATGCCCAGTTTTGGTTCTGGTCATGTCCACTCCAGGAATGCAGATTCTGCCAAGTTTCTCTACTTCTGTTTTAAAGATGAAAGCAGAATATTCAGATTCTAAGATTTCTAAAATGCCAATCTGGCAACCCAATCCTACTATCATCAAGTTATTCATAGATAGATAGATTAGAGGGGGGGGGAGGGGGGGAGGAAGGAAGGAAGGAAGGAAGGAAGGAAGGAAGGAAGGAAGGAAGGAAGGAAGGAAGGAAGGAAGGAAGGAAGGAAGGAAGGAATTGTATTCCATCATACAATCGATAATACAGATATTTGCTAATACCTACATCCCTGCAACCTATAATTCTGGCACTCTACCATCTAAAACAAAAGGGTGAAGGAATCACGGGAACAATATTGCTGTCTTGTAATGAGATAGACTGCTGGTCCATTTAGCCTAGTATTATTAACTTTGGCTGGTGATGGCTTTCTGAGGTCGCATTTCCTCTCCCAGCCCTACCTGGAGATACCAGGGATTGAGCTTCAGGCCTTCTGAAAGCATGTATTCTACCACAGCCCTTTTCTCCTTCAAAAGATCTAACTAGAAACAATGGCTTGAAACAATAACAAATGCACTTGGCAGAGGATTGGCGGGCCAAGGGGAGTGAAGCATGCCTTTGTGAAGGAATTTGAGGGATATAAGCCAAGCAAGGTGACCTACAGTGTCAGTACAGACATGGGCATGCAGTTACCTGAGGTTTCTTCACCTTAATGATCCAGGTGGGGGGCACGATAACAGCTGCATGAGCCCCTAGGGAACATGGCTCTTCTATGTGCTGCAGCATGAAGCAGGTGACTTTATTGTGGAACTTAAGGAAAGAAAATGAGAGGAGTCAGTGGAGGAGAAGAAAGCGCAGAAGGCAATCACAAAGGTGAGTGAGGAGTAAAAAATAATAATAAAGGTGATTAAAACACATATCCCAATCTTTCCATCAGTCTGCAGCAGTGTTTTCCAACTTTGGGTTTCCCAGATGTTCGTGGACGATAACTCCCAGAAATCCTGGCAGCACAGCTAAGGCTTCTGGAAGTTTAAGTCCAAGAACATCTAGGGACCCAAGGCTGGGAACCACTGCTCTATAGCATCTTTACATAGGCCAAAGAGAACAGAGGGCTTATCCAGTGGAGGTAGGGGTATACATGAAAAAGTATTCATGAAGGTGTGAAGCCAACCTTCCTCCCAAATGTCCTACATAACTTTAAGTAATTTTCTCCCAGCCCAGATAATGTTTGATACAACTGGTCCAGTACATCTAGTCTGAGAAGACGTACATTATGAACTTTTTCTTCATCATCTGCAAACAACCTTCCAGCTTAAGACATAGCACAACGTTTCTCCACCCTAAGATGGATGGCTGTCCCCAGTGCATTAGATTTATGTTTAAATTTCGGGGAGCAGGTAAGCAAAATGGCCTCCACAATTAATGTCCTCAGCATCCTCCTCCTCATTCTCGTAATGTGGAAATTACACATTACAAGTGTAATATTACTTCCACATTCTGATGATCAGAATGCTGCTACTTCTAGCTACTTTTTGTAACAAGGGCATAACAATGTTTCATTTCAAAATTTTCATAAGAAATGTGGGCGATGTTACTGTTTCCTTTAACAAGTAATAATTTTGTGTTATTTATTTAGCTTATTTTAGGCTTTTTAGGGACCTGAGCAGAAGTTTTCTTTTTTTCAAAGAAACGTAACAGAAAAGCAACAAACTCTGTATCAATTCACTAAAACAAATGGCAAATTAAAGATTCTCTGAGCTTGGAATGTTATTTTTTTTCAAAAGAATTCATTAACAGTTATAGTTCCAAGGCCCAAAGAAGGACCTAGTTACCACTACAATTACATTTCTGTAGAGTAATCCATGTTTCCAGAATAAACATTTTATAGTGATAATTAGTAAAATAATATATTCTGTAGGCATTCTTCAGACTATGGTAACGTGCTCTGAATAGAGGTCTTGGAACAGTGTCTAGTGTGGCTGAGAAGGCCAATACGAGAGTGACAATCCCTTCCACACATATTCTATATAAGTAATATATGATTCCTTATAATTAGGAATACTTTCTTTGTAGTTATACTTGAAGAAAAAAAGTCTGGCTGCTACAAGTCAGTCATCCATGGTACAAAACTTTCCTTTATCCATTTCATTATCAATAATCATAACACTAATTTCTAAACACCAGGAACAGCACAAGGCAGCACATCAACTATACAATGTTTCTCCTTCACTAGTGAGACCACACTTCTGTAACTATAGAAGGAACTAAAGAAAGTTACAGTTATACCACAAAGGGGTGTAATTATCCCCCATTATGTTGCTACAACAATGCAACTTCATTACACTTGTGTTATTAGAGAAGGAATTAAATGCAATGAGCCAGTTAGGTCTAAGCTCCTGAGATGCTCCATGTGGTGTCACAGCAGAACTATCAGTTCACACTGACAGTTCCACAGTCCCCCAGGGCAAAAATCACTTACCGCCTGCTTGCACCATGAACAGCTGATGGCCACAATCTCTTTACTGTGAAAGGAGAATTTCTGCTGAAATCCCTGTAACAGTAAAAATAATTGATTACATTCATGTACAACTCTATTCCTCCCCTGAAAGGTTCAACATATTTAGTGTCTAAAGCAGAGGTTCTTAACCTTTTTAGTGGTTGACACCCCACTGAATCTCAAAATACATTCTCGCACCCCCTTGAAAAATGTGTTCCAATTTATTTGTTAGAAAATTACATTTATTGCAAAACAATTTATTTACTGAAAAACAGAAACACACATATGTATTGACATAAAATTAAAACAACGTCTCAGTTTTTAGTGGCTAATTTGTTGTTGTTTATTCATAGTAATATTTTGAAAGCAGGGTTCCTTTTTCTAAAGAGCAACAAATATGTCATCACTTGCATTTAAGCAATTTGTTTTTTGTTTTTATATGCAAAAGTGATTAAAATCCCATTTCACATAGTTAGGTGGTAGCAAATGGTAGAAGTGTCTGCAATGCTGCCTTCGCCGGGTGTGGAATTGAGCACACCAGAATTGCTCTAAGTCCATTTTTTTAAACTGCATTTGAATATGTGCGTTGACCAAGATCTCCCATGGAAAAATATCCATGAAAAGATGCACTCAATTGCTGCAAATGTATCACACGTTCAGGTAAAATTGTGATTTTCTCATTTTCCAGAACAATTTCATCAAGCAAGGGAAAGTTTGCAAAGTCATAATTTTCAACTTGACATATCCAAATGTTTAGTTTTTCAATAATTTTTCAGTAGCTGTTATTATGTTCTTACCATATCCTTGCATTGATATATTTAATTCATTCAGGTGAGTGAATATATCTACTAAGTAGGCTAGTTGAAATATTGCATCTCTTCTTTCAAAGTCTTTAACTAAATTATAATTTTGGCTAGTAAGAAACTGAATAATTTCCTCACACATTGCAAAAACCCTGCTTAGCATAAGTCCCTTAGAGAGCCACTTTATGTCAGTGTGATAAAGAAGCATAGGATGGTCAACACTGATTTCTTCTAAAAAAGCACAAAAGATACAATGATTAAGCGCCCATCCTCAGATATAATTTATTACATTTACTGCAGTAGCTAAGTGTTGTTTTAACTTCTTTGGCAACATTTTTGATGGAAGTGCATGGTGGTGCAACATGCAATGCGTTATTGTAACTTGCAGTACTTCTTTCTTCATAAATGCAAAAAATCCAGAATTTTTGCCTAATATTGCGGGGGCACCATCAGTGCAAATTGAGCCTATTACATCCATTGGTATTCAATGTTTCAAAAAAAAAAAGTCTTTAATGAGATTGAAAACATCAGTTCCTTTTGCCATCAACTCCAGTTGCTCACAAAATAAAAATTCTTCCAAAATTTCCTTTTCCTTTATGTACTGCACAAATACTAATAGCTGACTGCAATTATGAACATTAGCTGACTTGTCCAATTGAATACTCACTTGCAGAGGACTGGCATGTACTACTTGCAGTAAAACATCCTGACTGATATCTCGAATGTGCGATCGAATCACATCAGTTGATAGCGGAATCTGCTGAATTTTCTTATGCGTTTCAGAACCTAATACAATTTTTACAATTTCCAATGCACATGGTTTTACCGATTCCTCACCTATTGTATGGGTCTTTCCCCCCCTAACACATAGATATGCCACCTGATAAGAAGCTTCTAACAAAGGCTCCTGAATGGCTTCGAAGTCAAATTTTGTGATAGTACCGCTGGTATCAAATTGTGCCTTCTTAGACTTCAAGTTGTTAAGTGTACATCCTGCAGGTTCACCACCATGCTGGTTGTTGATATGTTCTAACAACTTCGATAGTTTGAGATTGGAGTTCGAAAATATCTTGCAACATAAAATGCATTGTGATCACTGGGTATCATCTTTGTTGTACAAGTGAATCTGCAAGCAACATGATAGTCTTTCCATTGGCATCTCTTCAACATGGCAAGGGTTACTACAAATAATAAACTAATATTCACACATTATTTTAACTACACATTTTAAGTAAATTATAAAATAAAATGTAAACAAAAATTAATTATAATTCTTACTGAAAACAAAGAAAAACAGTGTTTGTGTGTTGGCCTGCTTCATTAACGTTTGTGCATGACAAAGTGCACGTTTCGAGCAATTTCCCGTGGTATTGGCGAGTGCATGCGCAATGACAAAAGTAGGGTGGATAGTACAGTGGTGCCTTGACTTACGACCATTTCGAGTTACGACCAGCTCCGGCCGCAAAATTTTGCTTCGACTTGCGGCTGGAGCTTCCAGTTACGAACAGAAAAAGGCAGGGAAAAAAGGTGGGGAATTCAAATTGCTAACCGTTGGTAGGCGAAGAGGCTGCTTCTTTGTAGCTCTTTCGCCTCAACGGTTAGAGTGAGTGCGATCGGAGGAGGCTTCGGACTGCCTGGTAAGGTAAGGTGCTGCTTTCTGCTTTTTAAAAACTGTTCTGGGTGGGGTTTGCAGCGTGGTTTTGGGCTGGGGGGGGTTATGTTTCTGTGCTGTGATGGGTCTTGGGGGGGTTGTTCGTTTTTTGGTATTTTTTTCCCATTTCCAATGGGTCTTGGGGGGTTTGTTTGCTTTTGGGGTTTTCCCCCCCATTTCCAATGGGTCTTGGGGGGTTTGTTTGCTTTTGGGGGTTTTTTTCCCCATTTCCGATGGGTCTTGCGGGGTTTGGTTGCTTTCTGCTTTGCTTTTTTTGCATTTCCGATGGGTCTTGCACACTTTGCTTGCTTTCTGCTTTGCTTTTTTTGCATTTCTGATGGGTCTTGCACGCTTTGCTTGCTTTTCTTTCCCCCCCCCCCCTTCGGCCGGAACGGATTAATTGCGTTTCCGATGGGTCTTGCAGTGATTTTTTTTTTTTTTTGGTGATTTTTTTCTTCGGCTGGAACGGATTAATTGCATTTCAATGCATTCCTATGGGAAATGGTGCTTCGACTTACGGCCATTTCAAGTTACAACCGGAGTTCCAGAACCAATTAAGTTTGTAAGTCAAGGCACCACTGTAGTGGGGATCATATCATCGTAGCATCTGGTCATAGTGTTTGCCAATACGTATGTACTCACATCAACCGTGAGTACATAGTACAGTCAAGTCAAATGTATATAGAAACAGCTTTAAATTTTATATTATAATTCTATAAGTTTTGTTACCACTCACACCACTAGAAATGCTTTCTTGCACCCTCAGGGGTGGACACAACCCAAGTTAAGAACCGTTGGTTTAAAGTTATTTATTGACTTCTGTGTTGTGGTACGCCATTTTTGAGACCTCAACAGCTAGACAACTCCGGAAGGGGTCACCAGAAGTTTGAATCAACCTGCAGCTGCTGCTGCGAATGGTGTAATGTGCTTCAAGACAGCCATAATTACTGGAATTAACATGCACACACCCCACACATGTACACCAGAAAATGCAGAGAGATGCATGAACCATTCATTCTCTGCCATCTCAGAATTTACTCAGAATTGTGTGGAAACAATGCAACCTGAAATAAAGAGACAATCAATAAATTCTTGTAGGGTCTTTCAAGGGTAATAATAAATATATAAATAATTTAAAAATAATTAAAAATATAAAAATGGTCAAAACAACTGGCTATGCTATGGAACAGAATAAAACTTGCCAAGATAAATGCAACCTTAAAGTGTGGATTCCATCCCATACACAAAATTTGATAACATTTATTTTCTTTGACCTCCCTCTCTCTTCCTCATGATCTCTCTTAAAACAAAATCTTGGTTAAGTTGGTATGACCATCGGGAGTCCTACCAAAAGCTTAAGAAAGATGTGGGAAGAAAATGGAGCAAGGTGATTCCAAATACATTCTCATTACGTCATTATTAATGGGATATATTGGACAAGACTCCTGGTGCAAATATATATAGTTTGGTATAATCCCCTTTCTTCTTCCCCTCAGAATTATACAAGAAGGGTGTAAAATGTAAAATTAATCCAAGTAGACAAGGTTAATGGCAATTCATTCTTAGCCTGAATCATGTCGTAAGATTTAGCCCCTGTTTTGGCCTGTACTTCAGTAGATATTAATAATGTCTGGGTAATTCACGTCCATTAAAATATTCAACCATTCCAATTACAAGCACAGATATGAATGATGACCTCCCACAACAAGAAGGCTTGACCAGGCAGTACATTAAAAATGCTTTTTTTATGGCTTTCCTTCAACTCCGACTTAATCTCAGTAATGATCCCCTTCATCCTCTCAAGAAAAGAGGCAGACATAGTGAGCAGTAAAGAAAAACTATAACATTATCTGGCAGAGGAACGGCTGTAGAAGGTCCCTTCATTGTTTATCGATACCATTTCCTTACTCCACTTATTCCATTATCATCTATAACGTTCAAGAGAATAATCTTCAAGCTAGGTTGGATAGGCCTTCCATGCATTGTATTGTGGTGGGTGGTGGTGTAGTGTAGAGATTAAAGTATTGGACTGGATTTGGAGGGTCCAGGGATCAGTCCAGTGGTTCCCAATCTTTTTGGACTCATGGCTTCCTGGCCACTGGCAGCAGCTCCCCTTGTCACAGGGGCCATGACAGATCTCTCTGCCATCAGGGGCAGGATCTTTACACACGCATACCCAGCCATCCCATCGCCTCCCCCAAATATCCCTAAAGACCCACTTCCTTCTGCATGCTGATGCTGGAGACTCACAAGGCCACCCAGCAAGCACCTCCACCAGGGACCATAGAAATGGAGAAAAGAGAGGCAGGCACAGGGCTTCAATTTCCGCGTCCTGATTGACCTAGAACTATGAACAAAACCTCTATTGCCTGCATAGCTCTATGTTCCATCCCTTTTCCCAAGGCTTGGTTTGAAGTCACCCCACAGTGCCACGGCACACAGTTTGGGAGCCCCTGCATGAATCCCATGTGCCATGAAACCCAAGAGGTGGGTTGGTTTTTTCTCATCCTAACTGAGCTACCTCTAAAGGATTTTTGTGAAAATGACATGGTAGGAAGGGAGCCATGTTCACTGCCTCAGGCTCAGAAAAGATGGGATGTAAATGCAAGAATTAAAATGAAAACATAAGGTGCTTTCATTCACTGCAGGTGCCATGATTTGAAAAGTGTGGCATGATTCCCTAAATACTCACCTAATAATCTGGGAGGGGAGACAATTTGCACACTGAAATTTTCTTAGGCCTCTTTTTTTTTCCTACACTAAACAAATGGAACTAATAAAACAGTCATGACAGTGGCTGTAAACTGATCTGGGAATCCTGGCAAAAGCCAGGACCTGCCATCCCTTGATGTTAGTCCTGCTTTAACTGGAAGGATTAGTTCATGAAATCTAGACCTTTATACAAAAAAATCATACTGGCTGCAGTATGATTGGGTAGCTATGCACGTGTAAGTTGATACATGTGTGCAATAGACATGGGCTATTTGTATTTGTATCCCTGGGGATACAAATGCAAATAGCGGCGCTACAGGTGCCACAGAGGCCCATTCCCTCCCCACAGAACCAGCCGGTCTGCTCACTGGTCACCGTGCAGCACTGGGGTCCTTCATAGTTGTCGTCATGCCAGTCCAGGAAGGAGCCTGGCCAGCACTTCCCTGTCTCCCTGCATAGCTGACCACTCATCTTATTTGTATTCCCAGGGATATGAATATGAATAGCCTATATCTAGTGCATAACTTAATATTATTATTATTATTTAATGATTTGAAATATTTTTATCACACCTTTCTCCTTAAAAGGACCCATCTTGACACTCAACATTGTGGTAGTTCCAATCACGCCAAGATGGTAATTATATTCACAAAGCACTTCTACACGTGCCTTGTGCAATCAGTCACAACAGGAATCATGTAGCCGACGGCACAATCGAATTGTGTAATCCTTGTTGTTAGGGTATAATACCTGGCACATTTGCAGATATAAACAAGATTCAGATCACTATCTGGAATCTATCTATGCTCTTTTGCAATCTCACCCCATGTTTGACAGTATCTTAATGCCATTTGCCATTAGCAAACTCTCACTAGATATATGCAAAAAGTTTCCTTTTTCTCTGTTAAGAGTTCGAATAAAGGGTCAAACATAAGAACTGCATCAGTGGTACATGTTCAAATATAAGATATTTGTGTGGTGTGTGTGTGTCTAAAAAAGAACAAGAAAGAGAGATCGAGAGGGAAAAGTAATAATTTGCAATAGGCTAAGAGGACTGGATGACGCAAGAGCTGAAGATGCTGCTTGGAGATAATTGGGCTCTTATTCTTTTTCCAAGGTTCCTGCAAATTGATTTTTCAGATTTGCTAAATGGAGAGCCGAGCCTACAATGAATATTAAAAGATGAGCTGCGCATTTAAGCAGTTCTGAAAAGTGCTAAATTAATCAAGTTTTTCAGTACCCTCTAGTTCAAATGTTATCTGAGGTTTCATTAAGTTTTCTGATCTTAAACCAGACAAAACTCCACTAATCTTGAAGTGTGGCGTGCCTGGGCCATGCAATGTCTCTCCATCCCACTGCAATACTGCCCATGTCTACTTACCCTT
Source organism: Intellagama lesueurii (assembly GCA_037013535.1). Lineage (NCBI taxonomy): Eukaryota > Metazoa > Chordata > Lepidosauria > Squamata > Agamidae > Intellagama > Intellagama lesueurii. The sequence goes on from JBAJHW010000005.1 coordinate 22,050,513, forward strand.
CAACAATTAAAGAGGAATGAGACTTGTTGGCAATCAGAAAGAGGTGCCTAGACCCAGCAAGAAAGGTTGCCTAGGCCAATTTATTTTCTGGCCCAGACTTTCACTACCTGATCCAAAAGACAACTTAATGCCCTCCTCCACTCCACACATGCACAAGCCAACTGAACGGGCCGTCAGATCTTAAGTTCTAAGCTGAAAACAGGAATATAGAATCCTCTGCCACAGTTGAGGCCAGCAAGCTAGTTCAGGTCATGCAGGACAGGCTTTGTGGTATTCACAATCCTGTTCTTAAGGAAAAGTCACAGACTCAAAAGGTAAGGAAGACAGAGGTCTCTTTGATAGCCTCATCATCTGCCATCTGAGGCATTTGCTTCCCTCCAACTAATGAAAGCCAACTCTACACTGATGGTTTCTAGTGCCTCAGTCTCACCTCTGGGTTGCTGACCAGCTACAGGCTGGTTGGCCACTAAGATAAGTTAACAAACCTGCTTGAGAAAATGGAGACATCAGAACTCCGAAGCCATATGTACAGCAGAAGCTATGAGAATCTCTTCTATTTGTGTAGCTCGCCATCCCTGAAAAAGTCTAGTCTTTGAAGCTCTGCATGTAGGACTGCTATGTCAGGACCATCCAGTTCCCCGTGATTTAAGGGTGAAAGCCTAAGACCAAGGGGAGTGACCTTACAATGTCACATGTGGCAGACCTTCCACCAACAATTTCAAAATTGTATGTTCATACGTGGGCAAGCTGCACAGTCCCAGAACACAACGCAGAAGAAGGGAATGGTACACTACTTCTGATATACCTGGAAGGCCTGGAAAGGATCACAGGTAAGTCAAAATCAACTTGACAGTGTGTAATTATTAATTATTATGTGTGTCACTAACATAGAATGTGGAGACTGCATGATGAATTTAAAAGTGAATGTGTGAATTCCATCAGCAGCTCTAGAGAGTGCAAGGGACATGAGTGTCTCTGAGCATGTCTAAATGAAGCCTTGAGAATGAACCCCACAATCTAAGATAGCCGAGATGGTAACATTCCTTTTATAAGACTTCACACCAGCATTAAGGCTTAACAGATGGTACAAAGAAAAGTAGGTACATGGAAAATTGCTAGGAAAGGAACCTTTCATTGCACCAAGGACTGGAAAAATCACTTACTTAGACTACAACTCCTTCCCAGAAAGCCAAAACTCAAATGACCAGCAGCCATGCAAGCCAAAGAATTCCAGTAATTGCAAACTAAGAAGTCAACTCTGAACCACTTCTTTCTATTTCTTTCCTTTATGTCATAGTTCGTTCTTGTGAATGAAACAAAACTGGGAATACTTCCAAATTGTTTTATGCAAAACATATTTTCTGAATATCTGAATTCTGATTTACATACTCTTGTCTCTAGAAGAACTGACACATCAGCAGTCCTTCATTATTCAGGATTAGAGATCGGCACAAACTGCTGGTTTGGCAGTTCGTGCTGATTCATTTTTCAGCTGAACAGGTATTCGGTGCTTCCCAGCCCTGCCTCCTCCAGTGAGCACCCACTCAGAGGCAGCACCTGGAGGAGGTGGGGCAGGTAAGCTGGGGTGACTCCTCTGAGTGGGCGCCCACCAGAGGAGGTGGAGCTGGAAAGTGCCAAACATGTGTTTGGCCAAAAAAATGAATTAGCACGAACCGCCAACTGGCAGTTCATGGCCTTCTCTATTCAGGATATTATTTCCACTTTTTATACAAAGCTCTTTGGATACAAAGTTTGTCCAAGGTTTCCCTTCATGCTTCATTCATAGGCACCCTTACATAGTCCCAATTTACACATAGGTGTGAAACATTGCAAAAAAAAAAAAAGCAATCTCAATGTAATCACATGTATGACTGTATCAAGATTTTTGTGTGGCATTTTATAGGAGTGCAGTCTCTTTGAAAGTGCAACACACACATACTGATAGGGGTGATCTCGCAGACAAAGACCTAAATTCTCTTGCCTACTTATGCTGCCATAATGCAAATTGCATAATTTTTAGAGGTGAGAATCTTCATACATTTCTCAGCTTCAGGCAAGTTGCCTCCAAAAGTTACGCCTTCTGTGAAGCTACACAAGATTTTAGCCACTGTGTACACAGAGTTCCCCAGAAACCTTTGACAAACTCCATCACCAAAGACTCTGGAGTAAATTTAGCAACCAGGGGATAAAATGGGTCCTCTTAGGGCTAGATAACTGCTTAAAGAACAGGAAGAAGACAGTTGGAAGAAATGGAGTGATGTAAACACAGAATGCCCCAGCATCTATCTTGAAGTCAGTCTCGTTAGCATATTCACAAATGCCCTGAAGTCAGGAGTTAATAGGAAGGTGACCCAGTTGGCTGACCCAAGAACATCAGATTGTGTTGGGTGGCTAGAACAACATGGGACAAACAGAGGGTTCCAAAAGGATCCTTCTAAAGTTGGGGTGGAAGGAGTTGGGGTTCAACGTAACAGTTATTGCAAAGTGATAAACCTGTTAAAAAACCTGTAAATTCACATTTATACTGCTAGGTCTCTGAACTGTCTATGATTGGCTAGGAAAGGCATCCTATAGCTTTAGTAGATAATTTGATGGAAAAATATCAACAACGGTGTGCAGCCTCTATGAAAAAGAATCAAAAATAAATCTGACAGAATTAAAATGCTGATTTGCGGTGCACCCATATTTGGAAGACTGGCAAAAATCTTATTGGTGATTTACACATGCATAACTGACATCATGTAAACTGAAGTGGAAAATTGTCACAAATTAATGAGGTGCTGGTCATGTGCCTGGTCGCACAATGGGCATGTGACTAGGAACCCAACCAGGTCCTCATTAATTTTCAGCATTCTGCTGCTGTGACTTACATTATTTTATATACACATGTGTAAATCACCAACAGGATTCCAGCCAGCATGCAGTTTTTATCGCCATGTTTCAAAGAGGATGTTATAGAAAAAAGGCAGCTAAAATGATCCAGGTGCTGGAGGAATTTCTCTATTAAAGGTGGCAGCATTGGGTCTTTTTAGCATAGAAAAAAAGGCAAGCAATGTGGAATCTGTGAGAGGTGTATAAAATTATGCAAGATCTAGTGGGGAGGATAAAAAGGTTTTCTCCCCTTCTCAGAAAACTAGAATCAGGAGTCATTCAATACAACTAAAGGAAATTCAGAATTGATAAACAAATGTGCCTCTTCACACAAGACTTAGTGGATGATGGCCACCCACCATGTTATATAAATTTCTAAAAGACAAATCTGTCAATGGCAGCTAGTCATGATGATGGCTATAGCACAAGAGGCAGTAAAGCTCAGTACCAGCTGTGGTGGAACAGGTGAGATTTGTTATTCTCATGTCCTGTTTATGGGCTTCTGAATGTCACCCAGCTGGTCCTGTTGAGAAGAGAAAGCTGGACTAGATAAGCCTTTGATCTGTTCCAGTAATGGTCATCTTACTGTGTGCATCAGCCACACTGCCCAAAAAGCTTGGCACAATGAAACCCACAAGTGAGTAGAGATTGCTTTTTCATAGTATTTCGTTTATCCACCTGTGCACTTCAGTAGTGTGCACTGAAGGGGAAAAAAGAATAAAAAGGCAAATGAGTAAGGTCGTGGGGAAAGGAAAGGCAGCAATGCATTAAAGGCATTGAAATCTACCAGCAAATGATCCATGCTTCTGCTCCAATGTTCTGGTTAGAAAAAAACAAAATTCAGGAGAAGATGGGACAGAGGAAGCAATAAGAGAAGGAAACCATGGAGTGAGGCCTGGATTCTTGGCGGGGGGGGGGGATTAGAAGCATGCAAGTGGAAGAGTCAACAGGAGAAATGAATGTGTAGATGCTTCACAAACTATGAAATCTCATGGATCTTAGCCCTACCTTTCCACACTGCTTACACTTTCCTTCCTGCCGCCGCCTGTGTACCCAGTGGTGCCGGACAAAATTCTGAAAGGGAAGGCAGCACAAGCAAAGGATAAAAATTAATAAAAAGCAGCACAAACTTATATTCCATCTAAACCTTTGCATTCCAAATCACATCACATCACGAGCTTGTTAAAAAAAACACCCCTGGCACTGGTAAGACAATCATGAAGGAAGGAGTGAAAAGATGACCAGCTGTTCTGAAGCACACATAAGAAAGAAAGATTCCATAATGAGAAATTAGCAAAAAACCCCAAAAGATATCTGAGGGAACTGGGATGTTTTGAACTCAAACTGGAGCGCTACTCTCTCTGGTGTCCTAGGTTATGTCTGTACCAGATGATTGCCAAATAATTTCTGCTTGTTCCCTGAATTAGGTCCTGCACTCAGCCTTCCTGAAACCAATGCCCACTAGACGTGCTTGTCCCAAAAGACAAGGGATTTTTGTACACAACCAAGTTGGGAGAGCCGAAGGCAGGAAGAGCCAAACCTACTGGCAATTTAAAGGTATTTGAGCACTCTACAAATTGGTCCACTACCACCAGGAGGAGGTGTGGGTATAACACAGGGTGGGATCCAGTGATTCTAAAAGCCTATTTTCCAATAAAATAAAAGGTGGAGCTATACATGAATCTCTATACTGAGATTCGTCTGGCGCCGACGCTGATGACATTTCGGCGCCAGGTCAAAACCTTCCTGTTCCAGAAGGCTTTTAATTGAAATGATATCAGCTGTGGGTCCGATGGCAATTTTTTAGAGTATATATTTTAATTGCATTTTAATTGTTTTGTCTTTTTATTGTATTTTAAATGTTGTAAGCCGCCCAGAGACCTCTGGGTAGTGTGGGCGGCATATAAGTTAAATAAATAAATAAATAAATAAATACATGGAGCACAAATCTCCAGAGAGACTCGACAGTTGCAAGAATAAGCCACTCACCTCTCTTGGGGATCTAGAACTGGCTTCTCGGAAAGTTGGCTTGCACCGGAAGTTTATCTGCCAGGTGGGAAGCAAACAAACAGGAGTAAAAGCATAGGCCAGGCAGTAAGTGATCACAGAGCTGTCCCCATAATGGAATTTATTTATTCATTAGTTATGGAGAATATTTATAGTCTGCCCTCTATCACAAGTTCTCAGGCTGGAAACAGTTTAAAGTAGCTTAAAATAAAATAATTCAAAACATCAGATGATGATTAAAACAGATCAAAATAAAACAGATCAAAACAGACCATTATAAGTTTAAGATAATTTTAAATTGCGTAGCTGAACTCCACAACCAACTCTATCAAATATTTAAACCCAAATGGATTTGAGGAACAGCCGCATTTTAGCTTAATGCCAATATAGAGCCAATGCTGGCACCAATTACACCTCCATAGAAGGCATTTCACAGCCAGGGTTCCAAAGCAAAAAAAGGTCTCCTCTTGTTTCTTCCCGTGATTCACAATCTTTAATATTATTAACCACAAAAATAATGGACCTGAAAATCAACATAAGGTACTGAGGGGAAAGCATGGCAAGAGCTGTATCATGCTCCCAGCTCTTATACTGAAACAGGCTATATTGACAGAGACTCTGCATTCTAAACGATGCACACTGTTTCCCAACATTATACGTGCAGTGACCTAAGATCAGTTGCTTCTAAAGATGATTTTGAAAGATCATTTAGAGGGGATCTGGGGCCTTCTCTCCCCCTCATCTCAAAGCAAGTGCTTGTAAAATGATGATGATGAATAGAGTGTTGATGTCACTGAAACTACAACTTACTTACTTACTTACAACATTTTTTATCCCACCATTCTCTTTAAAAGCACCCAAGGCAGCTTACATCATTAAAAGGCAATATAAAAGCTAACAATAGTGAGTATACAAATACTAAGAAAGATCAAACGAATACCATACAAAAACATAAGCAACACCAAAACACATTCAAAGGAGTAATGTACAAAAATCTATTTTAAAAAAACCCAATCACTCAGGGAAAGCTTGAGTCTTCACCTGCTTGTGGAAGGACGGCAAAGATGAGGCAACCCTGGCCTATTGTGGGAGAGAGTTCCAAAGTCTGGGAGCAGCAACAGAGAAGGCTCTCTCCTGTGTCCCCACCAAACACAACCGTGAAGGTGACAGGACCGAGAGAAAGGCCTCTCCTGATTGATGATCTTAACACTTCAGCAGATTCAGAAAGGAGGATAGCTTGAGCCTAAGCCATTTAGGGCTTTATAGGTTAGAATCAACACCCTGAATTCAGCCAGGAAACGAATTGGCAGTCGGTGAAGCTACTGTAATAGGATGGTTATGTGATGCCTGTAACCAGTCGCAGTCAGCAATCTGGCCAACCTAATAGCCAAATTCCTCTAATTTTTTTTTGGAGGAGAATTGCTCCAAGTCAAGAAATCACCAAAGGCATTTTCACTTGTACATTAAATTGCATTCAAATTTCACAACTGTTAATGTATGCAGTGATTTCTCAACTTGGGGCAATTAGTGAGTCTTAATCACATCACATTATTTCCCCCTTGTTCTGTTTGCTTCTGAATTTGTTAAACTATTTTATTATGGTGCAGAAAATCCCACAAGCACCATGACCACCCCTCTAGCAGGAAACATACAACAGCATGTTACAAAAGGCTGTCTTCTCGTGATAGTCCAAATGTGCTATCTAAGGAAGAGGCCACACTCTGCCTAACAGGAGGGCTGGCCCTGGTTTTAAAGGAAACGTTGGGAGTTGCACTCTAGCAAAAAGGAAGCATTTTGGGTCTTTGCGTGACTCAGAGAATGCTGTTTAGCTGCCTCAAATGCTAAGCTTAAGCTGTTGACCTTTTTCTAAATCTTGCCAAGACAGGAAAGCTATCTCAATTGGAATCATATTGTTTAAAATCTCTCCCACCTATACTGCAGGCATTGAGCCAGGCAATGGATTAGTTACTGCTGCAATATAAGGTTCAAGAGAGATTTAAATGCTGGATTGACCTTGAACTTATTTTCTTTTACAAAACAACTACCTAACTATTTCCAAGCTTTGCCATCAGTAAAATGCTTTAATCCTGGTAAAGGTCGACCAAGAAAGTCAAGCCAGTATGTCTTTTCAGAACCCTAGTTTTGCCAGAATATAAAGGGGGGGGGGGGAATTCTTGTTTAGTTGTTGTTGTTGGTATTTTTTAAAAAGAGAACGTTTATATTTTGATGACACAGAAAACTAAATCCATACCAGCCACCTTAGGTTAAGATTGTGCATGTTTCAAAAGTTTATTTATTTATTTATTTATTTATTTATTTATTTATTTATTTATTTATTTATTTATTTATTTATTGGATTTCTATCCCGCCCATCTAGACCAAAGGTCCACTCCAAAGTTGGCTGTAGACCAACTTTAGCTGCCTGGATTGCTAAGTAAATTGATGTAGAGGGTTACGAGTTCAATTCTCTACTGTGGCTTCCATTAGAAGAGCCAGCCTGTGTCGCCTCAGGCAAGCTGCACAGTCTGCAGAAGAAGGGAATGGTAATTGTCTACCTAGGAATCCCCGGCCAGGATGGCCGTAAGTTGGAATTGAGTTGTTGCTGTTGCTGTTTAGACCAGTGGTTCTCAAACTTGGGTCCTCAGATGTTCTTGGACTGCAACTCCCAAAAATCCTGCCCAGCACAGCAAGTAGTGAAGGCTTCTGGGAATTGCAGTCCAAGACCATCTGGGGACCCCAGTTTGCAAACCACTGGTTTAGACCAACTTTTTAACAAGACAGCTTATGTGTGTGCCACAATAACAATAAATTTGCTAGTCTTGCTGCATTTTTGCCACAATGAGAGAAGTACCTGTCTTGATTAATACAATCACTTATAATGTGGCTTTCCTACATGGATATCAACCCATCATTTCCTTGACTTATGTAGAAATGGTGGGGTGTGCATGGATGTACATACATGCACACCCATTTATCCTCATTCTTCATTCAGATGTATATTCTTTCACAAACACAAACCAAACCAAAAGGCTTTGCAGTACAATAATGAACCATCGTTATCATTATCATTTTAGAACTGCAGAGCTGGAAGAGACTGGATCATCAAGTCCAGCCTCTGTCAGGGAAGCACAGTGGGGAACTGAACTCCCAACCTCTGCCTAAACACCTTAGATATACGGTAGCTGGAGCTTTCTTAAGCAACAGCCTGATACTTCATATCATATTGACTATCTTTTGACTACAAAGACACTCATAATATAAATATGGTGGTAGTCTTAAGAAGACTGTTTTTCCTTGCAACAAATATGACCCAGCATTTTAAAAAGATTGTTTGTGTGTGTGTGTGTAGTTGCATGTACAATAGAAATCTTCTAAAAATCAGAAGAGAGAGAGAGAGAGAGAGAGATTCTAAGATATAATGTATCTTAGAATATCTATCTATCTATCTATCTAGAATATATCTATATCTATATATCTATATCTATACCGTGTTTCCCCAAAAATAAGACAGGGTCTTATATTAATTTTTGCTCCAAAAAACGCATTAGGGCTTATTTTCAGGGGATGTTTTATTTTTTTGCATGTACAACAATTACATTTATTCAAATACAGTCATGTCATCTTCTTCTGGTTGCTGCACAATGGTGGAGGGCAGAGTTTCACTTAACTGGGGCTTGTTTTGGGGGTAGGGCTTATATTATGAGCATCCTGAAAAATCATACTAGGGCTTATTTTCAGGTTAGGTCTTATTTTCGGGGAAACAGGGTAGTTCTATCTATAGATATAGATACAGATATAGATATCGATATCGATATCTATCTATATGTGTGTATATATGTGTGTGTGTGTGTTTATTCTGATTTTTAGAAGATTTCTATTGTATATGCAACTACACACACACACAATCTTTTTAAAATGCTGGAATGATCAATTGTGTTAGATTGAAATGACATAACTATTGTACCACCAAGCACACAGATCACTCTATTTCTGATTTTCTAGAAGATTTCTATTGTCTACGCAACTAAAACAATGTTGTCTAGCTAGGGATCATTGAGGACCAAACAGCCCAGTGAGGATAGAGTTCAAATAACTAGAAAAATGTTCCAGCAGGTGGCAAACCAGAGTGAGAATGGAATGGGATGGAACAGAATTCTGAACAGAATCATTCTACCTTGTAGGTTCCACTTGTGAGCTTCCAACAAGTGATCTGTTAAACGTCTAGCCCTTGTCCATACATCTCCCAGCAGATGGCACCATCTTACCTTTTCTAATTGTTCCATGCATGCATTGTGGACCACAATCTTACAAGCAGCGCACTTTCTTCGAACAGCTGACTTCTGAAATATTACACAAATAAGACAAAACAAAGTGACTCTGTGTCTTTCAGTTCAGGAGGACATAATTTCTCTGGTGGCAGTTTCCCATGGGAACACTAGCTGTGTCAACTTTCTCCTCCTAGTCTATATTTTGGGAGTGTTCACAGGTCCCCTGATTCAGTTTTGTAGCCAGTTCTGGGGCTTCTGATAAATCCTAATTTGCTCCAAAGTGATTTATGCACCACCCAATTTTATTTCTAAGACTCCCATTGACTTGCAGCAGAAAACTAAAATGACCATAACTTCTATTTTTTTACATTGAGGTACATGAAATTTGGGCACATGATAGACTCAAAGGCGTGAGGGTGGATGGGGGACATAAATCTGACAAATTTCAGACAGCTACCTTCAAGGTTGGCATACTTGGCACCATTAAAGTTTACTTTTCTGAAAAAAGACTAACTCAACCCACTCCACTCCAGAAACAAATCTGTCTGTGTCACCTTGATCTTGACTTTCTACAAATGGGTCCAAACCAGATCAATTTGATTTGTCTTGTGAGATTTGTCTGAATCCAGGGCACAGCCCTAACATTTTCTTTCACCAGTTCACACTGTGCTGTTGAATAATGTGGCCTATTTGTTTGCTTTTAAAAGAGAAAAATCTTAAATCTGCTCTTTCTGCTTACCTGTTGTGAAGCACTATGCAAATAACAACACAGTTTTGGCAAATTTTAGGTCACCAGCTCTCAATTTTGTGACCGGTTGCACAACAGGTTACATGTTCCATTCCACAACTAGAGGATTCTGGTGTGTGTGGCAGACAGCCGGCAATTTGTCTCCTGTTGCATGTGTGCTATAGAAGTCTGGTAATTTAATCAATCAATATCCCACATTTCTCCCTTGTGGGATCCAAGACAACTTATAACATATTTGTTTTAAAAAAACAGCGGCTGTGGCCAGAATCCTTACATCTCTTCCATAGGTGCAGTGGTGTAAATCACAGCAGCAAATTGCTGCTAATTGAAGACTTGCCACTTGTATCCCACACCACATATCATTCATATAAATTGCTGTACAAGGAGGGATAGAAGTGACAACTTGATAACCAGCAGCGATTCTAGATGTGATGTACACCACGGCTTTTGCATCAGCACAAACACCCCCTCCAAACCATGGAATAAAAAGGTAGCATTGCTCCTTCCAATGAAAGTGTTCACTGTACATGCATTAGATCATTTGGACAGTGCTGCAGCAATTATGAAAACTCACTGAGAACTTGACTTGGCAGCTTTCTTCCCCGAGGTAGCAAAGGTCACCAGAAACATTTGTCTCCAACCAAAGATGCTCTCCATTCACTGCATTTTCCTGAGAAAATACATTTATACATACATTACTTCTTAAATCACCTTCAGAAGCTCAACAATATTATATAAAAGTAGTGCAGTTATTAAACCAGAAAACCCAAGATAAAATTCTTCAAATTGTCTTCCAATTACAGCCCAGGTTCTCTCTATGAACCTGCCTTAGAGTGTAGTAATATCCATACTTACCCAGGAATAAACTCTATGGAGCGCAGTATTTCTTACATATGAGTTACACTTGGTGAAATAAGTTTCAGTTCACAAAAGTCTGAGTCATAATAAATGTGCTGGTCTTTAAGCTGCCACAGGACTCTTAGTTATATCCTTCAGTGGCTCCTCTTAGGCAACGGATTGGCCAATGTATCTACAGTAATACACTAGAGAAAACTGTTGGTCTGATCCAGCAAGAGTCTTCTTATGTTCTTGTACTTGAACCCAAGTTATCTGAAGGACTACCCTTCCCCCATAACAGCCTATGTACACTCTGAGATCACCAACAGAGACCTTTCTTACTTGCCTACTTCTAATGGCAATTTGTGTGTGTATGATGCGCCATCAAATTGGAAGCAATGTACAGCAACCCTAATTGGACTTTCAAGATAAGGAGTGATTTAAATAGTTCCACTCACCCCCCTCACCCCCCACACAGTGAGTTTCCATGGCCAAGTGAGGATTTGAACCCAGGTTTCTTAAGTCCTAGTCTGGCACTCTAGCCAATACGCCACACTGGGTCTCCCAGAGCAATGAGGTTGATGAATATAAAGAAACAGCTTCTTTTCTTTGATGGCTTTGCACTTCTGAAGTCTGGCTCCACCAGAGCTTTATCAAGGTTAGGACAGCCATAATAATCTTAGAATAACAATAATAATCTTAGAACTACAGAGTTTCAAGGGACCCTATGGATCATTGAATCCAGCCCCTGTCAAGAAGGCACAGGGGGGGAATCAAACTTCCAACCTCTGGCACCTCAGCCAGAGACCTGAACCACTGATCTATCCAGCAGTTCATCTCCTCTTCTAGAGATAATAATCCTTCATATGATGGACTACCAGCACACAATCCCTTTTATGAAGGTGTTCTCCATTTCAACAGCTGTTCAATCCAAGTCTGATTTTAAGATGAAGCCACATAAAGAGAATATTCAGGGGCCTTGATCTGCAGTGAGCAGTTAGAAAACAGGTTCAAGAGGGGCAAAGGTCAGTTTTTCCCACACAAACAAGATGCACTATAATTCTGTTTAAATTATTTTCGAAATCTAATTTTGCGTCTGTACATAAAACTTTGCCTATGTAATTTTATGCAAATTGAAGTACTCTTTTGTCCTCCTTATTGGTTGTTTATAAGCAACCAACCACCCTGCTCCAAGGCATTATTTGCAGAACTTCAGGAAGGCTCTGAAAGACTCACTTGTTTGCATTGGCCATTCCATAATTATACTGGTTTTATTGGTGACTCCTATTTCTATTGAAGCTTTCCGAAACATTCATCCATCCATCCATCCATTCATCCATCCATCTGTCTATCCATTGGTCTGCCCATCCATTCATGTTTACTTTAAAGACCACTTTGAGACGATTCCTTGAGGTAGGTGAACTTTTTTGTCAGTCTACAACTGCATTGAGAAAACAGGCATAGGGTTGCTTTGTTAAAAGGCTTACATAAATTTAGGGCAAGGGGATGTTCTCATGTTTTATAAAGATCAACTGAGGCCACATTGCAGAGCTATCGCATTTGCTTTATTGATTAGTATTTTTTTCAAAATGACCCCTTAGCTAGAATATACCCTTAGAACATATTTCAGCAATATCTGAAAATTTCAATGGCATTTTACAAATTATTACAAATTCTAAACAGAAGATGCTTTTAAAATGGCATTCCATGTGTGAGATACTTGTCTGTATCCAATCAATATGAAAAGTCTTATTTTGTTTGTTTGTTTGTTCATTCGTTTGTTCGTTCATTCATGCATGCAGTTATTTAAAGCATTCTTATGAGATACTATCAATTTCTTGCTTTCAAGAACAGGACTTTCACAATTTGGAATAAAATTGGGGAGAAAAGAACAATTTGTATGCAAACCCTCCCCATCTTTGCTGAGCCAAAAGGCAGACCAGAAAGCATGAAATACTGTTCCCTCCCATAAACTAGGAAGGCAGGGACAAATTCATGAGAAAACAGTATTTGCCAAAGGAATTATGTGGTACCCTTCTAAGATGTGCAGTTGGGGTGCTAATGGTCAAAAGCAGTTACTGCTTGTGCCTTCAAAAATGCTGTGTATTCACTGGATAATTTCTTTATTCTTTAGCAGACCAGAGAAAAAGTCTGATTGTACTGGGAGGTAAGGAAATTGTGGTCCTTCATATGTTGTGGAATACAACTCCCATCAACCTTTAACTATTGTTTATGCTGACTGAAGCTGATGGGAAGTTTTACTTCCTCTGATAAACTCAAAGCAGAACTACTTGTCATCTGGTGAGCTATCATCCCATTCTAGAACCTTCCAGATCAGAGGATGTAGTTTCATAAAACTGTGCAGATCTGAAGAGGCAGAGTCTTCACCAATCCTACAGTTTGGAAACTACTGCCTGCAGGATCAGGCAAGGACTCTTTGAGGGAGAAAGATTGCTCCATGGGGAGGTTATGGAAGAGCAAGTCCAGGAGACAACAGCTCCCTTGCGATGAGTAGGCATGGGATTTTTAGACCTTTGGACTACAAATCCCATAATTCTCCATTCTGTGAGTTCAGAAAGTAAACCCTAAGGTAGCAGCTGGGCAGTTTCCTTTTTGGACAGGAAGCTAGGGCAGAGCTACGCCTATGCTAGGCCTCTGAAGCTTTCCCAGCTACAGTTTTTCTCCAGCTAAGACACATTTAGGTGTGTGTAGGCATGCGTATGTGAAGTGAAATGAAAAATTATGGGATTTGTAGTCCAAAATATCTAAAAATCCCATGTTTAAGATTTGACATCCAGTTTTGGCCAAGGAACTGGCCAAGGTACTGACAAATTTTGTCTTGTTTTACCTGTTAGATTTCCCCAAAGCCTCAATGTGACTCTAGTCTACCTCAGCCCTTCAGATTTCGATTCCCAGAATCCCTACTCATTGACTATGTTGGCTGGGGCTTCTGGGATATAAGGCCAAAAAGACTGGAGGTCCAAGGATTGAGAATCAGTGCCCTACTGATTGTGGGCTTCCCCTCCAGTAACTCCAGCTGCTTGGAATCAACCACCGCTGGTGGCACTGAGCTATGCTAGAAGGTAATACAGTGAGTTGGAGTCCTTCAGTATCTGGAGGGCCACAGATGGGTCTTCCATATCCTGCCCACGAAATATTCCATGGTAGCCTGAGCTAGAACCTCCAGGATGGAGAAATGTATTTACAAATCCTAGCAAACAACCATGACCCAGAATAATGCAGATTCAAAAGGATTCTGGCTTCCATCCTTTCCTATCCCTGGCTTAATCACAAAGAGAAAATTTATGATATGCTGCTTTAAGCAAAGGGACTCCAGAACTGTGGCATGATGGAAAATGCATTGACCATGTCTGACATCTTGGCTTCTGCACTGAAAAAGAGTCACAATAAACACTGCTGCTTTCAGGCCAAATGGTGTCTAACAGCAGACTGCTTACAAATCACCTGCACAGTCAACATTTTGTCCTGATTTTCTCATTTTCAACATCCTTGACCGTTTAAACAGGCTGAAACATAAAAGGATTTTCCTTCCACCATGAAAGTCGGTCATTATAAAGAAATGGGCAGACTGGGGTGGGAAAGGGCGGCACAGACCCTACTGTATCAATTTAATGTTGAATGTCTCAGATATTTTTCACTGCTTAAGAAAGCACATTAACCAAAGAAGCTGACCATTCCCAGTCAAGACATTCTAGTTTCTGTAAGGAAAATAAAGTGAAAAGGGCGAACACAGAGCCATAGAAATGGGCTTATGTATTTCCAATGCAAATGTACCAGGGCAGATTCCATTTTTGGTCAACAATTTCCATAATCTCCCAGCCAGTACAGTGCTGGCTGAGGGATTCTGAGAACTATAGTCAAAAAAAGCCCACCACTTTCCCGTGCTCTGATTCCTGTGCATGTCTACACAGAAGTAAGTCTCGAGGAGTTCAATTAAACCTCCCAGATGAATATACAACACCAATAAAGAGATAGCCAAACCTTTGGTTGTGATCAGGTTTTGAATTTTTTCATTTATTATTATTATGATTTAAGAATATTTAAAGCAACCTTTATATTAAAGAGAGACCATATGGTTTCCTACCCTGCTTTCCTGGCTCAAATTTCATATGCGTTCTTTATGACTTTCAAAATTAGCCTTCTAAATATAAAAATGGCCTATTTCTACAACCCAGTTGGGAAGACATCTAGTTTCTCTTCGTGCATAAGTCCTTGAAACAGTGATGGAGCTGTGTTCTTATAAATTTTAGTACCAATCCCATGAGGAAAACTTAAAATGGGCCCATTGCCTAAGAGTATAACACACTCATCTTCCAGTGACTGTTATAATACTGTGGAGTGGACCACTGTGGGTAAAACATAAGATGCTTATAGCCAGAAGAACACTAAACCTGCACCTTGGTCCCTGAAGACCTTCCTTCTTTATGATTCCTGTAATCAAGCAAAATCGATATAACTCTTAGCACTTATATCGATGCACCAAACCAGGATGAGAAGAAAGCATTAAAATTTTATTCTTGTGGACTGTGCCATGAGTTACCACCTCCACTGTGGCATCTCCAATCCAGGGGAGGGTAGAAATGATCAGAAATAGGAGTGGAAAGAGTATTCCTCAAATTCCTCATTCTCATAGATTTAGGCTGTAGTAAAAGCAAAAAAAACCAAAGCGTCCTGCTTATATAGCACCCCATAGCATTTAAAGCACTCTCTGGGAGGTTTACAAGTTAATTATGCAGGCTACACATTGCCCCCTCCCCCCCCCCCCCCCAGCGAGCTGGATACTCATTTTACCGACCTCGGAAGGATAGAAGGCTGAGTCAACCTTGAGCCGGCTACCTGGGATTGAACCCCGGGTCATGAGCACACTTTTGCCTGCAGTACAGCACCATAACCACTGCGCCATGAGGCTCCTTAGTAAGAACTATAAGAGCCTGTGAGATTCTTGACCTCCAGCTAAGAACAAGATAAAGTGTTCTTTATTACTGTTTGAGGTCTCTGCAATGTGCACGAAATGTCTCTATTTTTCCCCTGGGGAAGCAAAATATACACACAAATACAGATGCAGAAATATGCATGTACACATGCACGCACACACACATGCACACACGCGCGCACACACACAGAGAGGGAGAGGGCTTAAAATGAAGAAAGACACAAATAATGAATCTACTGCTTCAAACGCTTAAACAAAGCCACAATTCTGTGCAAAATATGGCAATTTCACATCTATGATTGTTCCTGACAATGCAAAATTTCTATTGAGAGTCCTAAGAAATTCCTCACTACCCTCCCCAGAAAGGTGAAGAATACTGTAGTTCCTCCGTCTCATGTGTCAGGATGAGAGAAGATTTTACAACCCAAGGCTCAGAAGATTAAAGCATTAGCCTAGTATGTAGGTCCTGCCAATGAAGACTTCAGGAGGATGTGTCTTGGAAGGAGGGCCTTTCTCACATGGAGGACCAGTAGAGGTCCTTTCCCTTAGAACCACCAGTCAGATCAATAGGGGCAGTGGCACTCAGAAAAGGCCATCTAAGGATAACCTTAGTAATCCAGGAGGAACATATGGGGAGCATGCACTCTTTGTGTAGACCAGCCCTAGATCTTCTAGGTGCATAAAATATGGTTGTCATACATAATCAGGAATAAGAGGAGGAATAATTATATTTAGTATGCTGAAACTGGAATGTGTGCAGATGGTTCCTAGTACTCCCGAAAAGGTGACTCAAGCTTCAGACCAAGAAAACATGGCTAGATGTAACTTGCAGGCTTACAAGGCAGGCAATCTTAAGCTTACCAGTATTCCTTTTTTAAAATGCTAAATATGTTTCAAAGATTAGCTTGACAGCACAGGATACAAACGTGACAGAAAAGAGAAGGCACATAACAAATAAACCTCTAAAAATTCCATTCCTGAGGAAAACCGTTCAAACAAGAATTAAATTCTATTCATTCAGTATCCAGGAATAAAAAATAATAATAAACACCTACAGTCCATTCTAGTGTCATCCTAGACTCCTTCACTGGTCCATTTGTGATGGGAATGTTGAGGTTCTGAACAGGAGCCAAATGCTGAAGACCGGACCTGGAGATGGCTTTCCTGTGAAAGAGACGAAGTAAAAGAGATCTAAAATGGCTGAAACTTACTCTATTTTCCCCTTTTAATTTATATACAGAAAGTGTCTATGCATAATGTACAGTATAAGGTCATCATCACGCAGAACTGAAAGGGACCTTATGGATCATCAAGTCCAATCCCTGTCAAGGAGGCACAGTAGGGAATTGAATTCCCAACCTCTGGCTCTGCAGCCAAATACCTAAACAGCCTAACACAGCTATCCACCTGGAAATTTCTGTCAATATATGCAATTGGTTTCTAAGTGATTTCCCAACTTGAATTGATCGGTACCTAATGTGAACAATTTTCCACACCAAATTAAGGTACATTTTGACATGCACAATATAAATGTTCTGTTTTCCACTGCTTAAACTAGATCAGACAGAAATTTTACTGACAGCACTCCCTTGCTTGCAAGAACAGGGACTGCTGCTGAAGGAGTATGCTCATTGTAAGCTACTGAAAATCATCTGATTTGTTTAAAAACACACACTGCTTTAGAATTTTGGTCACCGAAAGAGGGCAGTCAGAGCCAATTCATATGCTGTGAATGTGTTTCGAAATACGCAACTGCCAACACGAGGGGATCTGCACAGAGAAAGATTTCCCAATTCTACCATGTGTTCCATTCAAGAAAGTTTCTGCTGCTTTGTGCAATTAACCAAAGGTTGATAATAACATGTTACACAAGCAATGACATTACCTATGACATGTTATTTCTTGGAGTAACAAAGACATAACAATCTTCCTCTTTCAACCAACATGATGATTGGTAATGTTGTTATTGAATACTATGTAATGAGTGCCACATAGTTATGACTGCAGGGGACTAAAAATACTTTCTTGGAGCAATATGAGAGTGGGTTTTTTTTCCACATTTTAGGCCATTTTCTTACTTTTTTATTTTTTTTTAAAGATGGAACAAAAAGCAATGACTATAACACAGAAATTAATGTAACAAGTTGCTAGTAATTTTTTCACATTGGTAATGGAAACAATATACCCAGTGTGGTGAAGTGGATAGAGTGACAGACCAGGACTCAGGAGTTCTGAATTTGAATCCCCACTCAGCCATGGAAACTCACTGAGGCAGTGGAATTGGTAAAAACACTCAAATATCTTACTTATCTTCAAAACCGTATTAGGGTCACTATAAGTCAGATTTGACTTGATGGCACATAACAACAGCAATGGCAATAAATTACTTTGTGGGAGTTGTAACAAACTGCACAACAAATTACTGTCAAGAAGTAACTTTACAAGTCTTGTCCAGAACACAACATGTACAAAATGACCTATAAACATCCGCAAGAACAGGTATTTTGCACCTATCAGAATCGATTCATAATTGCATTTGTACGACCACCGTAAACTAGGAGGGGAGAGGATGTTCATGCAAGGTTGTTTTACTGATGTGATTTTGCTGCATGAAGTTCAAATGGTATTCCCCCATCCCATCCGCCAGATCTAACACTTTAAGAAGTCTTGCAGCACCACTAAGGCAAAATTAGTTATATGCATCAGACCCTGGAATGGAGAGAAAAAAAACTATAGCCCTTCAGATGTTCTGGGCTCCATAAACTCCAACCAGCATGGACCACAGTTGAAGATAATTATTGTAGTCATACAACATCTGGAGAGATGCCAGTTCCCCAACAAGGCTCTGAATGAGGGGTGAAAGGCAGTGTGCAAACGTTTCTGCAAATAAAGAACAATCAACCTCTCCCTCCATCCCACATCTGGTGCTTTCAAAAGCAAATCACTTCCTCATGTTTCATTAAAGAACTGGTGCCCTGCCCTACCTGGAATAGTCATGCCTCACCTTAAGAGACCAGGAACAGAAGAGGGGCTTGAGATTCCCAACTGGTAGCTTTCCCCACACGCATGCAGGGAGCAGAGCATGATCTGGAGCTTCAGAACTCAGCCTTATAATTCAGCAGGAACCCCTCTGGCTTAATTATGGGTCAGGGAGGCCTTAATTATAAGAGCCCTGCTGTGTCGTAGGAGCCATGGCAATTCCCTGAGATTTGCAAAGGTGAATGTGTTTTACAGGGAATTCTTGCAAGTCCTGCAGTACAGAAGCGGTACACAAACAACATGCAGGTGAGAGGCTGCTCTACCTTCTGCTGGTTTGAAGGCTGCCATACCCATAATTTGGCCTGGTGGTTCCCATCAAGTTATGGGACTGGGAGTCTTGTTCTGACAATCCTATCTCAATCCCTAAAGAACAGTGACATATTAAAGTGCAAGACGGTCAAGGGCTGCTAAGGCAAAACACTTGATTGCATCCAGGAAGTAACAGTTGTTGCAAATAACTGAGAGCTGTAGGTGTCGAAGGGAGTCACCCACTCCACAGTTAGATAAATAGGGAGCAAAACCTTTCCAAGTTGCAGAAAGCAATGCTCCTATCTTGTTTGCTCTTATTCCTGGTTCCCGTCTTCAGCATGCCTTGTCACTCTACCTCAGTCATCTCCCACCTGCCTGATATGGACTGTTTATTGAACTCACTTCTGACCACTCCTTTTCTGGATTGTCAACTCAGTACCATAGTGGTTTATCACTCTGCCTTTGAGCTGTGCTTTGCCTGCTCCCTGAACTGTTGCTTCTTCTCAGTGTACTCACTTGACAGCCCTTCAATTTCCCCTAAAGAGCATCTTTGAGCTTGCCAACACTTGCATCTCAAACTACAAAAACTGGCCGTGTTCTTTTTCTTCTTCCTGTGCTTGTTTTGAACACTGGAAGCTCAACTCACACAATCTCTTCTTGTGGGCATATTGGTCTCTTTCCTCACTGCTTATTACAGCCTTCCGTAACCTGGTTTCCACCAATTGCACTGGACTACAACCACCATCATCCTCATTGCTGCCTTCAGGGATGTGTCATCAAACACATTTGGAGAGCACCAGCATGAGAGAGGCTGGTTTAGAATCTCCAGAGTATCTCTTAACAGGAAGCAAACTTAACAAGCAATGTTTCCATTTCCACAACAGGAGCCAGCATATCAAGTGTCACTAGCGAAGGAAACTCTGTTCCAAATGCAAGTCATTATACTCCTAAATCCTAACACCTACCCAAAATATAGGACAGTAAATCTGTTATAAGGCTATTGTTTCACAACAACATCCCAATAATAGGGCTGCTACTGACAGATCACACAAATGTTAAGATTTCTTTAATTGGGCAAAAATCCCGCTCTGTATTGGCCATGTTCTCTGCAAGAAGATATATCCTCTTGCAGAGGTCTACCAGTATACCAGCAGTGACATCACTGGCAAAAGAAGACAGCTGCTAATTAAAGAGTACCTTTTCCAATGTTAGGTTGCATAAGACTCATGCACAGCGAAACAAATCTACACACACCTTGAAAATGAAAAAAGAACTGTTTAATTAGTAGCAATCTGCCACTACTAGTGATGCCATTCCCACTGTGTTGGTGGAGCTCTACAAGAGGATATTAGATTACAAACCGGGTGAAACATTTAAGAACATTCATTAGTCAATTTTGACTTTCAAAAATTCTAAAGCTGATGACATTCATTCCTATGTATAAAATCTGGGATTCTGGCAGCAGACACAAGAAACGGAGTAACAGAAGGGAAAGAATGAATAATTAATACATAGGAACATTGCAAACTTTGTAACTGGTATCATCCACAGGATCATTATTAAAATGAATTCCTGTGGCTGCATGATTTGCCACTGCTCACTCAAAGTCAAGTCCTGAGTTGGATATCATGTTGTGTAGCCCAGTAGTCTCTAGCAAAAAAAACTGTCAATGAACAGTCATCTGCTAATAAAGTAAACATGTCTGATGAATAGTTACAGATGGCTCAATGTCAGATCTTGGATACAATTTCAGGTTCACATTAGAAGTGGGTAAACATATTGTAACAAAACCTCACCATTGGCCCAGATCCCTTGGCAATCTAATGATGGTGAACTTTCCAAGAGGATGTTTTTCACAAAACTTATTTCCTGGATGTGCCAGGTAAGGATTTATGATCAATGGGAAAACACAATTCTCAGTTACTGGGAGGACATTTAGCATGTTGATGTCACCTACAAGATCCCTTGCTAAGGTGTGGGTTGCATGTTAATCACAAGAAAGCATAAGCTATGGAAGATGTTCTTATCCCACAAATCAGAATAACTGCTGCATATGATTATTGACACATATAACCTATTCTTTCCAGTGATGTCTCAAGGCTGCTGCTAAGTTACAAAAGCAGTTTAGGAGGCTGTTAGAAAGGCTGATAATTAGGAAACGCAGTGCCAAAAATAGCACACATGAAGCAGAGTCAGTTTCCCTGTTGGCAGTATTTGTGTCAAAACTTCACCAAGCATGAATGCTCTCTATATGTCTATACTGTTCTGTCAAGGATGCCTGAAACTTTTATCTCAAATTGGTGAGATTTTGCTTGCATGTGCATAGAGCCATAGAAGGAGAGATTTTGGTTGCATGTATATGAGAATGTATGTATAAGGAGTACACAGTGACTGAAACTGAACTTGAAATAGAGATCTCTTGAAAGAGAAATTTTGTACACCTTGGTTCGATCGTCAACCCAAATTGAGACTGCAGCCAAGAAATCAGAAGAAGACTGAGACTCGGAAGGGCAGCAGAGAAAGAATTAGAAAATATTGTCAGGTGTAAGGACGTGTCACTGGAGACCAAGACCAAGATCATCCAGGCTCTTATATTCCCGATGTGATGATGGAGAAGTGCTTCTCAGATATCCTGAACTGCCAGAAAGCAAGTGGGTGATAGATCAAATCAAGCCTGAACTAGAAGAGCCCTGCTGGATCAGGCCAAGGGCCCATCTAGTCCAGCTTCCTGTATCTCACAGTGGCCCCACCAGATGCCTCTGGTTGCACATGAGACAACTAGATACCTGTCTCCTGATACCCCTCCCCTGCATCTGGCATTTTGAAGTACCTTCCTTTTAAGACTGGAGATTATACATCCCCATCATGGCTTGTCACCTGCGACGGACTTTTCCTCCAGAAATCTGTCCAATCCCCTTCTAAAGGCATCTAGGCCAGATGCCATCACCACATCCTGTGGCAAGGAGTTCCACAGACTAACAACATGCTTGGTAAAGAAATACTTTCTTCTGTCTGTTCTCACTCTCCCAACACTCAATTTGAGTGGATGGGCCCTGGTTCTGGTATTGTGTGAGAGGGAAAAGAGCTTCCCTCTATCCATAAAAATGTTGAAACTGAGGCTGTCCTACCTTGGGCACATCATATGAGAAGGCAGGATTCTCTGGAAAAGACAATAATACTGGAAAGGTGGAAGGCAGTAGGAAAAAAGGAAGAGCAAATATGAAATGGACTGACTCCCTAAAAGAAACCACAGGCTTGAGTTTACAGGGGGTAGTAAAGGACAGGACCTGACTCATAAGTTGAAGGTAACTTGACAGCACAAAACTACAAAATCCACACACATTAGAAATCACATTCTGGATCACATGACTCAAAATGCAACAGATAATGTTTATGGTCATTAATTAAGGTAATTCACCTCCAAAATTTACTTTGTTTGTGTTATGAAAGCATAACTAGAAAGATAATTTTGAATTAATGGATTAGGACTCAAGAGAGCTAGTTGTAAACTCCCACCTGGCCATGGACACTTGGTGAGGAGGGCTGGAACTGCAAAACCAATCCCTAAAAACATTGAACTTTAAAGCCCTATTAGAGTGGCTATAAGTCAGTTCTGACTTGATAGCACATAATAGACACAATTCATAAAAACCCTTAGATTGAGTATTGAAAACCCCAGTTCAGAAAAATGAATCTTGGTCCAATAAACCATTGTTTCATCCCATTGAGAGCATTCAGCTGAAATCCTATTGCCTAATGTAGTAAGTTGCACTAGAGTAGTCTGTTTTAATCAGTGGGGCTTTGGTGAGTCAATTCCTTTGTAAGTTCTGTTGATTCAAATGGCCCTAACTCTAGTTGTGAATTAATATTCTAAAGTAAGTCTCAACTAGAGTAAGCCCATTAGAACCAATGGAACCAAGTGGAGGAGTTGTATACTCATTATTTTTGAGCTTTAAATATTGTGTTTTTTTTAATTATGTAAGCCACCTTGGGACTTTTTAAGGAGAAAGGCAAGGTAAAAATAAATAAATAAATAAATAAATATCCATTTCATTGATTAGACTAACTATTTACTTTTCGAACTGAAAGATTATGCCTGTTGATGGCTCTCGCATTACAGCTATGAGCAAGGCAATCACTATACAAAGGTAATCTTCTGAGAAGCAAGGGTGAATTGATTGGGAGCTGGATGAAACTTGCTACGTGCATCTTATCCCATTATTAATATTGGAGACCAGCCCTATCCAAACAGGTCCTTCTCCACCTGTGTTGGATTCCCATCATTCCCAGCCAGCATGGCCATGAGGAGAGTTGCATCCCAACCTATATATCTAGAAGGCACCGATTTTGAGGAGGCCCTTATAGACAAATGATCAGCACTTGGAAAGTTAGTTTTTCGAAGTAAGCTGCTTCCATTTCTCAGTTCAGTATTTCAAAATTAATCACTTGTCATTTTTCTTCACCATGATAGAAGAAAGTAACTCATTATGTTACTTGTTACACTGCTCACTGCTTCTCTGTTACGTTCTGTGACTTAGAAAACACCTTTTAGGACTGATAAGAGAATGGCATGAAACCTGAAAAATGTTGATCAACATGCCTCTCAAATGCCTTGAAATGCCCTTAAAAAGTTGGAAATGCTACTCTATACACTATTGAAGTAGCTGTTTGTCGCATCACTTTTGAAATGTAACATTATTGCATCTCCGTTTCCTCACCACCTCAGACAAAATGGTATCTTGTTGTTGTTTAGTCGTTAAGTCGTGTCCGACTCTTCGTGACCCCATGGACCAGAGCACACCAGGCCCTCCTGTCTTCCACTGCCAAATTCATGTTGGTAGCTTCGATGACACTGTCCAACCATCTCGTCCTCTGTAGACCCCTTCTCCTCTTGCCCTCACACTTTCCCAACATCAGGGTCTTTTCCAGGGAGTCTTCTCTTCTCATGAGATGGCCAAAGTATTGAAGCCTCAGCTTCAGGATCTGTCCTTCCAGTGAGCACTCAGGGTTGATTTCCTTCAAAATGGATAGGTTTGTTCTCTTTGCAGTCCAGGGGACTCTCAAGAGTCTCCTCCAGCACCACAGTTCAAAGCATCAATTCTTTGGCGGTCAGCCTTCTTTATGGTCCAGCTCTCACTTCCATACATCGCTACTGGAAAAACCATAGCTTTGACTATGCGGACCTTTGTCGGCAAGGTGATGTCTCTGCTTTTTAAGATGCTGTCTAGGTTTGTCATCGCTTTCCTCCCAAGAAGCAGGCGTCTTTTGATTTCGTGGCTGCTGTCACCATCTGCAGTGATCATGGAGCCCAAAAAAGTCAAATCTGTCACTGCCTCCATATCTTCCCCTTCTATTTGCCAGGAGGTGATGGGACCAGTGGCCATGATCTTAGTTTTTTGATGTTGAGCTTCAGACCATTTTTGGCGCTCTCCTCTTTCACCCTCATTAAGAGGTTCTTTAATTCCTCCTCACTTTCTGCCATCAGAGTGGTATCATCTGCATATCTGAGCTTGTTGATATTTCTTCCGGCAATCTTAATTCCGATTTGGGATTCCTCCAGTCCAGCCTTTCCCATGATGTATTCTACATATAAGTTAAATAAGCAGGGAGACAATATACAGCCTTGTCGTACTCCTTTCCCAATTTTGAACCAATCAGTTGTTCCATATCCAGTTCTAAATGTTGCTTCCTGTCCCATATAGAGATTTCTCAGGAGATAGATAAGGTGGTCAGGCACTCCCATTTCTTTAAGAACTTGCCATAGTTTGTTGTGCTCCACACAGTCAAAGGCTTTTGCGTAGTCAATGAAGCAGAAGTAGATGTTTTTCTGGAACTCTCTGGCTTTCTCCATAATCCAGCGCATGTTAGCAATTTGGTCTCTAGTTCCTCTGCCCCTTCGAAATCCAGCTTGTACTTCTGGGAGTTCTCGGTCCACATACTGCTGAAGCCTACCTTGGAGGATTTTGAGCATAACCTTGCTAGCGTGTGAAATGAGTGCAATTGTACGGTAGTTGGAGCATTATTTGGCACTGTCCTTCTTTGGGATTGGGATGTAGACTGATCTTTTCCAATCCTCTGGCCACTGCTGAGTTTTCCAAACTTGCTGGCATATTGAGTGTAGCACCTTAACAGCATCATCTCTTAAAATTTTAAATAGTTCAACTGGAATGCCATCACCTCCACTGGCCTTGTTGTTAGCCATGCTTTCTAAGGCCCACTTGACTTCACTCTCCAGGATGTCTGGCTCAAGGTCAGCAACCACACTATCAGGGTTGTCCGGGACATCCAGATCTTTCTGGTATAATTTTTCTGTGTATTCTTGCCACCTCTTCTTGATGTCTTCTTCTTCTGTGAGGTCCCTACCATTTTTGTCCTTTATCATGTCCATCTTTGCACAAAAGGTTCCTTTAATAGCTCCAATTTTCTTGAACAGATCTCTGGTTTTTCCCTTTCTATTATTTTCCTCTATATCTTTGCACTGTTCATTTAAGAAGGCCCTCTTGTCTCTCCTTGCTATTCTTTGGAAGTCTGCATTCAATTTTCTGTAACTTTCCCTATCTCCCTTGCATTTTGTTTCCCTTCTCTTCTCTGCTATTTGTAAGGCCTCGTTGGACAGCCACTTTGCTTTCTTGCATTTCCTTCTCTTTGGGATGGTTTTTGTTGCTGCCTCCTGTACAATGTTACCAGCCTCCATCCATAGTTCTTCAGGCACTCTGTCCACCAAATCTAGTTCCTTAAATCTGTTCTTTACTTGCACTGTGTATTCATAAGGGATTTGGTTTAGATTATACCTGACTAGCCCAGTGGGTTTTCCTACTTTCTTCAGTTTAAGCTTGAGTTTTGCTATAAAAAGCTGATGGTCAGAGCCACAATCAGCTCCAGGTCTTGTTTTTGCTGACTGTATAGAGCTTCTCCATCTTTGGCTGCAGAGAACATAATCAATCTGATTCCGGTATTGCCCATCTGGTGATGTCCATGTGTAGAGTCGCCTCTTGTGTTGTTGGAAAAGAGTGTTTGTGATGACCAGCTTGTTCTCTTGACAAAACTCTGTTAGCCTTTGCCCTGCTTCGTTTTGAACTCCAAGGCCAAACTTACCTGTTGTTCCTTTTATCTCTTGACTCCCTACTTTAGCATTGCAGTCCCCTATAATGACAAGAACGTCTTTCTTTGGTGTCACTTCTAGAAGGTGTTGTAATTCTTCATAGAATTGGTCAATTTCAGCCTCTTCAGCATCCGTGGTTGGTGCATAAACTTGGATTACTGTGATGTTGAAAGGTCTGCCTTGGATTCGTATTGAAATCATTCTATCATTTTTGAGATTGTATCCCAGTACAGCTTTTCCCATTCTTTTGTTGACTATGAGGGCTACTCCATTTCTTCTATGGGATTCTTGCCCACAATAGTAGATATGATAATCGTCTGAATTGAATTCGCCCATTCCCACCCATTTTAGTTCACTGACACCCAGGATGTCAATGTTTATTCTTGCCATCTCCTGTTTGACCACATCCAGCTTCCCAAGGTTCATAGATCTTACATTCCAGGTTCCTATGCAGTATTTTCTTTGCAGCATCAGACTTTCCTTTCACTTCCAGGCCCGTCCGCAGCTGAGCGTCCTTTCGGCTTTGGCCCAACCACTTCATTAGCTCTGGAGCTACTTGTACTTGTCCTCCGCTCTTCCTCAATAGCATGTTGGACGCCTTCCGATCTGAGGGGCTCATCTTCCAGCGTCATATCTTTTAGCCTTTTGTTTCTGTCCATGGAGTTTTCTTGGCAAAGATACTGGAGTGGCTTGCCAGTTCCTGCTCCAGGTGGATCGCGTTTAGTCAGAACTCTCCACTATGACCTGTCCATCTTGGGTGTCCCTGCACGGCATAGCCCATAGCTTCTCTGTATTACTCAAGCCCCTTCGCCACGACAAGGCAGCAATCCGTGAAGGGGAAAATGGTATCTAGTTGCAGGTAAAAATGGTTCCTTCTAACTTCCCACTTTCAAGGCCACGAATGACGAGGACCTCACATGACATTACAGCTGTGTGTGCTTTGGAATTGAAAAAGGAAAATGAAAACTACTAACCACTTTTGGGGGCCATAACTGGACATCAGGATATGCTTTGGGCAGTTGCCATTAATACCATTAGCAACTGCGATGTCTAGCACTCTTGCATTTCCCCGTCTGTTTTACTGTAAGAATTCCCCAAGACTCGACTTATTACATCAAAGAACACACTGTTGATTTGTGAAGCAGGAAGAGAATGTGATTTGGTGACTGAAGCTTTGTTTTGGCCAACCCTCTTCTTATAGTTGGGCATTTAGAAAACTCTCCAAGGGCCTCTTTCGAATCCTGAGCTGAGCTTGAATCTCCAAGAACCATTAAAAAAACCAATTAGCCAACAACATTAATCTCATTAAAATATCCCCCAGGGCACTAATATTACCTATTTGCAAAAAAAAAAAAAGGAGGCTTAATTATTGCCTTAATATCATGCACATTTAGCAGACTACAATCCTTTTCGCTCATCATTTGCAGTTCAGTCTATTATCTAAGCTGGGCGCATTTGTAGGCTTTAATTCCCTTCCCCCACCCCCAGTATGTCCCCTTCGAGTATTAGAATAGCTTCTCATTTTGCTGCTTAGAAAACAAAGACAGATGCCCATTAAAACCCTACAAGCCTTAAATCAGAGATAGGGGACGCATCGCCTTTCAGATGTTGCTAGACTGCAGCTGTGATCATTCCTCATCACTGAATATCCTGACAATAGTTGAAGGAAGCTGCAGCTTCTGGGAGGTCCACATACATTCCACCATTGTCCTCAATCAAAGATAGGCAAACCTTGATGAGCTGCGCTCCCAGATCCCACCACACTCCATATGAGGCCCAGAAATTAGCTTTTTTTCCTTGGCATTTAAAAAGATAAAAACAGGAAGTGCCCATGGGAGCACTTACATTTGGGGAACTGGGGCCCCTTATGGGACAACCCCTGGTCACCAAAAAGCCACCACTCTGGGAGGCCTACAAGAGCAGAGATAGAGCTTTTAAAAACAAAAATGGATTTTAAATGGGGTATTCTCAGATGGCTTTGGGGTCACATCAGTTCTCCGGGGGAACTGCATGCAGCTTGCAGCCCATACTTTGTCCATGCCTGTCCTAAATGAATATTTCAGTTTGTACCACTGACATCTGAGCTGGAAGACTCACTCCATTTCAGGGCAATCTAGAGATCACAAATTCCATTACAGATAGCCTCAGGACTCACTGACTCAGGGCAAAAACATTTTTATGCTGTGAGCAAGAAGAGAGGACATGGAAGAGAACTCATGGGTGGATGAAATTGGGCCCATCAGGCTATTTGAACCAAGGGGTTCAAATAGAACCCCTAGAACCACTAGAATGAAGAAAGTTGTGTTTGTTTCCAGAAGCAGCAGGACCAGAAGCAGGACCAGATCCCTTCTGATCCTTGCCTGCCCTGCCTCTGTGACCTCACAAGGCCTATCCCTGTAACATCACAAGGGTCTTGACCTGAGAACTATCTTCATGCCTTTTTTAAATACTGCAACAACAACTAATCACAATTATTAAAACATCAGTTTGGGTGGGAATAATCTGGAAAACTGACTTTGGGATTGTCA
The DNA here is from genome assembly GCA_037013535.1 of Intellagama lesueurii. Taxonomy (NCBI): domain Eukaryota; kingdom Metazoa; phylum Chordata; class Lepidosauria; order Squamata; family Agamidae; genus Intellagama; species Intellagama lesueurii. The sequence continues at coordinate 22,079,116 of JBAJHW010000005.1, forward strand.
CATGACCTATCTGAAAATTCTTCTTAGCTGACTAAGGACAGCTGGATGGGTCCAAAGTGGAGTTCAAAATGGGCTCTATTTGACATCTGCCTACTCATTATGCATGAGCTGCCCAGCTCATCCACCATGAATGACAGTTGAGATGCAAAGAAGGGAAGACTATAAGATGATCACTTTTGGGGTAGTAAAAAAAACTTGGATCTCTCTCAGCAAGACTAAAGCAGCGTGGTAGCTGTCATGCATCCAGAGACAAATTTGCTGCCCCTGGTATCCTCCAGAGGATCCCCAGACTACCAAAACAGGGGGAGAAGCAAAAAAAGAAAACCAGAAGTGATCAGAAGTTCACTGCCAGTTTTGAAAAATCAGTACTTTTGGGTGTTAAGTGGTACAAAGGGGGTCAAAAGATGAAACACCATTCCTGGAGGCTTTTTGTCTAGGAATGTTTTTGTTTGTTTGCTTGCTTTTTGTTTGTAGGGGGGCAGGAACACTAGGCAAGTTTTGCTGGTAGGGCCATTAAAACATCCTTAAGCCACAGTTTGCCCATCCCTGGAGTAAAGCCAAGCAAAAGGAGCCAGGATAGAACCAGGAGAAGATCAAGATAACCCCCAACACAGGGGTTTGACATAATTCAAAACTAGAGATGGGATATTCACCACCACCGGTGGCTGGACCGATTAGGCTCTCCCCCAGAACCAGGCCATCCACTTACTGCTTGCAGTGCAGCGCACACAACTATCATCATTTGTGCCACACCAATTGCAGAAGTAGCCTGGCTGGGGCTTCCCCGACTCCCTGCGCTGCTGACCAATCCAGTGAGGAGGTGGGATGATGAGTCTCCCTGCTCAGCTTCTGAGTGGTCAGCAGTGCAGGGAGGCAGGAAGTCCCAGCCGGGCTACTTCTGAGATTGGTGCTACACAAACAACAACGGCTGCATGTGCCGCAAGCAGTAAGTGAATGACCCAGTTCTGGGGGGAGGGCCCAACAAGTCCGGCCACTTGCAGTGGTGATATTCGTATTCATCTCCCCTGGGAGATGAAAACGAATATCCCATCTCTATGCAAAACAATGGGGCCAAGGCTGTGCTTGATGGAAACTGCTGGTTGATCACTGCCTCTGCTAGATATGAATATTTTAAAAACTTAAGTCCTCGATTGAACTTTTTACTCCCAACAGACACACACACACACATTTCTGTGCATGTTGGTTTCTGTTCTGTAGGTGTGACTGATTTTGCTATCAGAACAGAAAGCAAATAGATTTCATTCCTGCAATTGAATATTTCCTCATATTTTTAACCTACTAAATAAAAAATAGCTATGCCTCTCTCTCTCTCTCTCTCTCTCTCTCTCTCTCTCTCTCTCTCTCTGTCACACACATACATTTCAGCATTACCTTTTCTTGTCTTTTTTCTAAAGGAAAAAAAACAAATGAGACATGCACTCATTCACCATCTGGGATAAATTAAAAGAAATGCAGGGAGGAGGAGGAAATGCAAATCTATTAATTAAAAATGCTCCCATATCTACATTTCAGATACTGGTGTTCTAATACTGCCTCTGCTTTGCTTTTTCTCAAATTCCCACAAGCCGCAATGAACCAAGACTTGAGTCAAATCCCCCATGGATCTCATTAATGTAAATGAATTGAAATTATGTTCCATTGTCTCTTTCAAATATTAATATAAATAAAAGCTGACTAGAGCATCACTTCCCCCAATATTTGTACTGCCTTAGCTATCTTGACTTATACATACCTTCAAAGCTTTCCTTTCCTCTCATGCTTTTTACAACACAACATTTCAGCATCTTGTTTTAGCTCTTCGGCTCAACTTATTATCTCCAATTTTCTTCAGTCTTCCTCTGTATGTATTTTATGGTGTTACTTCCCTTTTAGATATAAAGGCAGGGTTGGGTAGTGGTTAGAATACAGGACTGAGACTTGGGAAATCCAGGTTCTAATTCCCACTGAACCCATGGAACTCTCTGGGTAAATTTAGTCCAGTCCTTTTTGCCAAGCCTGGCAATCCTCACAGGCTGGTTGGGAGGATGATGTATGGTAAAACAGAGCCATGCATGCTACTGGAAGAACAGTGGGATAGAATGTTAATAATAATAATAATAAGAAGGATAATATTGTGAGAATGCAGACAGAGCAGAACCTAAACTCTTGTTCTTGATGATGATGATGATGAACCTTGACAAACTATAAGATGGCAGGCTAAGTAGGATTTGAACCGGGGGGGTTGACATTAGAAGAAAAGATGTTTCATCTAAACATTAGAAACAAGACTCTCCTGATAGTTAAGCTGTTTGACAGTGGAATGGATCCCACTTGAAGATGGTGGATTTCTTTCGTTAAAAATGTTTAGGCAGAGGTTAGGTGACTACCTACCAAAGAAGCCATAGCAACAAATTTCCTGCATTAGCAAGGAATTCAATCAGCTTTTATCTGGTTCAGGACTTCTGCTCCCTGTTCTTATGATCCTTTATCTTTTAAATGGGACTTGGGCTGGATAGCCCTAATAGAGGACAATTTTAGATGATTCTCTTCTGTAAAGTAGGGTTTAGGTCCACTCCATGTTCAAGGAAAAACATTGTGTGCTTGCTTTGAGATCATCACCCTCCAGAATTGCACTCCTGATCTAACTAATGCATGATGAAAGAAACTGATGGTCCATAGCCTAACGTGACATATTTTAAATCATCCTAGTGACAGACACTAGAAGGGCCAAGTCAGACTAAATACTGAAGAGAAAGAGGGAAATGTTTACTAATAAACATGCTCTCTGACATTTCACATATGAGGTCAGATACAAGTTTGTAATACCCCCAAAATCTCAGACTCTCAGCTGATAGATATCTGGCTGTCAAATCAGAGGTTAGGAGTTCAATTACCCACTGCGCCTTCTTGACAGGGGCTGGACTCGATGATCCATAGGATCCATTCCAGCTCTGCAGTTCTTAGATTCTAAAATCTATGATTCTGACTTCCCTCCCCTCTTTCTCCAGTTTAAGTGAGACAGGTATGGTTGTCCTGAGGACATGGAGGGCAACAAATCTCAACAGGAGAGCTTCTAATATCTGGGGGAGAGAGCGCCTCCCTGTTTCGTCTCACATTGATACATGGATGATGGCACTGTAGGGGTCAAGCCAACAGCCACTTTGGAGTATGGTCAAGAACATGTTCCCCTACAACCTCCCATTCAGGACAGGGAAATCTTTCCACAGCCATTGATTACATTGACTTCTTGTAAGACAAGAAGCCAGATGTCTAATTTGGAAAACCTGTTAAAAGGAAGAGGACTTAACACAATGGTGGGAAGGGAAGAATGAACCTCAGAAGCAGAGATGCTAGCTGTGGGCTTCTGGGAATTGTAGTAGTCTCAAATAGTAACACTTCCCTTCATTGATTAGAAGTGAAAGTGAACATCGTCTACGAGTGTCAGCACATAACAAACTCTGACAGAACATTTAAATTCAACAGATAATCATTATAATATATTCTCCTTACCAAAAAAGGTGATTAAATTATAAATAATAACAGTAAAATAGTAAGTTGCTTCCAGAGCATTGTTTTGTTTTGAATTCCTTAATTTACTGTTTAGGTTTAATAGAAATACTAAGAAATATTGTACTCAGTATATACCAGGTGTGGCAAAAAAAAACCTCCCGGATTTCACTTAGCTGTTGTTCCAGTGCTAGTGAAATGGGGCAGATCATTGGGGTTCTTTCAGTAGCACATGCCTTACCATTGTCAGTTGCCACCATGGCAACTGGACACTGAACTAGTGGTCCTGAAATTTTCAACCCATAGTAATATGTTTTTTTCGGTCCAAAACAGCAGCACTTCAACTGAGCACAAAGTGGGTATGAAAAACTGTCTGTGTCACAATCACAGATTTGTTGTTTTTGATAAATGCTTCAATGACAAACACATGGTGCATACCTATCCAAGCCATGGTGGCAATTGAAAATGGTAAGGCATATGCTACCAAAAGACTCCACTGTGACCTGTCCCACTTCACTAGCGATGGAACAACAGCTAAGTGAAATCCAGGAGGTTTTTGGGCCGAACTCTGTATATATTCACACTCTGCAGACCTATATACATATATGTGTGTGTAAAAGAAGAATTAAAATCCAGGCCTTGGTCTCTATATCAAAGGCATCATTCAAATTCTTTTTTAATAATTATTATTAAATGACCATCAAACATAGACAACATAAACCTAACACCACCATAAAATACAATTACATAATACACCAGTGCCACCTTCACCCTCAGGGCTAGCATTAATAATATTTTAAAATTTCGTTCAATCCATTTTCTCTCCAAAAAGTCATTGTTTCTTCCCCCGGCGTATACCCCTTCCCTCTCCAAAATACATATTCCAGGAATACATTCCATGTTTTCTTAAAATCATTATTTTTTGATACACCTCCTCTTATTTTCATATCACCTGTCAGTTTATCATTAATTGCCATATCCCATAATTCTCTATACCATTCCTCTAAATTGATTTGGTTATCATTTTTCCAATTTCTTGCAAATATTAACCTTGCTGCCGTAACCATTATTACAATTAAATCCTTATTTTCTTTCAGCAATTGATCCTCCTTGACCATATTCAATAAGGCCGTTAACGGGGACATTTGAATATTTAATCCAGTTATTTCCCTTATTTCTTTAAAGATTTGCTTCCATTCTTTCTTACTTACTTCACATAACCACCACATATGTAAATACGTCCCCTTCTCTTTTTTTACACCTCCAACATAATGATGATAAATTTTTATTTATTGTATTCAGTTTTGCCGGCGTTAAATACCACCTCCATATTACCTTATAGCAATTTTCCTTTACCCTTACAAACATATTCCTCATAATTCTTTTATCCCACTCTTCTCCTATTGCTCCTTTATCCAAATCAGGCATCATTCAAATTCTTGCACAGAATGATGAGATGCACCCAAGTAAACTTTGTCTCACAGTATGAAAACATTAAGTTAAAACTATTGCTTGCCTTACTTTCAGGCTTATTCTGATTAACCTAAGTGGGTTTGTTGCAGGAGTGGCTCAATGAACATTTCACTATAAGTAATATTATTAATTTGAATAAATCATCTAGCTGAAATTCATTGTGTCCTAATTAGAAATGAAATTGGTTGTGTGCTATGTAGACATTCATTACATGCATGGTCATTGTCATAGTTTAAAGAAGCTATGTTTGAGATTCAAGCAGGTCAAGACTGTTCTCTTCAGGCAAGCTTTCCCTGAGTGAGTGAGTGACTGGCTGCCTGAACGGGTTTTTAAAGAGATTGTGGTACCTTACTGCTTTGAATGTGTTTTGGTATTGCTTATGTTTTTTCATATGATATTTGTTTGATCCTTTTCATATTTGTATACAGACTGTTGATAGCGTAAGCCACCTTGGGTCCCTTTTAAGGAGAAAGGTAGTTTAAAAACATTTGAAGTAAGTAAGTAAGTAAGTAAGTAAGTAAGTAAGTAAATTCATTCATTCATTCATTCATTCATTCATTCATTCATTCCAGAACCCCCCAGCCAACATGGTCTGGAGGTTACAGAGAAGTATAGGCAAAAAACTAACTTTTCCAAACTTGCCATTCCGTTTTTGGATTCCCCCCTTCCCCTGCCACCCAATTTCAGTTAGATTCCTCCAGCACTTTGTGCCTAATATTTTCAAAGGAGGTGGAACAACATATGAATCAGGTTCTGGCACAAAACTCCTCCTGTAGGGAAACTGGCAGTGACATTCTATGCTCAGCAACGGCTCCTTTCAAAACATCTCAGGATATTAGCAGCTGCTTCCCGAATCTGGCTTGTGACCAGGCCAGCATCTTGTTTTCTATCTATAAAGCTCGGAGCAGAATTATTTATTCTCACTTGCACAATGAGTCAGTGGCAGTGGGATCAAATCAAATCCATCAATTTTGCAGCTACTGTTGCACTGAGTTCTATGTAGGCGAGGCCACAATTCTGGACACACTCACTTCACTGGACACCATGGGGCTTTAACTACTGAGCAAACATGCACAGGACTGTACTGCAAAGGTCACATACTGTATGCCAGAGATGGGACACCCATGCCTCTCAAAATGTTGTTTGACTACCACCCATCATCTGCAACCATTAACTGCTGTCTAAGGCTGATGGGACCTGGAGTTCAACGTTATCTGCATGACAGCTTTGCTCTTGATTTTAACAATCATGACTGAGTCCCTGAATGCCTTTTTAAAGTTAAGATAATTTTTTAATGTTTAGTTGCTTTTAATTGTTCTATTGTAATTTTAAATAATGTATAATGTAATTCTTTTTTTAATGTTTAACTTATGCTTTTAATTCTATTCTTTTTAATATTGTGAGCCGCTTTGGGTCTTTTTATCAGGAGAAAGGCAGCCGATGAAACAAACAAATGTAAACTCTGTGCATGCATGTGCACACGTGTGTGAGAGCGTTTGTCATCGTTGGTACAGTACTCAACCAAAACCCATTCTGAAAAGCTGATAAAACTAAACAAACGCCAGCCCCAATATTAGAAATGAAACAGCCATTACAGCCAACAGACTCTGGGTGTTATAGAAGGGCAGCAAATACTTAACTTCATTATTGCATTTTTACTGATAGGAATGAAGAAAGAGGCTTGTGGGATATATATAGATAGATATATAGAGAGAGATCGGCATGAACCAGAAAAAATATATTTTTTTTTTCTGGTTCATGCCGATCTCTACTTCAGAATGTATCCTGATTCAGTACAGAATGATTTGCATCCATTTCATTTGATCTCTGCCCCACCTCTGAGTTGATTTATAAACCACTCTAACTTTAAGTTAAGGGCCCTTAGTATGCTAATCCCCGATCCCTGATAGCTGGTTGCTTGAAATTTGACAGTTTTGCTTTACTGTTGACAGGTTTGCTTTACTCTTTCATGTTGCCAGATTTCATGTGGGTTAGTACAAAAGCAAAACAAAAACTATAGCTGTTTTGGTTTTTTGGTGCAAGGCTAGAGTGGTTTATAAATCAACTCAGAGGTGGGGCAGAAATCAAATGAAATGGATGCAAATCATTCTGTACTGAATCAGGATACATTCTGAAGTAGAGATCGGCATGAACCAGAAAATCAGGGGTTCGTGGTGGTTCGCCGCTGCTATCGTCAGAAACCACAGACTGGCTTCCTTTTTCGGAGCCAGCTGCTGCCTTTGCACATGTACCTGCCTGTGCTCGCTGCCCAGCTGATAGGTGGGTGCATGTGCAGAAACAGCAAAACGAAGCTCCAAGGGGGGGGGGGACAGCTTTTCATTTTGCTTTGGCAAAGTGGGGCCACGAACCAAACCGTGAACCAGCCTGATTCATTGGTTTTTCTGGTTTGTGGTTTAGTTCATGCCCATCTCTATTCTGAAGCCTGATATTGCCTCCAACTTAGTTTGGGGACCTATTCACAGCCATGTTTTCAGTATAGAACATTCTCACACATTAAAGATGGGAATTCGAACTAAACAACACTTTTCCAGCTAAGCGTTTTTAAACGGCACTGTTTCAGAACAAACCTTATGAAAAGTTGGGTTGTTGGACAACAATTCTCAGAGTCCCCTACCCAGTCTCGAGGCATGCTGGGAGTTGTTGTCCAAAGAAGTAACTATTCTAAGCTCTGGTTCTGAAGGCACAATAAACAGAATATCCCAATACCTGGAAAACCCTGGAAAGGTTTGCCCTAAGTCGGAATCAAGTCGACAGCACATAATTATTATTTACTATCTTCCCTTTAAATATAGCCCTGTGAAATCATTCTCCAATCCAGGGATAGCAACTTGGTTAGTTGGGAGTGGCTAGCCCTGTTCCCTTCTCTTGCTGCTTTGTCTACACAAGCAGCAATGAGTGTGAAGAAGAGAGGTTCCTGCTTTTGTGTAGGATTTACTAGCTAGAAGCAAACCACCACCACCATCATCATCTTAGAACTGCAGAGCTGGAAGGGATTCTATAGATCACCGAGTCCAGCCCCTGTCAAAGAGGCAATAGTGGGGAATTGAACTCACAAACTTTGCCTCCGCAGCCAGATGCCATCTAGGATTCTTGCCTATGTGTAGAGCAGCAACCTATGCTTTTCAGCCTTGCCACTACTCACATGAGCAAAGCAGTGAGGGAGGAAAGCAGAGCTAGCTGCCCTCTCTATTCATGTTTACAGTGCTGGATAAGGTCAAAACTGGATATGGCATATCATTACAACAGATCTATAAATGCAGCTATGGATCACTGCTAAACCTGAATAAAGGGTGCAGCTTCAAAGAGGAACACAGCAAGTGGGGAACAGGTGATTTTCCTCTAACTGTAATTTTTTCCTCTCCCCCCAGCTCCTTTTCTCCCACCTGGATCCAGAGACTAGAGATCGGGGAGCAGGAATTCCCTAGAAAAGAGGAGAAAGGGTACATGGGAGCAGAGAAAAAGAACCCCTTTCTGGCGGCTGCTTTTCTACTTGATAATATTTCTGAATATTTGGTCATGATCCACCGACTAAGAAGCTTGCCATTTCAGGCAGAATAGAAACAATTCTGCACTTCTGGTTGTGGGATTTGTATTTTCTGAGCTGGAAGACCAAAGTTTCCTGCCTTTCTTGCTCCAGGAAGTCTATGGCTGATCCTGGCTGAAATCTAGCACCACTGCATCACCTGATAAGCCCCATTTGAATTTCTCCTGAGACTTGCTCCTCCATTGCATCTTATGACACCTCGCAGATGACATGGTTTTCAGATCAGTGCTTGTCCCCTTTTCTCTCTTTCTCCATTCAGACACTTTTCTAATTTCTCATCTGAAGAAGAAGTCTGTGATCTCAAAAGCTTCGATACCTGTTTGTGCCTTTTTGATTGGCCTAATGATTGTTTCGTCCAGTACGATTTCAGGATTTGTTTTACAGCCAACATGACTACCTCTACTTTTATGTGTCTTGCTGGTCTCCATTCCTCTGAACATGACTTGGAAATAACTAACAATTTGTAATGAATGCTTTTGCCCAGTAACAAATTATGGCTACATTATATTATAACTGTAATTTATTGGGGACTAAAAACATTGAATTCATCATATATCTTTAACTTTTAGTTACTTTACTAGCCTTGAGGGTGGGCTGTCACTAACTGGTGGAAGAAGGCTATCCCATGGTTGACATGCTGGCTTACGCTGTGTCTTGTATTACTGGTTCATGCTCTGTTGAGAGTGATCAAGTAACAATAAGATATGTGGGAGGAGAATGCATTTTATACCACAGACCAGAGGCCAATATTCTGATTTGGGGGGGGGGGGGGTTGTTAAACAAAGGTACTTCAGGAAATGGAAAACCAACAAGAAGCTTTCTCAGGAAACCATAACTATAACAGTAAGAGGCTACTTTAAGGGGCTCAGAACATAGAATTATAAGTGATTATTTTTACAAGGCACTCCCCAAATGCAGCCTCTACTATTGTAATCACTTGAGTCAATATGAGTAGATATAAGCAATTGGCCCACACATTTTTACAACATTTCCCCCTCTTTAAAAAAAAAGGTTCCGTGTTGGTTTCAGGCTTTGAGCTTCCTTCTCTGCCACTCAACAATATTGCCATAACTAATTTCAAACTCCAAGCTATTGGTCTTACTTTCTACCAGAAAGACATTGTTTCCAGACAGTTCTCAGCAGGGAGCACGTAATCTCATCAAAAAACATGTTTCTGAGGTTCACAGCCGGTACTCTGTAATCAATTTCAATATTTGCTTACAAATTCATGGCAATTTTTTTCATAGCAGAAGGAATCACTTCTGATTCTTGATTGAATGGGCAATGATCCAAGCAGGCTCATCGTTTACCTATATGCGGTGCACCTAGGTTCTCTTCCCCTGCAATTTTTGCTGCTGCAATTCCAACCAATAAAACCATCAGCATGTTTTTGAAACTCAGCATGTCCTTGACAGCTAGAGTGATGACAAATTCAGAGAAAGCGTTCACTACATTTTTTTTTTACCCCATGGATAACCTGAAGGAAATTAAGACTGAAAATAATTTTGAAATCCATGTTTCTGAGGCTGAGGATGGGGAGAAAGTGGAGTATCAGGACCAAAGAAGAATTGGTGCTTCATAGGTTTTCTGGATTTGATGATCTATCTAACTCAGCATCTTATTTGTCTACCAGATACCTATGAAAAAGGCATGTGCTTGTACCTCTATGCCACCATGATTGTTTCTGATTTTCTAAGCTGAGCAGAGTCAGGCTGGGTTAGTATTTGGATGTGAGACCACCAGAGAAAAACCATGGATCTCCAGATAGGACTCAAAAAGAGTCATGTTTGAAACTCTGGAGAGCTGCTAACAGTCAGCTGTTGGCAATACTGGCTTAGATTGACCAAAGGTCTAACTTAGTGTAAGGAAGCTTCCCAGGTTCTTATGAGCCTGACACATGCGAAATATTGCACTCTTGTAGTTGTTTCCCACCAACTAGAAATAAGAGGCAACCTAACTCTGAACAAGAAGTCACATATAGCTATTATGACAAGCAGACATTGATAGCCTACTTCCCCACCAAACTCATCTCATCAGCTCTTAAAGCTATCTTAAAGGCTGGATGGCTCAGTGAGATGGAACACCTGGTCACACAGTCAGGGGTCAAGAGGTCGATTCCTCATAGTGCCTTGCAGAAGAAGAATTTGTGCAAGCTGCACAGTCCTAGAGCACCAGCAGAAGAAGGCATTGGTAAACCACTTCTGAATATTCAATACCTTGGAAAGCCTGGAAAGAATTGACGTACATCAGAATTGACTTGACAGCATGTCATTATTATTAAACCCCACTACCAAAGGCTGGTGGCTTTCATGTTGTGGATGCAGTTAATCTGCTCTGAACTTTAAGAAAGCAGACTGTTTGATGTTATTTGGGAGACAGGGTTCAGCACCATGGATAGCTCCAGTACAGTGCAAACTGGAGTAAATTAAATACAGTGGTGCCTCGACTTACGAACTTAATTGGTTCCGGAACTCCGGTCGTAACTCGAAATGGTCGTAAGTCGAAGCACCATTTCCCATAGGAATGCACTGAAATGCAATTAATCCATTCCGGCCAAAGAAAAAAAATCACCAAAAAAAAAAAATCACTGCAAGACCCATCGGAAACGCGATTAATCCCTTCCGGCCGGGGGGGGGGGGGGGAGAGAAAAGCAAGCGAAGCGTGCAAGACCCATCGGAAATGCAAAGAAAGCAAAGCAAAAAGCAAGCAGGGCGTGCAAGACCCATCGGAAATGCAAAGAAAGCAAAGCAAAAAGCAAGCAGAGTGTGCAAGACCCATCGGAAATGCAAAGAAAGCAAAGCAAAAAGCAAGCAGATCGTGCAAGACCCATCGGAAATGGGGGGAAAAAACCCAAAAAGCAACCAAACCCCGCAAGACCCATCGGAAATGGGGGGGGGCCAAAAAGCAAGCAAACCCCCCAAGACCCATTGGAAATGGGGAAAAAACCCCCAAAAGCAAACAAACTCCCCCAAACCCATCAGAAATGAGGGGAAACCCCAAACAAACAAACAAACCCCCCAAGACCCATCACAGCACAGAAACATAAAACCCCCAGCCCAAAACCACGCTGTAACACCCACCCAGAACAGTTTTTAAAAAGCAGAAAGCAGCACCTTACCTTACCAGGCAGTCCGAAGCCTCCTCCGATCACACTCACTCTAACCTTTGGGGCGAAAGAGCTACAAAGAAGCAGCCTCTTCGCCTACCAATGGTTAGCAATTTGAATTTCCAGCCTTTTTCCCCTGCCTTTTTCTGTTCGTAACTGGAAGCTCCGGCCGCAAGTCAAAGCAAAATTTTGCAGCTGGAGCTGGTCGTAACTCGAAAGGGTCATAAGTCGGGACGTTTGTAAGTCGAGGCACCACTGTATCCCCATGAAATCACAGTCACCAGTATCTACTGATACTGATGAACTTGGCGGAACGCCTCCTCCCACCTAGATCTACTCGTATCACCCGTTCTAGTCAGGAGGGGCGACTGAGGAGCCTAACGCCGAGGGAGGTCCGGAAAGAAAGAACGAGACACTGGGCCTTCTCGGCTGTGGCTCCCTGTCTCTGGAACAAACTCCCCTCCGAGATCCGTTTGGCCCCCTCGCTGGGCATTTTAAAAAACCAACTTAAGACCTGGTTATTCAGACAGGCCTTCCCTCCGGGCACTATTTAATTTTTCTTTTTATTCTCTCCATCTTGAATTATTGTCTATGTGCTGTTAACTGCTATTTTATTTCAATTGTTTTACTTTGTGTTCTGTGAGCCGCCCAGAGTAGACTATGTCTAGATGGGCAGCATACAAGTTCAAGAAATAAATAAAATAAATAAATACTGCTCCACACAGAATCAAGCCTAGTTTTGGAGGGTTACATATATTCGTACTTGGATTGGGAACCATACCCCCACATAATACCAGATATACCCAGATAGAAATAAGAAAGAATCCTGCTTGAAACCTCTGTAAATCACATTCAGACATGTAAATCTAAAGTTAATTCATTTCCCCAGCAAGCTTACATTTGGTATACTGATATACAGAGGGCTTATTGGCAGTGGGTAAAATAACCTTTAGCATCTCTCTCTCTTTCTCCTGAAGGCGTTGTACCACAAATCTTAAGAATTGATGGCACTGCAATGTCAGGAAACTAAGTTTTATCACAAATATGCCTTTAAAACACTGTTTCTAAATACAACCAACACTTGCAAACCAGGCCCCCAGCATAGGAAGGGTTGACAGGCATTGTATTTCTATTGCTTTGTATATTCCAGAATACATTGTTAGAGATAAAATAAGGGTGTTTAGTCGATATGTCTTTTTTTTTTCAACTAAGCACGTCTGAAATTATTGTTTCTAAAGAAGTCACCTTCATAAAAGGGAGAAGATAAGCAGTGTACTAAACTGAATTGTCACTGCACAGAGATGCCAATGAATATAACTGCAGACTTGCCCCCTGAACAAAAGCCTTATTTATGCAGACCCAGGGTTATCTTAATTTACTTGTATCTTCATTCTCAGAGAGCACATGTTCAGGGTTTTTCTCTCTCTGAACAAATCCATTCACAGTTGCTAATTCAAAGGGACTCAAGGGGTAGAATCATGGAATTGCAAAGTTAGAAGGGACCCAAGGATCATTGAGCCCAGCCTCCTGCCAATCTAGGAATGTATGACCACTAACTTGAAGGACCCATTATTAGTAAGTTATGGCTATATATGGCCTTATACTGGGCCAGTGGATTTGTCCAGTTGACCCTGCTTTGTCTTCTACAATGAATGATAGCAGTTGTCTAGTGCTGGCCCTACTATGAAACACAGCAGGAGATGCTAGGAGGAAGGGAGCAAGAGAAAAGTGCTAGAGAAGAAATCTCTGTGTGTCATGCAAACTGTCCTATGCTGCCAAATCTACCCTAAGTGAGGTGGAGAACATCGTCCCATTGGCCACAGCTGAACTGACAGTCCATTTGGCTCTTCCATATAGACAAGCAGTTGTAGGGGGACCTCATTTTTCATCTCAAATAGCAAGGTCTCCTTGAGGGTGAGTCCTGCTAGGGTCAGATTTGGAAGAACCTTATCCAGCCCTTCATAACAGAAAGCCTGCGATCAGATCTAAGATCTTCCCCATAGAAATCTAATATGATTGCTAAGATAGCAACATCCCATCTCCTGAGATGTCAAGGCCAAAACCTGAGACAGGAGGGTGGGCCCTTGTGATCTCACATAGTGGACATCTCTTATGTCCCAGATACAAGATAGGCAAAGTTTGGGAGGGGGGCAGAATTGCTTCTGGGCCTACTGATCATAGAATTGGGCATGAGGGGAATCTTAGTAAATGGACCTAACTGACCAGGCAGTAAGTCAATGCAGAGCCAAACCTGTCAGCTGCCCAGCAGCTGCAGGCATTGGGGCAGCATCCTTTGTAGTTTTACATGTAGTACACAACACATGAGATGTTCTTCAAAGCCCCTGCTCACAAGATGTGATGCTGATACTCCACTCCCTCCTTTCTTCCAAATGACACAATGAGGCCACATGAATGCACCTACCAGCTCCCTTCCCAGTTTCTTCCTCACAGTCCTGGGGTTTTAGAGTGCCAATATTGCATGGCTGTGGGCCATCCTAAACACATCCAATCTTGTCTGCTCTCAGAGGCTGATCAGAAAGGAGACTTCCTGAAGATACTGGGTGCTGTAGGGCCTTTGTTTTTGTTTGATTTGGTTTTTCTGAGACCCAGTGTGGAGTGAAGGATAGAGTGATGGATCAGAACTCAGAAGGCTTGAGTTCAAATCCCCACTTGAACATGTAAACTCACTACGGGCTAGCGATGGTAAAACCACTCCTTAAATTTTTCACATTCCTTGAAAACCTTGTTAGGATTGCCCTAAGCTTGATGCAACTTACTAGCACATAACAAACAAAACACTGCACAAGAACAACACCTCCACACACAAATGCCTTTGCACTGAGATACTTAGCCCTGGTGCTACCCAGGACTTAGCAGAGATGGATATCAAGGTTGTGGCTTCCATTCTTGAGTCAATCTATGTCATATTCAGTCACTCTCTTCCCTTGCTATCTTCAACTGTACCCAGTATTACTTTCCCAATGAGTCTTATCTTCTCATGAAGATACGTATGACACACCTCTCACGAAGATAAGTACGATACACCTCAGTTTAGTTATTTTTTTTCCTAGGGAAAGTTCAGACTTGATTTCGTTTAGCAGTCACTTACTTGTATGTCTTGCACACTGTGGTATATGTAAAATGAGATGGTTAAGCCTATTTAACTTTGATTATCACTAAAAACTGGGCACATAAGAAGATGCCTTATACTAAGTCATACACTGGCCCATCTAGTCCAGCATGGTCTGTTTTGACTAGCAGCAAATTCCCAGAGTTTCAGACAAGGTTTTTCTTTAGCCCTGGAGATTTCTAATATTCTCCAATCCATCTAGTAACTAAACCTCACCCTACTTAGCTTCTAAAATCAGAAATGATTGATTTATTTAGGGTATTATGGTGGGGATACTTTTTTCCTTGTAGATTGCACAGACCACATTTTAGAGGAGATACTCCCTTCTCTTTGTGGCAGGAGGTAGAACATAATGATTTTTCTAAGATGGGCTTTCCACCTGCTGATTTGGTTAAGTCATCTGCTTCCAAAAAAAAATGAACACGTCAAAAGAAAAGTTCGTATTAAATTGTAGTTAGCTTTTTTGTCAATCAAATTATTTCTAATAGAAAAGCATAACCCTTTAATTGACTAAACATCACAAGTCCCCTAATCAACACCCTCCTTTACCACATTACATTTTTTTAAAAAAATTAAAGTATCTGTTTCCTCTCTATTGTTTGTTTGTTTAACAGGATGCCAAATGTTAGCAGATACATAAAGGCCATCTAAATGTCTAAAGCTGTTTTAGGAGTGTTCCCATGGAAATATGGGCTCAGCTTCTTAAGAGAAATGACTTTAATGATTAGGTACTTGATGCTGTACAAAACAGAAAGAAAGGGATGTAAATTACAAGGTATTCATTGGATGTATCATTTAAGACATGCCCTCTGCACTTAGGGAAGGAATAAAAGACGGCTTGATGCTGCATTGAGCATTAGCAGACAGGTCCTACTGTGGCAGAACAGAGAAGAATTCTAGATTTATTGTTGCTCTGGGCAAAACTAAATTTGCTAACACTTGTGTGTGTGTGTGTGTGTGTGTGTGTGTGTGTGTGTGTGTGTGTGTGTGTGTGTGTGTGTGTAAAATAGAACAATGTTGGCTTTCCTGAAAGGTTTATTTAGTTAAAAGCTGCTCTATGAGTATTTCTATGTATTCCTCTACTTCCTTGAGCAATACGAACTTCCATGGATTATCCTATTGCCTTCTGCTTCTTTTTGGGCAAGAGATACTTTAGATGCCATGGTAATGTTCACTTCTTTTTCAAAGGTAGAGGCAGTGTGATATGCAGGGAAGTATGCCCTTTCAGCAGATAGCTTAGTGACTATCTTTCTTCACATTTCCAGTCCAGACAATAACTTGTGTAGATTCCTGAACCTTTCACTCTCAGGTCCTCCTAACTCCCACCTCACAGTCTATCCAGTCAGGATCCACACTGTAAGAACACCAGAGAGCTCTGTGGGGCAAAACCAATGATCTATTTAAGCGCAGTATTCTATTTCTGTAGTGGTCAAGTGAATGCAGTTCAGGACAAGGTTCTCATTTAGCTATCTGTATCTCATTAATTATGAATGGAAGTCTCAAAATGGTCATGGCAGAAGAAATGACATTTTTTTAAAAAATGCCACACTTCTGTGGTCATTTGGTTGGAATTTTCTACTCAGTCTCCAGGATAAGAGTTAGTCCCAGTAGTGAAGCATTTGAAAACACCCGCTCTCAAAATAGTTGAAACCAGCTTTCAACTCACCTTAAGTAACAAACAGCATGCCTCGTGGATTTTTTCTGCCATGACCATTTTCAAACAAACTTTCATTCATCTTTTTTCTACCCTATGCCTGATGAAGTGAATTTTACTCATGAAAGCTTGCATTGAATGTTTGATATTCGTGGTCCAAATAAAGGCATCGCCTCTTCTACTTTTGGATTGTGTAAAGGACCTCTTGGCTATCTCTGGTTTGGTTTGGTTTTTAAGTTTAAAGACTCATGTTTAAAGACAAGTCACTTTCCATAGAAAAAATCATCATCCAGGGCACACATCACCCTACAAGCCACAAATGAATCTGTTTCAGATGTATAGGACTTCTGGTCAGTTTACATACAGTATAGGGCTTCAGATTACAATGGGCCTCTGCATGCAATTTACTTACAGTTTTACATTTCATATAATTTGTAGAACATTACACATTTTGGGTAACATTACAGAGCATTTCCAGTTTGATATTCCTTAAGACCTAGGAATGTCTTAATATAGCTCTGTATGGAATCCATTTTCTCAGATCCTACAACACTGCAGCCATTGATGGATTTTATCTGCCCAAGTAACGTCTTGACACCATCTTTTGTGAGCAAAAGCAATGGGACAATTTTGCTGTCATACTGAATTCTGAAAAGAGATCAACATTTTTGCAGGGACAGATTGCAAACAATGAGCCTTATAGACCTACGGCAATTGCACAATTGACTGTGTGGTTCAAATTAGACAGTGGATAAGGATCAAATAACACAGCAACTGAAATCCTGTTGCACAGCTAGGCATGCATAATGTGAACCTGCAGAAGCAGTAGAAAAAAATTGCAGCAGTGCAATTTTATATATCGACAAATCACTTCGTTAGGCATGCTGCACAACAGTCCCAACATAAACAGCACAATCGATGGCACAACCATGATGTGACCCACATAATCATGAACTGTGCAATCAATTGCACAGCTGTTCCATGAACTGCACAACCAAGTCATGGACCACACAATTTATTATGCAACACTGGCTGGCTGGGCATAGGCACAACACACTTCTGCAAGAGTAACTTTACATTACACCCACTTGAACAGGATTTCAATCATTGACAGCAATTAGGGCTGAAGCGGCCAAGGGAAGTCTTATGGAATTGTTATGCTTCTCCTCTTTTCCAGGTACTTAGAGGTTGAACAGCAACAAAAGAGGGAAAAGGTTGAACCCTCTGTGTGAGGTGGACTTAAAGCCTAGGCCAATAATGTCCCTATTTCCAATTGGCACCAAGATTGCTGTACACATGAACAACGTTTTAATGTATGTTGTGCTTGTGCAATGTTGGTGCCCCAGATGCTAGGAGTGATAGGAGGAAACTGATAGTGGAACCAGTGAGCTATCAGCCCATTGAGTTGTTTGAAGGAAGGTAGGGAACAGAGTGCTAGTGCCACACTGCGTAAGTCTTCTTATTCCATAAACCTGGTGGCAGCAGTAAAGACTCTAGGGGGAAACAAGCCAGTCATGGGCTGGCTATGAGGCTTCAGGTTGCAGCGTAGTGTCTGGAAAATCTCCCCCATGTCTCATGTGTATGATAGGTAAGTTTGTGCTGAGTGCTGAAGAAGATCCCACCCCCTTTGCCTGCCCAGTGAACATCATAAAGACCCACGCCATCACATTGACCCACTCCCTGACCTTGGGTTTTGGCCCTAAAATCTCAAGAACAGAGATGCTGCTGATCTGGCCACCCTAAAGGATATGTGAATTTGCTGCTGTTACCCTTTTCCCTACAGTGACTTCCTTCCTCCGAAGCACTTTGCTTGTGCCCTCAGCCTTGTACAGGAAGCCTCTATTTATCACTCCCATCCCCAGGAAGAGCCACAAAACAGAAACCAGGTAGTTTGCCACATGCAGAATGAGTTAGACATTGGTTATGTTAATTATGTGCTAAATATGGCTTTGCATTTAACATGCAGATTTTTAAAAATGGAAACAGCATCACTATGGAGAGGCTCATAATCATGGGAATCACGCAGGGCAGTCTCTGTCAACCTGGTGTCTCCCAGATGTGTTGGACTGTAAATCATAACTACAGATCATACTTATGACAAATCTCAGCAGTGGTGATTCAGCAGCTGTAGAGGCAACAGGTTGGGGATGGCTGCTCCATGTATTGGAAAAGATTTTAAACTCCAACCTCCCTTGCTGTGGATTTAAGAAAAATCCCTTCTCTACAGATATGATTAGCATTGAAAGGAAATCCCACACCGACGTCACTCATTCCATTTTACCTGTAATGTTTTTTTCCTCCAACAACTTGGCAGAGATACAGAAAATCTATCAATATTCATCAGCTGGCAGTCACAATTACAATTCATTATTTCACACTGAATCATGTTCCATGCAGATGCACTACTTTAAAAGGGATTCACTCTATCACTAAGGCATCATATTTTCATTTCTAATCCAAAAGAAAAGGAAAAACAGGCCTGAATTTGTCCAGTATGCCACATTCCAAGCAATCAGATTTTATTGCAATATTCTCACAAAGCTTCCAATTTAATTATGGAAAACTTGATAATGGAGGTGGGGGAGGGGAGAAACCAGCCCACATTTTCCAGTTGGGAGAAAATGCATGTAATGAACAGAATTTCACTCCAAAGCTATTTTCCAAAATTGAAAAGATAGCTGAAAATTGAAAATAGCTTTGAAAAGATGCTGTAAAAGGAAAGTTGCAGTCTCAACACTTAAGATATAAAGCTACCTTATAAGTCTCAGAGGTTGGAGCTTATACATAATGGCCAAAACTGTATTGTGATATACCGTGTGCATAACAACAATTATGCAACTGGTTTCAGTATTTTGCCACCTATCACACTTATGCCTGGTTGTGTGACCAATCAGTGCAACCACAAGGCATGTGACCAGGATGCTCTAAATGATCTAAGTTTATAAAACAAAGATGGAAGAATATCTGTAATTCAAGCACAAATATGATATATCTTTCCATGGTGGGAAAGACTGTGACCAGGCGGAACATACGTTCACACAGTCTAAGAGATGGGAAATTTTACTCTTTTTGGTTTACAACTCCCAGTTCAAAATTTCACTCAGCCATGTTAGGTGACTTTGGACCAGAGACTAGCAAATACCCCATGTGAAACGTGGGGAATGTAGGTTGAGGAAAGCCAGTTGGTGCCACTTAGGCTAGATCTAATCAGAATTCCTCATAAAATTGAGTTTTATTCTTAAAACTCAATTTCTCTTTTCTGGTGAGAAATCAGCATCTTTCAAAAACCTTGAAGAAACTTTTAAAAAAAAAAAAACTCTTTAAATACCTGTAAAACAATGTAGGTCTGTAGCTCCTTTTCTTTGCTTTAGTTGGTTACTGTTAAGTTAAAAGCTTTCGATAGCACTTTGGAAATCATCTATTTTTTAAAACAACTCTTTTAAAAATCAGGAGAAATCCCTAGCAACAATTGTCTCTGGTTGGTTCTCTGGTGGGTTTCCGTATATTTTGTTTGTTTGTTTAAATAGAAGAGGGCTAAACTGAAAGCTTCTGATGCAGCACACATCCCCTGCTTAATCCACTTCAAAAACCAGTTCTCATTTATAATCAGCTCCATGCAGAAGAGTATGTGTGGAGGGGTTGTCATACAACTTACTAAAGAAGCAAGGTGCTTCAAGGATGCCTGGAAATGTACTGAGAATTAGATTGCAAGATTTTTCACTTCTCTCTTTACCTGCACCAGAGGGAGGGCCGTAAGACACAGATAAGTCGTAGCTCCCGTCATTCCGTCAGCATTAGCTCTCCACAGATATCATTTGTAATTCTTTCTATTGCTCACTGAATTATTTAAGGTCCCACTTTTGCTGAAGGATTTCGTTTCCCTCAGCTTATACATACTTGATAAGCAATTAATAGATGGTTTTAATAAAGGTTTAACCAGTTCTGATACATAACCCAGGGGCCTGCAGGGGCACTGATTTCATATTTTACTACCATGTCCAAGCACGTTCTTTTGGTGGGGTTGTAACTGCAAAGAGAACAAACCTATCCATTCTAAAGGAAATCAACCCTGAGTGCTCACTGGAAGGACAGATCCTGAAGCTGAGGCTTCAATACTTGGGCCATCTCATGAGAAGAGAAGACTCCCTGGAAAAGACCCTGATGTTGGGAAAATGTGAAGGCAAGAGGAGAAGGGGATGACAGGACGAGATGGTTGGACAGTATCATCGAAGCTACCAACATGAATTTGACCAAACTCCAGGAGGCAGTGGAAGACAGGAGGGCCTGGCGTGCTCTGGTCCATGGGGTCACGAAGAGTCGGACACGACTAAACGACTAAACAACAACAACAACAACAACAACAACAACAACAACTGTAAGTAGAAGAGTATTGTTTCAGCTGTGAATCTGCAAGATTCCAAACACTATAACCAGGATGATTATGTGCTGAGTAGGAGAGGGAGTGGGGCAGGGGGAGAGTCAGTCACATTTGGAGAGGCAACAGGATGGAGAACATTGATGTAGACACCAAGACAGATATTACTATGTGCCTGTCATTAAAAGCAAAGCTCCCTTTTCATGTTAAATCCATGTGCTTATCTTAGCATTATGTCCTTCAGCTATACCAGTTGCAAACCAGCTTGCTTTTGCTTGGTGATGGGTAACTAGGAGGTTAGCAGAGGCTTCATTTGTAAGCTTCAGTCCAAGCTATCTCAAGGACCGTGTCTCCCTTTATGAGCCTGCTCGAGTGTTAAGACCATCAGGGAAGGCCTTTCTTTTGGTCCCACCACCTTCACAGGTCTGTTAGGTGAGGACATGGGAGACGGCCTTATCTGCTACTGCTCCCAGACTCTGGAACTCCCTCCCACAGGAGGCCAGGCTGACCCCATCTTTGCTGTCCTTCTGCAAGCAGATAAAGATCTTTCTCTTCAGGCAAGCTTTCCCTTAATGATTTGCTATTTGAGAGGGTTTTTCTAATGAAACGTGTCTTGTTGCTTTAAATGTGTTTTTGTTTACTATTATTAGTGTGGTGTTTGTTTGATTCTTTTAAAATATTTGTATATGTACTGTTTTTAGCTTTTAAATTTTGTCTTTTAATAATGTATGCCACCTTGGGTCCTTTTAAAGGGGAAAGATGAGGTAAAAATATTTTCAATAAATCAATAAATAATAATAACCTGATTCTGCAGACACAACAGCTTAAAAGGACCATGTCTTTAGTGGGGAAATGTTTTATCACTTTCCAGTTGTAAAACTAGCATCTTGTCTAGTTAAGTCCTTAGTCAAATGAACAAACAATCTGACTGTAGCTTTCTAGTACAGCTTTGGTATGCTGTGGGGGATAAGGGATGTTTTTATGAATACAAAAAGTTTGTTCTGTATTGTGAGTTCACTGTGGATAAAGAAAGAGTTCTTGTTTAATAAAAAAAGAAGCTAAGCTGAAGCACCTCTTTACATGAAGATATCTGAGTGTTGTTCAGTGATCCATCCACCTAGATGGATCAAACTGTGCCACTCTGAAGGAAGGCACTTTCTCATAACATGTTAACATTTAGGAGCTAACTGTAAGTTATGTTTAATGGTGTAGAACAGGGGTCTCCAAACTATGGCCCGCAGGCCACATCTGGCCCATCTTGCCTTTTTATCCAGACTGGGCATAGGAAAAGGAGGGAATGCTTCACTCCTCTTCCTATCTCCGCCCGGGCATAGGAAGAGGAGAGAAGGGAGAGTCAAGCAATTCCCCCACCTCTGCTGTCTTTGCAAAGACAGCAGCAGTGGGGGATCACTTGGGTCGCCCTTCCCTCCTTCAGCCTTTGAAAATGTGTAAAATATATTATGTGGCCCTCATACTGAAATGTTTGGAGACCCCTGGTGTAGAACAAAGCCACAGTACTAAAAATAGCATGCTTTCTTTGTCAGAGAAAGCAGCCAAAAAAAGAGACTGCTTATTTGTTCTCTTAGTTAAAGTATACTTGCTCTAAACCTTACTTTGGCCACAGCCAATAAATACAATATGAAAGAAATACAGTATAGGATGAATCAGGATTGTGTAAGACACATAATGAAGCTTATAATGTGGTGTGTGATTGAGAATGGCTGCTCTAAAGCGCTTCCAATCAGGTCCCCTCCAGATATGACCAGAGTTCAAAACACATTGCCAGGAGAAGCAACAAGGATGGAGATTTCAAGCAGAAATATAGTGGATGGGGAGAGGTTGAATATTCCATCTCTCCTGCTACTTCTCCACTCACAATCCACTCCCCAACAACTCTTCTTCAAAAAGCCAAAATATCTCTCTCTCCTACATATAGCTGAACAGAACATGTAACTCTAGTTCCTGCCTTAAGTAGCGACAAGGTACATGTTCCTTATTATGACTGTTGAAGACATACTAGCATGAGATGCTATCAGAAACCCAGTAGTTCTACACATACTCCTTTTGCAAGAAATGTATGCATAAAGCCCCATCTAACTCCCTCTGAGGTCAACTTTTTTCAGCCATTCCTTACTGTGCTAATGAAACACATGAGGGGGAGCATGTTAGCCCCACCCCGTCCACTGCCTTCCATCATCCTCAGGTACAATTGCATAGAAGGCAATGAGTGTGAAGGACGGGATTTTCTTCATCTGTAAGGGGATCTGCATGTGAGCGGGAGTGAATTTGAACCCAGGAATATCAGCGCTCTAATACACATTCACAGCAAGAGGCTCATTCCTTCAGGCATGTTGTTGGCCACACATAGGAGGAGGATGAAAACTAAATGGAGAAGGAGGAGTTAGAGTACTTCCCTTTTAGAGTGTTGCTCAACACACAGGAAGGAACACTTGAATAAGGCTCTTTTAAGGACCATCCATAGATTTAAGACCTTCCTCTGCAGCACACACAAGGGTGGCCACATGATAAGGAGGGCAGGGCTCCCATACCTCTAACAGTGGTGTAGAAGAAGCAATCTACATCTGGTGAAACTCCCTCTCCATATACTCTCAAAGGTGCAGGAGCCCAGTCCTTTTTTCATGTGGCCATCCTAGCTCAGACACATAAAAAGGGTATGGAATGGTATCTCTATTAGCTGCAGAAAGCAGCTACTAGCAGAATGAAGATTGAGGGCGGTTTGGATTTTACAAGAAGCAAGCAGCCCCTTCCGGCTTATTTCTTGAATATGGTTGGAATATCTCAGGATTGGGAGCTTGAGTCACATTTCTGGAAGGCTGTTTTAGCCTTCAAAACCACGGACTTAAGAATTTGTGACCTTGGAGAATACGTGAAATGGGTCATTCAACGGAACCCATATTCCTCCTCTGTGAACAAACTCTTGCTCATGCCCGTAAATCCCAACAGTATAAACAAGCCGGAATTGTCAGATAATCCTTCCTTGAGATACCCACTACCTGTGCCCTCCTGCTTTTTCTGTCACAGCTATAGTCCCAACCAGGAGTGGCAAGAAAATTTCCTGTCTAAGGTTTCCAAGTTCTCTCATGGTTATTGTCTGAGAACAGGCATAAGGTTAGTATTTTTCCAGTCATCAGGAGCAGCTGCTGTTTGTCAGGATATATCACATTGCCTCATCAGTACTTCAGCTATTTCACACTTTATTCTCTGTGGAAGCCTCACTTAAAGATCACCCAGTCCTATTGATTTACTGCTTTGGGACATCTCAGGTTACTCTAAAAGGTACTTCCAAATATCTCTTATTAGAAGAATGGAAGAGAGGAAAAACAACATACAACACACAACGTCAGTCAAGGGTATCTGTAGGCACAGACCACCACTTGGAAGCTACTAGTTACAAATATCAAAATGTAATTGATTTCTTTTCCTGATAACAATGGGTAGGTCATGGGGGAACACTTCATCCCAACCCAAAATTTGGGGCAATACCCACTCCCATTCTTGTCATGCGCCACACATGAAAATAACTAAAGTGCATGGAAGTCTCTTGATCTGCTCTGAACCTGAATAAAGGATATACAGACTGGGGTCAACCCTTTCTATAGCCTTCCAAAGGCATTCTAATCCACTCCTGTTAAGATTGTTGATATGATACATTAGTGGCTTATAGACTGACTTGGGCTTTGGACTGTGATCATTCTTGTCTGTTTCCTGAACTCTAGTTAATTTCTCCCTCATGTATTGACTCAGCTTGGTTGTGGATTCCCTATCCACCTTAACAGAAACAACCCCTTTATTGGTCACATCTAGAGATGGGCATCAAGTACTTTGTGCCCT
The DNA here is from genome assembly GCA_037013535.1 of Intellagama lesueurii. Taxonomy (NCBI): domain Eukaryota; kingdom Metazoa; phylum Chordata; class Lepidosauria; order Squamata; family Agamidae; genus Intellagama; species Intellagama lesueurii. The sequence continues at coordinate 22,103,778 of JBAJHW010000005.1, forward strand.
TTTGTCCTAAGTCATCAACTGCCACGTGTTCCTTTCTTCCATCCACCTTGCCGGCACCTCCACTCACCAGACAGCAAACACTGCTCCTTCCATCCCCATTGCATAATCTTCCAGTCCAGGCGGGAGCCCAGACTTCCCTTCTCTGCCACCTCCAGCAGCTGGCCACTCAAAGGCAATGCTGCAGGAATCCCGGCACCACCTCCTTGTCTGAGTGGGCAGCTGCTGGAGGAGGTGGAGAAGAGAGGTCTGGGCCCCTGCCTGGACTGGAAGATTGCATGACAGGGAAGGATGGAGCAGCGTGTGCCAGCTGGTGAGTGGACATGCCAGCAAGGGGGGGTGAGGGAAAGGAAAATGTGGCAGCACAGCTGCTGTGCCAATGACTTAAGACAAAGGGGCATCTTCGTGCCCATCTCTAGTCACATCTCCTGGCTTTCAGCCACTTACAGGTAGAAAACAGGACAGTAACTATGTTACATTATGATTATGACTTAGCAAGGAATAACTTTACTCCTTGTGTAGTATATCCACAATTAATCAATTACTTTTACAATTGCAAAGTCAGGGTGTCACCTGATTAAATGCAAGAGGAAGAATATCTTATGGTTCAAGCATTAGCTTGGGCTGTGCCTCATGCTCTCTTGTGTGTGTTGTTACAACAACTAAGTGGACAGGAGGAGAGTGCATATTGTATTACAGACTACTAGCTTTTTGTGTTTCTGCTCTGTGTATATGTTTTTTTAAAAAAAAATGATAACTATCATTCTGCTGTGTGAGATTTTTTAAAAATATAACTGCAAAGAACTATTTTAATTACTATTAAAAACAGTATAGCAAAGTGATAACTTTTAAAACATTATACTTACCATGGTAGCTAACTGGGAGGGGCTTCTTACCATAACTGTAACTAATTACTTTTTAAAGCAGCTGCAGATGTAACTAATTACTTTTTCAATTGTAGCTGCGATAGACTATCCTTTGCCAAGTTGCTCAAGAGCACAAAAACAAAGAGAACCCTTGCACAAAATTAGAGCAAAAATATTCTCCTTTTCTTCACAATCTACCAGACTAAAATTGGAGACCGAGGGTTGAGAGCAGCACAGATTCACAGCAGGAGCCAACTTTAGCCATTACTGGCATGGAACGATTTGCGGATTGCACACAATACTTTGGTCTTTAAAAACTGACAGCAGGTGTGACTGCATGAATCTTCCCTAAGGGGGTTCTTGCTGCAAATTGACCCTGTTTGTTTGGTCAGGATGCAAACTTACCTGCATTTTCTCACCCCTCTAAAAATCTCAGTGAACCAATGTGGTGTAACAGTTGAAGGAAGAGACCTGAACTCACAGAGTTATGCAGCCCCAAAGTGTCCTCAAGTGACTCCACACCCATCATTATCTCTTCACTTATATTCAGAGACAGAGCTGCTGTGAAGATAAAGGAGAAAACAATGCCCACTCTTCTGACCATTTTCAAGGAAGGGCAGAAAATGACAAATAAGTAAATGAAATATTTGACTAAACTTTAGGAAGGCTCTCTAGATAGTCAGAGGCCTTTGACAGTAGAATGACTACCTCAGAAAGTGGTGGACTCTGGATGGTCATCTGCCAATAGGGGATAGAGGTTGGGAGTTCGATTCCCCACTGTGCCTCCTTGACAGGGGCTGGACTTGATGATCCACAGGGTCCCTTCCAGTTCTGCAGTTCTAAGATTATTAGATGACCCATTGGCCTCATCCAACGCTACAGTTTTATGATTCTATGAAATAAATAAATAAACAAACTCAACCGTGTATACAAACTCATCAAACAGACACTAGTTTGACTCAACAATCATGTCTTTGAGTAAACTACCCTTAAAGAACAACATATAATAATAACAAGCCTTCCAAGAGCTCAGATGAGGCCTTGGCCATTTCACATTGTGAGCCCTTCCCCTTGTTATTTAGGAAGGGGGTAAAAAAATTTTAATGTAAAGAATGGCATGTGGGGGGGATTAAATTTATAGACTGAGCTATTTTTATTCCCATTTAACAATTTGGATTACTTATCTTGAATGCACCTACAATCCACAGTTGTTGAATATGAAAGGATTAAAAAAAACAATTAAGCACCTCTTAAACCCTTCTCTATTTAAATGGTTATAAAACTAATAATAAAACTAATAAAACTAATAAAACTAATAATAATAATAATAATAATAATAATAATAATAATAATAATAATAATAATAATAATAATAATAATAATAATAATAATAATAATAATAATAAAAAAGTGTGCCATCAAGTCAACTCCAACTTATATTTTCCCTAAATCAATATTCATTTTCACAAAAGGAAGCCACAAACAAATTTATGACTTCAAGTAAACTAGCTGATCTCACTTTATGTTTTTTAAGGCACAGAGATTGCTGTAGAAATACTGCAAACCAATGAGACAAATAAAAACAAACAACAATAGAACATGCCGATTCTGATTACTCTTGCAAATCACATCTCAAGAAATGCACAAATTTCATGCTGCTATTTCACTTACCACAATGCTTTCACACAGCGAATAACTGACATATCAGATTTACTATCCAATGAACACAGAGTGATAGAGTTGGAGGATAACTCAAATGTCACCTACTCCGGTGGCTCTCTATTAATGACACATTTTACCACTGAGAGCACGTAGACGTCATTGAAGTCCTGCCTGTTTCAAATATTTTCCCAAAAATAGAGGCCAATCAGTGAAACACAACTACTGCCTTCTTGCTAATATTGGGAAATTATTGTCCTATTTTACCAGATGAGGAAATAATTTCTTAGCTTTTTGTTTTACACTTAAGGAAGCAAAAAAAAAAAAAAAACCCACCACAAAACCTTTTAGCAGTATTACAGCATTTTAAACTACTACTATCTTTATATTTCTCCTTCTGACAACACAAATGCAATTGCTTAAATCTCCAAAACTTTCTATAAATGACATACAGAATAACAAAATGCCTGGAAGTGACCTTCTAGGAAAAGTGTGGGTTTTTTTCCCCTTCTGCATGAACAGTTCCCAGGTTCCTTTACAAAGGGATCAGTGAAATGTAAGATATGAAAATCTGAGAACCACTAGCCCACTCCAATTTCCTGCCAACGCAGAAATTCCATAGTTAGATTTTCCTGGCAAATGACCATCTGGTCTCTACTAAACACTGTCACTGAGGGAGCACTACCTGTGCTGCAGTGACCAGCACTAAATTAGATTCAAGCTACATGTTAAAAACCTGAAATCATGTTAGTGTTTCAGAGTTGTGATTCTGGCAGACTGTGGGGGCTGTGCAGTCACACTTGCCAATGAAACCCATCCTTGTCTTCCACTGACCACTCACAAAACAAATCAAGGTAAATTGCAGACTACAGGAGATATGAAAAATATGTACTGTGTCAGTCAGATATCATCTGGCACTTAAGGAGTTCACTCTTCTAATGATGTGGCATCTGAAAAGTCTAACCTGACTCTTAGATGCACTGATACTAGTCATCTAGAGGCAAACTGACTGCCAACCAAGGAAGCAACGAACTTACTATATGGGAATGGGTAAATCAGGTAAATTGATTGAAAAGCCAGGCTAGAAGCAGTAGATTTATAATGTCTGGATTCTATTACCAGTTCCATTTGCTTGTTTATGTGGAATGGAATGGGGGAGATCTTGTCTTTTAACTCTGAAAGCAAAGTAACTTTGGCTAACTTGGAATCATGGAATCACGTTTCCATTAATTCAATGCATTTTCCTTATTTGGGACTAAGAACTGGATGTTGTGAATCGAAATAGTACATTCCTCAAGTCTGGGAAGAAAGTCCTGTTTTATTCTCCTGTTTTCTTGTAAAGTTCTCATGAGAAGAGAAGACTCCCTGGAAAAGACCCTGATGTTGGGAAAGTGCGAAGGCAAGAGGAGAAGGGGACGACAGAGGACAAGATGGCTGGACAGTGTCACCGAAGCTACCAACATGAATCTGACCCAGCTCCAGGAGGCAGTGGAAGACAGGAGGGCCTGGCGTGCTCTGGTCCATGGGGCCACGAAGAGTCGGACACGACTTAACGACTAAACAACAACAAATCTTGTAAAGTAGGTATATTCACCCACAGAGGTTCAGGGGCTGCACACTGACCCACACCCTTGACAACTCTGCATATTTTTATTTTAAAAGGTCATCTGCAACAAGCAACAAAGACGGAAATTTTGCTTAATCCCCCACCCCATTCTTTTTAGTCCTTGGCAGAGGGTTTTTCACTGGAAGGACAGATCCTGAAACTGAGGCTCCAATACTTTGGCCATCTCATGAGAAGAGAAGACTCCCTAGAAAAGACCCTGATGTTGGGAAAGTGTGAAGGCAAGAGGAGAAGGGGACGACAGAGGACGAAATGGTTGGACAGTGTCACTGAAGCTACCAACATGAATTTGACCAAACTCCGGGAGGCAGTGGAAGACAGGAGGGCCTGGCATGCTCTGGTCCATGGGGTCACGAAGAGTCGGACATGACTTAACGACTAAACAACAACAGAGGGTTTTTCTCCCCACAAACTGGAAGTGTCAGGAAGTCATTTCTGGTTTCAGAATAAAGCTTCGTTCCAGCCTGAAACAGATCAGCAGTCAGAGACCTCAAAATGTGGTAAAATTGCCCTCCTCATGCCCCTAAAGGCTTCAAGAGTCCTTTTTAAGTTAAAAAAATAAGTTCATTGGGAGAAGCCACAGTGAGAGCTTTCCTCACCCCTGCTATAAAGCATAGGTAGCAAACCTTTTTGCCAATTAAGGACTCTTGACTTCTGTAATTTAAAAAAAAAAGTCCAAGGAGTACCTCAGATGATAGCAGAAGGATCCAAAGTCAAAAGGAGGCAAAACCAAAGCAAAATATCAGGTGCTGTTTGAAGCACTGGAGGTCTGCACACTTCTTTCTCTCCCTGTGCCATCACTGGCCTTTTCCACTTCACAACCAAGAGTGGTCCTATTGCATCTAAAAAGTGCTGAAGGCCCCTTGTAATTAGGCCAAAGCCTGCTTGGAGCCTGTGAGCCACAGGTTCCTCACCCTAGTAATAACATGAGTCAACACAATCTATCAAGGCCTTTAACAATAATAATAATAGCAGCAAAAAGAAGGAAAAAAAGGGGGAAGAGGAGAAAGAGAAAAGGACGATAGGAGGAAGATGCTATCACGCCCCCTTACCCCACACACATCTTTAGAGTCATCAAGGAAGCTTCCATTTATATGGAACATTATTTTTGCACCCAGGGGGAAAAAATAATAGCACATTTCAATTTATAAGAGTTTTTCTGTTCAAAAGTGTTTTTGAGGATCCCATCATTAGTAGTCAGGGCACATGGCAAAAAATGCTACAGGTGCCTTGTGTACATCAGGAGGTCACATGTCCAATGGAAACTGTATTTCATGACTTTAGTCTTGTGATTAACCAGTCAGTCCAGTTCAAGGGTCCAACAGGTCTTTGGTGAATCCGTTAGTGAATGAAATAAAAACAAGCCAGAATAACCCCAGTGTATCTTGCTGTATCTTCGTGGGACGTGGTGGTGCTGCGGGTTAAACCGCAGAAGCCTCTGTGCTGCAAGGTCAGAAGACCTGCAGTCGTAAGATCGAATCCACGCGACGGAGTGAGCTCCCGTCGCTTGTCCCAGCTCCTGCCAACCTAGCAGTTCTTGACAATATTGGGGACAGCCTTTCTCTCAGTAACAGAAACACAGACAAGCTGGTGAAGTTCTACATTAATGGGAGACAGTGAAACAGTTCCCAAAAACCTCCCGAATACTTTCAGAGTTTGCAAGAAAAAGGACAATATAGCATACATTCCTTTAGGCACAGCTTAGTTTCAGTTCATTGTACTGGAGTATGTATGAAAAGAAAAGAAAAAGAAACCATTATGGCTAACATTTATATTAGTAGGAATTCTTGTGAATTATAATCCACTTCTTCCTATGCATAGAATGCAATCTTCAGGCTACTGTTCTATGTATACAGAGTACATGGTTACGTGGGGTGAGAACAAAAAGAGGCTCAATACAGAGAACGGCAGCTGCCATGGCAAAGGCTAAGTTATTAGCTATTGCTAAACATCTATGAACTAATATACAACTTTACTTCAGAAAATATTACTCAAGCAGAAGATCTAAATTGAAACCCTGGAAAAGTGTATGATGGTACAATATAAATATGATGGGAAAGGTCAGAAAGAGTACAGGGTCCCAGCGCCCATGCCTCTTGATTCTCATCTAAAACATTAGTTGAGTATCTTGACAGAATCACAACACATGCATGACACTCTTCCCAATGAAACTTGGCTTGCTCACAAATGCTACACTATTTGTTTCAGTAAACGAGCAGCTAAATCCACCCATTTTCCTTTGTGTACTGCATTTTTGAGGGCAGGAGAAAAGACATACAGGAGCTTCTTATGTGTGTCAGAGGGAGCATGAAGCTCTGTAACAGCTTTTAATATATACATTCCTTCAGAAGGGATTTCCATTATTTTGCAACTTCTCAACTGCATACATGATGAGGATTCTTAATCTGTGCACCAGAACTCCAAAACAAGGTCTGTCTAGAGGCAGGCTTGATGTAATATTTTGCTAGCTCTGTTAAGGTTGCCACTAAGTGTTTTTTGTTTTCAAAAGAATCCCATTGATTTTAAAATATTAACCATTATTCCAAAATAGCAATCCCACAGAATGTAACTCATACCCTGAACCGCTACTTTTTGTTCATCTCAGAACATAACGGGTGTCCTTTTCTTAGGTCATCCAATATATCTTTTCTGTTTTTAATTGTATTGGCAACCATACAAAGTCACTGGATGGAGTGATGAAGATAAGGATCTGCACACACACACACATGCACACGAACACTTACCTGCACTCCAAAGAGCTTGATGTGCTAAAATTGCTGTGCCTCTGTTCATTTTTGTGAAAAAAATTAAAGCATCCTGCATTCATAGCTTGCAAGCAGAGATCCACGGAAAAAACAACAACTGTGCCTACAGAACCTAGCTCTGTAAAGGAGGACAAGGAGGGAGTCCAGGGCCCTGTAAAATTCCTCTGTTGTTTACCAGAACAAAGTCTGGTGGCCACAGAAATTCTCCCTAGTAAGCTGAAAGAGCATCAGAGGCCAGAGTTTTGGGGGCAGGGATGGTATGCAAGGTGATCAGGAGCAAAGAAAGAGTCTTCTTAAATGATGCATGCCCAACTAGTGAGTGTCCCATGTATATGTATGTCCGTCTCAGTCTTCTACTCAGAAAGTAGATTAAAGTAGCAGATGGCTGTGATGGAACCTGAGCTGTTGTTAAAAGGGGGGGGGGGACTTACCCATACAGATCTTTTGTTCCTTCCTCCACATCTCTTACAGGACCCCATCACCACCAAAAGAATGTGTCCAAGTGATAAATATTTGTTGAAACAAGTTCTGACTAATCAGGTGGTGTCTCCCGTTCTTTATCTCTCTAAAATCCCTTTAACTGTACCAATTATTTTTAAAGGTGTGTCCCTCTTTATTATTGTGAGAGCAAAAGACTGCCATAAAAGCAACCTGCAGCATAAAGCAAAGCCAGTAGCAACTACAAAAACAACTACGATGACGACAACTACTACATATAGGGCTAATCGGGACAGGATGGTTACATTAAGGACATGCAAAGAAACACATAAAGAAATGCTAAGTTGAATGTAACTCTATTTCATTCCTTGCATGGTTCTGCCGAGATGGGTGATTTGTTTCACCTAAAATTCAGTAGCAACACAAGTTTTAGATTTAAAATCACCTTTGCTTACTACTCAATAAATTTATTTACTAGCCCCAATATCCTATTTTTAAGGGCACTTCCAGGTAGACCCATTGCACCCCCTGCTTTTCTATCACTTCATGCTGAAGGAACACAGAGTGAACTGGGATTCCCATCCAAACTTCTCTGTAAAAATCCATTTCTTTTTAAGAGAAGCTTTAAGAAATCACTAAGATATTGATTTCTCTGCCTAAACTTCCTGCTGCAGCTCTCTTGCTGCTGCTGTTGTTCAGAGCAGTAATTGAAAGCTTCTAAGTAGAAAGGAAGCTTTCTCAGGAAACGTCCATTTCAACGTTAAGAGTCCTGCACCAAACCTCTCCCATCCACTCTGGGAACAAAGCAGTACAAAAAAGTAAATCATGATTTCAGCTGGGAGTGGAAAGTTATGGGAAGAAGGACTGAACTAAGTGAGAAAAAACTAACATTCTATTATTGGCAAGAATGTAAAATTGGTGCAGAACCCGGTAGTTTTAAAAGAACAAATGGTGAATTTTGCTCACACATATTTTGGATTTTGTTTTGAATTTTTAGCTTGTTTTTTCCTCATTGTAGCAATTTGACTAAAGTCTTTTTGTTCTAGAGAAGTCAGCACATAAGCAAGGGTCTCATGACAATGAGGAGCAACACAACCATAATTCCATGTTGGGCTACCTGCCTGTGTTGCAATTATGGTTCATGACCTCTGTGTTCTCTATCTTGAGTTTAAAGGTTTTCCCCTCCTGCAATGTGCAAAACTTGTAGGCTTCAAATACTTGTTGTAGTGCCTTCCTGAGCACTGTCACTATTCTAATAAAGTAATACACAAGAGTACCTTTAAAATTGACCATCTAAAGTGCCAGTGGAAACCCCAGACTAGTTCTATGAGTTTTAAGATCCCATGGGTGAAATGCCATTATTAACCACAAATAGAGCACACCCATTAAATCGATGGAACATCTTGAGGAGATGACTTTCCTATCCCCACTTATTCAATGGGCCTACACTACTGGATTTCAGAAATTAGTTAAGAATTTTTTTAAACTAATGAAAACTCTTCCTTTGGCTAAGCAAATGATCGAGCCGCTGCTGAACCACACTTCGGCAGCGCAGCTCGCCTTTGCCTCCTTCCTCGGAGGCTGTGAGAACTTACAGTCTCGCGTGAGCAACTTGGTGGGAGAGGGAGGAACGATAGGTTATTTAAGGGCCGTTCCCCCCTCTCCTCTTCTTCTTCCTTCGTTGGCACCTACCCGCCCGCCCTATATTCTAGTGTGAGTTTATCTGGTCGACTTTGGGGCCGGATAGGAATTTTTGACCCGTATCCTGATTGGCCCTTGGATGCGGGGATTTTTCACCTATCCCACACTGGAAAAGGTGTGTTGGCATGTTTTGAGGTGGAATTTTCAGTCACACAGGCAGGTAGTGCGGATAAAACAGGTTTTTTTGGTGAGTCCCATAGCAATCTCAGGTAATGTATAGCTCATCTGAACTCCCAGTGCTGCGGATCGTGCGATTAGAGTGCTTGGGGGGGGAGATGTGCTGGGGCCACACCCGGACCAATAGTCAACAAGGAGAGGGTGGCTTGAGCTCCGGGGGTGGTCAAATTTGGGCTAGCCGGGTTTCTCGCTGTCTTCACGGCTGCGAAAACTTGGGCCAGGGTCTCGCCCATTTGTTTGTTAAAGGGTCCGTTCAGACCTCTATGTTTAAACCTGATTCCACACTACAGCAGGACCCCCCTTTGCCAAAGGATTGGCAACATTTATTATTTCAATAAAGTGTGGCCCGTGTTTAACCCACAATTCTGGTCTCGCGTCATTATTCCGAGGTAAGGGGGCAATAAACTTTACCATTTCACTTCTAGCGAACTTGTACATCCTATATGCATAAGCCTGATGTTTTATTTATAGATTTGATTGACAGGCAGATGCACTATTTTTTTTAATCACTTAAAAATAAGAAAATAAGAAAATAATTTAAAAAATGAATTTAAAAGCAAACTAATAGAAACAAATTAGTTTGGGAAGGGAAAGGAAAAGAAAAAGCAGCATCCAGCTGGTAAAATCTCTTTCTATAACAACCTGCTGGAATCACCAACAAGCTGACTGAATAAAACAATATTTGCCTGCTAGAAGAAGGAGAACTAGGGTATGGAACCAGCCCTAGCTTCCACACAGAGTGGCTGTCATGTGGAATGTGGAACAAGCTTATTTTCTGAAGCTTAAAAAGTAGGACTCGAAGTAATGGTTTCAAGTGATGACAAAAACAATTTAAGTAAACATTAGAAAGCACTTGTTGACAGTAAGGCCTGCTCAACAGTAGAATGGACTGCTTCAGAAGGTGGTGAACTCTCCTTCACTGAGGCATTTAAAATAGATAGCTACCTGTCAGGGATGCTCTAGATGTAAATTTGGTAGGTGGTTAGACTCAGAGGGGTCCCTTCCAGCTCTACAGTCCTGGGATTATGATTTTAGAGTTCATTACATAGTAGGATGTAACTAAGGCAGGCATCACCATCAGGCATCTTCAGAAATGGGACCAGTTAGCATGCTAGATTTTAGCACACTTCTGGGTGCCCAGTGAAACCCACACATCTGAGACTGTGAACAAAGTCTTCAGAAGGATTATAAGGTAAAGGTAAAGGTTCCCCTTGACATTTAGTCCAGTCGTGTCCAACTCTAGGGCGTGGTGCTCATCCCCGTTCCCAAGCCATAGAGCCAGCGTTTGTCCGAAGACAATCTTCCGTGGTCACATGGCCAGCGCGACTAGACACGGAACGCCGTTACCTTCCCACCAAGGTGGTACCTATTTATCTACTCGCATTTTTGCATTCTTTCGAACTGGTAGGTTGGCAGGAGTCAGAAGGATTATAGTCCTCCCAAAAAAACAAAACCCAGCAAAGGTTTTATTCCTATTTCCTGATCTGCACTTCCGCTAAACAGAGCACCTGTGTCTTATTTCATATGTGGTTCAATTTGCACAGCCACATCCAGTCCCTTACCAATATCAGACTCTGGCTTAGAACTCAAACAACCTCCTTGAGTTCAGATAAAAATAAGAGATAAAGCTGGGTGTCATCAGCATACTGGTGGCACCAGATGTCCAAACTCTGGACAAACCTGTCCTTGTAGTTTGATATATAAATGAAATAGAATGTGCAACCTGGACCCTGCAGGGATCCCACAGCTGAAAAGCCAAGACATCCCACGGTGGTCTCCTATTCTGTCTTCTGAACTGACTCCTCCAGGAGAGACGAGAGTCACCCTATAATAATACTTGGAAGTCTCATCTCAGAAAGGCAGCCCAGAAGCGTACGACGCTTGATGGTGCGAAAAACTGTGGAACGGTCCAGGGGAACCATCAAGGGCACACTGATCCCCCTGTCTAATTCCAAGCAGAGACCAAAGCCTGCATCCATACTGAAAAACAAATACTGTAAAATATCAAAATGTAAGGTGCGGGGAGAGTTGTTGCAGGAAACCCTAAAATCAACATGGGGTTTTTGTCTTTGCTGTTGAAAGCTTTCTCAAGGTAAAGTTAATAACGGGCAGGGGAAAGCAGCAAAAGCTGGAGAGGGCCCCAATTTTTTTCTCATAATCAAGATAAATGGTAAAGAGTCTAAGCCAAAGGGAAGAAATTAAAACTGGAGAAAGTCACTTCGACATTGTCACTGGGATAGTTTAAATTAGCAACCATGACTGGCCATCAATAATAGCAGCAGTTGTGGGAGAGAAATACTCCCCCCCCTCTTCTCAACCACATTTCCCTCCCTCTCTCCTTCCAAACTCCCCCCTTTCTCTCCTCTGAGCACCTGCTTCCCTCAGCTTTGCTCATATTGTCATTAGCTTCATGGATAATTGATAGCTGAGCCTGTCCAGCCAGTGCTAAGAAAAGAATGACAAGGAGAGTAGACATGCGCCTACTAAAAATAGACACAACCAGCTTGTTCCAGTTTTCCCTTGGGTCCTAATGCCAGCAGTTTTCTGAGAGCTGTTGTGGATCCAATGGGTAGCAAAGTATAAGTGCCACCAGTTAATTCTACTGGAGGTTGAGAGTTTACATCCTTTATAGATGAACCTAAAAATTCCATGTATTAAATTTTAAGCTTAGCTTTGCAGATGTACTCAAAGGCTCTGTATATTTAAGAGCAAGCATGATATTTAAAGTATCTGAGCGTGAGGGGAAAGTTCATTGGCTTAACTCCTGAGAAAGGTTTATGTGTGACCAGAAATCCATTAAGGAGAAAGTGTGTGTGAGAGAAGGGTGCTCCAGTTCCATGTGAAAAGACTCCAAGGATCCTTTTTAGTAGACCACAAACTAAAAATGTCAGCACTCCAATGTGGCATTTTAAAAAGGCAGATACTGCACTAGTTGGCTGGATAGCTCATTAAGTCAGGAGTTCAGTTCTGCCTCCTAGGAAAACAGCCTTAGAAAAACCTGGAAAAGGTACCATAACCCAGAATCCACTTTATGGCATGCAATTATCATTACAATTCTTAATATTGCCACAACAGAAGGGGCTTGTCCAGATCCTGAGTCAAGTCTTGGCTTCTACCACTCTTCCATATGGACTGCTGCTAGGCACCATAGTTTAAGCAGGATATCAACAAGCCTGAATGTGTCCAGAGAAGGAAGACAAAGATGGAAATTTTAGCTCAAGCCCAATGAGCAACGTGCTGGATGCCTTTAGCCTGGAGGAAGAATTGTGTAATTGCTGTCATCAAATATTTGATTTGTCACATTGATAACAGAATAAATTTGTTACGCACAAACATAATAAAGAACTCCTTGATGGTACAAATTGTTTGACCACGAAAGAGACTCTGCTTTCAAAGGCAATGTGCTTTCCTTCATTATGGATAGCTCAATGGTTTAGGTCTCTGGCTGCAAAGTCAGAGGCCGGGAGTTCGATTCCCCACTAAGCCTCCTTGAGAGGGATGGGGCTAGACTCGATAATCTGTAAGGCCCCTTCCAGCTCTGCAATTCTGACATCCTCATCGTCATTAGAGGTTTTTACCCAGAAGCTAAATGGCCAATGATCAGATGGTTCTAGTAACAGATATCCCACATTATCAAAAGGTTGGGCTAGATGTCCTCTAAGATCCCTTCCAGCCCTATGAGGCTTTGCTTCTAGCATTCTGTGATTTGGTGATGCCTCAGATGAAACCCTCAGTGCATCCTGCAAATTCTCAAAGGTTCTGCAAAACATACAGTGCTTTAGGATTATACAGGAAGGGAGCAAAATTCCACATATCTGCTTCAGTTGCCAGTCATCTTGCAAAACATTTTGAGAAATTCAGCCAGACAGGCTAAATCAAGAGTGGAAGAAAAGAATTCACATCTCTAAACACTATCAATGCCAGAGGCAAACAGGGAGAAAGAGCCAATTTAAACTATTTTTTCCGTTCTGTAAGTGAAAGAAATGCATGCCAGCCTGAAAGCATTAAATATTTTATGCTTTAAAATATGACACAATAATCCCACCCCCCAGCAAAAAATGTCCATCCTGTCTATCTTAGCAGTGCAAGGTTGTTTGTGGGCAAAACAAATGCATTTATTTACTGACAACCATAGTAATGAGCAATAAGGAGAAGCCCATTAGAAATGAGACAGCACAGGTTCATCTTACAGGATTGTGGCATGGAGAGATAAGACAGAAATGCTTGACCTTCTTTGTCTTTGCCTAATCTGCTTAAGGGAGGTGATTTAAGGCAAAATTAAAAAGAGCAGGAGTAGGTGAGTAGCAGCTGGCAAAGGTTCACGGTATCACATTGGCTTGCTCATCCTTTGAGGTCTGCATGAGAAAGTGAACAACATCCCCATTTGCCTCCAGAGTTAATGCCTGTTCCGGTGTCATAATTTGAGCCTACCTGCCATACTAGAGGGGTGCACCCTCTTCATAACCCTGTTATCACTTCTGTCACTATCCTGCACATGGAAGGTGATGAATCTTGAAGAGCAAAAACTCCAGATCATGTAAGAATCAACACTTGTACTTGTTTGTATTTCAGTTTCCTCTGCACCACCAGTTACAGTCAAGGGAATCTCATGACTGGGTCAAAGGGGGTCCCTCTTTGTAAAATTGATACACATACGCCCCATCCAGGTCCCTGAGTTTCCTTGCTGAAAGTCTCTCATTCATCAAATCATTTGTGTAAGCATCTTGTTACTCAGGCTACACTCCCTGCATATGATGAAGTATCTTGCAGTTCATAAAATCTGATGCTGACAAAACACATTAATATTTCACTGTCAATGGCCACGTTGGCTGGGGGATTCTAGGAGCTGTCATGTAGATAAAGCAACTTTGATTGCCAAGCTCAAAAGTAAGAGAAGGGAATGTCATCCTCTCACCAGGTTAACTATTCCTAGCCACTGCTTCCCTATGAAAAGAGATGCAGCCATGGGGTCCAGGAGAACCTCAATGTTCAATGACCAAGGGATGGAAGACTGTTTTAGCGACTGGTGAACCCACTTCCTTTAGGTTTGTTCCAACCATAATTACAGTATATATTAGGACTATCCTTATATGAGCCCATTCTCAAAAGATCTGTTTCAACCAACATGGAAATAGGACATTACAGTTCAACTTTAGATACTGTTATGGATCAGCACATATTGAATAGCACACAGTGAAATGCAAGGTATGCTGAGAAACTATACCTTGATTCTCTACACAAATAACTTTGTATCCCCAAAGGAAGAAAGATCTTCTCTCCTCATCTGAAGGATTCTTTTTCAAAGACTTAAAACATAGCAGACAAAAGCTGTCTGGATAGCTCAGTGGTTGCAGTATCTATCTGGTTGTGGAGCCAGAGGTTGAGAGTTCCTCACTGTGTTGCCTGTGAGTAAAGCCAGCCTGTGTGGCCTTGGGCAAGCCACAGAGTCCCAGGGTGCCCCCAGAAGAAGGGAATGGTAAACCACTTCTGAGTATTCTCTACCTGGAAACCCCTAAAAATGGCTGCCATGAGTCAGAATTGACTTGACAGCATATTATTATTACTTAACATAGCAGATTGCAGTGATTTATTTATGCCAAATGATGCCAGTAAGCAAGAACCAAAAAAAGTCCAATTACAGGATTTATTCACCCAACTTCCCCAAAGCCAAGATTTGAGACCATGTCACTCAACGGGTCTTTCCATAAGCCTTGCGAATGCTACTGTAAATACCTCGTTATGTTCCACAGTGCACCAATCTCAACATAAATGATATTTAATCTCCTCTATTCTCCTCGGGTTCACAGAACAAAACAGAAATAAACAACTAAGTCATTAAAGCTTTTATAATTTTATTTTTGAATATCAGTTCAGAAAATGAAGAGGTTCACTGTGGTGAAAAGTGTGCCCCGAGGTTCTGAAATAATGATGTTCAGGAGCAGAATTACTATTTCAAGGGGCACAGGGATCCTGGCATTGAATTCACATAAGTGTGCTTGAAGGAAGTTCTGACAGAAATGCAGATTTGTTTGACACTAGCATCTAAAGAACTGCAGCTAAGGATCCAGCCTCACTGCCTTGTTAAAAAAAGCCCACTTGTAGACCAAAAGACATGGGATGAAGGTTTGGAAGAGGTGTTAGTGGGCCTGCTGGTGAGGACAGAGTTCTATTGAGAAGCAGATAGCTGTATAGGTAGGTGTGGCGTTCGCCCAGGTCATGAATATTCATATCCTATTTTGCATAGACCAATGGGAGTGCTGGAGGGGCGGAGTCACGAGGTATAAGAGACTCAGCAGCAAGAGGAGATAGATATAGATAAGGTTTAGATAGGGTTTTGAGATGGAGAATTAGAGTGTTAGAGAGTTGAGAGAGTTTTGGAGTTTGGAGTTTGGGCTGGAGAATGGTGGTTGAGGGTGGATAAAGAAGAATGTTTGTTTAGGAGTTAACAACATTGCAGGTTCTGTCAACACCTGTATCAATAAACAATTTCTATTTGGTTCTTTTAAAATGACATATGGCCTGGACATCTATTATTAATAATAGGTATTGTTGATGAAATCAACTGGTGTCCGCTGAGGGGCACGTAGTGTGAGCTTTTTGTCTGGTGAAACAATCAGGGGCCACGTGGAATCGTGACAGTAGGATATGCTATGTGTGCTCTAGTAAACAGAGTGACTGACTAGCACTGAGATATGGGTTCAAATCTCTGCTTATCTATAGAAATTCACTGGCAGGTGTATGGAACTGGTAGAACCACTCATTAAATATTTCACTTACCTTGAAAACCCTATTATAGTTGCTATAATCCAGTTCTAACTTAACGGCACCTAACACACACACACAGGATAGCCATATTTGTTACTTTAAAGAAAGCAGCCATGGATTTGCAAAACTGTTCAGTCCAAGTCTAAGTTAAAGAAAAAAGAACACAATTTGGTAAAGTCACTTCTTGAGCTATTCTGATTGGGGGGGCAGTCCAAAAAAGTAACTTTCTTGAACAATAAGAAGGAAGTACAAGGGCCTTAATTTGCTCACCCATCAAGACGTAGGCAGAGCTAGGAAAAGTTACTTTTTTGCTACCTCAGCTCCCAGGATGACCCAGCCAGCATAGCCTCTGGCCAACTTGGGATTCTGGCAGTTGTAGTGTTGCTGGACTCCAACTCTCATCAGCTACAGCAAGCATTGCCAATGGAAGACACTGGAGCCCAGCAACATCTAGAAGGCTATAGATTGCCTCTCTAGCCTCTGGACTAGGTTCTGACAGTACTTCAGAAGTACAGTGGGATGTCTTCCCAACCTACTTCCTGAGACTGAAGAGCCACCTTCTCCTATTTGTAGCAATTCCTTTTAAGAAGGACTGTTCTACCTGCCTCCTAACTGAACTTCAGACAGAGAGCTAATAGAAGTGGGATCTGTTCAGCTGGAACACCCTACCATGGAATATCAAATATGTATGGATGACACCTACCCTGTTCATTTGTGGGTTCCTGCTTTTATATTTAAAAGCGTCTTACCACATCTCCCATACATCAGTTGTGTGATGGAGGTTCTTTTCAACACTCTCATTCTTTGGGCTTTTGATTTCATGGAGTTATCTTATTATAACCGTTGTTTGCACTGTTTTTTGCATTGTCTGTCAGCCACTCTTCAGGATCTGAGGCAGACGTCTTCCATGTCATAGGAGACCTGAAACGTCCCATTAGAATGCAAGGAATTTAACCTGAGAACCTGGGCACACAAGGCATGTAATCTACCTTTGAATCATAGTCTCTCTCATTAGGAAACTAATTGTTTTATTGATGAGGTGGGCCACCACAGCCAACAAGAAGGGGAGAGAGAGAGAGAGAGATTACTGTGCTGATGCAATTGTACAGAGGTTTGGAGAGATGCCACAAAGCAACACCTCACCAACCCTCTCCTCCCAACTAAAGTAAAGTAAAACCAGGAAGAATTATTTCTTGACTTGAAGACAGACAGGGCAACCATATAGTGAAGAAAAGCCAGGGCTGAAGCTCAGAAAAGGTCAGTTCAGTTCCCTTTCATGTCAGGATATGTGTTTAACGAGCTCACTCTTTATTTGCCTCCCCCTAGATCCCCACTGAGGCAGAGCCAGTTGCCATAGAAACTCTAATCTTTATCTGCTTTGCTTGTTAAATGATATAGCATCAGTTCTCTTTTCTGAATCTTCACGGGTTCCTCTGCTCCTCCAACCATCTTCCTCCCCTAGGAACTGAACAGAGAGGCAGGCATCTCTCCCAATCTCTCTCTCTCTCTCTCTCCCCTTCTCTTTTTCCTTGCCTTGCCTCTTCTGGCAGTGTTAGATCTCTAAAGACTTTGAGATCTCTCTGTAGCCGGTGCTGTGCAATGGAGAGTGTTCAATGTGTATGCTGCAAGAGTTTTGCCAAAGTGGAAAGGGGCACCAGGTCAGATGGGAGCAGAAAGACCAGCTGTTTAGAAACCAAAAGGCATTGCAGGGTCGAAGAGATGCAAGGGGTTTTTTGAGCATGGAGTGTCAGTTTTCCAGGTAGAGGTAGTCTATCCCTTTCCATCCCAGCTACCTCAGCGCTTTGGGTTCATCAGTGCTTGCATTGTTCCAAATTGTTAAATGTAAAATTAGTGACTGTGTAATTGTTTTAAAAAAGGAAAGGGAAGGGAAGAAGGCTGTTTAAGAATAAGAAGTTTAAAAGGGCAACCCAAAGGAAATAAACATCTAGATATGGTAGAAATGCCACGAGGAATGCTCAAGAAATAAGTGTTTCTGGCTGAAATATTACAGAGGCTGGCAAGTTTTAATCTGCTTTCCCAAACTGTGTTTGGTGGGCTTGAATAGTTTTATTAATTTATTTTCTTCATTTGCATCCTGCTTTGTCTGCAAGCATTCCATGGTACTATTCACATGTATAATCTTTGAACTGCAGAGCTGGAAGGGACCCTCTGGATCATCCAGCCCTTGACAAGGAGGCACAGTGGAGATTCAAACTCCCAACCTCAGACTCCACAGCCAAACACCTAAACACTGAGCTATCCAGCAGTTCCTTTCCCCACTCTCATTATCTCATCACAACAACACTGTAGGGTAGGCTGAAAGCTGACAACAACATCACTCTGAGAGTTTATGGCAGACTCACTCCGGCTTTAATTCTGCACTCTTACCTCTACACCACACTGTTTCTAATGCTCCCAAAACATGCTGGGCTAATAGCAAGTATATTGACTGTTCTCCCTCTGTTCTTAACAAAAGCGCAAATAGCATGTAGTGGAAAATGCTAAACTCTTTCATCCATTGAGTTGTCTCCACCAATCAACGACATGCAACCAAAGCGCTATATCTATCAATAACTCAGGGATATCTTTTTAATGGTTACTACAGGCCCAAATAAATAAGGATATATACATGAATAAAGAAAATATGTTTAACTATATTATTTTTAAAGACTGTAGTTGCAGACGTTCCATTTTTATCCACTACCTGTTGCTAGCAAGTTCTTTCTGAAAATCCTGGCTGTCTGCTTGATTGTTTAACCTTACGTTCTGTTTGTTTGTTTGGATTTCTTAAAAAAACCTTTCAAGCTGCTTCAAACATCTTAGGGAGAACAGTGAGCTAGATGGGCAAAGAGGCAGAGTTCAGAGTTGGTCCATCAGTTGCAGAGGTGAGTCTGGCTTCACCACTAAAAGAATACATTGAAGGTCTCCAGAGATGTTCTGCTTATCCCATATCTAGAAAGAGCACTCCCTCAAGTGGCAAAGAAGGTGTAATTCTGAAAACAAGTTAAGAATAAGAAGCATTTCTGTCCTGGATATTATCTGTGGAATGGAAGCAAAGGCTTCCTTTGCATATCTACTCCAGAAGATACATGTAACAAAGCCAATCACATTACTGGGAAGAAAACATGGTAAAGAAAATGTATTTCTCCAAACATGTACCTTGGCCCTCCAACAAGCAAATGAAAAAAGGAACTCTTCCAATCTGTGCAGCTGTCTTCTTGCTCCTTTAATGCAATGGTTCCCAACCTTGGGCCCCCCAGAGGTTCTTGGACTAAAACTCCCAGAAACCTTCACCACTAGCTGTGCTGACCAGAACTTCTGGAAGTTATAGTCCAACTGGGGACCCAAGGTTGGGAACTACTGCTTTAGTGGCTTTGGTTTGTGAATCATGGTGTCTGTGAGCTACAGACAGCCCCCCAAGCTTGTTTTTGCAGCCCCAAGAGAGATAAAAATTGTTCAGATACGCACATACTGTATGCACAAAATGTTATTTAAAAGAAAAGTGTGCCTCCAGGAATTCTCTTATTTTACCCAAAATTCTGCCCTTTAAAAAAATGTGTATTTTTTTAAGGAAGTGGACTTTTGGTCCTCACTAATTTCATTCGAAGGGATTAGTGAGGCCCCCAAGAGGTCTTGGCGGCCAAGAAATGGTGCCCAAATCCCTAGAGCTAGCCCACTTTTGATTTTATCAATACCACGCCCATTATTTTATTCTGTCACTGGAAGGGATTCTAAGGCCTCAGCACATGAACATTCTAAAGGGTCTCACTCAGACCCTAGCCTCCAACCTGAGGTTCCTTCCCTGTCATAGCTCCAGGAATGTGAGAGATACTGATAGGACTAAGCTTAAGAGAAGCCATGAACCAGACCTGATTGCAGGGATGAAGATACAAGCTAATCACATTAACTGGAATCCCCAGGGGAAACTCACAGCCCTTACAGAATGATGTCCTAGAAACTCAAGGTAAAGAAGTCAAATTCAGAACTCCAGTTTGTTGGAGTTAATACTGTCTCTCTGGGTAAGAAAGTAGATCGGGTACATCAAGATGAAAAAAGCCAGTCAATATTCTGGAGAGGAGCAGGGGAAGCTGAACTCCTAGGGAACCTGAATATATTGTTGGACTCTTATTTCCCATCAGCTCCTGCCAGCCTCCACAGTGGTGATGATGGGAGAGTAGTAGATCAGCAATATATGGAGGACCCCCAGTTCTCTAGCCCTAACCAAGAGACCTAAATCAACAGCTCTCTATTACTAGAGTGACATAGGTATCTGATCCAAAGCCTCCTTAGTTTTCTTAAGAAATTTAGTGCACACCCCAAGCTGCTAATCCTGCCCAACAGTTCAGCATGAAATAGGTCAAGCCAAGGAACTAGAACAAAAGTTCAAAAAACACCTATATGCTATGCACCTGAAAGAAAGACCTAAAGTAGAAGTGTTTGAGGCTTAGCTAGGCCTAGCTCCCCTCGCTAGCTGGGAGCTCTTTGTGTTCTCAGCAGAAGCTTGGGCAAAGCTAAGCCTAGATAAGCCTCAGAGCCTTCTAACTTAGGCCTTTCTCCCAGGTGCATGGCATTTAGATGTTTGAAAGGTGTCCGTAAGGTAGGCAGCACTCCTAGAATGACAAGTTATGGTATTCGCAGTGCAAAAATCCAAAAATCTCATTTCTAATACCCCATTCAAGGAATAGACTCTGATTGCATTCGCATACTCTCCTTACATCCCAGGAAAAAAGGAGCAAGACCTCCATTATTGAAATTTTGGAAAACCAATTTCTGCTCAAAAAATCAGTCAGTTTCTACAGCTACACTTACAATTAGGAGGTAAAACTGTGAATAGCACTAATAATATAAGCTTTGAAGGTACAACTCATATCACTCTTCAAACAATTATGTAGCATCAGCACAGCTCTTATGTACATCATGATTCAAGATCCTTTTTCTTTCCTCTTGATTTTGCAGCACAAACAACTGATTACAAACAGACTCTTGTATTATTCCTGTGGCTATATAAAGTGTACTGCAGTTCTCATGTTTCCTTGTACAATTCAAGCACGGCTATCATTTCCAAGAGACATTCAAGGGTTCTCTTTGCCAATCCTTTCCAGGTTTTTCTTGTTACGAAGTTATTCTTTAAACCCCACCCAGGTGCGACAAGGAGCTCTGTAGTGAGCACAGCCTTGTAAAGAACAAACTACCCTTGAACATACTGATCTTACCCAATTCCTCACATTCAGTTCTTGCATCGGTGAGAAAAATACTTTGCCTGGATTTTTTTTTCACACAGTCATGCGCATTTGCGCAAAACTAGAATACCTCCTACCTTGATAAAGAACTTGAAGCACTAGGTGGGTTGTTTGCATCTCTCAGCCAGCCTTTCTATTCTTGCTCTCTCTGTATGTTCTTGTGTTGCTTCTCAAAGAATAAAGAAAATAGAGACATTTGATGCAAACTACAAATGTTGAGGAAGGAACTTCTTCATCTCACTCTTTCCTGGAAGAGAAGGACCTCACAGAGCTTTAAAATCCTTCCTTGTATATTTGATTCTGTTGAAGCAGCCTAAATGGAGGAGAGTGGAGAATTTTGATAGTATTCTTTCCACTCCTAGTTGTAGATCAGTCTGTTTAGGGCAGCCTTTTTCCTTTTTTCAGAAAAATTGAAATCCTTGTCTGTGATAATTTCAGCCAAGAAATTGTCTAGAATCCTGGTAATCCGTATGAAATGTTTCAATTTTTATGAACTAGGGATCAGTTTATGCCCTAACCAGTCTTGATATCCTTTGATATAAAGCATATTTCATTCTGAAGCCCTGATAATAAATAAATACATAAATAAATAACCCATGCATATATTGTGAGTGCTGCTATTTACTTCTACTGTTTTGGCTTTGGGCTCCCGCCCCCACAAATTCTGTTCTACAGTTTATAGCTGAACACATTTAAAAGAACATCCACTGGTTCCACGTCTGCCCCTTATTAAAACGACTTTGGGATGTGGGAGGATGGAGGAGGGCTTGTGGGAATAAATGGTTATATTTCCCATTGACATGGAAGCACTTCTACTGGTTGCTAAGCAATGTTTCCCTCTCTTTCCCTAGTAGTAAAGCTAAGGCCTTTAATGCCTACCTGAGTTAGAGTAGCAGTGATTGAAAACAGCTCTGTTCATTGTGTGTTTACAGTTGTGACAGTACTATGTATTCTCGGTGTATGGCATGGAATCTACCATGAAAATGACAGAAGCATTTTATATGTGGCTTTATCCCAGGAACCAAGAATTTCTTGGATTGAAAGGATGACCAGTAAAGAACTCAGTACTCAGGCAAAGATCAAGATGTCATAAAATGCAGGAAGCTAGTGTTGCTTTGGTCACATAATGAGAGAAAAAAATACAGGTTGTTAACAGCCAATCACTCAAGTGCAGCAAAAAGAGGAATCTCTTGACTGAAAAAGACTATAAACCATAAAAATCCACACTGATATACACCTGTTAGTCATTAAGGTGTCACAATACAGTCACTTTTGTTTTGCTTTTCTCTTTGTCATACAAAATAATAGGAGGAAACAGAGACCAATCACTGAGTTATTAACAGACAAGCAAATTACAATCTCTCAAGAGTGTCTCCCTGGCTACACAATCTTGGGCTGGGATGCTGCTCAGTAAGACTTCAATCCCTAGCCCAAATTAGGTGATACAATGGGCACATCTATCCATCACTAACCAATCATTCCTTCCCACCCCTGAATTCAAAGAGAGCCCCATCTCTCTGCTGAGTGTTATTTCCCTCTCTTGAGTCTGTTGGAAGCAGTCAGTCAGTCAGTTGTTTACATTGCTGTTGATCTGTTCACAACTGTAAGTAATGAAAGATTCTTTCTCCTATAAATGTCTGAGTTATCAAGACTTTAAGAGCCAGTTAATGAGAAGAGGATGAGCAGTCTGGGGAACTTGTAGCTATGCTCCTCTGTGAATCTCTGTATTTCTACTGAGGAGCCAAAACTTTTACCAGAAAAACTCGGGTAAAACTCTGCCACATTCTCTTCCACTGTTTCCTTTGGCAAGTTCTTTCTAAACTACCGTCTCTGTAATCTTCTGTCTCATTACTTTCTTATATTAGATATTCAGCTCTCAATCTCTGAATCTTTGCAAGAAACCCTCGTTAGAACTCTCCCACAATCTCCTCAGAAAACCCTTCCAAAATTTCTCCTGAGAAATTTTTAGGTCCCTACAACTACCTCTTTGGTTCATTACGACATTCATAAGGGTCAAAAGGAGATGTTCTCCAGACATTGTACAGGGAGCTATAATGCCACACAATGTTACCTAATATTTAAAATAGAATGTATTCACTGAGGATTGTGTTATCCATATCATGTCTTGCAGCCTGATCTTCTACTGGAAAGTACATTCCATTGATGTCCATAGGGCCTGTTTGCTAGCAGGCTTCTACTGGATTTCGGACCAAGACTTCTTTCTTAATTATTTGACTCTGGGCGTGGTTTTTCCTCCCTCTTTTTTTCCCAAAGCTGACTCTTTTTGCATGATATGAATTTTACACATATCCTTTTGCATGTAGTGCAAAGGTAAGAACTGGTCGTGGTTATCTCACATATGCACTTTCTAAAATACATGAAAGTTTTATTAAACCTCACAGAAATAGTTCTTACCATGTTCAGCACGTAATGTGGTTAATAGCCACCAACGGCATATTACTGCTGATTCTGTAATATGCAAAGGAGTCCCAAGAGAGCAGCTCTTCTGTTCCGCCCCCTCATTATGCCATCAGCCCTTTCAGTGACTCAGACTTCTCTTACATCTTCACTTTTCTGGTTCATTACCTCCAACACAATTACATTACATCTTAGCATAATTTAATGTATAACCTATAGGTTTGTATCAGCATGCCTTTTCCTTCTAGTTATTTTCCTTCCTGACCTGACACGTCCCACACTTTCTGCATCTGATTCCAGATTCTGAAAGGACAACTAAAATGCTATGAGGTGTTTTTTTTCATCCTGCAGCATGCTGCTCAGTTCCACTCTCTGCGTGGCTTCTTTCATACATGCACACATAGAGAAAGAGAGAGTAGCCAATCAGGAGTCTCTTCTCTTTGGTGCAATCCTATACTTCATATATGTGAATTATGCGCCAGCCTGGATGTGGAGTCTTTTTCCCAAACATTCAGCACTTTTCCAGGCATAGCAAATGGAAGAAGGGCCATTTTCTTTCATGCATTTCTTCCTTCCTGAAACACTGTGCCAAACCTCAAAGATGTCCTAATCTCCTCCTAAAACAGGACCGTCCTAGAGTATCAATAGAAGTTAACAAAATTAGCTGTTAGCAATCCAGTTTTTCTGATTTTGACTTGCATGGACAACTTGATTATAGCTGCTGGATCTTTCCTTGGGCACAGCTTGCAAAAGTAACTTTTTTAGGACTGCAACTTTCAGGGTTCCCTTGCCAGCATGGCTGTTGGGGACATCCTAAGAACTGCAAACCAAAAAATTAACTTCAACCATCTCTGATTGTGATCAACTTGGTTTGTAATCTTGACATTGCTTCAAGGTAAGTCATAACATTTAAGAGGTTTTAGAGACTAAACTAAAAAAATAAAGGCTTTTTAAAAGAAAAATATCAGAAGTTTTTTTTTAAGTCACAGATTTTTATCTACAAATCACTGCATCATCAATATTTGATCAATACTCCCTCCAGCCTCCAGAGGAATTGAAATCAAAAGCCGAGGAGAAGCCATCAAGAATGGCTTTCTACACATTATTAGACCTCAGTGCTCAGAAGGTATTAAGAGGCCACTTTTGGTAAAGATTGTAATGGAACTAGAGGTGGCTGTTGGTGGCTCCGGTTTTGGGTGAAGGAGGGCTTTTGTGGAGCGATGCTGGATTTTGCTAGTTTGCCTCTTGGGAGCTATCCAGGGTGCTGAATACAATCCCTGGAATACATTTTGTACATAGAGAAGGTGCTGGTCCCCAAGATATGTACAATCTGGGCTATGTCATTATTTTATTTGCAAAGAAAAAACTGTTTCTCATATATCACTGTCATTCTTTAAGGAGCGTGTTGTTACATGAGGATAACTACTGAACTTGGGTGTTTGCTCTCATCCTCTACCAGAAATTATTTCTCATGATATTCTTCTCATTAGAAGAAATACCTTTACATATTTCTAAAAGGATTTCTAAAAGGATTATAAAAGGTGGAAAGGATAACTACCCTTATTTCAAGAACAGTTACCAGTTGCTGAACCATTATGGTTTCAATTGCTGGAACTGAGAATATGGTTGTGTGATGTGTACACTTGCCATAGATGTCTCTGCCTTGGACTGGATAACCTTATGATCCTTTCTAACTCTCAATGTTCATACCACTGTTTAGTTCCTGCTCATCCAGGACTCACACCACCTCAACCAAGCTGCTGGTCTATCTTTAGCATTGGTTCAGTCCCCTTGAAAGAAGGTATGGAATAAAAGGATGAAAACAAAAACCTTGTTCTGATTTTTGCAATCAAATCAAACTAAAATGAAGCCAACATATAGAATTATTCAAATAAGCAACAAATATAAAGGGTAATGAGGGACAGGACTAGACTGGGAAAGATTTAGGAAATGAATTAAGAAATAAACATTGAAATTTAGTTACTGATAATGGAAGCAGAAACACAAAGTATAGTAAATAATAATTCTCTCAATCCCTGTCTCTGAAGATCTTTCAAAAACTGTGATCCAGATACAGTTGATCTGGTAAGATTCTGACTCAGCCCAGAGTGGAAGCTAGGCAGTGGGGTAGAGACAAGATAAATGTCATTCCAGAACACATTGGCTGAAATGCTGTGGTAGATCACAACTACTGTAGGCCCATAGTGGGGATTTGATGAGTTAGCACCTATGTAAATTCCAGTGATTCGATGAGCCTACTCTACTTGTGACTTACTACTGGATTTTAATCAGATGGAGCTATACACAATAAGGAAATCACTACTGAAACAAAAAAATGAGAAAGATAGAAAGAAAACAAGGCTACACTATTCAAGTTAACAAGATAAAAAGTTTGGAAGTTAACAGTGGGAGACTCAGGATAATCAAACAATCAACAAATTCCGAAACACACACTGTAGCTTTTTCAATGCTTCACCACTAAGTTATTGGTTTTATTTTAAGAAAAGGAATAGAAACCTGCATAAAGGAACTCAATTTCATAGATACCAGAACTTAATATGCAATTTCAGACACCAAAATTGGGTCTGAATCCATTCAGGCCCAATTCAGGTGCAATCTGGGATAATCTACTTCGGTCTTCATCTGAATTAGGCCCATTTGGATTTATCTGAATCAGCCTTATTCAGCTTCTGAGCTCAGTCATCAGGATGATAATAATTACTAACTCTAACTCAGACTTACACTGAATTAGATCTTATAATTAGTATGATCCTACCAATTAATATAAAGAATTTCATCACATCTGATAATTTGGAATATGTTCAATTCTTCTACTATTTACTATTGTTAAAGTGTTTTAAATTGCTTGCATATCTACATTTAAAAATTGAACCACTCGGAGGGGTTGCAATATCGAGAGGCATGCAAATCTTATAAACATTAAAAACAAAAAAGCACTTATTGGATCCTTCCACTGACTGGAAAGAGTAGCACTATTAGGACAAGGGCCATTCTGCTGCTCTAGGGTCTTGTACAGCTAGTTAGTTATGTGCCATCAAGTTGGAACCAATTTATAATGATCCTAATGAGGTTTTCAAGCTAAGTGAGATATTTTAGGAGTGGTTTTAGCATTTCCACATCCTGTAAGTTTCCGTGGTTGAGTTGGGAATCAAACCCTGGTCTCCAGAGTTGTAGTCTATCAATCTATGCACTGTACCACACTGAGTGCCTTGTACAATTGCACAACATTTCTCCTGCTGAAGCCAGCCTGGCCTCCCAATGAGAATGCTAGTGTATCAATTCAGAATTGTTTTAGGTCTAGAGAACTTGTGAGTTGCCACTGCTCACTATTAAGCTCCGAGATCTGCCACAAGTCCTTCAGTCCTAACAACCCATTGTTAACAGAGGATAGGTCTCTGTGCCTCCAGAATGGCCAGCATTTGAAGCTGAACATCTAATAGAAAGACCCTTTTAGTGCTGTTCACATGGATGAGTCTGTCTACTGTTGCACGTTGTTTGCCCTTCACTTACAACAGTTATTAGTAGAGTCTATGATTTCCTTTACTTTCTGCATGGCCATATGGACCCTTAGGAATGAAGTGCATTGCTAATTGCTTCCTTGCAGAAGCTCTTGCCAAGCAAGAAGGGGACAGCTTAACTCTACACTTCCAGGCTGGAGGACCAAAAAAAAAAAAAAAAAGACCTGCTACAAGACCATCTGGACCGGGTTTCTAGTGTAGGAGGTACTCTAACATTTAAAGCCTTTTCCATTCCAAGAGTCCAGAATGTTCATCCAGAACTGCTTTTGCAACTTGACACTTCTGAGCATGTTCAGATCATCTGGGCATACTGCATAAACACTGAAACTGAAGTTTCTGACCCATTCATGGACCAAATTGGCAACAAACAGAGAATAAAAGTGATTTGAAGGGAGTACAGTGTGCAATGTATAAGAATGGGGCATACACAAAGCTGACATACTATATACTTGACTTCCTAGAATAGTGGTTCCCAACCTTAGGTCCCCAGATGTTCTTGGACTAAACCTCGCGGAAGCCTTCACCATGAGCTTTGCTGGCCAGAATTTCTAGGAGTTGCAATCCAAGAACATTTGGGAACCCAAAGTTGGGAACCACTGTTCTAAAAGATCCCTGGTATCACCTGGTGTCTCCCATTCATGTCCTAATCAGGCCCAACCCTGTACACCTTCTAAAATCAGGTGAGCTCAAGTTTTGTCATGGTGAAATTGTGGTGATATTCTTCCAAAGTGGCTATACGATTCTCTAATAATTTTATGATTCTCCTTAAATCAGATGGGGAAACTGCTAAAATGGGTAAGATGGGTAAAAGCAAATGGAAACAGTAATATGGATTTTAAAAATTAACTGGATTTATTGTAAGTTAGGGCTAAAGGTAAATTGTGGGTCCAAAATTGTTGTGTTTTTGTTTTTGTCGGTGGCAAAGATTTGCATTCCACCTATTGACTTCTAGCCTAAATTGGTACCTCACTACTTTTAATAGTGAAAGTTGTTGGTCTGTCAGTCTTACGTCCAAGTTTAATGTGCTGGCCATCACTTTTTAAAGCCATCTCTGTTTTGGACCCGGGATACATAAAGCACTTTCTGCTCCTGCATGATCCTTCTCCATTCGTGGTCTACTACCATCTGAAATAGGATTCATAGTTGCACTGAGCATGCCTTTCTCAGCTATTGTGCTCAGACTTTCAGACCTCTTCTGTTGTTCTACTACAGCTTTTCCCACTACAGTACCCTCCAGACCTGTGGGACTACACCTCCCAGTTCCCCAGCTAATATGTCATATGCAACACATCTGGAGGGTGCCATGTTGAGGAAGATTGTTGTATGCATTAATGGAGCCCCTATTTAAATGGACCTTCCATGGGAGTGTTTTGAAAGTAGACCAGCTGAGATTTTTGTTTTTTTCAATCTATTGCTTTTGGTTGTTTTGTTTTGCTCAGCAGCTGTTCTAATTTTAATTTGATATTTTTTATTACTATCAGGGTTTTATTCCATTTTGTTCTGAGTACATTTGGAAGTTCTGTACTATTCTTTACACACCAATATACTCTTATCCAGTGGTTTTTATAATGACTGTACTGTTTATATGTTTTGAACTTTATACGTCTGGCTGGTTGGATAGCTCAGTAAGTAACCAGAAGTTGAGTTAGATTCCCCACAATGCCTCCTGGGAGAAAAGCCAGCCTGTGTAGCCCTGGGAAAGCTGTGAGGTTTCAGAAGTGCCCTCAGAAGAAGGAAATGGCAAACCATTTCTTTCTACGTCAAAATTGATGTGACAACACATGATTAACATTAGACTTCTTCTGTGACTCTTTATACATATGTCTTTAAATATATCTATATTTGCCTCCCAGGCCCACAAATTAGCAAAACAGCAGGAGCTTCAGCTCAGAGTAATAATCAAGTCTGTAGCTATGGAAGCCCAGGGTATCTGGTGTAGTTTGTCTACTATTTTTAAACATGTGTCATAGTTTGTCATGTTTATTTCAGCTTCTTTCTGCTTCACTTCTGTTTTGAGTATTTCAATTCATTGTTTCCATCTCATGGGACCTATGAATGAGTATCTTGAAATTTAAAGATACCATCAGCAACTTGGGAAAGAACTGTATTATAAGCTTGAGCCTTTTACATTTTGGAGAAGAACAGATAATATATTTTAAAACTTCCAAGAAAGATCGCTCACATGCACAGACATCCAGATTGCTCGAGTGTGGCTCAGTGGGGAGAAAAATGATTCATCTCTGTTTTGATTTTGGGTGCATACTTAAGATCACAACTCAGAATCAATACTGACACTTTAGCCCACTCTTTTATACTCACTACCATGGTGGTAAAAGGGTCAGTCCTTGAGGCATGCGTATTTTATGTATTTAAAAAAATCTACGTTTCATCTTTCTTATAAAATAACCCAAGGTAGCCAAGACATATAAGTTAAACGCAT
This sequence comes from Intellagama lesueurii, assembly GCA_037013535.1. Lineage (NCBI taxonomy): Eukaryota > Metazoa > Chordata > Lepidosauria > Squamata > Agamidae > Intellagama > Intellagama lesueurii. The sequence continues at coordinate 22,133,407 of JBAJHW010000005.1, forward strand.
TCCAACAATAATCAAAATGAGGATGTTTTTAAAAGGGAAACCAAAAAGACCCAAACTAGCATGGGTTGAAATACAGAAAAATCACAGCTTGCCACAAAAAGGTGGGGGAGGGAGAGGAAAGAACAAATACAATATAAAAATCCAAGGCTCAGGTCTTCTCCAGATGGAGCATTTGTTGTTACAAAAGTCCCAAGTTCAGAACAGATGGTTTCAGAGTTTTTCCTGCTATCCATATGACATAAGCTTTGTCCAGCTTAATTGAGTCCTTTCAGATTTTTCTTTCTTTTTAATACTTGTATACTTATTGTTATTATTAGCTTTAATTGCCTTTTAATTATGTAAATTGCCTGTCTATACTCATTGTTCTTAGCTTTAAATATTGTCTTTTAACATAACATTATTATGTTAACCACCATTGTTTACTTATTGTGTTCAACTTTAAATATTGTCTTTCAATGTTGTAAGCCACCTTGGCTCCTTTTCAAGGAGAAAGGCAGGTAAAAATATTTTAAATAAATAAATAAGGGGCTTCCCTCCCACACACACCTTTTCACACTGCCTTCTAGCATACTTTATGTTTAATCTTATTTTGTTCCAAATGCTCAAATGTTTCACATTTAAGTTCACATCTGCAATCCAAGCTTCCTGGTCAAAATCTCTGAATTCTTTAATTAGGGATCCAACAAAAGCTCTAGATAAAGAGCTCATTTTCTTAAATATTCTTTAAAGAATTTCTTAAACGTTTTCTGAAGATAAGTGGATTTCTTACTGAGTAGAGAAGCAGGTTTTTTAAAGGGAGGTGGGGACATAAATCCCAATCACCTCAGCATTCCTTTGGGACCAAGCAAGAGAAAGGAGGGGCAAAGCTTTTGCTTCACCTGGAACGACCCTCAATTTAATCCAAAGGCTACTGAGAATTTTAGGGGACAGGCCATAGCTCAGTCTTAGAGCACCTACTTTGCACACAGAAGCCCCTCAGTTCAATCACTGGCCTTTCAAAGTACGGCTAGAAATACTGTGCTTGATGGATCAAAGGTTTGACTCAGAATAAGGGAGCTTCCTATATTCTCGGAACCAGTATTTGCAATGGGATTTACATATATGTTTGACTCACCATCTAGCAGTTGATTCAAAGGCTCTTCTTGAAGTAGCAATTAGATTTCAGGTTTTACCTATTATTTTCTGTTCTGCACAGGTTGAAAAGGACCTCCCCTTGCCCCAGCAGTCTGCACTGCACTTTCACTTCATCTTTTTTTTTTTTTTTTTTGGCTGCAAATTTGTCACATAAAGCATCCAAGAAGAAAGATACCCATGAATGCAGAGCTTTTGCCTTTCTTTAACTAGCAACAGGGAATTAATGCTGGTGTGAAGCTACTGACGATGAGTTATATTTTGAACTAACCCTGGAAAGTACTGGTGATTTTTCTTGGATCTTTTTTTCCCCCTTTTAAAAGGCTTTCATAAGCTGACCAGTACCATTTTTGCTCACAACAATATATAACTGTGAAACTGGATATTACTTTACTGTCAGCTGTTGGCAGGGAATGATACTCCTGAACAGGATGGATGAACGTTACTCCCCCCAAAAAAATCCATCAGCCTCACCCCAAACGATTACACCTCCCAGAATTAATTTCACAGTTACTTTATGGAAGACTGTATTTCATTGCTTTGAGATCACATAATCATGTAAGGAGATGGATTTTTGTGAAGAGAACAAACAGGGCTCAAAGCTTTTGTCACTGTGTGTTTATATATTTATAAAAACCATTAAGCTTCCTTTTAAAATGCAGAAAATACATAGGTTAAGCCTATCTATTTGAGAAATTATTGATATGTTTAGGAGAGAGTAGAAATTATTAAGAAACCAAAGCTAGATATAGCGAGAGTTAGCATTTCTGTCAACAAAAACAGAGAAATACATGGTGGGGGAAAATACATTTAAGAACCCCTTAACACTGTTCTGAAAACCATGATAATAACACAGCATATGTGTCACTGAAAAGAACTATAAGAATATTAGTAGCTACTCATAATCTTGCAGATTCTCAGCCCGAAATACAACTGTCTCAGAAATGTATTATCTTCTTTTGCTAATGAACAACAGCAGCCCAGAAAACAAGACCAAGAAGACGGAGGGAAAACTCAGCATCCTAATCCGTATGGTCTAGCAGCAAACAGAGCAGAAGCTGCATCTTTCAACACATCTACCACTGATTGTTGACATGACCAACTCCAGCCTGTTCATCTGGAAGCATCACAAGGATGTTAGTGGCATTCAGAGGTCTGTAAATATCAATGCCACCTTCCCGGCTTTTTCTTAACATCCTTGAAGGCATTCCTGCACAGTGCCTTCATCCACATATTTAAAAGAAATCATCCAAGAGAAGACAAGGATACATGCATCTTGATTAACACGTATAGCACACAAGGAAGACATTCTAAAACCTAACAATAATTCACATATATGCATAGATTCCAATCCAAAGTTCATTGAACATCAACAGCACCTAAAGCCAGGCACAGCTGCACTTGGATGTGACTAACTTTCTCTGAATCAGGGCCTGAGGCTTTATGCAAACACAGCAGAGCATTTTAAATAGAACAAAAACATAAAACTCTTCCACCACCTTCTGTTCCAAGGATGCTTGCCTTTCCATCGATCTAGTATACCAGGAACCTTGGCAGTCCCCAAAACCGGGTACATATTTCTATCCTTCCTTTTCTGTGACATGCCTTCGCCATTGCAGTTGCCAAGAAGTGCCATCAAATTCCAGAAATGCTGTGAAAGCAACACTCTGGGCCAGCCCCTTATGAAACAAGTCGTGTTTGTATGGGGAAAAGAAAGGGTGATCAGAAAAAAAACTATATATGGAAAGCATGGGTTGTTTTAAATTCACTTCCTTTCCTGGAATTTAAATATAGCTTTAGTTTGAGTAGGAAACACTCTCTACTAAAACAGAAACTTAGACTCTGGGGTTGTGGTTGCTGTTTACTGCCTGGCCATCTGCTTGAGACATTGCTTTCTTACCTAAGCAATAAGAAAGAAGGGAATATACATTTACATTCATTTCTAGATTAATTCTGTTCATGCTTCAGCCCAGGTTTGGCTTGAATCAAAAACAGAACTAATAAGACACTGAGAGATTTAATGAACTCTCAACTGCTTGTGGGATTGCTGGTAAAGTGAATTACAGTGGACCCTCGACTTACGGAATTAATCCGTATTGGAACGGTGGCTGCAGGTCGAAAAGTCTGTAGGTCGAGGCTCCATTGACCTACAATGCATTGAAAACCAATTAATCCGTAACCAGCCGTTTTTGGTCCATTTTGTTTGATTTTCCGGTCTGTAGGTCGATTCTCCGGCCACAAGTCGAACCTAAATTTTGCGGCCAGAGAAGTCTGTAACTTGAAAAGTCTGCAGGTCAAGCCGTCTGTAAGTCGAGAGTCCACTGTACATGGATAGTTTTACTAGCTACATCTACTGGATGTTGTCTTAAATAATACAGAAATTGAGTCTTATGAAGGCTGGTCTAATCTATCCATCTAAAAGTTCTCTTTTCTTACCCTTACAGTCATTAACAGCTGTCAGAAATACTATTATCAACCCATTCTTACGGGCATAAATGGCCAGAAGTAAAAAAAAACAGGCTTAATAAATGAGCAAGTGCTGCTAAGCAGAAGGTTCAGTTACCTAAGATATTGAGAAAAAGACCTGGTAGAAGGGGTGACAAGAATGATCCATTTCTTTGACTGAAACAGGGATATCTATGTCAGCAAGAAAACAAACTCTAAAATTCGTACTGGCATAATATCTTTACTGGACCGACTAAATGGCATAAACAATATACCAGATTCCAAGAATATTATCCCGTTATCAGACCAGGTGTTAGATATAAATGGGGATGAAAGAGGTTGGATTTTGTTGTCTCTGTGTTGTTTTAAGATGAAGAGCAACTCAGCAAACAAAGAAAGGGGTCTCATGAACAGTGCTGTTATATTTCATCCAAAGTAGCCCATTGATTGATGATTGACTGATTGATTACTGTCATTTATATACCACCCCATTAGTGCTCAGCACTATTCTGGGCAATGTACATATAAAAACAACAAGATAACACAAACAAACACCATATAAAATATAAAAATCAAACAACAGCAACTAAAATAATCTGGCATAAAGCCCTGATGGCACAACATATCAAAGCAGCAGTATAGGAGTGAATAAATCCAAGAGAGGCCTCTTGAAAGAGATGCATCTTCAGCAGCCTCTTAAAACTAGAGGACCAGGCAAAGCTGCACTGGAAGACAATTCCAAAGAGCTGGTGCCACCACCAAGAAAGCCAAACATCCCATTGAAGATTTTCTGGCCTCCTTCAGCATGGCCACCCAGAGGGGCATGGCCTGAGAGGATACGGTGGCATGGGATGATAACTTCGGGGAGAGATGCTCCAACAAGCAACATGATCCCAATCTATGAAGAGCTTTGTAGTACTGAGAGCTGAATAGTTAAAACCCTTTGGTCCTCCATCTTGGATTAGGTGAAGGAAGTCACAGTAGCCAAGCTGGTTTGCTTGTTTTGCTTGATGATGTCCAGTCTCCAGTGGTATAAACTCTGTCAGTGAAGGATCTGCTGCTAAGCAGCTAAATTAGATATCCACAAAGTCACAAATAAAAGTTGGAGTAGCTGTGCTGACACAAATCGAAGTCTACGATGCATACAGATATGATATCTTTATCCAGCTAACTAAAAAGGAAAAAAAATAGATGCATAGATGGTTCTAAGAAGCAAGTTGTAGATAATATTTATATATTTGAAGTAGAAAGATTTCAAATCTTGATTCAGTGTGGGAAAATAGATGAAGTCACCCAATTTGGCTTCTAGTTCTTAGGACGGCAACAAAAGAAAAACAGAAATAAACTTCTCCAAATTCTCAACTGAAAGAAGCACAGGATGTGGATTTTTCTTTACTGAACAGTTCTGGAAGATGAGCCCAATAGAAGAAATTTCTGTTCTCCTGGGGAAAGTATGCAGCAGCCAGCTCTGTTTCCAGCTGAGACTTCATTTCCCCCTATCAATGGTATGTAACACAAGTTGCTTGCTTCCTTCACTTTTCCATCTATAAAAACAGCCCAGGTAAAGGTTCAGTCATAAAAAGAATGGATGACAAATGATCAGGTGTGAACTGCCCGTTCAGCCGAACTCACCTACCTCTTTGCAGAGGCAGCCTTGAAAGGTAAGGAGTCTTCTTTACTTCCTTCTGCCAGGCTTTGTGCCATGAAGGGCAGAAATTCAGAGGAGGACAGAAGGAAGCTTTTATTATCACACTGAAATGAAGAAGAACACTATTGTTCTTAGGAACTTCTCTTCATTCTAGTGAGATGTCTGTAAGATAACGTTTCAGTGGATTGTGCTGTTCATCATTCAGACATTAATTATGGGGAGAGGACATAGCTAAATATTAGAGAATATTGTTGGAATAGAGAAATGTCCACACAGAGAGACTGGCATCACTGTTCAATTAGTTAACAATTAGTCAATCAATCTTGGGTGCCAAACTCTGGGCCTGGATGTGTCCATTATGTCCTGATTGATTGATTGATTGATTGATTGATTGATTGATTGATTGATTGATTGATTGATTGATTGATTGATTCTATAAGGACAAGGTACTTTTCCATCTTTCCAAAATATCTATGGTCTTTCAAAATAAAGAATAGTGGACAGGACATAGACAGGTGCTTTGCACAGAATTAGACCCATGGTCCATCTAGCTCAGCATCATGAACATGGCTTGACAGCAATCCTCCACAGTTTTCTAACCCTCCTTAGAGAGTCAAAAGGAATCTTCTGTGTGGAAAGCATTTACTCCACTACTGAGGTATAACCTCTCCCCCTTTTGTCCAGAATCTAGCTAGACAAGTAGTAATGACTTTGCATTAAGCAGCTTCCAGTGTGGTTTGCATTTTCCTGCCTTGGGCATCAACAAGTCTAGGGCCAGGCCTGCCTTTCTCCTCCCTATGTAATTGAACACACACAGCATGCTGTTGATGTAAGTCCTAGACCCATGTGACTTTTAATAGGAGGCTTTTTAAAAGATCCTGTACGGGATTAGAAGCTTCAGTCAGTGTGTAGCTGAGCTGCACTCAGTGAGGCAGCCCCTTTCTAGCATTCTTCCTGTGTGCCCCATTCTCTGTGTCCCCTCAATTATTTACCGTCTGGCAACAATGCACTGAGAAGGAGCAAGGACCAGCAACCTCCTAGCCTTAAGTCTAAGAATTGTGATTTTGCTTTGGATTTCTTCCTTCTGATGTACTTGCCTCAGCTAATTGGAATTTAAAGAAATATCCTGCTCTCCATCATACAAGTTAGTGTAAAAGCAGGAGGAGGACACCTGGTTTCCTCCATAAATTTTGCAAAACATCTCCCATAATCTTCCTGAGCTTTGACCACGTTGGCTGAAAGGAAAGAGAGATGGAGTCCAAATCATCTGGAGGGCATCAGGCTACCCACCACTGAACGTCTGCAAACTGAACAGTACGGTTCCACCCATCCAAGACGGATGTGGCTTTTCTTATTTATGGTGGAGGGTTGAGTCTTTCCACATCTCTTCTTTCCTGCTTGCCTGTTCAAATGTGGGATTAGGCAAAGCTTTCTCTTTCCCTTGGTTCTTGTTCTTCAATGCTGAACTTTATTAAAAAGTTATCGACAAGGGGACAGAAAGGCCCTCAAATGGTTAGTTAAAGCCCATTAGCCTTACAAAGATCTGCCCCTGATGGAAACTTACTTAAAGTACATTTGTTGACTTTTCTTGGGGGCATGGAGCTTTGAGGATTCTCCTCATAAATTCTTGCTGTTCCAAATATACTCCAGCTTTGCTGGAATGGTATTTCTTTTTATCTGATCTAATCCAACTCTCCATGATTTTCACCAGAAAACTTCATGGTCCAGCATTCTGAGAGGTAATAATTCCGCTGGCTTGTCTCTTTTCCAATTTATTTATGCAACTGTGTGATAAATTGTCGGAATCTTTATGCTGGAGAGAATAGAAGCTGTCATTGAACATAAAGCATTGTTCATTTAATTTAGTTCTAAGATGACGATGATTATGATTTCTGGTTTTTATCTTATGTAAATGTTAATGTAATGCTTGAGGACTCTAAAACTGGGAAGCCTAAATATCATTGTTGCTTTACATTTCTGTGGTGGAAGTCGTAAAGATATCCCCATGACCTAGACACATGGCCAGCTGCCTTTCTCATCTACATTGCTGCCCTAACTCAGAATTGTAATAGCTATAAAGGGTTACAGTTAGCACACAACTATTCTTCTGCCAGAAATGCCTTTCTACTGGCAGAATCCTCTTTAATTGGCTGATCTCTAGGGTGGAGCCCAGGTTACGCTTAACCCAAACCTCCTCCAGTCCAGGGATATAGCCACACTGCAGGCACAAAATTTGCCAGGGTGAAGGTAATCCTAAATATTCCAACACAGGGCTTCTCCAGATGGAGCATTGTTCCTGAAAAAGTACCCAGTTTGTCACTGATGGCTTTGCTATTTTCCACACCATCAAGATGTTGTGAGGGCTGATCTGACATTATTAGTAGGGGGTTATTTTTTGGATCTTCTGGGGGATTTTTTGTTCCTCCAGCAAATGTGGTTTATTTTGTTCTGGGGACAGAGATTAGTGCTGTGGCATGTTCCAATACCAATTATTTCTGTGTCAGAAGCTCCAAAGAGGAAGCTTTTAATTAGCAAATATTTTTTTAAAGAAAAAAAAATAAGCTCCAGAAGTAGAGCTCAACAAGGAAGCAAAAGTCTCCCCCACCCCAAATGATTTTGAGGATAAGTGGTTTTAGAAGATATGGCTGAAAGCCGTGGTAAGTCTTGCTGTCTCCTGTGACCAGCCCTGATCAACAGAGGTTGAGTTTTGCTCTGTGCTGATAAACCGACACAGCCTGTGATGTGTGGATCCTGAGGAACTTTGCTTCGCCTCATGTCAGTTCGGCTGGCCTTTGCCCAACTTGGCCACTTAGGACTGCACTTATTGTTCTTACTTCCTTATATTTATCTTTTTTCATTAGAGTGTGTGCCCATGTGAGCATCTGTACGAGAGAGAATCTTATTGTTTGATCTTTCTACAGGCTTAAAAACCACCACTGAGATTACTGAATAGCACAGCAGCAAATGTGATCGTGAATACCACCACCATCACTACCACAACACCAGGAAGGGCTGGGCCTCAAGCCATTGCCCTCTAAACTCTGTCCCTTGCTAACTGCTAACTTGATAATGAAGCTTTGTAGGTCAATGATCTGGCCACAGCTGGTTGGCACTTATTTCCTTTTCCTCATCTTGAGCTGCGCCATCAACCACTTTTATAGATGCAGCTGTCCAGAGTTCATCAAGACCTCCAGTGCTTATGCTGACCTTAATCTGTTTCTTTCACTTTGAGTAAGTGCTGCATTTCCTACCATGGTCCTTCCACTCTACTGGTCAAGTACCTCCTGTATTGTGGCACTTAATCTAAATCTCCCTCATAACCCTTCCCCAGCATATTTTTAAAAACAGACACAGACAACCACCTCAAAACCTTCTTGACAGAAAACACAGGCTTCTCAGAAATCTTTCCATTCAGCATTAAAAAAAATATTCTCAAATAGCTCTCAAAAACTGAAAGCTGACTCACTCCCATATGCAGGGTATTCTGTGTGACTCATACTTTGCTTTAACGCTTTGCTTTCTGTGGCTCACGGTGCCGAGTAGCCACTTCACTCTGATTTCTAATGCAAAGAGTTTGAGGCATAGGTCAAAAGCTGACTATGTTTTAAAAACCAAGACTGAAAAAAAAAATGGGGAAACGCTCCCACTTGGTTCTCTGGACCACACAATAGTGTATTTCATAATAATTCTGAGGGGAAGGAAACAGCACTAATAAATAAGCCAGAGCCTGAAGGAAAACAAGCCAAGATACCAAAATGTTGCACAGGTGCCAAGAAGCTTTGCATTTTCAAATCCCAAACTTCCATAAAAAGAACATTAGCCATTCTTTTCTGAAATGATAATTCCAGAATTCTGCCTGCTTGAAAATTACGCAGCTGCCCTCAAAACCACAGAGGAAGAATGAATAGACATGGGAAGTGATATAGCTGAAGATGCCTTCAATTGTACCGTACATATCAGTATGAAACTGCTATATGCAGCAGTCCCCAGGAAGCAACTGCAACTACATCATATTTAAGGATACTCTACAGTTCCAGGACCTTGTAAGGCTGAAGAAAAGAATTTAGGAAAGTGGAATAATTCTGCAAAGTCCTATTCTAATGCCTACTCATCATGGCGTGGAGGTGCCGATGACCCTGGGCTCTCATAGTCTATGCTAGTGGAGCACAAAGTTCTGATAGGTTGTAGCAACCTGGTAAGGCTTGAAGCATCATCCCAGAAGTATGACAACATGCCTGCCATCTGACAACCAGCCTAGCTTAGTTGGCTACAAGGAATACAATAACAGAATGGAATGTCTGTAGTCTGCATCAGTAGAAGGAGACCTTTCAAGATGGTGAAAGGTCTCTGAGGAATGGCCGACAGAGAGCTGGATATGATCAGTTTGAAGAAGAGAAGACTGAGAGGTGTAATGGTAGTTATCTTCAAATATTTGAAGGGCTGTCAATGGAAGGTGGAGCAAGCTTTTTTCCTCAGCTCCAAAAGAAAGGATCTGAAGTTATGGATTCATATCACGAAAAAGAATATTTTATTAAAATTAAAAAAGCATAATTGACAGTAAAACTTGTTTGATAGTGAAACTGATTATCTCAGAAGATGGTAGAACCTCCTTTGTTCAATGTTTTTAAGCAGAGGTTGTGTATTCTGTAATGAGGCAGACAGGAAAAGAGTGAGTTTTCTACTGCTTTACTTTAAGAAAGGGTGTGATGAGATGGGCATGTAGCCCACTGTTTGGTCCACTGTGGAGACAGGTTGATTTCTGCCTTTTCCTGGCAATCACATGACATAATCGCTGGAGCAAACCAGCTCACCCTCACAACATTTCCACCTGCATCTTCCTGGGCCCCTGCCAGGGGCTTCTATTTTTTCAGTTCATGTAAGATCAGTCTGTTTGGGTTCATTTCCAGTGCATGCAATTGCTGGAAATGAACCAAAGTAAGCTTGCAACTGTCAAATTGCCTGGCACTGTTGAGTCACCATATTTTGTAGTTTAGTTGTTAAGTCGTGTCCAACTCTTCGTGACCCCATGGACCAGAGCACGCTAGACCCTCCTGTCTTCCACTGCCTCCCGGAGCTGGGTCAGATTCATGTTGGTAGCTTCGATAACACTGTCCAACCATCTTGTCCGCTGTCGTCCTCTTCTCCTCTTGCCTTCACTCTTTCCCAACATCAGGGTCTTTTCTCTTCTCATGAGATGGCCAAAGTATTAAAACCTCAGTTTCAGGATATGTCCTTCCATTGAGCACTCAGGGTTGATTTCCTTCAGAATTGATAGGTTTGATCTCCTTGCAGTCCAGGAGACTCTCAAGAGTCTCCTCCAGCACCACAATTCAAAAGCATCAATTCTTCGGCGGTCAGCCTTCTTTATGGTCCAGCTCTCACTTCCATACATCACTACTGGAAAAACCATAGCTTTGACTATGCGGACCTTTGTCGGCAAAGTGACGTCTCTGCTTTTTAAGATGCTGTCTAGGTTTGTCATCGCTTTCCTCCCAAGAAGCAGGGGTCTTTTAATTTCGTGGCTGCTGTCACCATCTGCAGTGATCATGGAGCCCAAGAAAGTAAAATCTGTCACTGCCTCCATATCTTCCCCTTCTATTTGCCAAGAGGTGATGGGACCAGTGGCCATGATCTTAGTTTTTTTGATGTTGAGCTTCAGACCATTTTTTGTGCTCTCCTCTTTCACCCTCATTAAGAGGTTCTTTAATTCCTTCTCACTTTCTGCCATCAGAGTGGTATCATCTGCATATCTGAGGTTGTTGATATTTCTTCCAGCAATCTTGATTCTGGCTTGGGATTCATCCAGTCCAGCCTTTTGCATGATGTATTCTGCATAGAAGTTAAATAAGCAGGGAGACAATATACAGCCTTGTCGTACTTCTTTCCCAATTTTGAACCAATCAGTTGTTCCATATCCAGTTCTAACTGTTGCTTCCTGTCCCACATAGAGATTTCTCAGGAGATAGATAAGGTGATCAGGCACTCCCATTTCTTTAAGAACTTGCCATAGTTTGCTGTGGTCCACACAGTCAAAGGCTTTTGTGTAGTCAATGAAGCAGAAGTAGATGTTTTTCTGGAACTCTCTGGCTTTCTCCATAATCCAGCGCATGTTAGCAATTTGGTCTCTAGTTCCTCTGCCCCTTCGAAATCCAGCTTGTACTTCTGCGAGTTCTCGGTCCACATACTGCTGAAGCCTGCCTTGGAGGATTTTGAGCATACCCATATTATAGGATTTTGAGTCGCCATATTATGAAGTGGTTTAAGAAAAGATCCACTTCAGGATATTGGCAAATTAAATACTTCCTCTACTCCGTGAAAGCATAGAGGAAGTGTGTGTGTGTGGGGGGGGGGGGAATAGACTCTATTAGGGCAGCACAGATGTACTGTATCACTTATTAAAAAATAGAAAAATTCCTCCTGGAAGTGGGAGGAAACAGAGAGAGCAACAAGGGGCTTTTTTTTTTTTTGCTTGTCTTAAAGGTCTGTTAATTGAATCAGAGAATTATAGAATAACCGAGTTGGAAGGGGCCTATAAGGCCCTTGAGTCCAAACCCCTGCTGAATGCAGGAATCCAACTCAAAGCACATCTGACAGGTGGTTGTCTAATTTTCTCTTGAATGCCTCCAGCATTGGAGCACTCACCACCTTCTCCAGGTAATTAGTTCCATTGTCATACAGCTTTTAACAGTAAAGATGTTTTTTCCTGGTATTCAACCAAAATCTGGTTTCCTGGAACATGAGCCCATTATTCTCCACAGATTCAGCTGTAGGCAGGTTCTCAATCGGACCTTGAAGACAAGTCAAAGAAAAGAAATAATGCCCATTGTTGCCCCCTCCTGTCTCCTCCCATTTCCAAGAGGAAGTTTTCTAATTTTTAAAAAACAGTTATAAGTGATGCAGTCCATATGAGCTTCCCTAATAGAGGCTAAAAAGAAAATAGTAACTCCTTCCGCACCTCTACATTTTGACTGTTGTATGCTGTTTTAATTTCTGAAAATCTCTTCTCTGTAGATCTGAATGAGCAACTGGCATTGCTATTTTGCAGAGAAATAAGCCAAGCCAATTTTAAACCCGAAGCCAAGCTGGAAGCTGAGCTTACCCTCAAGCACATTTATATTTTTAAATGAGAGAGGTTTTCGAGTATCATAGTCTAGGAATGAATAATTCCTTCCTGTAAAGTACTTGCACAAATCATATTAAGTACACTTTTATCATTCCAGTCAGCATTTGGGGGATTTTTATGAATGCTCAAGTCTTTTATGGAATAATTTTACTTCACTATGTCTTACCTGTAAGTTTCAATACTTGTGTTAGAATTTACTAACAAAATATTAAAATGGCACACCTCCCTCCCCTTGTGCTAGATCCCAGAATTCTTGGGCAGAGCTTTGAAAATTATTTTTTGGGACTACAGCATCTAGAATTCCCCCCAGCTGGCCTGGCCGTTGTAACTGTGGTAGCTTTTAAAGGTAACATTATTGAGCTTTGTACCTGGGGGTATTATTTGCCAACAAGTCATTGGCCACAGCTATTTGCTAGTAGTTACACTTGGCAATTACATGCCATTTACTCCAGCAAATGGGGGCAATTCCTGGTTCCCAATTTACTCCCAGTTCTTCAAGGAAAACAGGATTGGATAGTAATCAAAACATTTACAGTTCTAAATCAAAAACCCAGATGTGCTTATAATCTGAAAGTAGATGGGGCTGACAGAAAGGACCCCACTGGCAGCACATTTACGTCAACACAAATCAAAAGAACTGTGACATTTCCTGCCTTGCCACACCAAAATAATCTGACAGGTAGGAGACACCAGGCACCCTGACTTGTGTGAGAGGATGGTGTGCCATCTGCTACACTGCTTCAGGCAGCATAATGTTTTGGGCTGACCTGGGGACGTAGAATGATTCAGCGCCATGGCACAACCTTCAAGGCATATTATATGATACATTACAAAAAGAGGCCTGTGGAAATTCAATATATTTGCTTCAGTTTTAGAAGAGGTAGCCATGTTAGTCTCTGCAAGCATATCCAGCAAAAACACACAACATTTTTTTTTTGGGGGGGGGGAGTATTTCTCTTCTGTTTTTGCCAGATACATTTGCTTCAGCTTTCTGGTGACAGCCTTGTATTTCCTATAATGCATAGCTGTGTCTCATATCTAAGGAAAGAACCATTTGAATGACAAGAACAGCAATATTTATAGGAGAGGAAAGTATAGATTCATTCCTGAAAAAAGCAGGGGTGTGAGGGGAGAGAATCATGCCAGACAGCAGATCCATGAATCACACACAGTCAACCGTTCCTTCTACATGTGGCTTTGCTTTGTCAAAGCACCACCTTCAAGTCGACAAGTGGAAAACTGTAAGCAATTTTTCCCCAAAAAAGTAAAGTGTATCTTCTGCACTTCCCTTAGTCATTTTTTAAAACCATGTTTTTGTATTCAAACAGCAGGCTGTCCGTCCGTCTATCTTCCTTCCTTCCTTCCTTCCTTCCTTCCTTCCTTCCTTCCTTCCTTCCTTCCTTCCTTCCTTCCTTCCTTCCTTTTTTGTCATAGAAAGGTCATCAGCTCCATTTAGTTATTTCCTTCTGTGATCTCTTTGTAGTTCTCTCTTCATGATACTGATATTGTTCCCACAGCAACCAATTGTGATGTCATAAATAGGATTATAATTCTGAGGTGGAAGCCTAAGTAGAATTACTTTCTGTTTATTGTAGTTCTTTCTTAAGTCCAGAGCAGCTGTCACAGTTGATCAACAACTGGCCCATCAACTGTCATCTCTGGCTGGAGGCAATAACTAGTCTGCTTACATACCGAATGCTTGTAATTAAAGTCTTCTGCAACTAAAATCTGGCTAAAAGCGACTTCTCCTTTTTAGACTAAAGAATTTCCCAAGGGTAACAGTGCACAACAAAGTGGGACCATATGCAATTGAAAGTTCATTCACACAACACTCCTAGTGAATCACTGTATAGGTTATAGTTATAGTAATAAAAATGATCTTAGAACTGCAGAGCTGGAAGGGACCCTATGGGTCATTGAGTCCAGCCCTTGTCAAGGAGGCACAGTGGGGAATCGAACTCCCAGCCTCTGGCTCTGCAGCCAGGTGCCTAAGCCATTGAGGGTGGGTGGCTTCTTGTTGAGTGCCTGCCATCAGTTAGTTGGTTACTTCACTGTGTCACAAGCTGTTGGGACTGTTGAGTGGTAGGCAGAAGTCAGAAGCAAGACAAAGGAAAGAAAAAAAGTTGACACCAGGAACCATACTTTGTTGTTGTTGTTGTTGTTCATGGCCTCTTCCCTTTGACACTAGTTTCCAACCGAAGTTTGTCAGGTGCCTTCCCTCTCAGTTTTTAAGAAAAGGGTAGAAGCAGTATTATTTAAAGCCACCTTTTGTTCGTGTTTTTACTACCTGAGATGTTCAAATGTATTTTAATTTGTTTAATTTATTTAAAGACAGGCATAGCTAGCAACAGGGTTTTATCTATTTTATGGTATTTATTGTATGGCATTATGTTTCATTTATTCTATGTGATTTTAACATGTTGTGAACTGCCCAGAGAGAATGTGCACTATGGGGTGGTATACAAGTTGAATAATGAAAGAAAGAAAGAAAGAAAGAAAGAAAGAAAGAAAGAAAGAAAGAAAGAAAGAAAGAAAGAAAGAAAGAAAGAAAGAGACTTCCCTCACCTCCTAAAGAACCTGATCATCAGCGTTTCTCAGTCAAGCGATTTCTCCTCAGCTTGTTAGATCCTTAACTCATTTTCTCAATAAAGTTTTCTCTCGATATTGCATTTACTATAGAGTACATAATTATAATTATGTGGTGCTGGAGGAGACTCTCGAGAGTCCCCTGGACTTCAAAGAGAACAAACCTATCCATTTTGAAGGAAATCAACCCTGAGTGCTCACTGGAAGGACAGATCCTGAAGCTGAGGCTCCAATACTTTGGCCATCTCGTGAGAAGAGAAGACTCCCTGGAAAAGACCCTGAGGCTCGGAAAGTGTGAAGGCAAGAGGAGAAGGGGACGGCAGGGGACGAGATGGTTGGACAGTGTCACCGAAGCTACCAACATGAATCTGACCCAGCTCCAGGAGGCAGTGGAAGACAGGAGGGCCTGGCGTGCTCTGGTCCATGGGGTCACGAAGAGTCGGACACGACTTAACGACTAAACAACAACAACATAATTATAAATGTTCTTGATTGCCTGAACTCCACAGCTACACAAGCATTGTTGCATTGGAAATTCCCTGAAGAGAGAAATTATGCTTTCAAGAAAGCATTATTTGAATTTTGAAATCAGGTTAAATAATGAACATAGTTCTCTAGTATATGATTAAGTGTAATAGAGAGGAGATATGATGAAAAGAGGGAAGTCCAAATTGGCTTCATTTCTTGATTAGAGAAATAATCACTCATCATATTTTGACATATTTTTGTCTTGTCTGAGTTCTAGTGTCTTGTAAGACAGAGACTGGTGTGAAATATCTACATTTTAATTTGACATCGGAATGCCCAAGATTTATCCTTCTTTTCCTCCCAAGAAAAAAAAAATCCTTGTATTTTTTCTAGAATCCATTTAAAGAGTTTATATTAGTAATACATGAAAATGACATAAGATTATGAAATTACATAGATGTAAATTCCTCCTCCATGATAATGCCTCGCACCAGTGCACCAAGTGGAATATCCATTAAAGACTTTTTTAAAAAGTTTGAAACAGATATTTCCACTTATTCAGCCTCTGTCATCTTCCAAAAGCTGGCACCATCAGATAAATGTAGGAGAACATCTCCCACTTATAATGAGAGATTAAAAAATCAGATGTCCCCTTTAACGTCTTGCAAAATCAAGGGCAGCTTGCAAAGATCATACATATTTCAGCTATTCTGATTATCTCTTCTTTTATATATATATAGGTAAAGGTTCCCCTTGACATTTAGTCCAGTCGTGTCCGACTCTAGGGGGCAGTGCTCATCCCCGTTTCCAAGCCGTAGAGCCAGCGTTTGTCCGTAGACAGTTTCCGTGGTCACGTGGCCAGCGCGACTAGACATGGAACACCGTTACCTTCCCACCGTGGTGGTACCTATTTATCTACTCACATTTTTACATGCTTTCGAACGGCTAGGTTGGCAGGAGCTGGGACAAGCGACGGGAGCTCACTCCGTTGAGTGGATTCGATCTTATGACTGCTGGTCTTCTGACCTGCAGAAGGCTTCTGCAGTTTAACCTGCAGCGCCACCACGTCCCTATATATATATATAGAATCCCTCAATAAGTAAAACTGGGATTCCTTCGATATTCCACTTCTGGAACATCAAGCGATTCCTCTAAAAAGCTACTTTAGCTTAAAGGTCATATAGTAATAAATAAATAATAATATAATAATAGCCATCAACCCAATTCTGCCTTATGGTGACCCTTTTCAGTGTTTTCCAAGTAGAATATGCTTAGAAGTGGTTTACCCTTAACATCTTCAGGGAGTAGGGGGCCCTGGGACTG
Source organism: Intellagama lesueurii (assembly GCA_037013535.1). Classification (NCBI taxonomy): domain Eukaryota; kingdom Metazoa; phylum Chordata; class Lepidosauria; order Squamata; family Agamidae; genus Intellagama; species Intellagama lesueurii. The sequence goes on from JBAJHW010000005.1 coordinate 22,150,131, forward strand.
TGCAACTTTCTCAAGGCCACACAGGCTGGCTCTACTCACAGTAGGCACATTTGGGAATCCCAGCCTCTGGCTCCGTAGCCAGTCCCCTAAACCCCTAAGCCATCCATAGGTCATATAACCTTGCCGTATCATGATTAGGTTCATGAAAAATAAAATAAAATGTTCTGAAATCTGAGCTTACACGGCAAGTTTACTTACTTAGGTGGTCAGTTCTAACTTTTGTGTGGAACGTGGCTTTGATAAGCCGTTTGGTTTCTTCTCAAAGCTTGATTCCGAGAGATGGGTGATAGACAAGGAAGTATGAATCAAGGGGAGTCACCATGTTAATCTGCTACAGCAAAAGCAACAAAAACCCTTGTGACATCTTAATAAAAACTAACAAGTTTTATTCGGCATAATCCTCTATGGAGTGGAGCCCACTCCACCAGATGCAAGAGAACAAATGGGCTGCAGTCCACAAATTCTTAATGCCAAACAGAACTTGTTTGTCTTCAATGTTACATATTCAAGTGTACACACCTACTCATGACACACATAGACATAGACTTTGTTCACAGTTGACTGATCTAGGTTTGAACCAGTTAAGAGTGTATCAGCAAATAAAATAGTCTGGCTTTCTCTCCATAGGACTCCGACAGCCAAAACTCAAAAATATGGATCTTACATTCCTCATTTCTCAGGAACAGCATGAAACTCTTCTCTCTAGATTAGTACTTTCAGATTAATGAAAACAAGGAGCAGTAGAAGCACTGTGGGAGAGGCATCCAATAACTAACTGATCTTTGACATGCCAGAATGAAGATGAAATAATTAAAATTAATTACGGCCATAGTGTATAACAAAAAGCCAGTTGTTTCCTTCTATTTTCTAGATTTTCTTTTCCTAGGGCAATTTGCCCAAGTTGAGTTAAAATACATCTCATGTTTCTAGTTTCTGAAATTCAGGTGTAAATGCTACGATGGTTAAAATATATACTAAATTGATTTAAAAGCAGCTCTATTTTTTCTCCTGTATTGTCCCAAAGGAATGTATTCTAGACAGTCAGCCCTTAAAAGGAGTGTTCTTAGTGTAACTTTATCTCTCTTGTCTTTACTCTTAATATAAAGGGGTTTAGAATACACAGTCTTGTATTTCCAATCGTCATGTATGGTTGTGAAAGCTGGACAGTTAAGAAAGCTGATGGGAAAAAATTGATTTGTTTGAAATGTCGTGCTAGAGGAGAATTTTGCTGATACCCTGGACTGCCAGAAAGATGAACAAGTGAGCCCTAGATCAAATCAAGCCTGAACCATCTTTGGGGGAAAAAAAATGTTGAAACTGAGGCTGTCCTACTCTGGGCACATCATAAGAAAGCAAGATTCTCTGGAAGAGACAATAATGCTGGAAAAGTTTGAAGGCAGCACAAAAAATAGGAAGACCAAATACGAGATGGATTGACTCCCTAAAGGAAGCCACAGGCTTGAGTTTGCAAGAGATGAGCAAGGCAGTTGAGGACAAGACATTCTGGAGATTGTTCATTCATAGGGTCGCCATAGGTCAGAGGCGACTGGATGGCACATAACAGCAGCAGCAGCAGCAGCAGCAACAAAGGAATAAGTAGTACTTTGGCAAAAAGTTTTTTGCCGTTATTTGATAAAGAACATTAAATTCTTCTATAGGGTCTCCTGTAGGTATCTGGTTGCCACTGTGGAAAAAACTTTGCTAGAAGAGACAGGTCTTTCGTCTGATCCCAAAAAGTTCACTACATGTTCTGGAGAATGTCCAATATCTATACATAAGATTTTGGAACAGATAAGGAAATCAACTTAATTCCCTGGAACAACATTTGATTCCTACATCCTTGCTTGTCAGATTCCATCTACCTTTGACACTAAGGCTACACTGATAGATGGTTGAAAATACAGGACCTGTCAGAATCTTCTTGAGCTAACAAGTTCACAAATGTTAATACTTGCCATATAACAATTGGATAATCGATGGAAGTTCATACTCATACACAACATGATAATGCGGTGTAATACCTGAAAGGCTCTTTTCAATATCTTCCCAGTCTGGTTCACTCCTGTTAGAGAAACTCCAAAGAAGGAACACGTTGTTACCTTTCCATGATTCCTACAGGTTTCCATTTGATCCTCAGCCCTCTTTGCTGTAAAGATGAGGCAATATCATGCAGAGTTGTCGCTAGCGGTGCCATAAAGATGCTGATTACACCCAGTTTCATATTTTATTATCCATCTGTCCCCACGTCTCAAATATTGATGTTTATCTAGTGTCTAAAGATAAATTGGACAAGCTGAAGAAATCTGGAGCCAGACAAGTCTGTGATAATGGTGAGCTGGCAAGCCCTGTGATGTACCAGGAGGTGGAGAAAAGATTACACACATTATACTTGTCAAATCTTGGAGAGAAGAAAACACTGAGGACTAATGAATTTCACACTGCTCTTGTTACTCATAAATTCTTAAATTTAATTTGGGATTACGGTAGCATAGACTTTAACATTTGAAATGGGAGTTCACTAGCATTGCTATCTTCTAGTGTTCTAAATCTAACCAATCTAATTTGCTTAATATAATCAAAGGTGCATATTATGACAATCAGATGCATTAATAATTGCATCCCCACCACCACCAGTATATTCTGTCCTTTGTACCATTTATATATTCAGCACTAATCTGAGATGGCCCGCCATCATCACCACCACTGATGCCAATTTGCAAAAGTGTAAAGTGCACATGAATTTATCAGAAATCTGATCAACTGCAGAGCAGCTGCCAGAATGTTCATATCTGCATGCCAAAGGGCCAAAATCATAATATTCAGCCCAAATTTTTTCTCCCTGCCAATCTGATTTCAGTAGCAAGCCTACTGTTCTTTTCCACCTGTTTGTTATCTAAACTGGATCATTATCCAGGCTTTTTTTATTGCACTACAGAATGTTTTTTTTTTTACTTTAGTTGGAAAGAATCCTTGAAAACAAACCTATTTGTTACTTGTTTTATTATGATCCGCTTATCAGTGTAACACTGCCACAGCAAAGCTAGAAGTTGACATTCTGTATTGCACCTTTATGTGTTTAAGTGCTTTGATCGAGGCATATTGTCAAATGATCTCACTACCTGCCACTGATTTCTCCCTTATTTGTGTTGCTGTACACAATGATGGCAGGCTGTGTGCTTATAAGCAGTACATTCAGCTCTTTGTTTACAGCCTGACATGAAAAATTGTGGAAGTTGTTTCATACTAGGGCCAACATTTCTATCAAAGCAAATATATGGTACTCAGAAGAGGTAACAGGGAGAGGGTTTTTTTTCTCTGTTGTGCCACTTCCATCTTCCATCTCCCCACCCAGTAAGGTCTGCCTGAATACTCCCAAGCATTCGACAGGCTGTGACTAATACTAAGATATAATCTCTAATTGTTGTGGTTGTGTGCCATCAGATTGTTTTTAGCTCATGACAACCATATGAACTGGTGACCTCCAAAAGTTCCCATCATTTGCAGCCTTGCTCAGGTCTTGCAAACTCAACCATCTGGCTTCCATTATTGAGTCAATCTATCTCATATTTGGTTTTCCTCTCTTCCTGCTGCCTTGAACTTTTCCTAGCTTCCTTGAGTTTTTCCCTGTCAATCTTGCATTCTCATAATGTGCCCAAAGTATAACAGCCTCAGTTTACTCATTTCCCCTTCTGGGAGTTGATGGGTGGGTTGAAGCTTCATTTTATGTAGCAGCTGCTTATTTCTGGTGGTCTGTAAAGATGCCCTCCAACACTACATATCAAATGAAGCTGTTTGTTTCCTCTCAGTTTCATTCACTGGCTGGCTTTCACATCTATACATAGTCAATGGGAATACCAAAATTGCCTTGACCTTACCCTCTCCAATAGCACACTTATTTTATACTTTAAAACACATGATGAGACAAACGGAATCATACCATATCATCATCTTAGAACTGCAGAGCTTGAAGGTACCCGATGGATCATTGAGTCCAGCCTTTGTCAATGAGGCAGAGTGGGGAACCAAACTCCCAACCCCTGGCTCCACTAAACCACTAAGCTATCCAGCAGTTCACTGTGGTTCACTCTATTATTTGTTATTCTTGCAAGGAGGTGTAGCTTTGTATTATAGGCCTTTTTTCTATTACTTTTCTATGCTTTAATTGTTCTAAAACATCCTGAGATTTGTCTGGGGGCAGTTTAAGGGGGGGGGGAAGCAGAGGGCATCTAATAAACTGCAGTCACTACCACCATCACCACCTATATCTGGAAGTTGAGTCATGGCAACTGGACTTCTTTCACTTCCTCTTGGTCTGAATAGGCTCATTAGATGGACAAAGGAGGGGGGAGTGAGTGAAAATCCCACTTCTGCAGTCCTTCTCCACCCATTGTCATGGGTCGTTAACAGTCCTTAGCGGTGGTCTTTCTGGTGGGTGTGGTCCTGATCTTTCTGGGGATGGATGAAAGGGCAGCATGATAACTAGGAGACAGATTGTATCTAAGGCCTCCAACCCTGCTGAGTGAAGGGGAAGTGAAACCAACATGGAGGATAGATCAGGGGTCTCCTACCGACTCTCCTCAGACTGAAAAAGCTTCTGGGATGAGTAGCAAAACATTTCAACCTAACAAGAAAGAAGTCCAGTTGCCATGACAACTTCCAGATAACCTCACCTGGATGACTGAGAATCTTCACAGATATATCACCACCTACTGTATAGTTGATTACCTCACGATGGAAACAGATATCTGTGGATTCTGATTTTATAATTCGAAAGATATGAGAGCTATCTTCTTCTGAAGGAGAAGTTTGCACTGGCAGATGGGTTCATGAACACATTATTAGAACAAGGTCTTTAATCTTAAAATCAAGGGAGATGAGCAGTAAGTAAACAGTGACATCTAAGGACAAAATGCAACACTGCTGTCCAAACACAAGAGGAAAACTACAATAGTGACACCTACTAACAAAATACAGCATTAGATGTTCTAAAATTAAGAAAGGCCATACATGTCACCAAGAGCTGGAGAGATTTCAGGATAAGCATGCCATTTCCCAAACTAAATGTAAAGAAAGCAGAGAAGAGCTTTTAACCATGGGCAGTTTACAGGCAGTTAACAGAAGGGGTAATGATTGCAGGTTTGAGAATAAGTGTTGTAAATACACAGATGCCCTTGTTTCTATCTGAGCACTGATGGAGTGCATGAAATAGGTGGTTTAATTTTATTGGCTTTAAGGACTCACTTGGCAAACAAAGAGCAAGTAAGCAAAACAGAGACTAAAGAGGAGTTGGCAAGAAGTACAGATAGCCATGGTTGCTGGAATGCCCTCAGCTAATTTCTGTTAGCTGGAGAAAGGACAAGTGGTTCTAGAAATTAATTTCTTCAGTTCAGCTCTGTTTCATTAGAGTGCCTTAAACAAAATACATGAACAAATTCAGTTGCCAAAGTGGAGATGGATATTTGTTATTTTTCACATTGGGGGTCCCTTATTTTGTTTATGTATGACTGATTGTATTACTTTAATTCATGAAATCAGAGATTGAGAACAAGCATAGTATAACAGCAAGCTAAGTCTAACAGTTGTCAGAAAACTGGAGGAGGGAGTACGGCTGAAGAGCTGGGCAGAAGCCACTGCCTGACAGGTGAATGGGATTTCCCTAATCCTATCAAACCAAACTGAAGTTCTACATTTGGCTGCTCTTATATTCCTCCAATAAAAACAGGAAAGCTCATTAGGAGATTAGATTCTTGTCTTTGAAATTGTCTGCTCTTGCATTTTCTGCAGATTTGATTAACGGGAAGAAAATGGGTAGTTTGGAGCCTTTATTTTTTTCCCCCCATAAATCTAATATGCTTCTACTGTAGACATCAATATCGTACTTTTTTTAAAGTTCAAAAGTTGCACAAATCCCTAAAAAGATAACTCAATGGCTGTGACATATCTCAGGGCTCAATCAGACAGGCATTTTGTCCTGCTGTTTGATGCACTGTGAGGACAAGTTGGTTCACAATTTTTTCCAGTGATCAGATGATATAATCGCTAGAGGGAACCAGTCGGTCCTCAGAGTACCCCTACCTGCACATTTCTGAGCCCCTGCCAGGGTCTTCTACTTTTATTATGAGAGGCAATGACAGTGTGTTGGTCAGAGATTTAATACAAGAGAGGAGGCATATTACTATTATTTTCATTACAACTCCAAGAATTCCTCAGCTAGCACAGCCTTGCCCATAGCAGAGATATTCTGGGACCTGTAGTCCAGAAAAGTAACTTTTCCCCATATCTTCACCAATGATGCTCTTGAGATGCCCTAAAACATGCCACACTCAATGCCAGGTGAGCAAAATAATATGTTCAGTCAGATGAATAATATCCCCTATTCCTGTTAAAAGTGGTATTATGGATTCGGTTTGGTGTCAGCTCTAATTTTTTTTCTGAAAGCATTTATGGGGAGGGCTTGTTAAAATTCCAGCCATGGCAAAAGGGGAGGACATTTCATTCTTTCCCCTAATGCCATAGCCTCAATCCAAATCTCTGCCAAATCTCTTACCTATACAGGGCAAAATGCATAGACGTGCAGCATGGTGCCTTATCTTGCTCTTTGGGGGTAAATTGTAACTTTGTGGGGGGCAGCTTGCATCAGTTAATTGCCGTGTGGGGGTTGCCCTTTCCCTGCAATGTGGTCCTAAATCAGATTGGGGAGGGGGCTTGTACATGTAGAATAGCATTACTCTGGATGACTTAGATCCTAGATTCTTAACTCGTGGTCCACGGTCTCCCAGGAGGCTGTGATGCCCTCATGGGGGTTTGCAAAGGCTTGAAGAAATGTTATGATTTTTTTTCAGTTAAAATAGAATTAAATAATGGAAGGAAGGAAGGAAGGAAGGAAGGAAGGAAGGAAGGAAGGAAGGAAGGAAGGAAGGAAGGAAGGAAGGAAGGAAGGAAGGAAGGAAGGAAGGAAGGAAGGGAAGGGAAGGGAATGGAAAGGAAAGGAAAGGAAAGGAAAGGAAACATAAAACAGAATCTTAATTTCCTTTGCTTGTTTGTGTAAAACTTGGCTTTTCTAACCTACCACCTCCATTAAAAACAAACAAAAGTAAAAATCAGTTATGAAAATAACTGTTTGATAAAAAATAACTGTCTGATATTTCTGCACACTGTGAGAACATGCAAGTGAATGACACTGAGTGGCTGAGACAGCATGTGACATTTCTTGCTATTACGCAGAAAGTCAGAAGCCATGGGAAGAGAGAGTCAGAGTCAGTGTCAATCTGAGTGAGTGTTCAGATGGACTGTGTTTCATCTTTGATCTGCTAATAAAACCGTTTGGTTATTGTCAGGTAAAGTGACTTTTTTATATTATCACAGCAAATTTTGTAACAATACATTTTGCCAGAGCCTCATAATGGATCGCTGGCTGAATTTGAAATGTGAAAGAACTGATGACGTTGATGAGGGTGTATCCTGTTCAAAGCAAAATGAAGCTTCTTCCAGTCATCATAAAAATTGTTGCCATTATAGCAAATAATATCCGTCTATTGGCTTCATGTGCACAAGTCCCGGAGACAAGCAACTACCACAGTGTGTGTTGTGTTACGAGATATTGTCCAACAAGGCCATGAAACTGTCAAAATTGCAAAGACATCTCAATACTAAACGTAAAGAACATGTCACAAAGAGCACCGATTTTTTCAAAAGTAAAGAGCATGAGTAAGAAAACGGTAAAAAAAGAAAGAAAGAAAGTCTGCAACTGGTTGTAACAATGAAAATGCTGTGAGGACCTCATTTGAAGTTTCTCATTGAACAGCAAAAACCGGAAAACCGCACACAATAACTGAAGAACTTCTATTACCTGCTGCAAAAATCATGGTTTCGCATTGATCACTGAGAAAGCTGCCAAGGAGCTTTCCTTGATATATTTGTCAAATGACATAGTTAAGAATCGACAGTTTGTCAACCAATATCAAGGAACAATGACTAGATATAATTCACTTCCCCCTACTTTGCACTGCAATTGGACAAAAGGTCAGACATAACAAACAAAGCAACCTTACTGTGTTACATTACATATGAGCATGAGAGAAATGTTTTAAAAAACATACTGTTCATCTCCCTGTTGGTATACACTACAGCTGAAGAAGGCGTCTCATGGTGCAGTGGTTAAACTGCTGTACTGCAGCCAAAACTGTGCTCACGGCCCAGAGTTCAATCCCAGGTAGCCGGCTCAAGCCTTCTGTCCTTCCAAGGTGAGTAAAATGAGTACCAGCTTGCTGGGGGGGGGGGGGGGGGGAATGTGTAGCCTGTATAATTAACTTGTAAACTGCCCAGAGAGTGCTTTAAGTGCTATGGGGCGGTATATAAGCAGTACACTTTGCTTTTTTGCTTTGCTTATTTAACAGCTTGAACGAGGTTTTAACATCTCATGACATGGATTGGTTGAAATGTGTTGGAATTAGCAGAGATGGGGCACAAGCAATGTCTGAAAGCGTACTGAATCTGTACCACAGATTAAGGAAATCACACCATTGGTGACTTGGTAGCATTACTGCATACATCAGGAAGTTCTAGTTACTAAGAAAATACTAGAAAAACTAAATCAAACCTTAAATGAATGAGTCAAAATTGTCAATTTTATAAAAAGCAAATCATTGAATTCAAGACTTTTTTAACAGCTTTGCAAAGATATGGACAGTGAACACCAACTTTTGCTACACTGTGAAGTTTGTTGGCTATCACAAGGTAAAGTTTTGTCTTGTTTTGGGGAACTGAAAGATGAGATAAGGTTATTCCTCATAGAGAAGCAATTTCACCTCAGCGATCGTCTGACAGACTTTTCCTGGTTAGTCAAATTAGCATATCTGTCAGATATCTTCACCCATTTCAATATGCTCAGCTTAAATCTTCAAAGAGAAAGGGTTACAGTTTTTCAAGTTGAAGACAAGATCAAAAGCAATGATCAAAAACATGGAATTTTGCCATCATCACCTATCGAAGCACAACTATGAGACATTTCGAAACCAACAAATTTTCTTGGTTCCACCGATGAAGAGTTATCACGCAACATTTGGAAAAATTGCAGCATAGTTTCTGTGAATATTTTCCTTTTCCTGATGGAAGCAAAAACTGGATTATAGATCCATTTTCAGTTAATGTGTATGAACTAGAGGGGCTCACAGCAGGAGAGGAAGAGAAGCTCATAGAAATATCCATGGATGGTACTCTGACATTGCAGTTCAAAGAATAATCCCTTCCAAATTTCTGGGCTCACCAACAAGCAGATTTTCCGAAACTATTGAAGAGGGCTATAAAAGTACAGATGCCTTTCGTAACAACATACCTCTGCAAATAATCATTCTCTGCTCTCATTAATCTTAAAAATGAGCATAGAAACCATTTGAAAACTGTAGAGTCAGAACTCAGAATACAGAATACAAGTTTCAGCTATTAAGCCTGATATAACAAGGATTGTAAGTGAAATGCAGCACCAGCCTTCTCATTAGTTATAATTATATGAATACAATATGTTCCCTTCCCCCCCACCCAACTTGTGTTTAACGAGGTACAATTTTGTACAAATTATATTCATGCCATTTCTAGCTTTCATTTTCAGATGACGTTTTGTATAGGTGTGTCATATTAATTATTTTATGTGCTTGTAATTTCAGTTTCTCCAGCAAGAATTAAAGGTGGTGGTGGTTTTAGATTTGTATGGAATGCCTCACTCTAAGGAAGTACTTCTCCCAGAAAGGCATACGGGTAGATGGAAGAGACTGCAGGAAGCAGAGGGAGATGGAAGAATGGCCGGGGTGGTGAGTGTAAGGAGGATGAATGGGATGTGGCAAGCAGAGTAGTACATATCTTCCTACCTCAGGTGATAAGACACTTTGTACTGTTCCTGACTGCCCGAGAACCATCTTTGTCTTACATGTGTTCCATACAATACAAGAGTCCAACTTAATGCTGGGTATATCACAAGAAGAAATAAAGCACCTATTAAATGAAAATCATGAAACGAGTGGAAGGAGGAGATCCCCTCTAAAAGAACACAGGCAGGAAGAAAAGAGGTCAGAAAATGAAATTACATTTCTTCTAATAGAATTATCTGTTGATGGAGTACATCATATTCTTTCCTGGGCCTACTCCAGTTCTTAATGGACTCAGCACCACACTTGGCACAAACTCTTTATTCCAAGCAGGCTTAGTATGTTAGACCAAGAACAGACTAGAGCAGATATGGAGGATTAATGCTTCTCTCTTTTATGACTCTAAAGAGGCAAAGCACTAAACTGGAGAAAAATCTCCTTCTAAATGATTTCTGTGATAATCAGAACTGTCCACAGTATTTTAAGTCTAATTGCACTATGTGTGTGTGTGCTGTGTGCCATCAAGTCCGAACTGACTTACAGCGACCCTGATAGAGCTTTCAATGTAAGTCGGATATTTAAGGAGTGGTTTTACCAGTTCTACTCCCACAGTGGGTTTCCATGACCAAGAGGGATTCAAACCCTGTTCTCCAGACTCAAAGTCTGTCACTCTATCCTCTGCACCACACTGAGAATGAATAAAAGCATTATAATATCAACAGTTTTATTTCCAACCTATTTTTCAATTATTCCCAACACGGAATTTATCCTCTTTAGAGCCATTGTGCATTGGGTTGACACATCTATCTAAAGCTTGAAAATAATATCTTAAGCATAACATATTAATCTTCAGTTTGTCACTTTTTTTGGACCAATACCACCTGAATGATTACACTTTGCCATTGGGGTATTTATTTCATTTCATTTCAGTCCAGAGGTGGTTTATGGCCACAACTTGGAGCATCTTTTAACATTTTAGGATCAGGTACACAGACCATTGAATGGTAATGAAATTCCAAGGGGTTGAGAAAATAACCCAAAACTCATGTGATTTCAGGGTTGTTAGTTTGGGTTTTTTAAAAATCCTGATGAATGAGGATTAACCAGTTTCTGTGCTGCATCTCCTATCTAACTGTATCTCAAATTGTTCTCCTTCTGTAGGCTTGCTCTTCCGTATGCTTGATAATTTTATTTTTAATCATATTTTCCACTAATTTAACCCCAACAGGCATTCAGCCAGTTGGTCTGTGATTGCCCCAGATGCCTTGTAAAAGAAAAAAAAAAGGGGGGGGGAAGAAAAGAGAAGAAAGAAAGAGGAGAAAAGAAGAGAAGAAAGAAAGAAAGAAAGAAAGAAAGAAAGAAAGAAAGAAAATGTCATTAGCTGTGCTAATCATTTGGCACAGAGAATCCTGAACAGGGTCACCATAAGTCACAATTGACTTGACGGCACATGATTAGTATTATTTACAAGGTTTTATTACAAGATCACCAATGTCACATTTGAGTTTTTTAAGTACTCTTCATACAATATCATCTGGACCTGGCAATTTATTTGTTTTCAGTTTGTTAATAAAGTTGAGAAATTTATTTCCTGTTCTTACTATTTGCCTTAGCTCCCCAGTCTCCTTTCATGAAAAGGTCCCTCCATGCATAAATATCTACCCCACATCTCCAGCCCTAAAGACAAGTGAAATGAATTTGTTTAGCTTTTGCCAGTCTCTTGTCCTCCTTTAGTACTCTTCTAATTCAGTTACCACCAAATGGTCCAGCTGCCTCCATAGTTGGTTTCCTGCTTCTGATATTCTTAAACAAATGTTTAACGTCAGTCTGATATTATGAGTGATATTTCCCTCAGACTTGTTTATTCCACCACTTATTGCCTACTTAAATTTCTTCTGGGTCAGTTTGTTTTCATGTTTGTTTTCTTTGTACTGACAAGCCTTCCATTCTTCTGGGGGAAAAAACACCTTTTTTCTCTTAGCTTCTTCCACAAGGCTCTGGGGCTTAATGGTACTTTTTCTGATCTTTAGTATAAGTTTTATCTGAGCATCAATTATTGTAGAATTTTGAATTACCTGCTAAGATTTCTGGAGGGATTCAACCCCCTTGACTTTCCCTTCCAATTTCATTTTGATCACTCCCTTATTTTAGAGACGTTTCTTGTCATAAAATCAAAGGAAATTGTGTTGGACCGCCATGGCAATTTTTCACTTAAATCAAAATAAAAATTGCTAGCACAGTCGGTTGCTGTTTCAATCAGTTCAATAACTAACTTTCCTGGGGGGGAAACAACTTTTGTCTGTTGTAGCAAAAACAATGAAGAGGCTTGTGACACCTTTAAGATTTACTTGGAATAAGCTTTTTTGGAGTGGGAGTTTGATTCCCCACTGTGCCTTCTGTGAGTAGAGCCAGCCTGTGTGGCCTTGGGCAAGCTGCACAGTCCCAGGGCACCCCTCGAAAAAGGGAATGGTAAACCACTTCTGCCCCTTCACGGATTGCTGCCTTGTCGTGGCAAAGGGGCTCGAGTAATTCAGAGAAGCTATGGGCTATGCCGTGCAGGGACACCGAAGACAGACAGGTCATAGTGGAGAGTTCTGACTAAACGCGGTCCACCTGGAGCAGGAACTGGCAAGCCACTCCAGTATCTTTGCCAAGAAAACTCCATGAACAGAAACAAAAGGCTAAAAGATATGATGCTGGAAAATGAGCCCCTCAGGTCAGAAGGCGGCCAACATGCTACTGAGGAAGAGCGGAGGACAAGTACAAGTAGCTCCAGAGCTAATGAAGTGGTTGGGCCAAAGCCGAAAGGACGCTCAGCTGCGGACGTGTGTGGAAGTGAAAGGAAAGTCCGATGCTGCAAAGAAAAATACTGCATAGGAACCTGGAATGTAAGATCTATGAACCTTGGTAAGCTGGATGTGGTCAAACAGGAGATGGCAAGAATAAACATTGACATCCTGGGCGTCAGTGAACTAAAATGGACGGGAATGGGCAAATTCAATTCAGACGATTATCATATCTACTATTGTGGGCAAGAATCCCATAGAAGAAATGGAGTAGCCCTCATAGTCAACAAAAGAGTGGGAAAAGCTGTACTGGGATACAATCTCAAAAATGATAGAATGATTTCAATACGAATCCAAGGCAGACCTTTCAACATCACAGTCATCCAAGTTTATGCACCAACCACCAATGCTGAAGAGGCTGAAATTGACCAATTCTATGAAGACTTACAACACCTTCTAGAACTGACACCAAAGAAAGATGTTCTTCTCATTATAGGGGACTGGAATGCTAAAGTGGGGAGTCAAGAAATAAAAGGAACCACAGGTAAGTTTGGCCTTGGAGTTCAAAACGAAGCAGGGCAAAGGCTAATAGAGTTTTGTCAAGAGAACAAGCTGGTCATCACAAACACTCTTTTCCAACAACACAAGAGGCGACTCTACACATGGACATCACCAAATGGGCAATACCGAAATCAGATTGATTATGTTCTCTGCAGCCAAAGATGGAAAAGCTCTATACAGTCAGCAAAAACAAGACCTGGAGCTGATTGTGGCTCTGATCATCAGCTTCTTATAGCAAAACTCAAGCTTAAACTGAAGAAAGTAGGAAAACCCACTGGGCTACTCAGGTATAATCTAAACCAAATCCCTTATGAATACACAGTGGAAGTGAATAACAGATTTAAGGAACTAGATTTGGTGGACAGAGTGCCTGAAGAACTATGGATGGAGGCTGGTAACATTGTACAGGAGGCAGCAACAAAAACCATCCCAAAGAAAAGGAAATGCAAGAAAGCAAAGTGGCTGTCCAAGGAGGCCTTACAAATAGCAGAGAAGAGAAGGGAAACAAAATGCAAGGGAGATAGGGAAAGTTACAGAAAATTGAATGCAGACTTCCTGGAGAGTGAAGTCAAGTGGGCCTTAGAAAGCATGGCTAACAACAAGGCCAGTAGAGGCAATTGCATTCCAGTTGAACTATTTAAAATCTTAAAAGATGATGCTGTTAAGGTGCTACACTCAATATGCCGGCAAATTTGGAAAACTCAGCAGTGGCCAGAGGATTGGAAAAGATCAGTTTACATCCTAATCCCAAAGAAGGGCAGTGCCAAAGAATGCTCCAACTACCGTACAATTGCACTCATTTCACACGCTAGCAAGGTTATGCTCAAAATCCTACAAGGATGTGGACTTCAGCAGTATGTGGACCGAGAACTCCCAGAAGTACAAGCTGGATTTCGAAGGGGCAGAGGAACTCGAGACCAAATTGCTAACATGCACGGGATTATGGAGAAAGCCAGAGTTCCAGAAAAACATCTACTTCTGCTTCATTGACTACACAAAAGCCTTTGACTGTGTTGACCACAGCAAACTATGGCAAGTTCTTAAAGAAATGGGAGTGCCTGATCACCTTATCTATCTCCTGAGAAATCTCTATGTGGGACAGGAAGCAGCAGTTAGAACTGGGTATGGAACAACTGATTGATTCAAAATTGGGAAAGGAGTACGACAAGGCTGTATATTGTCTCCCTGCTTATTTAACTTATATGCAGAATACATCATGCAAAAGGCTGAACTGGATGAATCCCAAGCCGGAATTAAGATTGCCGGAAGAAATATCAACAACCTCAGATATGCAGATGATACTACTCTGATGGCAGAAAGTGAGGAGGAATTAAAGAACCTCTTAATGAGGGTGAAAGAGGAGAGCGCCAAAAATGGTCTGAAGCTCAACATCAAAAAAACGAAGATCATGGCCACTGGTCCCATCACCTCCTGGCAAATAGAAGGGGAAGATATGGAGGCAGTGACAGATTTTACTTTCTTGGGCTCCATGATCACTGCAGATGGTGACAGCAGCCACGAAATTAAAAGACGCCTGCTTCTTGGGGGAAAAGCGATGACAAACCTAGACAACATCTTAAAAAGCAGAGACGTCACTTTGCCGACAAAGGTCCGCATAGTCAAAGCTATGGTTTTTCCAGTAGTGATGTATGGAAGTGAAAGCTGGACCATAAAGAAGGCTGACCGCCGAAGAATTGATGCTTTTGAATTATGGTGCTGGAGGAGACTCTTGAGAGTCCCCTGGACTGCAAGGAGAACAAACCTATCTGTTCTGAAGGAAATCAACCCTGAGTGCTCACTGGAAGGACAGATCCTGAAGCTAAGGCTCCAATACTTTGGCCATCTCATGAGAAAAGTAGACTCCCTGGAAAAGACCCTGATGTTGGGAAAGTGTGAAGGCAAGAGGAGAAGGGGACGACAGAGGACGAGATGGTTGGACAGTGTCATCGAAGCTACCAACATGACTTTGACCAAACTCCGGGAGGCAGTGGAAGACAGGAGGGCCTGGCGTGCTCTGGTCCATGGGGTCACGAAGAGTCGGACACGACTTAACGACTAAACAACAACAAACCACTTCTGAGTTTTCTCTACCTGGAAAGCCCTAAAAAAACGTCACCAGAAGTCAGAATTGACTTCACCACACATGGTTATTATTTATTTATTTATTTATTTGTGGATGCCACCCACTTCATTAGATTTAAATAGTTCTGTCTGTTAGGATAATGTTACCTCCCTTCTGGTCAGTTCTACAGGAAAGGGCACAGTTGTTTACAAGTTTCTAGAAGAAATATCACCTCTTTGTCAAAACTAGGAAGTGAATTTAATGGTAGTTATCTGAGATACTGAAAGATTTACTAATTAACACATAAAAGAGACCACTAATCATTAGATTAAAGGGCTATTTTCTTTTCTATTTACTATTATAAGAACACATCAGAATCATGTTTCTGAAAAAATGGGCTAAGATTCATGAAAGCTTATGCCAAATGAAACGTACTGGTCTTTAAGGTGCCACAAGCCCCTTTGTTGTTTTTGCTATACCAGACTCGAAATACTGCCACAAATAATGCAGTGAGCTCTCAGTTTACAGTCCCCTCAATTAAAACCTTCACTGGTTAATCAAGAGTTTAGTTCATTTGCCAGCCAATTAAGGCACGCAGCCTTCATTTAACAACACTACTTCAATAAGCTACCTTAAACAAGACTTCACAATGAAGCTTGTTGGAGAATCTTCACTTCAGAGAATCATTCATTCCATCCATTCATGATCCACATTTTAGCATTTTTATACCAGGATTGGTAGTCTGCTGGGAGGCCTAAACCATCTTCCACGGCAGTGGTTCCCAACCTCGAGTCCGCAGGTGTTCTTGGACTAAAACTACCAGAAGCCTTCTCAACTAGATGTACTGGCCAGGATTTCTGGGAGTTGTAGTCCAAGAACATTTGAGGACCCAAGGTTGGGAACCACTGTTCAAGAGCAATTTTAGTTGACTGCTGGTAGCCCTAACAAATTTTAATCAGAGTGTGATTAACAACCCTTCACTAGTTTTGTTTTTACTGAAGAGAAGGAATAGGATTCTCTACACATTTCATATACAGGCATGCTGTTGTACTGCTGTTGCTCCCTTCGGGAGAGGGAAAGTAACACTGCCAATCTGCTTCTCAAGGGTTCCCTTCAGGAAACAGACTTCTTTTGTCCTTTTTGCTCTGTTAATTGCCTCATGCCTTCCAAGTATGTGTTCACAACACTTATGAAGTCCTTACATTGGAGGAGGACAATTTGATCAGAGGCTGACAATTTTTGAGATTAGATAATTTCATTCTTAAAACCAGTGCATGGAATAATATGGCCCAAAGAGGCAGAAATTATTTCTGAGTACTTTTTTGATCATGCCTGATGGATTAAGTATGAAAAGCAACTGAAAAGAAAACAGAACTTAAGCATACTTTCGAATTGAAGCACATATAATGGTATGAGGAAAACAAACTTCCCTATGTCTCTTAACACCTTAACTGTCTATTAGTCTATATATCCTTTTTATAACATAAGCCAAAAACATCCCACAAAGAATAGACTAAACACAAATTTACCTCAGGGTAAGCTACTGATATCACTGAACTGAAAAGTGGCGAATAGTCATTCTGAAGAAAACCTTAAATCTATGTGGGTCTAACCTACATCGGCTGTGATGGAATCAACTGTGCAATGTCCATATTTTTTTTAAAAAAAATCCTGTGTTTTCTCCAAAGATATCATGATGGGATTATGAGAGAGGGCCTTCTCTGTAGCTACTCCCAGGTTGTGTTACACTCTCCCATAGGTGGTTAGGTTGCCCACCCCCACCCCCTTTTATCCTTTTGCCAACAGTTGAAGACTCACCTCTTCAGGCAGGTTTTTAATAACTATGACTGAATCCCTGGATGCTGTTTTTAAAGTGCTTTATGCTTTTAATTAATGGATGGATTCTAAATTATTGTTGCAGTTTCATTGCTTTTTAATCTGCAAGTTATTGTGTTTTTAGTATTACTTGTTGTAACATTGTGAGCTGCCATGGGTTCATCCACTGAGATAAATTCTTCCCACTTTTGTTCTCAAAACTTCTCCCTTTGTGCTCTTTGTCAGTGACCCATTTCTTTCTTGGGTGAGGTGATGTGCAGGTGGCCACTTTGAGGGTGACTGCTCCCAGCCCATGAGCAACATAGGTAGAGAGCACTGACAATAAAAACAAAGACTGAAGCTTGGTCAGCTTAAGCTGTATATCCCACCTCATCACTGGAGATGGGAAAGTTTTATGAGGACCCACTTAATATTATTTCCCAGAGACCATAACAACCTGGTGATATGCCTCTTCTTCTTTTCCTGTCTTCCTACCTTTCCTGACAGGAGCCACAATGGAATTGCAAGATGCCTCAGAAAACATTAGGACCTACAGGTAGTAGAATACCAGGGCACTCGGGTGAATAATGCAATGGAACTAGCAAACTCCTCTTACACAAAGCGAGGAACACAAAAATGTTCCCAGTAGGACATCCGCTCAGTTCTGGGATGCTATTCTTCTCACTTTTGCTACCATTTGCCTTCCAAACTGACACAGCAGGTAAGCAACAATGACTGGAATGAGAGGTAGAGGTAGAATTACAAAACTTCTCTTTCTTAACTTAGATGGTTTCGGTTCTTTTTTTTAATATCTGGGAAGCCTATTTTATTTGTGTTTTGTTTTTTAACCGATGGGAAAATCTCCCCTACCACGGTCGCCAGTGTGTCATGACTGGGCTGCGTGGAGTTTATAGTAATGAGTGGGAGAGGATGCCAGCCAGTTTGTGAATTGGGAGAAGTGTGCCATGGATGCAATAGATTCCTAACTGTACCTGCCCAAAAGCCAACATGTATCAAGGTCCAAGTAGTGTCCTGAGAGTCTTACTGGGCTTTGGGCCAATCAATATCGCTGTCTTTCCTGTCAGCATTGCCTATTAGTTAACTGAGTTCTTAAAAGCCAAATACAGGGCCAGACATACCATTAGGCAGAGTGACTTGGCTGCCCCAGGGAGCTGATGTTTGGTGTTGCGAAAAGGCAGCAAATTGCTAAACAATTTAATCTATTGTTTTTATTGTAAGACATAGGGAGAACTTTCTCCTTCAAATCAAAAGTAAGTCTTCTGCACCTGAGAGGGTTGTCATAGAAAGCCGGTAGAATTTCTAGTTCTGGCTAGTGAACATGGAGATGTCATGGGCCATGGCTGTCCCTTTCTTCTTTAGAGAACAAAGATGTCTCCTCCTTGGAGGGACAAGAAAAAGGTGTGAGAAGGAAGGCAGTGACATCAGCAACCCCGAGAAGAGCAATCTAGGGTTGAAGAAAGGTCTGCATAGATTAGAACAGCCTAGGAATCTCAAGGGTCTTCTCTTTCCTATAACCCATGCAAAGACACACATCTTCTTGAGTATAAGCTGATTTACATCTGTCTCTTGCCAGATAAGATAGACATCAAGAACCTTGCTTCATCTGTCTTATCTGCAGCAAATCTAGCTACACAACGACAGCTGGCGGAAGGCCATTGTCGCTGCCATCTCAAGGTTGTACGGTTGTCTTCCTGGATGAACCCTTATGAGTCTCTTCCTGGATGAACCCACCTGTTTCTGAAGCTCTTCTAAAATTTTATTCAGCTGATGAAGTCTACAACTCTCGGGCTCTTTAATTTCCACTGATCTTTGCATATATGTCTATATTTATTTCACACATTGTGTTTGTTTTCGGATATTGTGATTTTTAAATGGATTGTACACTTTTAATTTGGTGTTAGCTGCCAAAAATCGTAGAAAGGAAGTGCTTAGAAATGTTTGAAAATAAACAAAATATAACAACAGAGATCTGTGGTAGGAATGCCACCCGTGCTTCTTTTCTTACGCCTTGTGGAAGTTCACAAAACTCCTTGGGTTCCATAGACGTGCTGGGTGGGCAGGGGTAGCCCAAGTTATTTTATTGCCTGAGGCAGAGGGAGAAATGGCAAAAAATAAAAATAAAAAAAATTCCCCCAAGCCAGCCAAGAGGACATATGAAGTAGAAAATCTCACAAGCACCTCTTATTCTGCCTGGATGTGTGTGTGTGTGTGTGTGTGTGTGTGTGTGTGTGTGTGTGCGTGCACGCGCGCGCGCGCGTGTGTGTACAAAATACAAAAAAATTAAATTAAGTAATTAATGAAGTTTCTGGCCATTTTATGACATGCAAAATTTGCTCAATGAAGTGGTCATTTCACTTTGCTTCATGATAGACCAGCCAGGGAGAGATAAATATTTGTCACTTAAATATTGCCAAAAAGATGGACAAAAGAGGCCATGAGTTTGCATAAAACTGCATATGCTCATTTCAAAGGACAGATGCAAACTTAGAAAGTCAATGCAATTCTTGGTTGCATCAATAGGAGTATAGTGTCTAGATCAAGGGAAGTGATAGTACCACTCTATTCTGCTTTGGTCAGACCTCACCTGGTGTATTGTGTCCAGTTCTGGGCACCTCAATTCAGGAAGGATGTTGACAACCTGGAACGTGTCCAGAAGAGGGCGACCAAAATGGTCAAATGTCTGGAAGCCATGTCCTATGAGGAGCGGCTTAGGGAGCTGGGAATGTTTAGCTTTACAAAAAGAAGGTTAAGAGGGGACATGATAGTCATGTTTAAATATTTGAAGGGATGTCATGTCGAGAAAGGGACAGGTTTGTTTTCCACGACTCCAGACACTAGGACAAGGAGCAATGGTTTCAAACTACAGGAAAAGAGATTCCACCTGACTCTCAGGAAGAACTTCCTGACAGTCAGAGCTGGTCGGCAGTGGAATAGGCTGCCTCGGAGTGTGGTGGAGTCTCCTTCTTTGGAGGTTTTTAAGCAGAGGCTGGATGGCCATCTGTCGGGAGTGCTTTGATGGAGTTCCTGCATGGCAGGGGGTTGGACTCAATGGCCCCTGTGGTCTCTTCCAACTCTGTGATTCTATGATTCTATGAAAAGGCAAATCATCCTCTGGCAGCTCTTAAAATGGAAGACTGATTTCTTTAGATGAGGATATTTGGCTATCGTAGTCCTTCGGGGGGTGGTTCAGCCAAATACAGCAAATCTCCTCATCAAAAGCAAGTGGTCTGTGCAGATGATATGGTGGTATTTATTTTATTATTTAAAATATTTTCTTACCTCACTTTTCTCCTTAAAAGCAAAAAGCAAAAAAAGGAAATTGTGCTGTTTATATATTGCCCCGTAGTGCTTAAAGCACTCTCTGGGCAGCTTACAATTTAATTATACAGGGTACACATGACCCCACCCCACCCCAGCGAGATGGATACTCATTTTACTGAAGGATGGAAGACTGAGTCAACCTCGAACCAGCTGCCGGAATCGAACACTGATTGTGAGCAGAGTTTTGACTGTAATGCTACAGTTTAACCATTGCACAACGGGGTTCTTGAAAAGGACCCAAGGCAGCTTGCATCATTCAAAGACAATATTTAAAGCTAAAAACAGTAAGTATACAAATACCAAAAAGGGTAAAATAAATACTAAAGGAAACAACAAAAACCCATTCAAAGCAGTAAGGCATAACAATCCATTTAAAAATCCCACTCAGGCAGCCAGTCACGGAGGGAAAACGTGCCTGCTTGCACAAGGACAGCAAAGATGGGAACAGCCTGGCCTCCTGAGGAAGGGAGTTCCAGAGTTTGGGCACCGCAACAGAGAAAAGGTGGTGGGACCAAGAGAAAGGCCTCTCCTGAAGATCTTACCACCCCAGCCGGCTCATAAAGGATGACACGGCCCTTATGACAGCTTGGACCTAAGCCATTTAGGGCTTCATAGATTAGAGCCAGCATTCTGAACTGAGCACAGAAACAGATTAACAGCCATTGGAGCTGCTGTAAAAAGGGGGGGGGGGGTGTTATGTGGTCCCTGTGACCAGCCCCAGTTAGCAATCTGGCTGCCATGTTTTGGACCTGCTGCCATTTCCAGACACTTTCCAGAGGCAGCCCCATATAGAGTGCATTATATTGATCCAGCTGGAATGTAATTAAGGCATGTGCCACCATGACCACATGAGACCTCTCCAGGAATGGGCGCAGCTGACACACTAGTTTTAATTGTGCACTCCTGGCCACAGCCAAAACCTAAGCATCTAGGCTCAGAGATTAATCCAGGAGTACCCCAAGATGCACACCTGTGTTTTCACAGGGGAGTGTAACCCCCATCAGCACAGTCTGCACCGCTATTCCTTGATCTGCCTTTCAACTGATCAGGAGCACCTCTGTCTTATCGGGATTAAGTTTCAGTTTATTCACTCTCGTTCAGTCCATTACTGACACCAGACACTGATCTAGAACTGAAACTGCTTCCTCAGAGGGATAGAGTTGGGTGTCATCTCCATACTGGTGACACCGAACCCCCAAACTCCTGACAACCTCTCTCAGCAATTTCATGTAGATGTTGAATAACACAGGAGACAAAACAGAACCCTAAGGAACCCTGCAGGCCAGCAGCTAGGGTGTCAAACAGGAATCCCCCAGCACCACCCTGTGAGTTCTCTCCTCCAGGAAAGACCAGAGCCAGTGCCTCCATGCCCCATCCCAGAGAGACGGGTCAGAAGTGAGAGGTTCAACATGTGCAGATTTCCTGTCTTGATCACTGGATAGAAGGCAACTCCATGTTGTCTTTGGTTTTGCTTTTCTGGATTGCTGCTGGGATATGAAACAATCGGGATGTCGTCCAGAGCCCAAATGACAGACTAATTATGATGAATCTGAACAATTATGGTTTAGAGCCCAGTCTCTTCACTTCATCTTGTTAACGCTTTTAAACCAATTCCATTTGCCCTTGAGTAATTGCTTTAACCAATTTGACCCAACTCCGGGAGGCAGTGGAAGACAGGAGGGCCTGGCGTGCTCTGGTCCATGGGGTCACGAAGAGTCGGACACGACTTAATGACTAAACAACAACAATTGCTTTAAAAGCTGCCTTGTGTTTTAGGGTCTTAGAGACTATGTTCTGAACTCTGTCTGAAAGCATTCATTCCCTCTGGCCCCAAGTCAGATTTATGGAAATGCGTGTCAGGTAACTTCAGTATGTAGTAACAGCCCTTTCGTAGAGGGGATAGGGTTTTCAAACCGTGATTAGGTACAGCTGAATTTCACTTTGGGTCTATGTCATGAACAATAGCTGGTGAGCAAAATATTATTTAATCACATTGCTACTATTTCCTACTGTAGAGCATAAAAGGATCATTTCAGAACAATAAGAAGCATGTAGATTGAAGAACTGCCAAATAATTGCATAGAATAAAACACATCAGAGCCTATTTGTTGAAGCTAAATATCCCATAGAAGTTGCAGAAGGCAACTTAGAACACAATTTTCTGTGAAAATCGTTCAAGGATTGGATTTTAATCAATTCCTTTCTAATGTACAGGTCACAGAGCCCTGTTCACTGTGCTGTGCAGTCTGTTTAATCTTCACTACTTGGTTTCAGTGACACCCAGGTGTTGGTAACTTAATAGGCTTATTTAACAAGGCCTCATATATCTCTCTGGCAGAGCTCTTGATGCAAGCAGGACATCACCTCCTTTCAGAGTTTATAAAAGCTAAAAGGCCATGAAGTTACTTTTTGGTCCAGTGCTGACAAGATGGCAGCAGGAGTGGTTTTGTGAGAAATTCCAAAGAAGGGAATAGCCACAAGGCTTGGAGACAGGACGAAGGTGAATCTAGCTGACTACTGCCTCCCCCACCTCTGAATCCCTGTTGCATGAGATGGTTGCCTAACTCTGCCAAATGACAGGACTGGCTCTAAAGGAAGGCCTGATGTCTGGACCTTAGGCATTCCTTTAGAGCCAGTGTGATGTAGTAGTTCAAATGCTGGACTAGAACTCAGGCAACTTGGGTTCAACCTCTCCCCACACCATGAAAATTGCTGGCTGACTTTTGAGCCAGTCACACACCCTAGGCCTAACCTCATGGGTTGTTGTCAGAATAAAACAGTGGAGAGGGAGATGAGCCATGTGTGCTGCCTTGAAAAAGACCATATCTCCCATGGATATTAAGCCTACCTGGATATTAAGATTATCAAGAGAGGCCTTTCTCTCAGTCCCACCACCCTCACAGGTATGTTTGGTGGGAACACTGGAGAGGGTCTATCGCTGCTCCCAGACTTTGGAACTCCCTCCCACAAGAGGCCAGGCTGGCCCCATCTTTGCTGTCATTCCACAAGCAGACAAAGACCTCTCTCTTCAGGCTGGCTTTCCTTTAAATGCCTGGTTGACCAAGGGGAATTTTTTAAAGGGATCATTTTACTCTGTGTCTTACTTGTGTTTTAATATTGTTCTTATTATGCATTTTAATATGGTATCCGTTTAATGCTTTTTAAATATTATAATAATAAATTGTTTCCTTTAATATTGGAAACCCCCTTGGATCCTTTAGGAGAAAGGTGGCATATAAGTAAGTAAGTAAGTAAATCACTGAATAAAAGTTAGGATATAATACAGAGCAATGTCAAAACTTCACCCGTTGTTGATTGAGGCAGATCTAGACTCTTCTGTGGGGCTGTATAGATGTGGGAATGTGATTGGAATATTAAAATCAATGAAGAGAAGTGGTTGGAAATGTTTACATAATTTCCATTTAAAGGGGTCTCAGACTGCATTGAAAATACTTCAAAAATGGTATTTGACAACCTCTCTCACACACACACTTTGACTCTCACATATCAACCCTACAATGTCACCTATTTGCTGGAGGCTCATTTCAACACCTCTGGTGGTATTGTAAAAAAAGTAGACCAGTTTTGGGAAGAGATATTTAATAAAATAAAATTACAAATCAGTCAATTACAAAATCCCCAGAATCAGTACTTCTTACCCTTTTCTTAGAGGAGAATAAGTATTTCACATAAGCTCTTAATCGCCCATCTTCTAGTAGCAGCAAGACAGACTAAAGCCAAAGGGTGGGAAAATATGCAGGGAGTATCAATCACGGCATGGTATTCTATAGGATTGCAGGTAGCATTGCAGGAAAAATTGACCACCAAACTATACATAGTTAAGGAAAGAAAACATCTGGATTCTTTTCCAATTGACTGACATCTTTTTAATATTTATATGAATGGAACAGATAATAAAGGACTCCTCAATGCATACAGGTTTATTGGTCTTTATCATAACTTGGAATATGACTATAATTTTCCCAGGAAAGCCTCATAAGAATATGACTCTGCCATGGGGAATGGGAAAGGGAGGAAGAAGGGTACAGAAATATATGAATGTATGTATTTCTTTAAAGAATTTTTAAAAATTAAAAAAAGAAAAAAGGTTTGGATATGATGTATCAAAGAAAAATAAATAAATGGTTGTTGTGGGTTTTTCGGGCTCTTTGGCTGTGTTCTGAAGGTTGTTCTTCCTAACGTTTCGCCAGTCTCTGTGGCCGGCATCTTCAGAGGACAAGAGTCAGAACTCTGTCTGTGCTCTGGTGCAGTTTGTTTGACCAAGACATGGAACCTAATGGAACCTTAAAAAAAATAAAAGTCATATTTCCCCTCTTTTGTAGGAAAATAAGGTTGGGGATGGTGAGTACAGTGGCTGGGCTGTGGGACCGTGGCCAGTTAATTCACTGAGCCTGATCATCAAAAGGCAGGTCATGTCTTGACTATAATTATGACACTGGAAGGAACAGAGCAGAGACATGTAAACACATCACTAAACGCAAAGCTCTTTTCGCTGCTTTGCAAACAGCCATTTAGCATAGGCTCAGCGGCTCAACACAATGTAAGACGGCTGGCAACACAATACCTTTAATTGATTTGAGTCTGCCAGCCACAACACACCTTTTGCTTCAATGGAAAATGGCTACAAAGCACTTTCTGAATCACATGCTTTGATTGTCTTTCACTACACATTGAGACTCTCTGCCTCTTTACACTAGCAATGTGCAGATTCTCTGGGGAATTCATTAGTCTAATTAAATGCCATGCTACATTGGTTGAAACAGCATGATTGTTTTGCATCCAAACAGTCTAGAATATGTGCCTTCCCTAAGATCAGTAAAAAAAGTATATACAGGAGGGCTACTAAGCAAGTATTTCAAACACTTGTTTACAGTAAACCAGTGGGTGCATGGCACCTACTATAGGCAAGAAGAATGGGGAAATAAACCTGTCTAGACTATCGACACAGCCCTGAACTCACAAAGAAGGATTCCCCCTAGTTCCATAGGAAATACAACACAGCAACTCTGTGTTCCAGACAGTAAATCATGTGTCAGTGTGACAGTGCCACAGAAAAGAATGAGATACTGGATGAAATTTTACTCAGAAATACTGGCTACATTGGTTAAAAGTTCTGGCTTTAAAAATGGCTTTCAAACTTGGTTTTTAAAAGAATGGTTTCATTATGAATGTGCAGTCTTTACAGACACACAATTATAGTGTTACATACCCCTTTCCAATTATCAGTAGCAGTCAATGATGGGGATCTCCCCCCATATCATCGTAGATCACAAGCTGAATATGAGCCAACATTGTGAAGTGGCTGCAAAAAAGGTTAATGCTATTTTAGGCTGCATTAATAGAAGTATAGTCTCCAAATCCCAAAAAGTACTAGTCCCCCTCTATTCAGCTCTGGCTAGGCCTCATCTAGAGTACTGTTTCCAGGTATGGACATAGCGCTTTAAGAAGGATGCCAACAAACTGGAGCAAGTTCAGAGGAGAGCAACAAGGATGATCAAACTGGAAACCAAGCCCAATGAGGAAAGACTGAAAGAACTGGGCATGTTCACCCTTGAGAAAAGAAGACTGAGGGGAGATATGATAGCACTTTTCAAATACTTGAAAGGCTGTCATACAGAAGAGGGGCAGGAGCTATTCTCGATCATCCCAGAGTGCAGGACTCACAACAATGGGCTCAAGTTACAAGGAAGCCAGATTTCAGTTGAATATCAGGAAAAACTTCTTAACTGTTAGAACAGTACGACAATGGAGCCAATTACCTTGAGTGGTGGTGAGTGCTCCAACACTGGAGGCATTCAAGAGAAATTTAGACAACCACCTGGCAGATATCCTTTGATTTGTATTCCTGCACTCAACAGGGGGTTGGACTTGATGGCCTTATAGGCTCCTTCCAACTTCACGTTTCTATGATTTTATTTGTGAGGTTGTTCTTCGAATGTCTCTTAAAGAGTACAGGCATGGAGGTAGCCCCAATTTGTGCACTCTTTATTCAGGTAAATAGCAGGCTATGGGCACCTGCCCTTAGTTTTTATCTATGTTACTCTATAATGCTTTGACACACCTGGTGGGAACAGGGACTGAAAAGTGATAAATAAATGCATTTAATATACAATTCTAAAAAATAAAATAAAAAGGACAAGTAATAACTTAAATCTGATTGCATTCTATAGCAGTTTTTTTTTAATGCAAGTAGCATCACCTGTGGGTGGGTAGGAGAAGAGCATGTAATTAGAGGGATTTGGGGAGATATGAGAAAAAAAATTCTTCCCCTCTCCTTCAATCTCCAAGAAATTTTGTCCCTGGATGTCGTTAGAGGATTCTACAATGCTCTTTCTCTTTGGGACTGCCTTTTCAAAACTTGTAACCGGTCCAGAACACAGCAGTGAGATGAGATTCTTGAAGACTGTCCCTTTCACTACACTGGCTTTGACTTCCAGTTCATTTCCAGGTAAAATCTAAAGTGCTTCTTATTTTCTTTCAATCACTTTAATAGTTTGGACCTAGGATACCAGAAAACCACTATCTTCTTCCATACAAGCCTGCCAGCTCTTTCAGGTCTGCTGGGGAAGCTTTGCTCCATGTTCAGAGAATTGTAGTTCATGGCGAGTTGCACTGCAGGGGAAGATTTTCTCTATGGCTGCATCAAAACTAGGGCATTTCCTTCTTCTGGACCTTTGGTTCTCTCCATCCTTTTCAACCACTGTGTTCCAGTTAGTATTAGCCCCCTGGGTTTTTGCTTGTTGGCCCCAAGTAGTTGCTTGTTGGGTTTTTTCCTTCTTGAGAACTTGGCATAGTTATTTTTTTGACTCTATTAAGAATTATGCGGATTGTAGTCCAAAACGTAGCCATGCCAAGTTCTAGCTCACATGGACTGATCTCTGTTCTTGGGGCTTTATCTGCTGTTTCTGCCTCTGGTTGGTTTGATTTTTATAAGGTTTTGCCATACTATTAATTTTATGCCATTATACTTGCTCCATGTGTGTGGATTATTTTAAAGTGTAAGTCAGTGGCACTATTATGAAGGGCGCACTATAAAATTCTTCATAAATAAATAAACCTTAATGCACAGACATATCAAGCCAATGGAAAAAAAGGAAACATTATACAGGTAGCCGTAGGATGTCTTATACCTCAGATACTCTTGTGTAGCACAGTACAATGGGCTGGATTCTGGACTGTGGATGGAACAGCTATATCCAGGGAGGAAGATGGAAAGAGGCCCCTGGTGTTTTTTTTTTTTTTTTTTGGTGTTTTTTGTTTGCTTGTTTGTTTCCTTGCTTGTTTTCCCTGCAGTGCAGTCTACCATATTCAGAAGGTAGCATTTTTGGTAGCCTTGTGGTAGCTGAAGATCTGCTGTGCAGGTGAAGGTTTAGGTATTCCCTTTCATCCAACCCTGCTGCACACACTCAAAGAGGCCGACCCTACCCTTAGGCATACTGAGGCAGCTGCCTCTGGAAACATTGCACACATCCTCCATTTAAAGATTTACCAGAGGACATCCCTTGGGAATTGTCTTCTCTTTGAGGAACTGTCTAGTTCAATCTCATTTGAAGATAAAAAACCATAAGGTAGGCGACCAGTCACCTAGCTTCCTGCTTAGAAAGAAAAGCTCCCAAGGAGCACCAGGGCAAGGACAAGACAGTTGGGTAGAATTAGGCCAAGCTAAGCCTCAAAGGGACATGGTGGCGCTGCGGGTTAAACCGCAGAAGCCTCTGTGCTGCAGGGTCGGAAGACCAGCAGTCGTAAGATCGAATCCACGCAATGGAGTGAGCTCCCGTTGCTTGTCCCAGTTCCTGCCCACCTAGCAGTTCGAAAGCATGCAAATGCGAGTAGATAAATAGGTACCACCTCGGTGGGAAGGTAACGGCGTTCCGTGTCTAGTCGCGCTGGCCACGTGACCACGGAAACTGTCTTCGGACAAACGCTGGCTCTACGGCTTGGAAACGGGGATGAGCACCGCCCCCTAGAGTCGGACATGACTGGACTAAATGTCAAGGGGAACCTTTACCTTTACCTTAAGCCTCAAAGCTTTCCAATTTAGGCCTTTTCTCCCGGGTGAGCCACATGTAGGTGTCTGTAAGGTGTAGGTACATCAGGTAGAACTCCTAGAATGAGGAATGATGGGATATGTAGTGCAAAAATCTAAAACTTCTATCCCTGGTAGTATATTCAAGTGCAGCATTTGGCTGTTTGCAAGAGGAGAGAAACACAGCCATTCAGTCATATCCAAAAGGGAGTAAAGGTCTATACATGAATGGTAGTGCCAAACAGAAGGTCATTTCCGTCATCCCTTGAGACTCCTTGAGGGACACTGGAAATGGAACCCTAGCTCAACATTAGGGTCCATGTCTTGGTCACAACAGGATGTAACAAAGAGACAGCACCCAGAAACTGCTATTAAAAGTTGTGGTAGCCATCTAACCCTATACCTGATTACAGTGATCTTCCAGGGTTTCAGGCAAAATTCATTCATAATTCTATCTGGAAATGGCAGGGGTTGAACCTGTGACCTTCCGAATGAAAAATATGTACTCCACTGTCCCCTCTTTTACTCACTTTGTGTGTGTCTCTTTCTATATTTAACACAGTGTTATGCCTTGACATTCATCACCTGTTCAGAGGCAGGAGCTGACTTTTCTTTTGCTCATTTTAAGCTCTGATGAACAAGTGAGAAGCCCAAAAGACTTATTTCTTCTCACTTTTTAAACAGCAGTTCACTTCTTGATCTGCTTCTCCCCTATTTCTGCTTACCTTCCCCTTCCCAACCAATACTGTCAAGCTCCATAACTGAAGTCTGAGTTGTTTTCAAGGCACGTTTCTCTTAATACAGACCTCCCAGTACAGATGACTGCTAGGTGTGAGATGCCTGCACAGAACACCTACAGACGGGGCGCTCCCCAGTTATGAAGGTGCTTTGAGTCACTAGCAATAACCTATTATAGAAAGGAGCCTTTGCCAGCAATTCCAAATAAAGCTCTCTGTACATTATAGTCTGTTTACATTTTCAAAAGCCTCACAGCATCAATGGTTTTTAAAGTACAATTGTTCAAAAAGAAGAAGTAAGGGGGGGGGGTTGTGGGAGGAATTTCATTTTGCCAGCAGTGCGATGGGGAAGAAACAGTGCTCTCATCTAGGTATTTACTGAAACTCTTTGCTCTAAGAGTAGGGAAATTCCTTGTGGGATAAATGGGTTTCAAAAAGAACTAAGATGTAGGAATCAAACCATGCAGGGAAGTATTTATTTTTCCTTCACATGCTGGCAAGTCAAAAAGAATTAATGACACACCTTGGGAAGTTGTGATTTAACAGTCATTCTACATGCCTTCCGTGTCTAAAGATATGGAATTTACTGTATGCCCACGCGCTGAGAAGAGGAACAACTTCTGCCATTCTT
Source organism: Intellagama lesueurii (assembly GCA_037013535.1). Taxonomy (NCBI): domain Eukaryota; kingdom Metazoa; phylum Chordata; class Lepidosauria; order Squamata; family Agamidae; genus Intellagama; species Intellagama lesueurii. The sequence goes on from JBAJHW010000005.1 coordinate 22,179,972, forward strand.
CGCTTGCTTGCAAGGGTGTATGTTTTCGATTACCGGGACCAACACAGAATCTAATGTCTTGCACATGGGGGTGGTTCTCTTCTAAATCTGAAACCTTAACTAAACTTGTGCCTACTAGATGATTTGGACCTACAGCTCTGGACGGTTCAGCGGTTTAGGTCTCGGGCTGTGGAGCCAGAGGATGGGGGTTCGATTCCCCGCTGTGCCTGTTTGACAAGGGCTGGACTTGATTATTCATAGGGTCCCTTCCAGCTCTTCAGTTCTAAGATGATGGTGATGATAATGATGATTAACTCCCATCAACTTCAACCAGCAAGTGATCACTCATTCATTTCAAAAGAGGTATCTTACATGTGCATGCATTGTGGTTCATGCAAACTGTGCTCTGTGTGTGTGTGTGTGTGTGTCTGTCTCTCTCTCTCTCCCCATCCCCAGCCTCCATGTACAGAAAGGGACACACAGAGAGAAATCAGCCTCCACTGAATTTCATCCAATTTTATAACCACAACATGGAAAAGTTCTTTTAAAAAAGAAAAACCATGGTTCCCAGAATCCCTTAAGGTAACTTTTTCATGCACCGAGCTTAATTTACTCACTTACAGAAACAGGCAAAGACCTCTTTAACCTCAGTTTCTTACTACCTGAACAGCAAGAAACTTTGTTAGAGCATCACTCCCCAAAGGGGAGAAATCAGCTGAAGCTGCTACTACTGCTTCTCACATGGAGAGGTGAACAAATAGATTCCATATCACTTTCATGGCTAGTAGAACGTCCAGGCTGAAGAGCAAATATCAGTGTATTTATTTATTTATTTATTAAATTTGTATCCCGCCCATCTAGATTGCGTCTACTCTGGGCGGCTCACAACAAAATGGAATAAAAACAATCAAACAATATCAATTTAACAACAGAAGAATATCATTCAAGATGGAAAAAAGGGATAAGGGAAAAAAGTGATAAATCAAATGGTGACCGGAGGGAAGGCCTGCCTAAATAGCTAGGTCTTGAGTTGGCTCTTGAAAATACCCAGCGAAGGGGCCAAGCGGATCTCGGAGGGGAGATTATTCCAAAGGTGGGGGCCCACTGCCGAGAAGGCCCGGTTTCTTGTTTTTTCTTTCCGGGCCTCCCTCGGCGTCAGGCTCCTCAGCCGCCCCTCCTGGCTGGAGCGAGTGTTACGAGTAGATCTAGGTGGGAGGAGGCGTTCTGCCAAGTATCAAGGTCCTAAACCGTTTAGGGCTTTATATGTGATCATTAACACTTTGAAATATAATAGTGTATACTAGATGGTGGGCTGCAGTAATGTAGAAATATCACGTTCGAGGCTTTGGTGCTCACGTATAAAGCCCTACATGGTTTGCCCGACTCACCAGAGCTTTCCGGACTAAACTCCTCTAGATAGCCACCCCGAGGGAGGCCCAGAAGTCCTCCATGAGAGGTCAGGCCTTCTTTGCAGTGGCTCCAGTGTTGTGGAACCAGCTCCCGCTGGAGCTCTGCTTGGCCCCCTCCCTGCTAACATTCAGAATGCAGCTCAAAACATTGCTATTCAGGGAGGCTTTCCACACCGACCCTATCTGATTTCAATCTTTCGCTCACTGTTTTGCCATCATGAAGGTAACTGTTCTTGGTCCTGTTTTAATGGATGTTGTAAACCGCCCAGAGTAGTGCTTCACACTAATGGGTAAGTAAGTAAGTAAGTAAGTAAGTGGGTAAGTAAGTAAGTAAGTAAGTAAGTAAGTAAGTAAATAAATAAATAAATAAATAAATAAATAAATAAATAAGAATATCTGTTGATTTCTGGCTACTCTTCGGCGGGGGGAAAGATGTTGGAGTAAGCAGACAGAATCTAGAAATAAGGTTTGACAATGCCAAATTAATAATAACGCCGTCAAGTCAATTTTGACATGGCAACCCTTTTCAGGTTTTTCCAATTAGAGAATACTCAGAAGTGTTAGGTCACTAAAACATTAAAAAAATAGATGAGCTTTCAAGTTCACCAGGGCAGGCCCAATAGCTTGCCTGTGCTTGATGTTGGAATGCTCTAATAAAGGCATTACTCATCCTTACTCTTAGTCTGTAGAGAGACCACACCACCTTTTCATTTTCTGTTTGACTGTGGGTTGTACAAGAAGGAGGCATGGGCAATGCATTCTGCATCCCTGGTTTGATGAAACCGAAGAGGAACATTTGATGGGTGGGGTTGTTTTGTTGCCTCTTTTCCCAGGGTTGAAGAACAGTAAAAGTCAGTAATGGAACAGGCCACCTTGTGTGGCACTATTCATGTCATTGCCATCATCACCATCACTGTCTGAAGGTCTCTGATTAGCTTTGCAATCTTCCTACATGGATCACATTCTAGCTGGCACTCCTACCTGTGTCAACATCTCATCTGAAGAATTCTCTATCTTTTACTGCTACTGGCTACAACTAGAAAGACCCTTTTGTTTCAAAATCTGTGCCAAAAAGAGAAGCCAGCAGGAGGCAAAGCAGGGCAAAACATGTAGAAAATAAATATTCTGGAGATGGTTGACCATTCTGCATTGCCTACTAAGGTCAGCAAAGAATGAATCATTCCGGGTTGTGCACTGATCAGCTCAGCTGTCTGTCTCTTATTTACATGGTCAAAAGAAATGGTCCACATCCATCGACCAAGTCAAGTATTCTGCAGATGGCTACATGTCCAGGAAGCTGCAGCTCTCTCTGCAAGCATTTTAAAAGAGACTATTAGAGAACCTTCTCCACATTGCATTGTTTGATTTAGAAACCCCATTCTTGCACCTTCAGCCACAGAGACAAAAGTTGACTAAAATGAGCAGTCAGCATAAAAACTTAGAAGTGCTGTCTTTAGACTGAATGTTTTTCCTGGAACAAGAAGCTCCAGGACCCAAACAATTGCATTCTGCCAGCATTGTGTATGCAAAACGTCTTTTAAAAAAAGAGAGAAAGAAAGAAAAGAAGGATACCGAATTATCTAAACACAACCCAACACAAAGCTGCTAAGATTTGAAAGAAACAAAGTAAACAGGGAAAAAACCCCCACTGAAAACCAACAGTACACTATCCAAACTAAGATTGCATCCTTGAGATTTTGTGTACATTCTTCCACTCATTTTAATAAGACTGTTATATGCCAGAGCTTTATTGATATAAATGACATACCCCCCCCCAAAAAAAAAACATTCAGAGGCGTTTGAATTTTAGAGTTCTCTTTTTCCTCACTTCCACTCCCACTTTAAATAAAAGAAGACTCATTTGGATGCACAATTAATTTATGGGAGCATATAATCTCTATGCTTTTGTTTGTTCTGCACTGATCTCACTCATCTTATGTCCTATTGTTACTATGCTACTACAAACTGTTGCTTTTCTTGAAGGGAAACAGTGGGATGAAAGGCAGCCCCAAGTTTTTCAGGGGATCTTTATCAGTCTTTTGAACACACTTCAGTTATTTTTTTTTACTGTGTGAATGAGAAGAAATTTCCAGTGGGTTTTTCTTTCCTGAATAAGTGGTTTCTTCCTTCTAGCATCTCTTACTCCAGAGATTGTTGGTGTTTATTGCTCATGGGATAACATTCAGAAACTATTTATATGGACAGAATTCACCTTAGAGTATCTACAAAACTTCATATAATGAAGCTGGGACCTAGTGAGGAGACTGAAACCATTTTTTTTAAAAGCATAGTAGTTGAATTCCTATGGCTGATGATGAAAAGCTTCAATTTTCAAAAAGAGAACTGGACATGTAATGTTGCCTTCAACAAGAATTTTGCGCTAACACTTACACAATGATTCAATGAAATACTGAATGTTGATGTGGGGACATATTTTCAGAAGACCTTTCAGCTTTAGACAAAGGGATCAGTGTCACAAAAGAAGGAAGCCTTCAACACACACCCCAATGCACTACGAATTGCATTCATTTCTATCTACTCTGCGACTCAAGAATCCAAATTCAAGGATAGCACCACATGGCCAGCAATCAGCAGACACTTCTGAACTGCCTTCTGGTCGATCCTTATGCCTGTAACCAGAAAGAAACCTTCTGAACCCTACACCATCTTTTTCAAAGTCTGTTTGGAGAAGGATTGTAAATAAATCAGGATTTCTTTTTTAGCCCAAGCTGGATTGGGTTTTCGGGGGAGGGGAAGCAGTAGACAATTACGGTGCTATCCTCACCCTAATCCCTAGCATTGCTGTCAATATTATACTGGCAGCCCAACTCCTACATCCTGCTGTCACAGTCCTACCTACACAGAGATTCTGGCATAACAAATTGACACTACAGCGCAAAGTTAACTCTTCAACAGCTATATTATCACGTATATTACATGTTTCCTATAATAGATATTACTCACCCACCCACCCACCCACACCCTCCCACACTCACTCGTGCACACACAGAGTTCCATAAGAAACCACCGTCACATCCCATCGATGGTATTTTGTTCTCAGCATCTCACCTGGAACGCTGTCAGTGAAGATTTTGGTCTGTGCAAAAGAATGTCAAGTCCTGGGCAGTCCTAATCTTAGAGCCAATACAAATGCATCAGCTGCCCCCCCCCCCCGCCCTCCCTTTTTTGCAGCTCTGGAAGAGGACAAAAAAAATTGCAACATTTGGGGCAGCAGCTGTTCTGCACGTAATGACCTGACACAGAAACACACATTACGCACTGCACAGACAATTCTTGGTACATTGATTTTAACTGGAAGATTATCTCTCAGGGCAAATATGCTCACATCGGCTCTAGATGCCGTTAAAGGAGAAAGTGGGAGTTGTTCAAAGGATCACATCGCCTTGCCAAAACATGCTAGCCCTCCTGAAATAATCACAAAATCTTTCAAGGGTTTGTCAATTTTCTCCTTGGGGGAAAACAATGAACCATGATCGGTCCTGATTTATTCGGGGGCTCACGTCAAACACCTTGAGCCTCCTTATACAAACAAGCTCCCTCCCTCTTTGAGATCTGGATTAGGTCATCCGAAATAACCGCTCCTTCTGGGCCCCATCTTTACGACCAGTAAAGGTGGACTAGGTTTCCCAAAGGGAGCCCCCCCACACACACACAAAAATGGTGGGAAGCATCAGTACCCCGATTATAAGCGCAGGAGGAGGACGAGCTCATCTACCCGACGTGAGCCAAGGAGGCACTTCATTTACCCATACTTAAGGTGAATTCCCAAAGCAATTGCGAGGGAAACTTCATAGGATCACGCGGGACCAGAGGAAAACTTCCAGGATCCTTCCCTTAGGGAACTTAGGAGAGCCACTTACGCACATCCTTCTTCCTGTGGGTGAAAGCCCACCTGGGAAAACGTCCTCCTCCTTCTGCTCCCCCCCCCCACATCTCCCCTGACGCTTTGCCCTCTTCACCCACCTGTAGGACACCTGTTTCCTGAAGGTTAAACTCTTCAGTTTCTCTTCTAGGGATTCCTCTTTCTGACCGGCAAGTCCCGGCTCCTCCGGTTCGCCGGCTGCCCCGGCGGTGGCGCTCCTCGGATCCCCACCGCCTTCGGCTCCCCGGCAGGCAGTGCCAGTGCCGCCGCCGCCGCCGCCGCCGCCTCCCGCAGCCCCTTTCTCCTCGCCGGCTGCCGAAGGAGGGTTCATCGCGGTGCTGAACGGACAGCGACCCGCGGAGGGAAGCGGGGAAAAGAGCGCAGAGGCAGGCGCGGGGCGGTGGGGGGGGGGGGAACAAGCGGTCAAGGCGTCTCCAGAGAGCCTGGGCTAATCAGGGCAGGGCGATCGGGGCCGGCGCGGGGCCCCCCGAGCCCTTGGCAGCGACCGGCTGGTCTAGGCGGCTACAAATGGCAGCCCCTTCCCGCAGCATCCCTCGGCGGCCGCACTGGCTGCAGCGGGGCATTGTGGGAAACTCCCTACCTCCCGCCTCCGCTCGGGCCAATCGGCGCCTCCTCTACCCCTCCTGCTGGGGCTGCTGCTGTGCTGCCTCTCCTGCCACGCCTTCGGGAAGCGAAGGCGAGTGGGAGCAGCGGCTTCCCAGAGCCTGACCGAGGTCCCTTAGTGGAGGCGGGGGGAAGTGGGCTGGGAGGCAGAAGGGGAGAAGGCGAGACTTGGGGCCGGGTTGCTTCTTTCGGGAGCGCTGCCAGAAGCCTTAGGACCACCGGCAAGGACGGCCACCGTTAAGTCGCTTTGACCCATCCAAGGTATAGCAGGGATAATATACGTTTTCTCCCTAAAGGGTGGTTGGGATGGGAGCGGTTTAGCCTTTGCCGCCAAGAGAGTTTTGGGGGATCCCGAAAGATTGTCGAAGAGGACTTGGCATATACGTTTTCGTGGATCGCAGCCCGTGCCACCGAAGTACATCCGAAAAAGTGAGTTCCCGTTTTTCCTAGAGGATGCCAAGGAAAAACTTCTTAGTCTTTAAGGTGCCAGAAAAATCTTCCTGGGTTTTACTTCTACTTTTCCCCTTCTCGGGTGTGGGTGTTGAAATCAAAAAGTCTTGGGGGCAGGAATGGGGGTGGGAGGGAAGGGAGTCAAGTTGACTTGATTTCTCGCATTGTTTCTGAACGGACAGATGCCTCGGAGCAAGGGTGAGTCTCGGAAGGAAGCAGAGGGTTTCCAACCCACGGCTGGAGCAGGAGAAATAGGAGGCGCAACGAAGCGGTGCTGAAGGTTTGGGACTTTAAGCCCCTCAAACCCCATCAGCTTCTGGTGAGGATGTGTACGTGTGTGTATATATATTAACTGCCTTAACAATTGTGCTGCTGCAACACAAGGAGTGCTTTGCAATGCTTAACTAACCAGGCAAGGAGCGACTTTTCTTTCTCTTTCTCTCTCTCCCTCCTCCACCAAGCACCTCCAACACACAGTTTAAGAACAGCCTCCCTTCTAAATCTCATTGCCAGATGGGGCTGGGGGTGGAAATGACAGCTAATGGTAGAGAAGGACTTGAGAGCAAATGCAGGCAGAGCCTCCCTCAAGGCCCCCCTCCTGCTTTAATCCTTGCAGGAATTTGCTTGCCCTTATTCTGGAGTGCATTTCCCTTTGCCAGGGGGAAAGGATTGAGGGGGGGGGGGGAATCAATTAAGCTTTTTTAATGTTAAAAAGAGAGTGAGAGAGACTGATCAGCCATATGCAATGGCTGATTTTTACTAGAGTAGCTTTCCTCCCGCCTTCTGCTCTCCAGATGTTTGGGGCTATAATTCTTCTCATCCCTGCCACCAGCCATGCGGACGGGAATCTGGAGTCAGTGGCAGCACTCCACATGTCTGATGCCATGGGATGCAGTCTGGGAAACTGTGCCAAGCAGAACTTGTTCAAAGTGCCATGACCCTTCGTGGTTCATGTTGGAAACAAATAACACATGTAAGGGTAATGACATGCACTTCCAGATTTAATACAGTACCACACTACAGTTAGCCTTGAAGAAAAGACAAAAATACCAGAAATGACTTGACAAACTGGAATCCTATGGTTTCTTGGCTGGCATCCTGGTGTAACACTAGAAGCATAACTTTTGGGCATGAATTTCCCAAGTTAAGAAGTCAAAGTAAATGTTTCCTATCACATACTTATTAACTTATGGCAATGTTCTGGTGAAAGTTATGCTGCTGGCATTATGCCCATGGGCATAATTAATGGAATCCTGGACATCACAGGTTACAAGCCATGATGGGGGATGTATAATCTCCAGGCTTAAAAAGAAGGTACCTCAAAATGCCAGATGCAGGAAAGGGGGTATCAGGAGACAGGTATCTAGTTGTCTCGTGTGCGTCTGGTGGGGCCACTGTGAGATATAGGAAACTGGACTAGATAGGCCCTTGGCCTGATCCAGCAGGACTCTTCTTATGTTCTTATAATTTTATTTTTCTAGCCATGTGGTTCAGGTATCATCTGAATGAGGAGAAGTGTTTGTTTTTCCTTCTGAAGTTATGCTCTTGAGTCAATAGTTTTAGTTTATCATTGCCCTAAGCACAGAAAGTGTGAATTGGCTGGGCATCATGATTCTCATAACAGTATGCCTTAAACCCAATTGCGAGTCTCAATTAGAATAGACCCATTGAACCAATGTGATTTATAGAAGTATTGCTTTAGCATTCAGCAGCTGATTCAATGGGTGTGTTCTAGCTGGGACTAGCAATTAGATTTAGGTCTCTAATTTTAATCCAGATGGGTTTTACAGATTTCAAACGATGTCTGAGAGTGAATTTGTTGGCCTCAGATTACAACTGCATCTATACTACATAATCTTCTTCCGTGTGTTCATAGAATCATAGGACAGTGAAGTTGGAAGGGGCCTATAAGGCCATCAAGTCCAACCCCCTGCTCGATGCAGGAATCTCTACCTTTGAGGTTCTACAGAATCAACATTTACCTATATAGATTTATATGCATGAGACATAATGATGATACAGTATACTGTACTGGAATTAATGTACATTTTGATGAATCTTTCCTAGCAGCTGTTGTCCATTCCAGAAAAAAACCAAACTAGATTCCTGTAATGCACATAGACATGATGGGGAATTAAAAGTGTGCTGCTTATATACATGCTTTAACCCACTAGAGGGAATAACTGTATAGTGTGAGTAATTATAAATGATACGGTAGTTGAAAGGGGGGTTGTTATGCTACACATTTGGGGGGGCAGTTATGTTATGCTACACACTGGAAGGACAGATCCTGAAGCTGAGGCTTCAATACTTTGGCCATCTCATGAGAAGAGAAGATTCCCTGGAAAAGACCCTGATGTTGGGAAAGTGTGAAGGCAAGAGGAGAAGGGGACGACAGAGGACAAGATGGCTGGACAGTGTCATTGAAGCTACCAGCATGAATTTGACCCAACTCCGGGAGGCAGTGGAAGACAGGAGGGCCTGGCGTGCTCTGGTCCATGGGGTCACGAAGAGTCGGACACGACTTAACGACTAAACAACAACAACAACAAAGGTACACACTATAATCCTCAGCATTATAAAAATTAAGGACAACAGGTACTCACTATCTCTACTTCTAGGCAAATGCTTGTCCTTCAGAAGGAAACAGCACCATTTATTCCCTGTGTGCTAGGTCTTGGTTCCCAGCCTTGGGTCCCCAGATGTTCTTGGTCTAAAACTCCCAGAAGCCTTCACTGCTAGCTGTCCTGGCCAGGACTTCTGGGAGTTGTAGTCCAAGAACATCTGGGGACTCAAGGTTTGGAAGCACTGTGATGGGGCATATGTTGGATGTCTCAACATCTCCATCTTCCTCTCTTTGGGTCTATCTTCCTGTTATACAGTAAGATAGGAGATAACAGAAACAAAAACTTTAAAATGTGTTATAAAATAATAAGGCCAAAGATGTTCCCCTCTTTTCACATACTTCATGGTTATCTCTATTGATGGTTTGCTTGCTTGCTTGCTTTGATAAATAAAGATGGAAGAGCTTTTTCAGAAACCACTTTTCCCAGGATCTGGAAGATTAGATTCTGTTTGCTATCTGTTTGTATGATTTTAGGAAGAACTTTGCAAGCAACGCTGGGTAGAAGGAGGAGGAGGAGGAGAGGAAGGAAAAAGAGAAGGAGAAGAAAAACTAAACCAGGAAGAGACAGAAGAAAGGCAGCCCTATGTCTGGTTCTCTCCAAATCTAACATGTGGCATTGTTTTATTTTTGTATATAAAGTATTTCGATCCTGCTTTTCTATTTACAAAAAATTCCACAATATGGCTTAAGCGACAACATTAATGGCATTCCAACCACATGGTAACAAAATGGCAGAAAGTGCCCTAATAAAGCCGAAAAATAGTGCAACAAGTGCTGTGATTAATTAAAAGTTCAAAAAACAAACAAACAAACCCAGAACAGTCTTAGTCTCATGTCTCATTGACAAGCACAAATCTTTGTTAGGGAAGGAGTTCTGAAAGTGGTATGGCACCACAGGAAAGGCCCTATATCTGGTAGTCCATCTTATCCAACAGCTAGAGATTATTGTGGCATGCCTTTATTTTTCCCCTAGCCAATAGCAGCCAAAGCAAGAAGGCTGTAAAACACTGGTGTGCGCCTCAGCTGGAAATGTAATTTAATGCCACTGGCTTTGGGTTTTCCTGTACTGTCATTTATTGCCCATTTTAGTTGTCATTTTGTTTTATTGTGGTTTTTTAAAATTGTTCATTACCTAGCAAATTGGTGTGCATAAGGGAAGGGGTTCAAATGTGAGTGAGACACTGAGAGAGAGATGTGGTGCCTCAGAGAGAGAAGTGCACGGAGCAGATGCCAGAGAATGGGTTGTGCAGCATGGCACAGAAGGGTGGGTGAGGGACACAGAGAACAGCCTATAGTAGGTGCAGAGCACCTGTTTTGCCTACAAAAGGTCCAAGGTTTAATCCTGGACATACCCAGGAGGGGTTGGGAAAGAATTGTGTCTGAAATCCTGGCGAGCTGCTGTCAATCAGTGTTGACCAGGGATGGGTGACCTTTTTTCTATCAGGTCTGTATTCACCTCAGAGCAATTTGTCAAAGGTCATATGATGGTGGTCAGCAGGACTAGAGTAAGTAGTACTCGTGGGAGAGGGCAAGCAAAAGCAAGCAAGCTTATGCCCCCCCCACACACACAAACACACTCATTCACTCTATGTTAGCTGCTCTTTTCTTTCTCACCTTCTCTCAATCTCCCTGTGCTGTTCCCTTCACTCTTTCACCTCCCCTTCCCACCAAGCAGGCTGCTAGACAACAGGCCAATTGAACTTACACAGATCTGAACAGACACGAAAACATCCCTTACAGAAGACGTTTGAAATTAGGCCAAGGGGTGCATGAGATTAGTCCAAGGGCCACAACCAGTGGCCTACCTGTAGTGTTGTTGGTACGGAGCTGGATAGACCACAGTGCGTTGTACCCTGTTATGAGACAGGATAATTCTGGGAACCATTCTGGTACAAGTCTTAAAAATTTTCATTTGTGTGCAGCCCCCTCTGCCATAGTGCCTCCAAAAGAAACACACACACACATATCATTTTCCATTCACCAGAGCTCATCTTTCTTCTCTCCATGGCACCTTTAAAGTTCATGATTTGAGCTCAGAGCAAATTGAATGACAGACAGACAGACAGAGTACTCTGTCATACTTGAATGCCACACAGGCTAAGTTCTTCTGAAGACCCCTGTTAAAAGTACCATCTGTTTTGAAAGGTACTCAAAGGTACACTGTCCATATCAGTACCTTCACAACTGTTGTGCCAAGTCCCTGGCACACTCTCCCAATGAAGCTCGGCGTTCAGCTCTTGAGTTTCCAAGCCAAGGGACAATGTCTGTATTTCGTCAGCCATATAATATTACTTAGAAGAGTCAACATGGAGTGGCATTCTAAACCTGCTGATAGTTTGTGTCTTTAAAGAACCCACCAATTTTGCTTCTATTTTTGTAATGCTGATTTTAATATTCTTTATTCTTGAGTTTTTAAAAGGAAAGCCAGATTATAAATGCAATGCACATAAGTACGGTAAATCGATATCTTAGGAAACGTGGTCCATCTTTGCAATGAATTTCCTTTTTTATAAAACCCGGTTCTTCATCTAGCCTACAATCTGTGCTGCTTGCCAGACTCACCTTGTCTCATTTTAGCCCTAGTCATAAAAATATATTTATAAGAGGTAGGTCAGTGTAGTGACACTACCCTAAATCCTCTCACACAGTATTTTTAATGCATTAATCTCCTCTAATTTCTCAGCCTTTTAAAAGTACAAAAACAAATGCCCCACTCTAACAGGTTATCATCTAAAGCAAAGATTTCAGAGGCGGGTGGGATTAGCTATTCATTAGATTTAGTTAAAGGCAAGTGGGTATCTGCCTTCAACAGGCCTAGCTACTTGCGGCACCATCAAATCTGTACAATGACATTCCTTCTGATCAAAGCTCAGTTCTTAGAATCAGCTGAATTGTAGGTTTTGCAGGCTTATCGCAAACAAGACCACCCAAAGATGTCTTAAATGTGTTGTTTCAAAGTATGATGGGAAGGGGGGAGAATATTTCATCATCAAATTCTAACCTCCAGATGTTTTTGACCTACTGTTCCCTTGATCCCTCACCATCCTCTTATGCTGGTTAGAGCTGGTGGAAGCTACAGCTCAAGAAGACTGGGAGCGCCACAAGTTGCTCATCCTTGAAACACATGTAATTCAAGCAATTTACTGTTTTGACAGCCACAAAGAGAAGACTATAGGAATGCATTATGTAACTGACACTTATTCGGTCATTAAACTATTGCCTGCCTACGGCATCTCATTGAGACTGACCACCTTACCATGCTAAATGGTAAGACTATCCTGACCAGGCAGGAGAGGGGGTATCTACAATGACTTCTTTGATAAGGGTGGGGACAAAGACAGCCTCCCTTTCCTACCTGAATGGACCAACAGATCTCCATTTTGTGTTTCCTCACAATCCCTTTGACATTGAGGTCTCCAAAAATCTGCTCAGCTCTGGCAAGTTATTTTTCAAAATGCATTGTAATTCCTGTCAAAATCTTCTGCAGAGGAAGAACAAGGGAGAGTGTCCACTTTCTCTACATGATCCTGGTATCTCCCACTTCCTAAACTCATCAAGGCAATCCTGCATGACTTATCCATTTGCTTCTGAAGGCTCCAAAAATCTAAAGAAGGCTTTCTTTATCTGCATTTCCTTTTTTAAAATTTACCCTGATGTCAAGGACAACACACTCCCTCCCTGCATTTTGGGACCAACAGTAGAAAAGTGAAAGTGTGCAAACCTGTCTTGCTTGGTCTCCAAATTCCATTACTTCAGCTCCCATCTCCTGAATAACAAAGCATCACTATACAAATTCTCCTGCTTCTGCCTTGGGTGTCCCTTCAAATCCAACTCAAAAAATAACTTTTGTTTTACTTTCTCAATCTGCTGTTATTACGCACTGTCCAGTTGTGTCCAACTTATGGTGAACCTAGGAATTAATGACCCCCAAAATGTGCTATCATGAACAGCCCTGTGCCAGTCTTTCAAGCTACAGGTCATGGCTTCCTTTTTTCAATCAATCTATCTCATATTAATAAATAATAATCATGTGCCATCAAGTCAATTCTGACTTATGGTGGCCTTTTTCAGGGCTTTCTATGTAGAGAATACTCAGAAGTAGTTTACAAGGGACTTCTTCTGGGAGTGCCCTGGGACTGTGCAGCTTGCCCAAGGTCACACAGGCTGGCTCTTCTCTCAGGAGGCCCAGTGGGGAATTGAATTCATAGCCTCTGACTCCACAGCCAGATATCTAAATCACTGAGCTGTTAGCATCTCCTCTTTTCCTGCTGGTTTCAACTATTTTATAGCAATAATGCTGGGAAATAATGCATACAAGAATAAGTTCCAAATAATATGCATTCTCAATTGAAAATAAATCATTTTCTGGAAAAAGCTCCAGTCTCATCTCTATTACTCCCCTTCCCAAAGTACCTTAAGAAAACCTATCACCGCGATATGTTGCTTTCTTACACACACTGTGATCGAATTTATTGCAACAAATATCCATATTTTTGCATCAGTTGTACTTGCCTGTTGTTTGCTTCTCTGACAGAATAGAGCTATAGTAGCACTTTAGCTAAATTCTCCCTGGTCAGTAATGTTCCCGGAGGGATTTTTGCCTGAACACATTTTTTTTTTTTTTTTTAAAAATCATTTTCAAACAGCTATGATGATTCTTCTGTACTGTTGGTTTCCTTGAATGTTCTTTGTAATGGAAAGCTGCATAAAAATGTAAGAAATAATGATGTAATAAATAGAGGGTATGGTTTCCAATAAAGTGCCACAATGCCTTCCAAGTGAATTGCTGGCCTGCACATTATTAGAAGGAGCAATTTCTGTTAGTATTTCCTAGTGTACAAAGATCATACACTTCTGATCCCAGTTATCCAAACACCTGAATGTAAACTAGGAGGATGTGCTCCTTGGCAAGTTTACAGACCAAAAATGGCAGGGGAGAAAAGGCAGGAAGAACCATGGAAACTGAGTAAACCTCAAAGATGGAATGCCCAAGTTCAATGAACCTTAAGAATCTCATCTGGATGGTCTGAAAACCTGCTTATCTTGCAAATGCTGCATCAGTGAACTCGCCTAGATGCAAAAGGTATACAGAGATTTCATCATCCATTTACATGGACACACAGTTCCTCATGCACACAGCCTAGGTGGAAACAAAGCTCTCACATCAGCTCGTGATGGCAGTTTATAGCACAGAAACGATAGTTCTGAGAAAAGAATTCTTGAAAACCAACATATTCCTTCTGGGTCTTTCAACCATGTAAAATAAAATAGGATTGGAGTATTTGTTGCCTGACTTTCTGTCCTTAAAAAAATAAAATCCCAAGGTGAATGGAAAGCAAAAACCTGAAATATAAAATCTGATTTTTAAAAAAGAAACTAATAAAATCACAAAGATATATAAAAGCATAGGCTGAAGGAAAAAGAGAATGCAGTAGCAGAAGGAAACAAGCACCATAGCAATATTGAGCAGCTACCTCTATGTTTCCTGCTTCCATTTGGTAGCAGCCATTCTGTCTGGCTGCAATAGAGAGAACAGAGAGAAGACAGAAGGAGGGTCACTTTGTTGGCTCTCCTGAGCTTTTGGTTTCTGTTTCTTAGAACTAATAACTCAAAATTACTGCCTGACTTTGTGTTCTCTGCCCCACGCCATCTCTTTCCTTTTTGTGCTCTGATCTATAAGGTGTAAACCTTAGGACAAGCTCTGACCTATTACTGACCTTTTCAAGCTGTTCTGGGGATCTTTTTTAGCCCAGAGCTAGGGCAGAAATTCATCAGGTAAATGGTAAGCAGCATACAGTAATATTGCCTGCTCAAAAAGATGGAAAACTGTTCTCAGTTATTTGTGTCAGTGTGGTATTCACATGGACTTAAACACCAACAGCTAGGTACAAACGTGTGTGACAGACAAAGAGAGAAAGTAGGAGCCAGAACAAATGGCATTTATGAGAATCAGCTGCTCCTCACCAAATCGGCTCCAGGTGAAAACTCTAGTTGCCTTGTTTTGAACCAATTCCTTTGCAAAGCCAGTCGCACTTGGTGTGTTGCAGTTACACAACCTGAATGAGGTCAAGGCATGTGTGATGAGGGTTGGGAACAGTGTCTTAATAAACTGAAGGACATAGATTCAGCCTCTGAGCATGGTCCCATCCTTGAGCCAGTGCTGCACCACCTCTGAAAAAGATAGAACTGTCACCTGGTTTTGAGGAACCCCTAGGTTGACAGAAGTCTCTCCCCTGCCCCAAAGCCCTAAGGAGTGAAAGACAACACCTTTCTTCAAAAGCCCAGTGGGAACTGAGCATAATCAGGGGCCATAGAACACTAGCCGGCTGTTAGCAGGATGCCTAATCTGGTGGAGCTGTGTACAGACCGATTAAAAGATGTAATATAAAACAAAAATCCACAGGCCATAAAATTCAGGACAAAATGTGCTGGGCATTTTAAATTGAAATAAAGGGGGATTTTTTAAAAATTACATCCTGAGATGCTGTTTTCTCCTACAGAATCAGATCCATTGGATATACCCATTCCTTTTGTTCCTTGGTAGCAGGCAGAACAGAAGAAATTAGAAAAGGGGTGTGCGGAATGGAGTATTTTGGATGAAGGCATGGACCCTGCACTCCACAACAATGTTTTCTTACAGGTTCCTTTTATTCCTGACTGTTTATTCCAGGGGTTCCCACCTTGGGTCCCCAGATGTTATTGAACTACAACTCCCAGAAATCCTGTCCCACATAGCTGGTGGTGAAGGCTTCTGGGAGTCTTAGTCCAAGAACATCTGAGGACTCAAGGTTGGGAACCAGTCAGTTTAGAGTCAGTGGAAGCGCAAGTGAAAATTCTAGAAGTAGGACATAATAAGCCATTTTTCTGTAACTCTAATCATCATCATCACCATCTTAGAGCTGCAGACTGACCCAGCTACTATCAGTATTCAGCACAACACAGTTAACAGACTTTATCAGGCCTAATATGAACAAAATGCTCTCTTTTTCCCTTCTGAAAATATAACTTTTCAAAGACTTTCTGTGAAGCCTTTAGCATAATCAATTAATTGTTGTCTTTACCTGAAGCTTCAAGCATATGCAATTGCATCTGCTCTCACGCCAGCTGCTTCTTCTCCTTCCCTCTGTTGAGGGGTCCATTGCTGATTTTGGATTGCAAGCTCATGGAGGACAGGGGTGTGTCCTTACCCAATTAAAAAAACACCAGGTATTCACATATTGCACCATATAAAATTTAAAGGTACAGAATATTTATGTAGGGTTCCAAGAAGCCTATTGTCATAATTAAAGGGCTCTTAAGCTTTGTGCTGCATTCCACACATGCAGTGGTTTGTTCTGATGGAGTGGAGCCGTGACTCACAAGGTTTAAGTGCTAGGACCTTTCAATTAGCAGAGGCAATGACATCATCAGCCACTCACTTCAGGCTTGCCTCTTCTCTCTTAAACTACAATCCTCACAGAACCTACGAGAGAGCGCAGGAGTTCTCTCAGTAGAAGCACATTCTTCTGAGCACTTTGTTTTGTAATTGTGGAGTACCTTGGTCTTGAAGGGGCTATTAAGACCTGTGAGGTTCACAAAAGATGTACTTCTGGAGGTGATGAAAATTACTAGAACTGGTTTGTTGACAGGAATCCATACCGGCCTGGGTTTTTTTTTTGTTTTTTGTTTTGGACTCTTATGTGGTGGTCATGTGGAGACTACCCTGATAAGCAGCTGCATTTCAGCACTGACAACCACTGAACCGTTTTCCTTAGGACCTATAAAAGAGAAGTCTGCACAGAATATGTCATAGACTGGTGGAAATCCCTGTCACAAAGTAGTAGTTGGATGACTTTTAAAAGGAGATCAAACACCCTCATGGAGTGGAGGTTGATGGCTGTTAGTCATAGCTAAAGAAAGACACCATTCTTCAGAGGCGGGCTGCCTCTGAATAGTTTTGTATACGCAAACTAAGCAAGCTATATGGTCTCAGGTTATGGGAGAACATTAAATCTGGCCCTGGATGTGTAGGACCAAGTAATGGAAGATCTGAGTGGTGACCTTGGGTCAGTCATAGTCTCTGAAGCCTGACCTACCTCTGTTGTTCAAACAGAGTAGGGAGAAAAGCCAAGCATGAGGGCTTGAACTTATTGCAGAGAAATATGAGCCCTAAATGTAAATATCCTCAACTTCAAATGTTCTGTAATTCCTAGAATAATACATATTTTGGCAATCCTGTGGGACCTCTTAAACTTGACAGAGTTCAAGGCCTCAGCACATCTTCGTGTCCTAACACTGGATACCAGTTCTTGAGAGGGATGGTCTACTAGTTCTATTTATGGACTTCCCAGGAGCTTCTGTTTGGCTAGTATGGAAAACAGGATGCTGGTTTAGATGGGTCTTCTCATCTAGCAAGGCTCTTCTGTTTTTCCAGTATTTGAACACCCAAAGAGATTCCCTTCACAACACAGATTGTTGGGTGAGCAAAATAGTAAAAATGAAGGCTCCATTCAGTGTAATGCCCAGCCTCAAGAAACCTTGAACTGGAAAGTATTTTACTGATGCGTAAAGACTTTCACTCAAAAAGAAAAAAGAAAAAGCCTCACATAAATTTCAGCAAGACTAATACTCACTTAACTACACATCATTTCAATTGTAGTTCTTGTTTAGATTACGAGCCCTTTCACCTCCACAGCCATTTTTCAGCAGAACCCAGTGCTTTCTATAAAGCAAAAGGCTAGTCTGCTACTTTGAGACATATCACTGCTTTTGATCTCTCTTCCAGTCTAAAGACATCCTGGATAATTAGCTGTCAGTATAAGAAGAAAGTTGGAAATACTTTAATGCCTTGATGTGTAGTGATTTATATGTGTGTGTGTGTGTGAAAAACTGTTCGCTCAAAATAAGTGTTAAAAGCATTACAGAATGACAGACCAGTGTTTCCCTTTTTATTTAGGAAAATATTTATTTGCAAGAAAACAGATGAAGCATTACGTAGTTTCACTTTACTCAGCTACATTTTTTTAAAAAACCCTCATCGTTCGCTATTTGGTTTTAGACTTGTCTGCTTAATAAAAGGTTCTTTACATAGAATTTCTTCCCAAGCTCCAAGTTTGCAATATGTAAGGACACATTTAGAAGAGCAGTGCATATATAGAAAAAAAGTACAAATTTTAAAATGGGCAAAACAAAGCGAAATCAATGTAGCAAAGAACACATACACATACAACACAAAAAGACACAAACATCGTCTCTCTCTCTTTTTGGCTTCTTCTCATGCACTTTACTGAATAACTGCCAATTTCAGAAGGGCACCGACATTTAAATATAAACACACCCCAAATAGAATTTACATACTTACAAAGAAGAAAACATAATTTAGATGTTTGGGCAGATGCATGGCAATTTTGATTGGCCCAGTCTGTCAGTTTTAATACCTATATGCCTGCAATCGTTGATTGCAATCCTGTCCTGTTAACCCGTGCCTATGCTTGCTTGGAAGGAATTAATATCATACAACTTCTAAAGATTGTAGCCACTATTTTTGGGGTGCTTAGGGGTTTGGAGAGTGAAGAAAGTCAACAGGAACAAAAATGATTCACTTGAAATATGGTGCTGGAGGAGAGCTTTGCAGAAACCAGGGACTGCCAGGAGGACAAAGAAGTTGGTCCTAGATTAAATCGAGCCTAAATCGGATTTATTCTGAGCAACAATGACGAAACTGGGGCTGTCACACTTTGGACCCATCATGAGAAGGCAAGAATGCTAGGAAAAGTTGAAGGCATCAAGAAAAGAGGAAGACCGAACATGAGATGGATTGACTCCATAATGAAAGTCACAGCCATGAGTTTGCAAGAGCTGAGCGGGGCTTTTAATAACAGGACATTTTGGAGGTCACTCATTCATAAGGGCACCATGGGTTGGAAGCGACTTGATGGCACATAACAACAACACAGTTTTTGAATAAATGCTGTTGTTTTTAAGTATGCTGTGCATTCAAACTGTATTGACCCTAAACTGGAGCATGGAAAATATTCCTTTTTGGGGCAACTCCCAGAATTTTTCCCAAGCCAGGGAGTCCCTGACTTTTCAGAACTTTAATACATTGGATGCAATCATACAGCTAATCTTGACAATTACGGCAATGGAAACGTTCTCATTCTCAGTGTGAGCATTGCCGTTACAACCATTTGTAAATGTAAAGACATTTGGAGCTGGAACATAAGGTAACAACATGAGTAGCACGTTGGCACTAGCCGCCATTAAAGCGTTTCTCTTGGGCGTAGGAGTGCAATAGCCAAATTGAGCATCAGGAGTTGGAGATTTGGGGCCAGCGGGGAGGATGTGTGTGGGAAGAATTAATAGCATCTTAAAAGTAAAAACTGGGGAGAAAATGTTCCCAAAACATAGAGGGTGGCTTATGGGGGCAGGCCTGCTCTGGTCATCAGCCACCTATTCCTGAAGATAGGAAGTCTTGAGCCATCGAGAGGTTGTTTACAACAGATTTACCAGCATAATTGGGGATTTGAGTCAAATAAGTAGCACTGCTTCTATGTACAGAAAGAGACATGTGTTTTCCCATCAAAGGCACTGTCACAAATTATGATAGATCACAATTGACTGAACGAAACCTGATTAGAAATACATTAAATACACTGTATAACTACATTATCAGGTATCTGATACCATTATCAGGTATCAGGTACCTGAAGAGACACCAGGCTGGTGTCTCTTCATACATGTCTTATAATTCTAGACCAGTGTTTCTCAGTTATAAAAAGAGTGTCCCTCTTTTAATAAAGTCCTTTTCCCAGATGTTGTACAAGCTGATCATAACATCATGTTACGATCAGCTTGTACAACATCTGGGAAAAGGACTTTATTAAAAGAGGGACACTCTTTTTATAACTGAGAAACACTGGTCTAGAATTATAAGACATGTATGAAGAGACACCAGTCTGCCCAGGATAAAAAAGTCTTACTTGCCTTTCCACAGGAGTTTTTTTAACTATGTTCTGCTGCTTTCTAACTTCTGCTAAATGAGCTCAAAGGTGCAAGTAGAAACGTCAAATTCTGCACTGAATGATATCAAAGGAACAAACTGTACATTTAAAATGCTTCCTCTCTATCAGCTGTAAATTGTGCCTTATAATACTTCTGAATTGGAATTATGTTATTTATTTCAGGAAAAGACTGTGTCTGTGCTCAGTTTAGTGGAATTATTAGCAATGCTAAGATGCTTGTGCAATTGGCAATTACTACTGTTCTGACTGCTCACTGCATTAATTTTGTAAACATTTAAGCGCTGATTTAATTATCCGAAGACTGTACCCTTTAGTCTTGCATTTCCATTGGCCCTTTCTATTTTACTATTCTGCCATTTCTACATGCCATCATTATTTTGTTAATCTTCAAGGTGTCATCAGACTATTGTTGGTCGTAGAATTATTACAAAAGAAGTGAGCATTGGAAATGGACAAACTTTTGGAGACGAACAAAGCAAATTACCTTCACTTAATGTTCTCTCTCTCTTTTTTAATCCATGCAAATTCCTCCAGGCTTTGCCTGTTATGCATAAACACTTTACCTTCGCATTCCTGTTTCAGCAAGAAATAAGGTCTGAGTCATTGAACAGTGGCTTCCAACAAAGGGTCTGCAAACTCTATAAGACACTTACCTCCAGAGGTCCCGGCCAGTATGATCAACGGTCAGGGATCCCTGGAGTTGTGATCCAACTAGAAACCCAAGGTTGGGAACAACTGCTTTAGAATAGAAAACTAATCAGCTTTAAAACTAATTTATTACAAGACAGAAACCTACAAGCCCTAGGTTCAAATTCATGCTTGCAACGGCTTCATATGAACTTCAGTGAGTCCAAATGGACTTTTAGAAATACCCAGCTTGGCTGCTCTCAGCTGCTGGAACAGTGGCCTACTGTTTCACCTTCAAAATTACAAGGGGATAAAATGGCCTCTTTCCAATTAGCAATTACAGGAGAATTATTTTTGTCACTGAGTGGGGAGAAGGATGCTAAATATACAATACCTTATGCTGCTCATGCGTGGTAGCAGTGGGGGCGTTTGCAAATTGGCCTTCTGAATTCAAGATCCCAAGTTCTTTGTCAAAATCCTGCCCAGTGTGGCAATTAATATTACTCATCTATTTGATTGACCGCCAAAAGGTGTCTAGACAGCATCTACTCCTCAAAATTGAAGGTTTAAATAAAACAAAAGGGGAAGAAATCCACACAAAGTATTATTCCAAAAAGGGAAAACTGGGCATCTTAAATTTGACATTAAACACAGATTTATAAGCAACAAGTGGGCAATGTTTCTAAGTCTAGTTGAAAAATTGCCCAACTGTTCAGCTATAAAAGGGGCAAATCTTTAGCCTGAGGTTTAAAAAGCCACAAATTTACATAAGCTGAAATCTGGCTCAGAAGCACCCACCTGTTAAAACACATTACATTTGCACAGCAAAAAGGAGCAAGCATAAGACAGATATCGTAAAATTGAAGCACATGTACAGCAAACAAAATATATCATCAAGATACAAGCTCATGATTAAGTGACACAATTCATTCGCGTCACCAACCTCATACTTCATTTCCATGAATACAAAATATAAAATAATCCCTCTCCTTTCATAACCCACCAGCTTTCTAAAAATCTAGCAGATACAGAGATGTGGAATCAGTGCCAGATGGCGTCATGAAATTATCATTGTTTGCCAAACAGTGTTTTAGTATGCCCAAGATACCCCGCTGAAGGCAAATGAGGGCATCACTTTGAAAGATTTAAGCAAAGAGCTTTGTTATTATTATTATTTTAATCAGAGGTTGAGTTATGGGGAGGAGGGGTACGCTACTTCTACATACACATCTCTTCTGATACCTACTAGAATAGCGTGAGGAGGGTGGTGACTGATCTGAGAAGCAACATAGACAGAGGAAACTGTGGCAAAGATTTCCAATTCCAGTTATTCGAGAACTAGATGCTTAGTGAATTTTCTGATCACAGAACTGGCCTTAGGCACCAAAGCAGAAGTCATGCTCATTCATGGTTATAGTACCTTAGAATTTGCCAAGTAAACAGGAGGCTGAAACCTAGGCTGGTCTTTGTTGGAAGAGTCAGTTTAAGCAGAGATTAGTGGGGGGAGCTCCACTCTCTCTCTTTGGACTACAAGTCACAGAATACCCCAGGCAATAGGTCTGTTGGCTAAAGTCCAAAAACCTAATCCATCTTTGGCTTCAGGTGCATACCCACAGGGAGAAAACCAGGTTGGGGAGAAGCTTGAAGAAATGATTACATCGAGAGTTTAAGTTAAGTGCTAGAAGCCTAAAAAGAAATTTTGGAAGTTCCTTAAAGATCACCAGGATCATTTGAGGGACATTCCGAGTGCCAGCTAAAGTCGAGGGGGGAAAACTCCTAATAAATACTATTTACAACAGAAGGGGCACAGCGATGGCAGAGGAATCTCAGCAACCCAAGGATTCATCTGGGCAACCAACCAACAGAAACTGAATATTTGGGTGTTCAGGCAGATCCACTTCAGCTGACTGTCTTCTTTCATGCAGATCAGGCAGAGAAGGCTAGAACCATAGCGTCTGCCTTTTTCTCATAAAAGTTAATGGTGACTCTATACATCTAAGGTAGAGTGGTGCAAAGAAATGTAAGGGGGGGGGAAATGAAAGGAATCCCATGCTCATTCATATAGTCTCATACGCCTCTGTCCTAAACTTTCTTTATCATCACTGCTTTTCTCTTTGTTCTCCTCTGCTGCTCCAGTGTTTTCATATCAGGACAGAGGACTCAGCCTAGCTCATAGAGGCTACTCTTAAAAGAGATGACTTCTGGCAGCACTGAACAGAATATTCATGTCATACATAATTCATACATATTGGAACTCACCCCACCACCCAGTAGTTCAAAGTGGTGCACATGGGTTCTCTCCTACCCTAATTTATCTTTACAACAGCTTTGCGAAGTCTCTTAGGGCTGGTGATGGAGCCCACAGTCATGCAAGAAGCTTCTTGGCAAGTGGACATCTGAGCCTAGTTCCTGAAATTTTAACTTTTCACTTATCCATTTGTAGTCAAAGGACTGCTCCAAGGGTGTTGGTTCCTCCTTGCAGTCAATCCAGAAGACTGAGTTTTCATGGTTGCAGGTCTTGAAGGGAGGTGTCAGAGGAGAAGAATCGTGTCACCTGCTTATTATGTCTCTTCTGTCCTGTTCTATAAGGTATTGTGAGCTTGGACATCAAATATTAACCCTCCGTTTAAAGTCCAGTGAAGGAGGCATACAACTTGTGATATTTGCCGAGACTTCTGCCAAATTTAACTTAAGCTTCTTTCACTCTCCTTACTTCCCTGCAACGTCTTCTCAATAAAAGCTGATAGGTTACAACCTACTGCAATAGAGTTCCAAAGTCTTTGAAACTCTACAGGGTGATGTTAACATGAAGTGAAAATTAACCTCATAATTGCTCATTTTTCCATGATTACAAGATTGGTGATTTTAAAAACACTTGCATTGCTGATACTTTTATACCTTTACACTAAAATCGTGATAGATGAAGGTGAAACATTTTTCTAGAATGCAAGAATGCACTGCTAGAACTTGATGAATTGTCCATTCTTGCACACTTCTACCACTACAATATGGCACAACATCAATCCAGTTCTTCTGATTCAAGAACACCACATACAATTGTATTATGGTCGTGTTTCCTTGTAGGAACCGAACAGTTTAGAATACACAGTCTCTGATAAATGATCACTGAAACATTATTGGTGGTTTACCACCTCCTGGTGAGATGTCCACATAAGACATGAAACTTTGCCTAATCACCCTTTGCCTAATCACAGGACGCAGGTCCTGGCTATTACCAAAAAAACCTCTACAAGCTGATTTTCCCTTTTGATGCATTTATTATGCAACAAGACAGCAGAAACATGACAGCTGCAGTTTTTACAAAGACACAAGGACAGCTTGGTTATCCATTCAGCACCTCCTCCAGGAGATTTGCCTGCTCAGATCATATCCTCTTCAGCAGCACCTTCTTGGCACTAGCCGCCATTAAAGCGTTTCTCTTGGGCGTAGGAGTGAAAAAGCCAAATTGAGCATCAGGAGTCGGAGATTTGGGGCCAGCGGGGAGGATGTGTGTGGGAAGAATCAAAGAAGAACTGCAGACCGAAGCCACTTCCCCGTAAGCCAGTGTGGAAATCAGACAAGCACTTTGGATTTATTGACAATGATTAGTTCCTCAAACCTTTGGCTGGAAAAAAGATGAAGGGATAAGAATAACCCTCCTTCTCTCTCTCTCTGTCTTTCTCTTTTAAGATGTAGCATTCATTCTTCTGTCAATTTCGATGAATTTTAGTGTTTCATTCATTTCCAGCTCTGAGTTGACTCTATAATCAGAGATGGGAGAAGAACTCAGGATACTACAAAGCGGCAACAGTTGCAGACAAACAAACAAGCCAAGATGGACTATTTTCTATTGCTATTACTAAACATTGACTCAATTTATACAGCTCCACTGCACAGTGGAAGAGTCACAGGGAGCATTTTTCAGCTCTGCAACCGGAGTAGCCTTTAACAGGGGGATGCCAGAGTTTGCAAAAACCTGAAGCCATCATTCTTTTCATCTATATGGCTGCAATCCTATGCCCATTTCCACCGGGAGGTAAGCCCCACTCAACTCAGTCGGGATTCACTGCTAAGGCCATGTCTAGAATGGCAGTTAACTGGCTAGATTAATGGATTATCATCATTTTGATTAACTTACAAAAGTATGTATAGTGAATCAGACAGCTTTTTTTTAAAAAAAAAAAAAACACTCTTCAGAATCCTTTCTATAAAAAGAGTAGAATTAATATCCCAGTTGTATGTGAGGAAGACGGAGATGCCACTTCTTCTGTAATGCCTGCCATGACATTGTACATGCATCATGTAAAAAAAAAAAAAAGCCATGTGCCATCAAGTCAATTTTGATTCATGGTGATACTTTTCAAGTTTTTCCAGGCAGAGAATACTCAAGTAAAGAAGAACTTTACCATTCCCTTCTTCTGGGAACCTCCTGAGACTGTGCAGCCTGTCCAGGGCCACACTGGCTATCCCAGGTAAAGGAGTATATTGAGTCACTGCTCCCTCACCCCATGGCACTGCCTCCATTTTCTTCCTGTTCCCTAGAGGAGGGGCTGTTTTCATCAAAGCAAATGAGCAGTAGTCCCTTGGCAATTCTCTCCTGTACCACATCCCCAGTCCAGAAAATCAAATGGACCAGTGAACTACCTACTTTTGTGCCAAAGCTTTGAGAAGTTCCTTCTTTGAACTCCAGCTCTGGGAATCCCACAGCCAGCATGGCCAGGTCTGCTGGGAGGGCAGGCTTCTAAGACTTGCAGTCCAAACATTTGCCATTCTAAGCCCTGATTAGAGCTGGGCATGAACCAGTTCATCCCAGTTCATAAAAGCAACAGCACAGGTGCTGCTGCTCCTCTCCCCCACCTCCTCTGGCTCAAACAGGCACTCACCAGGCCCACCTTGCTTGTTTTTTCCACCTTCACAACTGATCTTCCAGTCCCGGCAACAGCTCAGGCTTCTCTGCCCCGCTGTCTTGGCTGATCTGCCATTCAGACGAAAGGGCGGGGCAGAGAAATCTGTGCTCTTGCTTGTGACTGGGAGATTAGCCAAGAAGGTGGAACAAAAACAAGCAAGCTGGGTCCAGTGAGTGGCTGTTTGAGCCAGAGGAGGTGGGGAGGGGAGCCGCAGCACCTGTGCTGCCGCCTTTATGAACTGGGATGAACCAGGACGAACCGGTTCATGCCCATCTCTAGCCCTGGTTGCTCCCACCCCCACCCCCACCGCCACTTGCTCACCTGTGTGGCTGTAGCTCCACCAGTACAGCTTTCTCTAGCCTCGTCTCATTAGCTATCGTGATCTCTGTGACTTCATCATCATGTGACCTAGATGCAGACTCCAAAGACAAGGCTGGATGCTTGGAAGGCTCCAGGTGCCTGTCCCAGCTGTTGCTGCTGCTGCTGCTGCTATCTAAGAAGTGGTGCTCCTCCAGCGGGGGAGCCCCATCATAAATCAGCAGGCTCCTTGACCTCACTGTACAGAAGGAAAAAGGGAGGTGTGGTGAAAAATGATAAGACTCAGAAATGACAAAGAATCAGAGAAATTAATGACCTTCCATCCTTGACTATCATGCAGTTACTTACTTGGTGGGCAAAGATTTTGCTCAGAAACTCTTTCAAAGCTGCTTTACACTATGGTCCATTTAGACCAACTTTCCCATACTTTGGGAAAGTATACCCCTAGGGTATCAAACCACTTCTCCCCTCAACCCAGGCAGCATGTCCATTGTGGACTGAAGATTTATTTATTTTAAATATTCATTTGCTGCCTTTCTCCGAAAGGATCCAAGGTGGCTTACAGTATTAAAAGAAACAAGGGTAAAAGCTAAATAATAAACGATTACAGTATTTAAAAAGCATTAAACAGATACCATATTAAAACTCATAAGAGCAATGTTAAAAATACAAGTAAAACAACAGGATAAATTAATTCCTTTTAAAAAATCCCCTGGCTCAACCAGCCATTTGGAGGAAAGCCTGCCTGAAGAGAACGGTCTTTGCTGCATGCAGAAGGACAGCAAAGATGGGGCCAGCCCTAGAAAAATAGTATCCTTCTTTCCTTCAGAACACCGAAATCTAATTCTTCCCCAAGCCACCATTCTTGGAATAGGCTACAGTTCCCATCATTCCTGACTGTTGCTCATGGTGGTGGCAATGGTGGGATTTGTAGTCTTACAACCTTAGCGCACCCAGGCTTGGTGAAAGGTTTGTTTAAGAGTCAAATAACTATTGAATCAGAGGCAGGTGGGGAATTTTCACTCACCGATAGAGGCTGCATATGACTCTGGTGTGGAATGCTGGCTTGGCAGTACAGCCTTTGTGACAGAGGAATCAGGCCCATAAATCTGGGAGAAGCTGCCAAAAGTAATGGCGAAGCATAATACGACCACCTAGCAGAAACAACAACAACAAGGGATGTACAAACATAGGAGATTTCATAATCAAAGCCAAGCACATAATGTGGCCAAGTTAGGATCACTCCAGAAGTTTGACTCCTTCACCAAAAGTCTGAAACAGGATAATGGCTTCTTAACACACTAACATGTATTAATCAGCCACTTATCATTCAGCACAAGAGTCTTCTGTATTTTCTGGGTGTTCAGAGCCACTCCATCAAAAACTTTTTTATTGCTTTACAAAGTAATGCAAAGTTCAAAGTAGAAAAAGGGCAAGGACAGCTTCACTGGGGAGCTCTAGCATTGGATCACAGATCCTTATAGTACTTGGTGCCAGGCTGTTTATAGTAAAGCAGTTGCCACTGGTAATAATTCTGCATTTAAATTCTCTTCTACTCCTCTCTCTGTCTCCCATTCCTAACTGAAGCATTACATATATATGAGTTTGAAGCCTCAAAATGATATTCCATGCAGCTAAGAAAGTGGGCTGTGTGTCTCATGCTATAATAAATCTGCTAATCTTAAGGGTGCTTCACCATCCCTTTTAAAATTAGTATTAAGCAGATGATGTTTGGTTCTCTTACTCTGCCCTGAGTTCTATTCAATGCTGGTAACTAAAAACAGAGTTGCGGTAAAGAATCAGCAGAACAGGAGACACGTCAACATTAGTATGACAATCCCAGAAGCTCTGCAACCTTTCTGCTCAGATGAGCTCCTTGCTCACAAAACTTTGAAAGGTAAGAAATCCATCTCGGCAAGACTAGACTGTGACGTGAATCTCAATGCTGTTTCATAACACCACAGTAGGCGCTTCCAAGGCTACACGTGCCAATGGCCACGCATGCAACTTGAAAAGCAACTTAGCAGGAAATATTGGGGAAAGGGAGGCTTATGCAAGGAGAGAATGATAGGAAGACAAAAAGTAATTGCTTGCTATAGAAAGGGAATGATCATTTTAAAGCAATTTTTCCTATTGGATTAATACAGAAAGGAAATGGAAGCACATCCAGATTTCATCCATTGTATAAAGCCAACCTACAAGCAAATGGTACAGCTTTCCTGGGATAATGTTACTTCATAATGCAGCTGATGGAATCATGCATTTGAAGGCTCTTCCCAAAGAAAGCTAGCACATCAAGAAGGATTCCTCACCTCACCCCTACTTGGCTAGCAGTTTTTGTTTTTTGTTTTTCAAATCAGCTTTTTTAGACGGGATAGAATTGAAATTCTGCCTATCCTGTCTTTTATTTTTACCTTTTTTACAGAGACAAACTACCATGTATTTCTGGAAAGAAGAAATGAGTACAAGCAATATAAGACAATTATATTTGGGAGAGTGAGGGACAAGAGAAAAGGAGATAAGCAAAATTGATGTAGCAATTTTCTTCCCTGAGATTGGCTTTTTCTGAGCTAAAGTCTCCGGGCTTTCTCTGTCCAACTACACAGGAAAGCAAAGGCTACCATGATGAGTACAGCATTCCAGGCACCCAGCCAGGATGAACGGTAGCCCTCTAACTGCGCATTCTCACTGGTGTCATGACTTGTTAGTGTGCTTCGCACAAAACAGAATGGCTCAAAACTAACCAGACTCTGTCCCAGAGTTGGACAGAGATGAGTAAGGTTACTATTTTGAACTGGAACTCCCAGAACGCCTCAGCCAGTGTGAACAGGGTCCATAACGACCATCGGGTTGTGGATACTGCATTAAAAAATAAAATTCCCCATCTCTTCTCCCTGATATGCACAAAGGCACTGGAACTGGCATCTCTTGGTCTTAATAGGGATGCCTCACCTCCAAATCTAAGAAGAGGGCACCCCTACCCACCCCAGTACAGGCACAGGCCTCCTACAGCCACAGCTAAAACAAACCACATAAGCAAAACAAGATGAAGAAACCCAATCAAAGAGGCAAAGAGGACTCCAACTCTTTGCCTATCTCCAAGGGTCCAGATCCAAGTTTCTTCTCCCTGCCCCTGCCATTTATATTTTTAAAACCACACACTTCCCCCCAATTGCACAAGTGGTGTCATGTCTATATTGGTCCACAAACAGGTGGAGAAAGTGCCACTCGGGGATGTGAGGAAGGCAGGGTATTCAATCAATAAGTGCAGCATGTTGATCATTGTAGTCCACCACACCCTGCTGTTGACCAAATAAGGTTTCGAAGGAGAAAGGGAGATGGGAGACACTCACCATAAGACAGGTCCCCGTTTGTGTGCTGGCAGCTTTACATGAGCGGGACACTTTGCCGGCCACCATGGCTTGGAGCCTCTGTAACTGTTGCAGGAGTGTTCTGAAAGGAGTGAAGAGCAGCAAGGATCAGTATAAATCCGGTGATTGAAAGAGGTAAGGAGAGTTAGGCACTAGACTGGCCCAAAGGCCAACCAGACACTAATAATCATCTTAGAACTTCTGGGTTGGAAGGGACCCTATGGATCCTCCAGTCCAGGCCAGTCAAGGAAGCACAGCGGGGAATTGAACCCCCAACCTCTGGCTCCGCAGCCAGAGGCCTCAACCACTGAGCTATCCAGCAGTCCTGCTTGAGTAAAAAAAAAGACAGCAAGTGGGCCAAGAGTGTGACAGCGTTATTCCTCAGCAACCCCCAATGATAAGGATATTGCACAACACTAGAGGTAATATACAGCTAACAAACTTAATAGTCACTGATAGACTTAGCCTCAGTGAGTTTGCTGATTCCCCTTTTAAAGCTGCCCAAGCTGGCTACCATCTCTACATCCTGCAGACTCAAATTCTGTAATGCAATTATGGAACGTGTGATAGAAGCAGCCTTTCTCTGTGTCTCTCTTTTCTATCACTTCGACTCTGTCCTTCTGGCTCTGTCAGATTTATGGGATATTTTAAGATTTCAATTCACTGGGACCTGTCAGTAATGCTACACACTCGCCCACACAGAATAGAGCAGAGAGACAGACCTGGTACTTGGAGTGGATCAAACAACTATAAGTGAGTGGGAATCACATGGCCTGCGGGCCATTTTAGCAGCCCACAAGCTGAATTTGTGCACCCACCACCCAAGAAAACCATGTCACTGAATTTGGGTGGAAAACGGTGCCACAGAATTCCAGTAGCAACTCAGGGGAAAGTTTGTTCAAAGCAAGCATTTTTGCATTGCTCTGAATGGCTTGTTGTGGTGGTATTGCAGCAGCCAAAAGCTAAAATGCATTTAAAGCAAGCAAAAAACAAGCATTTAGCTTGCCTGAAATGTACTGTAGACATTTGGTGTGGGAATCCAGAAGCAAACTTGCTTGCTTTAAATGAAGCTTTCTCTAGTTTCCACTAAATTTTGGTAGTGGTAGATACTAAACATATAATAATTGTGTGCTGTCAAGTCAGTTCCAATATATAGCAATCTTTCTCAGGACTGTCTAGGTATAAAGCAGTGGTTCCCAATCGTGAGTAACCCAGGTGTCCAAGAAGCTTTCACCACCAGCTTTGCTGGCCCCAAGAGTTCGGGGTGAAGGCTTCTGGGAATTGCAGTCCAAGAACATCTGATTGGGTTCCAAGATTGGGAACCACTGGTATGAAGTATTCAGAAGGAGTTTACTAGTGCCTTATTCGGGGGCACGGGGGATATTGAGACCATGTAGTTTGCCCAAAGTCACATGGACTGGCTGTTCTCCTTCAAGGTACAGTGATCAAACCCTTAACCGGGTGACTTCAATTCAGTGAGCTATTCTGCCAAAAAATACTTGGGTGGGTGGGGATTTTGTCCATCCTCAACCTATGTAATCCATGAGGTGTGTGAAGGCCTTTACAGGTTTATTCTTAAGGGGAAAATGGAAAATTGATTGTATTATACAGAGGTGCATAGATTCCATACTTAAAATGCTATACATGTTTTCTTAACACCAGCACTTTTTAAACCAGGCCCCGTTCGTATAACCTGTGAAATCTGTGAAAGGGCATATATAATAGCATTTAAAGAAAGAGAGAATATGCTTTTCAAAGCCCAGATGTGGGACGTGCATCTCTCAAAGTATCTTTGTGGCTGGATATACATAAGTCTGTCTGTCTTTTTTTAACTCATACCTCTAATTAGGGTCTAAACAAATTCAAGGACTCTGGAAGTTTGGCCTTAAATTAGTACACCAAATGCTCCCAGCAGAGATCTAAGTAGACCAACAGAACATTCTCTTAAATTTATTATGTAACATGGCACTCAGGAGACGCTGAATTCTATTTTATTTTTAAATGTGGGTGTCCTGTTCCTTATCTTCATTTTTTACAAGCCCAGGCTTCACACTCTCACCAAGCAAGGCAACTTGAAGTACACAATACCCTTTCATAGCTAGAGACTTAAGTACACGTTATGAGCAAATGTATGTAATGGAGCTCAAATTCTAGGTTTTTATTTTTTTAAAAAAAAAAGGAAAGAAAAGCAACTTGGAGGATTTACCTTCTCCCCTTTTTTGAAGTACAAAAGAGACAAAGAGCAAATTAGAGAGATGGGGAAGAGAGAGAGAAAGGAGAGGTGGTGTTCAATCTGTTCCCTACTTGCTTTTTCACTGCTCCATCCACGCTCATAGCTCCCGCAGCACCACCTCTGCTGTTCCTGCAGAGCTTAAAATGTGTCTTTCCTTGTGTTTTGATCTTGTGTGGGCAATTTGAAGTGGGAAAATAGTGGGTGTGAGAGAAATATGTGGCCCTCCACTTTGGTACTCAAAACTGCTGCTAAATCTGCTTTCTTTAGATCTATTTGTTTGTTTGTTTAAAAAAAAATATCTCCCACATTGGGACTTTGTTCCACTCAATGGCACATAAAGCTTAATGAGCCCTTCTATCACTCTTCCACAACCTGGCTCCCTCCAGATGTAATGGAATGCAATCCCCATTGTCTCCCATCACCCACACAGGTCAATCCAACACATCTGGTGTGTGTGTGTTTTGTGCTGTCAAGTGGGGAACGACTTAGAGCAACCATAGTAGAGCTTTCAAGGTAAGTGAGATATTTAAGGAGTGGTTTTACCAGTTCCACTCCCTCAGTGAGTTTCCATGGCCGAGTGGAGATTTGAAGCCTGTTCTGCAGAGTCCTAGTCTGTCCCTCTATCCTATTCACCACACTGGGAATCCAACACATCTGGAGTGCCCTAAATGTTGGAAGAGGTGTAGCTCACTGAAAATGCTGAGATAACAAGCTGCCATATAATGAAACTGGTAGAAAAGAATTCATCAAGATGGTCGCTGTGCTCAACACTTGTACTACCTTTGCTGAGCAATATATCTGACATCAACGGATGCCTACTCAGCCAAGACTGGACAGTAGGGCAGGAGACACAAGCCAGGGCCCTGTTCATGCAAACCACTTATGCAACAATCTGCTGCACAAGACGTTTGATATTTTAATAGCTTGGAGAAAGAGGCATCCAATAGCAAGCTGCAATAGTAGACGGTCCCATTGGTTTCCACAGGTCCTCTTTGGGAAGACCAAGCCAGCTGGAAGACTGAGCAGAACTCATTCAATAGGATTCTGGCCAACACCTCTTCCCTTGTTTCCTCCTCAAAGCTCAGGGTGTTCTGAGCATCTCCAAGGTAAAAAGGGCAAAGTCAGAGGTAAGACACTATGCCTTCCATACACCCTCTAAGCAAAAATCAGAGGCTCTGGGCAGCAGCTCTAAAAACATGATGTGATTGCCCCCCCTTCTATCCTATGTGGGGACTTTCTGAGCCTCCCATTTGAAAAATGGAGAGATTTTATTTTTATGGGTGTGGGGGTTCTTGTTTGTTGCCTGTTTCCCACCCCAATCCACAGCATGACATAACAAGAAATACAGGATTCCAACTGAGTGGTGGAACAGATGCTATGTGTGCAGAAGACTGCCGGTTCAATTCCAACCATCTCTCAGTTAAACAGGACCAGAGAGCAGCAGGTGATAGGAAAGACCCTCTATCTGAAGCCCTGCAGAATCACATCCAGCCAGAATTAACATAAGGATGGGCTTGATGTATAGACAACCTGCTCTGGGATAAGGCAGCTTCCGACATTTCTAAACTACTCCAGGACAATAATTGAATCAATAAGAAGAAACCAAGATGACAACTCACATACCCAACTGTGGTTACCCTACACATTTTGGCATAAAAGTTCTTTCAAACTTTTAATGCTGCATTTAGACAGAAAACCTGGCAGTAGATAAGTCAAGGTCAAAAGAGTTACTTTTCTATAGAGAAGACTCTCTTCCCATTTATTAATAACAGCTTATTTTGGCAACTACATCCTGAAAATGGAATGGGTGGTGGATTGGGTGAGAAGTCATTTTAAAAAGAGAGAAAAAGACACTAAAAGGCTGCAGATATACCTCTTGCTGAAGGTCACCAAGGAGTTGAGAAAGCAAGTGTGCTCAAAGTTGAAGACTATAATGCTGAGGCCCTGATAGAGTGTGGCTGAAGAAATGCCATCCTTACAATCTAAACACTCTTTGTAGGTGCCATTCAATTAAAGAATCGCCTCCTCTGGGCTGCCATGTGTGCTTCTGCATGCATTTACCTTTCCCTTGCCATTAGACGCAGAGCCATTTCACAGCTTTGCTACATGAAGAATCTCCCACTCTTCCATTTAACTTTTTCATTTCGCTCCTGCTGGTGTGATTGGTGAGGTGCAAATTACAGAGTGAAGATAGCCCCCGCTCCAAGAGCTACAACGAATGCTCAACAAGCAAGACCAACATTATCCCCTTCATAGTGAGTCATGACATTAGATAGGATGACATGGGTTTAGTTGTCTTTTCAGGAGTTTCTGAATAGCCTCGGTATAGTCACACTCAGCCAAAACAGTCTAGCCTATTTTGCACGGTCATCATGTGGATAAAATGGGATAATATCAACTACTAACACATCCAATTCTTTAAGGTGCTCGCTGTGGTACTACAGGTCTTAGAATTGGATATGACTTAAAAGATCATCCAGCTGAGCCCTTGTCAATAAAGGACTCTAGAACTAAACATTAGGAAGGACCTCTTGGCAGTATGAACTGATTAATAATGGAACAGGTCATTCCAAGAAGTGGTGCCATCTCATTCAATGATAATTTTTAAAGGAGACAATGTTACCTCCTTTAAGGCCCAACCTATCAGGGATGCTGTAGCAGTGGATCTCCTGCATGAGGAGGGAGTTGCACTATATTAGTGGTCCTCAACCTTGGTATCTTAAATACAATTGCTCAAAACGCCTGAGCCCCACCATGACAAAAACAAGATAGCCACCTTTCTTCAGAAGGATGTTTGGTTAGAATCTGAATAGCTGGGTGAGTTGAGTATCTGGCTGAGGAGCCAGAGGTTGGGATCTTTATTCCCCACTGTGCCTCCTGTGAGTAGAGCCAGCCTGTGTGGCCTTGGACAAGCTTCACAATCTAAGGATGCCCCCAGAAGACAGGAATGGTAAATCATTTCTGAGTACTCTCTACCTAGAAACCCTGGGAAGGGTCATCAGAAGTCAAAATTGACTTGGCTGCACACTATTATTATTCAATTATTCTATTATTATTATTATATTAATCATTTATGCTAAGTCGGTAGGCTGAGAAAACTGGAGGTCCAGCCAAAGTTGCTGTTTTCATATCAAAGAGTTACAAGTGGACCATCCACAGCAGGCAGGTTTGGTACAAAATGGTCCATCTTAGTCTTGGTTATGAAATGCCTGCATCTCACCTGGACAACCTTTGAGTCCCATCTAGTCCAGCGGTTGAAGATCACTGGACTAGATGATCTTTGAAACATCTTCCAACCCATTCTATGGTTCTATGATCCTTGGCTCCTTGAAACCATGGAAGTAAATTGCCATCAACAACTACAAGGAACTGAGAAACAAGTACCAAGTAGGGAGAGGCAAGGGACAGCAGAGGTGTAGGCAAGATGATTCTAAAAAAAACCCTGCCTTCATCAATCTAGTCCAGGAGGAGGAGGCCAGCTGATTGATTTGAGTCTGATTTTCCACAACTTCAAAACAGGGATCAGTAAATCTTGAGATGTTCTATACATTCATCGCCTTTACACTCTCCCACGCACTGCTCTAATGGAAGATGTTGTTTTAGAGAAAATCATTGCTATATTTTTATCGCCTCCAAGCTAGAATTCATGTTTTGTCTGCTTGCTGCTTGCTTTTATTTAAAAGTGTACACAATCACCCCCAAAGAATGACAAACTGTAGGAATTAAATAGGATGAGTTACAAGCTCTGTGCCTCATTGGAAATGTTTCATTTAGGCTCTGACAATATCCATTCCCACTTAATAGAGGATACACAGGTTCTGTGCCAGTTTTTGTTTTTCGAAGGTAACAGTTATGTAAATCAAAGTATGTGCATGTACGTAAGGGAGCCCATAGGAGGTACAAGCGTGATGCTTACCCCCTCATAAACCCATATTTTTATTCCAATGTCATCAGATGCATTGTGTTTTAGTGGCACACGCTATGCACATGAACTAAGCTAAAATTCCACTATGTACCTTTTTCTCCATAATTCCTACAGACACTTGTGTGTATGCATAATTGTTTACATATATGTTGAACAAAACAGTTTCAACATCCCTTCACCTCTTTCTCTTGTTCCCTCTTTCTCTCTCCCATCCCTTCCACACCCACAAACCACAACAGATGACTTCCTACTCTGACAATAAGGACACATGAAAGGATAAGCTCCTAAACAGCCCAGCTGTGGAAACACCCAATTTGGAAAACCAATGTCTTAAGAGGTAGTCTGTATCATAGATGTGGTGGCAGACATTTCAAAAGAATTTAAATGTTACTAACAGCCCCACCTGAAGAACCAGTTCTGGCTAGTTCCCCTCAACAAATCTGCAGGTACCTTTCCTGGATTCTAAATCTGTAGCTGCCCAACAACAGACCTTTCAGAACATAAGCTAAGCTTTCTTCTCACAAAAACAATACCACCCTGAAAACACCAATCTCATCTGATTTTTAGAAACCAAGTAGGCTTAGACCTGGTTGGTATCTAGTGATGAAAGAACACCAGGTAATACCAGGGATAATCAAGTATTGCTAGGAAAGAATCCTGACTGGAAACATGGACAGCTGCTGCCCATCAGAGTTGACAATGTTGGGGTAAGTGGACCAAGAGTATGCTCAGTACAAGGCAACATCCTATATTCTTATGAATCTAGGCTGTTTTCCTCCCATATGATCCTGCTTCCAGACGTATGAGGTCCTCTTCCACCTCCTAGACCCGTGAGGCTGAGAGAGACATAAAATAGATAACACTAGGAAAACACTATGTAGCAGCACCCAGTCTGTGAAATTCTCTCCCCAGTGACTTTAGGTTGGCTCTTTCACTACAGGCCTTTAGACAGCTGGTAAAGTGAAATGATGAACTTTCACTGATTAGTGTTGTTTCTTGATGTTAAAAAGGCTATCCCATTTTACTACAATATCTGCATTTCACCTGCCTTATTTTTGCTTGTATGCCTTCTGCATTTTTAAAATGCTTCTCTGTTAACACCTTAACTTGAAGACTCACAAATTGGACAAGCAATTCAGAAGCACATGGAATAATGTACATAAAATCAAGACTTGGGCTAGGGTGGTTGATAGATCCTTAGTGTATAAAACTGAGACACTAATTTTAGAGTAGGAGTGAGCAAAGGGGAATCCTCCAGATGTTGTTGGAATGCAACTATCATTAGCTCTAGTCAACTTAGCTAATGGTTAGAAATGCTAGAAGTTCAGTAACATCCGTAGGGCTAAACTTCGCCCATCCATGGTTTTGAGGCTCATTTGCTAGGAAGAGCATTAAGTCAGTATTTACTGGAGACAAAGAACCAAGTCTTCCTAATTTCCCTTGGATGCAACTCTTAAAGCAGAGCTAAGCACTTCCCTTCTAGTGTGCAAAACCCTCACTCCAGATCTGGTGATTTTAGAAACTCAAATGGGCTCCAGCTGCTTCTATAGTTGATGTCTCAGGCTTGGTTCCTCAGACTGAGAAAGTCTTGCACAAAGGGATTCCCACTGGGGCATCAGATTGGCCACCGTGGGAACAGAATGTGGAGCTAGATGTGGTCTGGTCCAGCAAGATTACTTTAGTGTTCTTAAGCCAGTCATGCATACCTATCTCTTCTAGTTTGCAGATACTCAAAGTATCTACAATGTGCTTAAGTTATTTCAGAATCAGATCCATGTGTCACAAGCTTGAGGATATTCTACAAGTCCTCAAAAGATTCCACAGGGACTGTGGTTAACCTATCCTTCTATTTCTGTTACAAGCAGTCACTTGATGCCCTACAGAAATGTTACCAAGAGCAGCACAACATTTAAAGGGAACTGCATCATCTCAACCTCCATCTCCCTGGGTAACAGTGAAACCGAAGCTATTCTAAAAAAGGGTATTGCCTGACAGTTCCTTCATTTAGTTCACCAATTACATAACAGATGCCTCGTTTAAAATTTTTAGTCTAATTATTCCTTTTAAGAACCAACTCTAGACAAAAACATTAAAATATCTGTGGGAAGCTACTTCTATTTCTCCTTGTGTCCTCCATCAAGTTTCAATGTACATTTACATGGTTTATCCTTGGTCTTCGCCCAAAGAATTTCCACTCAGAAAAGACCACTGCCTATATAATTATTTTGTGCACTGAAATAATTGATTTTATACCATGGAGTTATTGTTACGACATGTGTGCAACAGCAAGACTGTTTTTAATAGCCTGGGGATATTTCTTTCTTGCTTACACTAATAATAATTTCATCTATTGAATTGATTCCAACTTAGGGTGACCCTTCTCAAAGTTTTCTAAGTATAGAGTCCTCAGGAGTGGTTTACATTCCCTTCTTCTGGGGCCACTGGAACTATGCAGCTTGCCCAAGGCTACACAGGCTGGCTCCTTCTCTTAGGAGGCACAGTGAGGAACTGAACTCTAAACATTTCTCAATGCAACCAGAAGATTAACTCAGTGTGCTATCCAACCAGCTTTCTTACTAGGGATGGGCAACATACAGGTTGTGGTCTCCATGAGACTCTCTGCCCACAGTGAACTTTCTGCCATACTGCCACATGTTTAGGTGGCACGCTGGCAGAAAGCTACTCCCAGCAATTTTACTTCATAATATACTAATGGTTTGTTTTAGTTTGGTTTAGTTTGCAAGGTTGCAACTGTCATGCTGCCCAAACAGTCTAGCACAGCAGAAAATCTAGGGGATTTAGTGAAGACCACTGTGGCTCCCCCAATGCTGGAGATTGCCTTCCTCTGGCTTATACAATTCTCTGTGCAGTTAGAGATAGACTGATGAGCAATTTCATAGAGGTGATGACTTTGCTCCTGGTTTTAGCCTGAAGTTTACAGGAGCTACCCAGGGTGTGGAACCTCTTTTGGAA
Organism: Intellagama lesueurii; assembly: GCA_037013535.1. NCBI lineage: Eukaryota > Metazoa > Chordata > Lepidosauria > Squamata > Agamidae > Intellagama > Intellagama lesueurii. The sequence goes on from JBAJHW010000005.1 coordinate 22,218,300, forward strand.
ACAGAATTCAGCACTTTGGACAGCTCATGTAAATGTTAGACTACAATCTAGATGGATTCACTGCCCCTGTGAAACTGGAGTCGCCAGCCCCACAGGGACACATATGAATGCAGCTGGAATGGACATCTATCAGAATGATGATGTATACAAAAAGGAAGAAATAAACAAAAGAAATTTGAACTCTTAATTACTTTGCCATTGCTAGAAATTCACAGATATTTCTCCACCTTCTTCTGTGTAAAGAATGACTAAAATATATTGAGTTTTTAAATCCACAGCTTGATTGATGGAAATATTTGATATAGAGGAAAATAACTTGAAAATTATATTCCATATTTTTAAATAATCTCAAGAGCTAAATCTATGTTATTTTAATTGGAATGGGACACAACAGAGATGAAAAAAATGAGCTCAGAATGTTTTTGCTGTCAGATCCCAATCCCAAAACATATTAAGGTGGTCAACTAAGTAATGTTCACCAATTATTATGTTAAACGTTAAACAAGCTTACACACCGTAAAGCCTCAATGTAGTCCCCTTTTCAGGGACCCAAAGGGAGGGAACAATTTATCTCCAGGCAGTGTAAAAAAAAGGTACTACCCACTGTTAGAAAGAGAAGCTATTACGAATATTAATATTTTCCTAACTGATTGGAAACTATGGCATAAAGAGTCTAAGTATTTTTAAAGTACCCAAACAATTTGAAGTTCTAGGCTTTGAGTTCTAAGGCATATCAACACTTATGCCAAGGGAACACAATCAGCTACATTATGTAGCATCACGTGGGCCTTAAGCCCACATGAAGCTACTTGCCCACATCCAGCGGAGTCCTCCTGACTGACAGTCAGCAGTTCTCTGGGATCTTATACAGATCCATCATATCACCTCCTATTAGAGCCTTCTTTGTTCTTAAACTGGGAATACCTAAGAAGTGGGATCACCTGCATGCAAAGCATGCACTCTATCACTGCATCCTTTCCTCCATTGAGAAGAACTAGCAGATAAACAGGGCTTCACCTGTTTTTATTGTTGGGTTCTACTACTCAACCAGACTACAAAACCAGAAGCTCAACAGATGGAGGGGGGGGAAAGCCACATGAAAGGTTATTTGCAATATTTCCAAAAGGTTAAGCACCTGGAAGTGAAAGGAAAGTCCGATGCTGCAAAGAAGAATACTGCATAGGAACCTGGAATGTAAGATCTATGAACCTTGGTAAATTGGATGTGGTCAAACAGGAGATGGCAAGAATAAACATTGACATCCTGGGCGTCAGTGAACTAAAATGGACGGGAATGGGCGAATTCAATTCAGATGATTACCATATCTACTATTGTGGGCAAGAATCCCGTAGAAGAAATGGAGTAGCCCTCAAAGTCAACAAAAGAGTGGGGAAAGCTGTACTGGGATACAATCTCAAAAATGATAGAATGATTTCAATACGAATCCAAGGCAGACCTCTCAACATCACAGTAATCCAAGTTTATGCACCAACCACCGATGCTGAAGAGGCTGAAATTGACCAATTCTATGAAGACTTACAACACCTTCTAGAACTGACACCAAAGAAAGATGTTCTTCTCATTATAGGGGACTGGAATGCTAAAGTAGGGAGTCAAGAGATAAAAGGAACAACAGGTAAGTTTGGCCTTGGAGTTCAGAACGAAGCAGGGCAAAGGCTAATAGAGTTCTGTCAAGAGAACAAGCTGGTCATCACAAACACTCTTTTCCAACAACACAAGAGGCGACTCTACACATGGACATCACCAAATGGGCAATACCGAAATCAGATTGATTATATTCTCTGCAGCCAAAGATGGAGAAGCTCTATACAGTCAGCAAAAACAAGACCTGGAGCTGATTGTGGCTCTGACCATCAGCTTCTTATAGCAAAATTCAAGCTTAAACTGAAGAAAGTAGGAAAAACCACTGGGCTAGCCAGGTATAATCTAAACCAAATCCCTTATGAGTACAAAGTGGAAGTGAAGAACAGATTTAAGGAACTAGATCTGGTGGACAGAGTGCCTAAAGAACTATGGATGGAGGCTCGTAACATTGTACAGGAGGCAGCAACAAAAACCATCCCAAAGAAAAGGAAATGCAAGAAAGCAAAGTGGCTGTCCAACGAGGCCTTACAAATAGCAGAGAAGAGAAGGGAAACAAAATGCAAGGGAGATAGGGAAAGTTACAGAAAATTGAATGCGGACTTCCAAAGAATAGCAAGGAGAGACAAGAGGGCCTTCTTAAATGAACAATGCAAAGATATAGAGGAAAACAATAGAAAGGGAAAAACCAGAGAACTGTTCAAGAAAAGTGGAGCCATTAAAGGAACATTTTGTGCAAAGATGGACATGATAAAGGACAAAAATGGTAGGGACCTTACAGAAGCAGAAGACATCAAGAAGAGGTGGCAAGAATACACAGAGGAATTATACCAGAAAGATCTGGATGTCTCAGACAACCCAGATAGTGTGGTTGCTGACCTTGAGCCAGACATCCTGGAGAGCGAAGTCAAGTGGGCCTTAGAAAGCATAGCTAACAACAAGGCCAGTGGAGGAGATGGCATTCCTGCGGAACTATTTAAAATCTTAAAAGATGATGCTGTTAAGGTGCTACACTCAATATGCCAGCAAGTTTGGAAAACTCTGCAGTGGCCAGAGGATTGGAAAAGATCAGTCTACATCCCAATCCCAAAGAAGGGAAGTGCTAAAGAATGCTCCAACTACCGTACAATTGCACTCATTTCACACGCTAGCAAGGTTATGCTCAAAATCCTCCAAGGCAGGCTTCAGCAGTATGTGGACCGAGAACTCCCAGAAGTACAAGCTGGATTTTGAAGGGGCAGAGGAACTAGAGACCAAATTGCTAACATGCGCTGGATTATGGAGAAAGCCAGAGAGTTCCAGAAAAACATCTACTTCTGCTTCATTGACTACGCAAAAGCCTTTGACTGTGTGGACCATAGCAAACTATGGCAAGTTCTTAAAGAAATGGGAGTGCCTGACCACCTTATCCATCTCCTTAGAAATCTATATGTGGGACAGGAAGCAACAGTTAGAACTGGATATGGAACAACTGATTGGTTCAAAATTGGGAAAGGAGTACGACAAGGCTGTATATTGTCCCCCTGCTTATTTAACTTATATGCAGAATACATCATGCGGAAGGCTGGACTGGATGAATCCCAAGCCGGAATTAAGATTGCCGGAAGAAATATCAACAACCTCAGATATGCAGATGATACCACTCTGATGGCAGAAAGTGAGGAGGAATTAAAGAACCTCTTAATGAGAGTGAAAGAGGAGAGTGCAAAAAATGGTCTGAAGCTCAACATCAAAAAAACTAAGATCATGGCCACTGGTCCCATCACCTCTTGGCAAATAGAAGGGGAAGATATGGAGGCAGTGACAGAGTTTACCTTCCTGGGCTCCACGATCACTGCAGATGGTGACAGCAGCCATGAAATTAAAAGACGCCTGCTTCTTGGGAGGAAAGCGATGACAAACCTAGACAGCATCTTAAAAAGCAGAGACATCACCTTGCCGACAAAGGTCCGCATAGTCAAAGCGATGGTTTTTCCAGTAGTGATGTATGGAAGTGAGAGCTGGACCATAAAGAAGGCTGACCGCCGAAGAATTGATGCTTTTGAATTGTGGTGCTGGAGGAGACTCTTGAGAGTCCCCTGGACTGCAAGGAGAACAAACCTATCCATTTTGAAGGAAATCAACCCTGAGTGCTCACTGGAAGGACAGATCCTGAAGCTGAGGCTCCAATACTTTGGCCATCTCATGAGAAGAGAAGACTCCCTGGAAAAGACCCTGATGTTGGGAAAGTGTGAAGGCAAGAGGAGAAGGGGACGACAGAGGATGAGATGGTTGGACAGTGTCATCGAAGCAACCAACATGAATTTGACCCAACTTCGGGAGGCAGTGGAAGACAGGAGGGCCTGGCGTGCTCTGGTCCATGGGGTCACGAAGAGTCGGACACGACTAAACGACTTAACAACAACAAGCACCTCATCAACTTCTCCTTCCCAACATCTCTTCTGCCTCCACACTGTTGTTGTTGTTTAGTCGTTAAGTCGTGTCCGACTCTGGCTTCTTCAGCATGGGTGGTTGGTGCATAAACTGGATTACTGTGATGTTGAAAGGTCTGCCTTGGATTCGTATTGAAATCATTCTATCATTTTTGAGATTGTATTCCAGTACAGCTTTTCCCACTCTTTGGTTGACTTTGAGGGCTACTCCATTTCTTCTACGGGATTCTTGCCCACAGTAATAGATATGATAATTGTCTGAATTGAATTCGCCCATTCCCGTCCATTTTAGTTCACTGACGCCCAGGATGTCAATGTTTATTCTTGCCATCTCATGTTTGACCACATCCAGTTTACCAAGGTTCATAGATCTTACATTCCAGGTTCCTATGCAGTATTTTTCTTTGCAGCATCAGACTTTCCTTTCACTTCCAGGTGCGTCCGCAGCTGAGCGTCCTTTCGGCTTTGCCCCATCCGCTTCACTAGCTCTGGAGCTACTTGTACTTGACCTCCGCTCTTCCTCAGTAGCATGTTGGAAGCCTTCCGACCTGAGGGGCTCATCTTCCAGCATCATATATTTTAGCCTTTTGTTTCTGTCCATGGAGTTTTCTTGGCAGGGATACTGGAGTGGCTTGCCAGTTCCTCCTCCAGGTGGATCGTGTTTAGTCAGAACTCTCCACTATGACCTGTCCGTCTTGGGTGGCCCTGCACGGCATAGCCCATAGCTTCTCTGAGTTACTCAAGCCCCTTTGCCACGACAAGGCAGTACATTACCTTACAGCAAACATAGGTACAGGAACCTGTGCTTGCTATGGTAACATGTAGCTCTGCCTTCAACATATCAGTCATGTGTGGGAGACACTTAATTCTGAGGCTGCCTCTGTCTTATATGAGATGGGCAGACTGCAAACCCCACCTGCCATCCAATTAGGAATACATGCTGACAGCCAGTCAAACTCTAAAACCACCTCAAGATCTTCATCATTCATAAAATATTCTTGCATTCCGTTATCTAGGCATATCTGGGTTTGGTGTTTATTCATTTTTTTTCTAAAAATACACCAGGTTCACAACCTCTGTGTGTGTGTGTGTGTGTGTGTGTTTGTGTGTTTGTGTGTGTGTGTGTGTGTGAGAGAGAGAGAGAGAGAGAGAGAGAGAGAGAGAGAGAGAGACATTTATGTACCGCCCATCTACCGGGAAGCCACTACTCTAGGTTGTTCACAACAGATACAAGAACTCAGCTCCTGCCCAACCCAACCAAAAGCAAACATATCATTCCAACTAAAGAAACACCCTCCTCCCCAACAGCTAAACACAAGCAAGATTTAAACATAATGGGTCAGCAAATCTATTGCAGAGGATACTTCTAAAGGCCCCTTTAAACAGCTCAGTTTGAACAAGCTTTCTAAAGGTCATGAGAGAGGGAGCCTGGCATAAGTCCACAATCAAGATCCTCAATCCCGACACTCCTCATGTCAAAGTGACCAGTTATTTTCTTGCTGCCAGAGCCTAAAGCCTAACTACAGAGTTGGGCAAATTTTGTAGGCTTCGGGGTTGAATTCTTGCACCCAGATCCTACAGATGGCCAAGAAATTGCCAAAAATGATTATTAAAGGGAGAGAGAAAAAAACAATAAACAGGAAAGGCCTGGATGAGCACTTCTGGTTTTTATTTTTGGATTGGGGTTTTTGCCTCTGTAGGACTCTTAAAGATGAAACCTGTAGCTCCTGGAGACCTGCAGAAATGGAACAAGCCTTTTTGGACACTACTGCCCCCAAATGGGGGGCTTTTTTACCTGGGAGTGCTCCAGGGTGCCCTTGGGGGCCACATGCAGCATCCCTGCTTTAGCATGTAATAATGCTCTGGCCACATACACCATGAGATGTAGACATGCCCAGGTTTCACACTCTTTATCACAGTCGTGATTTAGTGAAATATTTCCTTGCCACATCCTCTACCATTCACACATAATAAAAACTCTCCTAAAGAGCTAACCCATATAACAAACAAATGAAAGGACAGGCAAAAGGACATTTCCAAAGTACAGAGCAAATTCTTCAATTAAATGATTTGATGCTCTCATAATTTTTCTGCCAGTTGTTGTTAGCCATTCCAGGCTTCCTTTGGGAAGGTGGTAAAATCCAAGATGGCTCAAATGACTATTAAAAAGCCACACTCACACTAGAAGTGTGAAATAGTGTTTGGGCTAGGAACGCTGGGTTCAAACCCCAATGACTCTCACTGTCACTATCTCTCAGCTACACCTGCCTTACAAGGCTGTAATAATAATAATAATTGTGTGCCTCAAGTTGATTCCACGTTATGGTGACTCTTTCAAGGGTTTTCTAGATACGGAGTACTTAAAAGTGGTTTACCATTCCCTTCTTCTGGGGACACCTTGGGATTGTGCAGCTTGTCCAAAGCTACATAGGCTGGCTCTTTTGACAGGAGGAACAGTGAGGAATCGAACTCCCAGCCTCTGGCTCCACAGCCAGATATCTAAACCACTGAGCTATCCGGCCAGCTTGAAAGATTTTCAGGGAGAATTAAAGGGAAGACAACATAATGGATGAGGGAACATGCATCTCAACTTGAGCTCCTTTAAGGAAGGGCAAGACGTCAATATAACAATGAAATAAATTCAAAAGCAATGCATAGAAAAGTAGTTTCTGAAAGTATCAGGGTTATTCTTGATGCTGAAAAAGCCACATCAACAGGGTCTGGATGCTTCTCGCTATGAAGTCTTTCTAAAATCAGCTCATAATTTTCCTGATCAGTTCAGAATCTATTGGGGAAAATCAGTTTCAGGCCAGACTTTCATACCGTACCTGTTTGTGTTCTCGAGTACTTCTACTTTCTTGCGAAGTTCGCTGTTTTCATTTGAGCAGCACTCAACCCTGAGAAACAGATAAGGAATTAGAGGTTTAAAAGCAGGATCTCCCTTCGGAGCACCAAAGCCTTGCCACACCACCCTTCGCTCTGCAAACGGAACCTCACGCCAAAGCAGGCAGGCCTAAGATTCCACTGGTAGAGTGAGGGGCATGGGGCTGATCTTTGTGACTCCAGAAAAAGAAAGGTCTGGCTTTTATTAGCAAGAATCCCTTGTGCTGCAGAAGAAGAAGAAACTCACAGGCCACATCAAGTCCTAGGACAAGGGAGGGAAGGACTGGGAGGCCCTCATTTCACCAGCTCTTTCTGCTCTGCTCTTCCAGCACGGATACTGAAGACTGGGAAAGCTCTACAGCACGAACTGCCACATCTCTGAACAGCTTGTCAGTTGTGCATCACTTCTGTCTTCTTAGGATAGCAATTTTTGCCTCTGTTAACAGCCACTAGGGGGCACATGAAGCACACACTGTTCCACAACCCTGGGGCCCTGCTGGTTCCTCACAGGCATCCATTATAAGCTGAGCATGACTACTCATCAACAGCTGGATGTCTTTGTGAACATCCAAACCTGTGTGCAACTGAGTCAGACCACAGGCACACATAGAACCTATTATTAACAGGAGCTGCTCTCCAGGGCTTCCGGACAGGCATCTTACCCAGGTGGCTTGCCCAGAAGGGTGTTTAACTAGATATGCTGGGGCCTGAGATTTCTGCATAAAAGCTAACTGTTCTACCACTGAGCCATATATGGGTCCTCTGTTCTGTCCATCCCTTCTAAAGACTTCCTTATAATCTGATTACATAGACATTATTCTGGTGAGCTCACTTTTTCTCCAAGCTGTCCATGTATTCTTTCTTTTTTCTTCTGCTTTCTTGGGCAGAGATCTATGGAAGAAGAAAAAAACCACTACTTAAAGCAAATGGAGGCCCCAATAAAGATGCTGTGCCAAATGGAAAAAGAAACTTAACACCATACCATCCACCCTTGCTTCGATTTAGAATTGTTAGTCAACTGGACAAATCACTAATCACAGCAATTTTTGTTGTTTAGTCGTTTAGTCGTGTCCGACTCTTCGTGACCCCATGGACCACAGCACGCCAGGCCCTCCTGTCTTCCACTGCCTCCCGGAGTTGGGTCAAATTCATGTTGGTAGCTTCGATGACACTGTCCAACCATCTCGTCCTCTGATGTCCCCTTCTCCTCTTGCCTTCACACTTTCCCAACATCAGGGTCTTTTCCAGGGAGTCTTCTCTTCTCATGAGATGGCCAAAGTATTGGAGCCTCAGCTTCAGGATCTGTCCTTCCAGTGAACACTCAGGGTTGATTTCCTTCAAAATGGATAGGTTTGTTCTCCTTGCAGTCCAGGGGACTCTCAAGAGTCTCCTCCAGCACCACAATTCAAAAGCATCAATTCTTCGGCGGTCAGCCTTCTTTATGGTCCAGCTCTCACTTCCATACATCGCTACTGGAAAAACCATCGCTTTGACTATGTGGACCTTTGTCGGCAAGGTGATGTCTCTGCTTTTTAAGATGCTGTCTAGGTTGGTCATCGCTTTCCTCCCAAGAAGCAGGCGTCTTTTAATTTCTTGGCTGCTGTCACCATCTGCAGTGATCATGGAGCCCAAGAAAGTAAAATCTGCCTCCATATCTTCCCCTTCTATTTGCCAGGAGGTGATGGGGCCAGTGGCCATGATCTTAGTTTTTTTGATGTTGAGCTTCAGACCATTTTTTGCACTCTCCTCTTTCACTCTCATTAAGAGGTTCTTTAATTCCTCCTCTAATCACAGCAATAATCACAGCAATATTAATTACTTAATTCACCACACATTTTGCATATGAATGGGACAACACTTTTGCAGAATGGAGGCACCCCTTTCTTTGCCACAAAAGCCATAATCGTAGACTTTCCCAGCCTTCTTGGTGTATTCCAGTACTGCTTCAATTATTCTCAGCCCACAGGTAATTTTATTTCCTGCAATTATGCATTGTACTATTCTGATGCTATTGTGAGATGCTGAGAGCACAGGTTACCATGGGAAATAAAAGGATCATACCATAGTTCCACAGGATGGGAAAGAAAACTCGGCCAGTGTTATTAAGCCCCTATCAAGGCCAGGGTTGAAGGCCCATTGCCAGTGTTGGCTGTTCAGCTAACCTCTAAAGACATACTGCTGTCTGGCTCAGTGGTTTAGGCATCTGGCTGCAGAGCCAAAGGTTGGGAGTTTGATTCCCTACTGTGCCTCCATGACAGGAGCTGGACTCAATCATCCATAGGGTCCCTTCCAGCTCTGCAGCTCAAAGATGATAAAAGGAGCAATGGCCATAGTAGAAAGAAGGAAGATCAGCCCTTGTTTGGCTCCTCCTTGTCCTCTGATCAGCCATGCACACTGAGTACAAAGAGAACAGGAAAAGTAATTGGGAGATACTAACAATCCTGAGCTATTGATACTCCACTAGGGAGGAAGTATCTTACCCAGAACCTGGAAAATTCCTTGTTTGAAGTGCAATTCCCAGAAGCCTCCAGCTGGCATGCCTCCCCCTCCTCTCAAGCTAGACATGGAAGACCCAAGTTGGCAAATAATCTCTTACCCAAACTGGCAAATAATCCCTTACCTAAATTGGCAAATAATCCCTTACCTTATTCTTTATCTTCCTACGGATCTTCTTCAGCGCCTTCTCTTCGGCTTTTGTGAGAGGCAGTTTTGTTGGGATAGGATACCCTTCCGCTATCAGGGTCCTCTTCTCCTCCTCAGTCAAGATCAGTGGGCCAGTGCCCTGGAGTTTCTACAAAAACCATAGCGATAGGGAGATGATAAGGTACAAAAGCTGTATTCTTTAAACCAGCAGGTTCTACCTCAGTTTACCATGGAAACCCAATATACGTAAATGCTAGCATTAGGTATTCATACAAAGAATGCCAAAGAACAGAAGTTTCCATTTTCAAAAGGAGTACAACTTAGGCTAAGAAAATTCTTAATAAATACATCACTGAATTAAAGAAATCTTGAAAATCGAGGATTGATTAAATCTGCACTCTAGAAAAATGACATGAAACATTTCAAAGAAGAGTAGCAAATTTAATTCATATAAAAGCAGCCTCCTACCTTACCCCTTATCTTACACAAATGAAGACACTCTTTTTAAGGTATTGCTTGACACCTGGTTTTTAAAAATGCTTTAATTTTTTTAAAAAAATTAAATTAAAACCCATTGCCTAATTGATTGGGTCACCTTGTTCTTAATGCCTGACTCACTAATGTTTTCAGTTAATCAATCTTGCCAATTACTAAGCTAAGCACTGCAGTCCACTTGAGTATCTGATTTCAATATTTGTCTTCACTGTTTCAGTCAAAGCCATTACTATGGACATCTCAGAAATGTTACTCTACCTGCTATTTTGGGCTACTTTGTTCATTCATTCTGTCCAACCCTCAGAGGGGTCCTGATCCTAATATCTTTACCTTTGGACAAAGCTGCCAGTCACTGACAAAACCCAGGGGAGGCATTTCCAGGATGGGCTGGGTAGAGTGGCCTCCTCTTACCAGGTGCTCTCCAGATGTCTCAGATCATAACTCCCATACCAGGTGGAGATTATAGAAGCAGTACATCTGGAGGGCATCCAAGTTGGGGAAGGGTGGGCATAGGGAGACAGAGCAACTGCTGCCAGCTCTGTTTTACTTTTCACCTGTGGTGCAGACAGGTGGGGACCACCATGGGGTAAACTGCTTCAATATGAATGACAAGGGTGCAGTATGCTGAAAACAAATGGAAGTATTCATCTATTGAACTGCAGCAATGCTGATGAATGCATTTATTTTTCCCAAACATGAGGCAGAAAATGAAATCTCTTTCTTGGCCCTGAGTTCCAGTTGCCAGGCCCAAGGTTTTAGATACCAGTGGCTACTAGGTGCTTGAATTTTGGCATCCCTGGGGATATCTTTCTATGAGAACACCAGATTTAATTTGTTAAAAACCTAAATTTCAGAACACAAGCATTTTGAATTTTAACTACATTTGCAACAATGAGGTTTTCTTATTGCATCACCTGAGCTGCACATAAAACCAAACAGATTGCATTAATTGAAAGAAAGAAAGAAAGAAAGAAAGAAAGAAAGAAAGAAAGAAAGAAAGAAAGAAAGAAAGAAAGAAAGAAAGAAAGAAAAAGAAAGACCAACTGTTCCTACATGCGGTGCTGTTAAGAGAGGGGAATTGGTGAGCGCTGAAGCTGTGCGTGATGTCACTTTAACGGCGCCTTGTGACTGGGTGGGACTTGATGGTGGGAGGGACCTGGTTGGACTCTGCCCGCCCTCTGAATCACTGCCGTGGCTGCTGGGAGGGGTTGGAGGCATGTGCAGGGTATCTACCGCTAAAAGAGAGACAGAAAAGGTGTAAAAAGAAAAAAAAATCAGAAGGTTTGTCTTAAAACATCAGTTTATGAGTTAAAGATCTCAGTTAGATACACTATAGATAATTAGACTGAGAATAAATATTATAGACTCAATTTTTACCTTTCAGAGCTTGGAAACCTTATTTCCTGACTACATTTTTATTATTTATTTTATTTATTTATTTCATTTTTATACCATCCATCTAACAGGACCACTGGCCATGCTGGCTCAGCGAGCCAGAGTCCAGAAAGTAACTTTTTCTGGCTCATTCATCAGTTCCCTTTACCTCCCTATTTCTGTCGCATAACTGGCTTTGGGAGAGAAATACTTTGGCTTCCACCATGAGAGTTATGGGTTAAGTATTACTAATAAACCAAGATCAGATGTTGGCTATCCTGCTTAAACCGTTATTTGTTTGTTTGAATATCAAAGGAAAACCAGTTTAACAAAGTACAATACTTTGCTCAGAGCCAGGAACTATAGTAAAATAAGCTAAGGTGGAGAGTTTGCTACATTTCCAAAGTGCTTCAAAAATTAAAAATACAGAAGCTGCACCTGTGCAGCCCACAGCTATCCATTTTTTCAAATGCATGTAACAAAGAAACCATGGCATTGAAGACATGTCTGCCATATGACAACTGATGTTCTGGTTATGTGCTCTCAAGTTGAAATTGGATCATATCACTATCATAAGCCCTACCTAATAGGGCTTTCAAGATAGGTGAGATGTTTAAGGAGTGGTTTTAACAATTCCACACCTCCAGTGAGCTTCCATGGCTAAATGGGGATTTGAACCCAGGCCTTCTGAGTCCTAATCCATCTCTCTATCCACTACACCACACTTCGTATCAAACATGACAATTAGAGCAGTGTAATTACTGTAGTTTCTTGCTATCTTCTTGTAGGAACTCTGAGTCCTGTAATTTTCAAAATTCACTTTATTGCTTAGCCATACTCAAAAACATCTAGTACTATGAACCTATCAGTGAATGCAAAATCATCCTATTAAAAATTTGCCTAAATCCAACTACTAGTCCTAACTAGAGTCAACAATTAGATCAATGGCTGAATTGGGAGTTAACACATAGAGAAATCCCACTAATTCAATGGAGCTACTCTAGTTGGGACTACCAAATGGATTCAGGTCATAACATTTAATAATGAATTAAATACTATATCCATTTTTTCGCTAGCACCCAGCTTAGAGGAGAAAATAGCGGACAAAACTCCTAGCACAGGAAAATATATGATTCTTTTCTTCCCTTTTCCTGATCTTGTCTTTGAATCATGTTTTATTTTGCCTTTTACTGACATTAAGACAGAATTTCCTGGTTTAGATATAAAAGGTAACTCTGGCTTAATAGAAATTTCTAGGCTGAAGGGTAAAAATGAGGGAGAAACACTTGTTCCCAGAGTCACTAACCATAGTTTAATAAGCCACAGACAAACGTCTAAAGGTGGCCATCATATCTTCACAAGGATGGGCTGCATGGCTTGGCATGGTCAGTTACCTGCATGGGTGTACCCTAAAAGGAGACCCACTGCTAGTGCTTCTTGCCCTGCTCCTCATCCTCCTTTCTGCCATTCCCTCTTTCCCTTCTTTGCATGCAAGCATGACAAGGGTATGTGGAAATGGCCCTGCCATTAGGCAAAGTGAGGCAGCTGCCTCAGGCAGCAGAGGCATTCCCTGGCACTTTCACTAAGCTATGGATTTCAAGAAGCTTCCCTTCCACTCCCTAAGCTATCTTGTAACCCTCCAAGTGACGCAGAGAACACTTTCTCAGTCATCAGTGTTGAAGCATCACTCAAATGCCAGACCATCTGTTTCTGTAGATCAGGGGTGGGTAGAGCGCACCCTGAAAGACGCACGCAGTGCCCAGCACTCCAAAACCTCTACCTGTTTCTTTCTAAATTCTCTGGAAATGACTAAAAATTGAATCAGGTAGCAAAATGTCTTGTGGCTGGCTCAAAGAGTGGAGAGGAGAAGCAAACGCTGGGCCCTTGGGAACCCCTTGGGCCAGGGGTTCCCAAGGACATGGAGCAAGTCCCACTCCTTATTATCATCATCTGCGCCACCTTTACTGCCACACCTTTAGGTTCTGCATTCTACCACCTTCTTTTCAGCTGCAGCTTTTCAATATGTGCCTCTGAACAGTAATTATAAATCCAGCACATCCTTGATAGATGAGATTCCTTTCCCTTAATCTCCACAATATTGCAGGAAATCAACAGAACATGACCAACCTTCCTTAGAAGAAAGGTTGAGGAACTGATCAACTTCATGGGGCTCCAGCTTAATTTCCGGAAGAGTTCTGTGATTCAGTGACTTAACCTAAAGGGCAAAGAGTTGAAAGAGAAATCAAACTTTTAGACATCAAGACAAGATCCACCTCCTTTCTATTTATGCAATTTCTTAATCCAGATAAATAAAATAATTGTTAGAGAAATATCTATGGCACCACTTCTCTTGTAAACTTTGGAAGAGTTACAGCAGAGGTTGGGAACCTATGGCCCTTGCAATGCTATTGGACTCCTGCCAATGAGAATGCCTCTCTGTGCCCCTTAACAAAACACAGGACTGTCATTAAACCTTGAATGTCTATGGAGCATCCAATGACCAGAGATAACAAGGGACACCTCCCCTAGTTATCCAATTTACATTCCCAGCTGGGAGGGTGAAAGGGCCAATGGAAGATGTTACTGTTATCTCCAGTCAGTGATCAGAGATAATAGGACAGTTCCACACCTCCAAGCATTGTTTGTTTAATAGTGAAAGACAGTAGCACATGGGTTAATTTCCCCCACTTCTCTGGGGCTCAGAGGAAGGGTATCACCTGGAACCTCCATGGGCTAAGTGAGAAATGCAGGCTGTAAGATCTCCCATATCAATGATATTGAGGAACTCTTTTAATTTCATTAATGTTTGTACACAATAAGAAGAGATGACTCAGGGAGCCATGGCTTGCTGTCCACAAAGTACGTTACAATTGCCACAGCTGCTTCCAACAATGCAAAATGGATCAAAGCCAAAGTCTTTCTCCCCACCCCACTCAAAGTAAATGAATTAAATTATTCTTGCAGAAGTTCTAAACTGTTAGGAAAATGGATCACTTTTACTTTCTCTTGATTTGTTTTATGGGAGGCTACCTTTTAGGAAAACTGCAATCAACATTTTAAATGTTCATTACCTGTATTAATAATGCTTTTGATAATGACTGTACTCTAGGTGAAATTATAATCCATGAAAACCCATGCCATAATTAATGTTCACTACCTATGTTAATAATGCTACTGATAATGATTGTACTCCAATTAATCAAATGGATTATAATCCATGGAAACCCATGCTGAAGTTAGTCTGTTAGTCTTCAAGTTGCCATGGTACTTTTGGTTTAGTTTAGTTTATGTTGGACATGAAGACATGGGTGACTTCTGGAAAATTCTTGCCAAAAACAAAATGAGACGAAATGTTCCCTTGTCCTTAATAAGACACTGGCATTCTCTGGAACCTTCATCTTTTTAAAAGGGAAAGGTCAGCAGCACCTCATATCCCTTCAGGAGGTCCGAGGGTCAGCCCTAGTTGTTGTTGTTTAGTCGTTAAGTCGTGTCCGACTCTTCGTGACCCCATGGACCAGAGCACGCCAGGCCCTCCTGTCTTCCACTGCCCTAGTATCTGCAGTTGAAAGAATCAAGTAACAGATGAATGGAAAGATATTCTGCTTGATAACCACTGCTGATGAGAGCAGCCAGCTCCAGACTAGGTGGGCATGGAACTCATCCAGGGATAAAGCACCCTGTTCCTGGTGTCATCTCATGACTTTATCAGTTTGCCCTATTCAGTCACTGGATGCTGAAAAAGAAAAAGTACCATGCCATCTTCCTGCAGCTGAGATTGCTCCCCTTCCAGAGAGTCGGGGCTGGGTGTGGCGATAAGGCTGACCGATGGAGCAAGTCCTGGTGCTTCCCCTGCAGCTGTTTCTGTCTTCACAGGGGCTGATGTCAACTCTGCACCCAAACACCAGTCTTCATTTTCCAGGTCAGCTAGAATGGGGGGGAAACACACAGAGATGCCTGAGGAACAAGTTTGCCAGAGCAAGCAGATTTTGACAGAAATTGAGGCAAGTGGAGAGGGGGAATAGTAAGAAAAGCAAATCCTAGTCAAGGACAAGAAACCTGGGAAGGAAGCATTTAACTCATTAAGCAAAGCTCTCTATCTCCCCTCCCAGGCTATTACTTCTTAAAGGAACCTGGGGCTTTAAACTGCAGCCTAAACATAGCCCTGGGGTGAGGGAGGATTGGCTGAGGATAGAAAACAAGGTAATTACTGAAAGCTGCTAGCAAAAGCTGAACACAAGACTAAACAAGCCATTAGACAAAGCAGCCAGGGGTCTGCGCAAGAGTCTACGCCAACAGAAGGCTGGCTTTTTTTATTTTACTAATTCTGTCAGTAGGCGCACCATGAAGGCAGAAAGCCAAGATCTGAATGAAAACCACTTGAAGAGCAAGACTGCTGGACTCTCTTAAAATCAGGTTTGCTTTCTCTCATTTGTAAGTCCTTCATTTGCCAGCAAACAACACCAGAATGAAGTACAGGCTTGTGTAACTCCCAAAGTCTTTCTATATTCTTGTTAGTTGATTGGTACCGTACTTTTTTTAAAAAAATTAAAGTGCATGAGAGTAATACAACTTCCAACAACCTTGCACCTCCAAAATACAAAGGACAAAAATTCCCATCAGATCTTGCCAGCATAACCAATGCTAAGGAATGGTGGGATTTGTAGTTTCACACTTCCAGAAGTTAGGGAAGGTTGCTTCCAGTGGAACTCTGTTTCCAACACTGAGGAGATGCTTCCAGGTGTCCAGAGGAAGGGCCTGAAGGGACATCCTCAGCCTACTAGATGAACATATGATATGTTGTGTTATGTGCCATCATGTCAGAACCAATTTACAGTGACCTTAATAGGGATTTGAAGGTAAGTGAGAAATCTAAAGTTTTTGCCAGTTCCATACACACAGACACACAATCAGTAAGTTTCCATGGCCATGTGAGGATTTAAACTCAGTCTCCTGAGTCCTAGCCCACCCCTCTATCTCCTATGCCACACTGGATATATAATGCTTCTGAATGTGGAAATTCTTTTATGCTATTCAAGGCTAGCAAGCTGTTTGCTCTGCAACCTTTAATGGCATTTACAAACTGCAGCGACATAAGCAAAATAGGAGAAGTAAAATTGCACAAATTTCACAAATTAGGAACGAGAAGCAGGGGACAATTTCAGAATTGCAGACAAGAAACCCGCAACAGCAGTGGTCAGGGAATTACATTCGTCCCTCATGAAAATAGAAAGAATTGACTCAGAAGAATTGGAAAAATAAGAGATCCAAGGTTCAAGAAAAAAATTTCGGAAGTGAGAATGGGCAGGGCATTGAAACAGAATATGAACCAGGGTGTCAGGAGATTCTAAACAAAAAAAACAAAGTCTTTTTTCACAAGGGATATTAAGAAATCGACCGGCATGGGTGGCCGAAGGAAAAATATTAAAACGGGCTAACATAAAAGCTCTTCGTAGATGTGGGTTTATGAGGGAATGGAAATATTTGGGAGAATGATCCTGAGATGGAAAGAATCCAACAGAAAGAGGGGAACATACAGGATTAAGGTTATTGCAAAGGTAATTCTGCTAGCAAGCTGCAGAAGCTCTATCTTCTGTGACTTTGTCAAATATATCA
This sequence comes from Intellagama lesueurii, assembly GCA_037013535.1. NCBI lineage: Eukaryota > Metazoa > Chordata > Lepidosauria > Squamata > Agamidae > Intellagama > Intellagama lesueurii. The sequence continues at coordinate 22,235,342 of JBAJHW010000005.1, forward strand.
CTTAAGAGCCATATCAGGACAGTATGTTTATCACTATCCTAGCCGACAACTTCTCTTCACCAGGAACACAATACACAGCAAGTGATGAATCGCTTCTCCCAGGTCTCTCTGAAGAGATATTTATTGCAGCAGAATGCAAGTACCAGAAGCTTTGGTCACAGAGAGAGAGGGAGAGGAAAACTAAAATTAAGAGCAAAATAACCCCTTCTGCAGCCTTCAGTTGAGCAATGGGTAACAGGGTAGGAGTGGGGAAGCTCTCTATATCTGATGCTAGTAATTACTTTGTGGTGTAATCTTAACCTCCCCTGCTGGCTAGGAAATATGTAATTTGAATAACGATGGGCCAAGCCAAAAAGATTATGAACAAAAATAAATATGTACACATCCTGTAATCAAACACTTCAAAACAGTAATCCATACTCTGCCAAGAAGGATAACAAATGATAACTATAATTTCTTTTAACGTAGTCTCTGCACTGAAGAGATTTTTGAACATATATATATATGGTCTATTATATATATATATAGTAGACTAGCAAATTGACTTTGTATATCTCTCTGTCTGTACCTCTATCTGTCTACCTATCTATATAAAGTCAGTTTGACAGTCTACCTCTAAGGTTCTGGATCCACTTCCCAACACCCCCTCTTCCACAACTATTCTTATACAGAGAGAGAGAGAGAATATTTTAGAAATCTTAATCTTAGAACTGCAGAGTTGGAAGGGACCCTATGGATCATTGAGTCCAGCCCCTGTCAAGGAGGCACAGTGGGGAATCAAACTCCCAACTTCTGGCTCTGCAACCAGTTATCTAAACCACTGAGCTATTCAGCAGGCAGATGCAGACCTCAAAACATTAAAATTCACAGCAACTTAACCATTGATTAATCACTTCATCTAGGCCTCCTAGATAGCTTTCTGCCTTCATGTTGCTCCCACTGACAGAAATAGTACAATAAGCCTGCCTTCTGTTGGGTACCATTTCCTCCTCATATCTACTACCTGTGTTTCTCTAATCTCATTTCTGGCTATTGGGAACATACATATTTCTTTGTATCCAATCACATTGCTGGTCTAGCTATTACTAAAACTCACTGGCAAGGCAATTCTAAATTTACACCATGAAGTTGGGATAGAACTTATGACTTTGCATACATAAATCTTATGTTCTTCCTCTGAGTTTTAACTTCCTCCCTCAGTATAATTAGAGCATTGCAAAGGTGGCTTTCCCAGCCTCTTTAGTGCATGCTGTTTATGGGATGCAGAAATGGGTAAGTGTTAGGTCATGTACGCATATTTCTCCACTGATCATATGTCTCCACTAAGCTGGTATCAATACAGATGTGTGCAAGCCAGAGCATAGGAGCATCTCTGTAACATATCAGGACGTTACCTTCAATAGGTCACCTCTGAGGAAAATGGGGGTATAAGGATGTTAGTTCTGTGAAGTAATGTAGCAACTGGTCACAGCATGATTTTTGCGATGTAATGAGTAGCATGTTGCTTGTTACTTTGGAAATGTGGTTTGCCTTATGTGCTTCACCTTTCTGGTACAACAGGTAAGAAGCTGCATTCATTTATAAAGGAACCATTTAACTCTTGTCCAGATATGGGGTTTCTCTCCCACCCAGGCCCCCTCCTTCCTTCAGCTGCGCCGACTACCGCCGATAATGACAGACAGGCTGCTGCCTTGCCCCCCTTACAAAGAAGGTACTGTGCAGAAAGCTAACACTGCAACCCTTTTTCTTTCTTTCTTTTTTATTAAATACAGTGTGGAAAGATTAAACGGCCAAGGGGATGGCAGGAGAGCTGGTGTCCCACAGTATGTGTTCAGTATTCCCTTTTAAAAGCCTTTTTTGTTTTGAAGGATAAGCCATCAATTGAAGTGGCGAGTCCAGGGCTGAATGCATGCAAGAGCCCAGTGCTGGAACTTGCTTTTTATATCAGGACATGTTCCTCAAGTGCAGAAAGGACTTCTAAAGATGTGTACAGGATCTTTCCCCTCACTTCATCACTGGGTAAGGACATGTTTTCAAGGCTTCCGGGGCTGATGGTCTAATGTACAGACATATAGATACAGAGATACAGATACAAATCCCAAAAATGATGTCTCTTTCTAGGAAGTTCAGCATCATACATGTTTAACTGCACAGCTACAGAGTCTTGCTCAATCTCCAACATTTTCCTTCACAGAAAATATTTGCAGGTGTAACTATTGTATGGGTGGGTCCTCTGTGCCATTCAGAGACATGCTTGGCTCCATTGCCATTAAGATCTCGCTCAACTTTCCACAGCCAACAAAACAACATGGGACACGGTGCTCTTGGGTGGAAAGCAATGAAGGTGACCCAAAGCAGCACCAGTGAAATACTTAGACAGTCTAGTAATAATATAATTATGGACTCAGATGGCACTGTTTGTCAGCAGAACAGTCTAGATAAAAATAAGAACATTTTGTTGTAGTAATAATGGTGATAGTGGTGACTTTATCTCTCTTTGTGGGCTGAAGAAGAAATGAGCAACTTTTGTACTCTTAGGGGATATCCTGATCTTTAGAGACTGTAGTTTTGAAGAGCATATGTTTTGAATGCAGAAAGGTTAAATGGTGAAAACCGGGACTCACCAGCTCCAAGGAAGCAGGATTTGGAGGGGGGGGGAGTCCCCTTGACCCAACAGAGCTGTTGCCATTCATAACAGACAATATGTAGCTACACAGAAAAATCATCTGGTTCAGTGTGAGGGAACATCATAGCTTTGTGTAATCTAATGTTAAGAGCTAGTGTGGTACATCACATATAGTACCAGACTAGGACTCAGGAGACCTGAATTCAAACTCCTGTTCAACAATGGGAACTAACTGGGGGGAGCCAAAGCTAAAAACCGTTTCTTGAACATATCACCTAACCTGAAGACTCTATTAAGGTTGCCATAAATCAGAAGAAACTTGATGGCACAGAACAGTAACAATGCAAGTTACCACAGTGGGTGTATCCTGACTGTCAACTGGACCCATTTAACTACAGAAGGACAGAGCTAGGCAAAATTGCTTTGAGACAACAAAACCCAGAATCCCCTAGCTAGCACAGCCACCAGAGAAAGCTAAGAGTTTTCAACTCCACAAAAAAATATTTTTCCCTAGCTCTGACTATAAATTTCGTATTGGGGAGCACAATGGTACTTTATTTTCAAAGTGTTAAGGGATTATTATATTTGAAATAAATAAATAAATCCGAAGAAAGCTAAAATTTGGTATGGAATCAAACCTCCCTCTTACCCTTTCTTTTTCTCTCCTGATTGTTTTCTTTTCTTGGTGAATTAAGCTCTAAGGCAATGACTGTACAGTGCTTTCACTAACCTTTGGCAGGATCTGAGCAACCTGTAGGCCACGAGTTGGCCATCGATGGTTTAAGGATATCCTAGTTTAAAGGATGATCTACGAAGCTTAGGATAACCAAATAACTCACAGACAGACAGGTAGACGTAGTAGATTTAGGGCTTTAGCTGCCAGTGTTAAGGAGCTATTTCTTAGAAGACAAGCTGTGTCAGGCCCAGAACTGATTCAAGGTTGAAATACATATAAAAGAAAAAAGGGGGAAGCAGGTATAGACCAAGGATAATCACAAATTCATTGTCTTCAAAGTATAAAGTGATAGTGAGAAGATGGAGAGAAAATGAACAGTTACTGAGGCCAGCATATTACAAACTATAATAAAAAGGCCATCTGCAATTTAAGCAGACATCTCTGATCTCTAAATTGTAATCTTAGATGTATGTAATCTGTGATTTTGGTACCCAGGGTGATATAGTGGGCAGAGCAAAGGACTAAGACTTTGGAGACCTGGGTTTGAATCCCCATTTGAACATGGAAACTCATTGGTGGAGCCGGGGAGGTGGCATTGGTAAAACCATTCTTTATACTGTATATCCCACTTACCTTGAAAGCCCTATTAGGGTCTTTATAAGTCAGTTCTGACTTGACAGCACAAAACTAAATCTGTGGCTTTAGATTTGTGAAACTTTTAATTGTGTTTTCATTTGAATTGTTAGCTGCCCTGGGCTTTCATGAGGAAAGGCTAGACATAAATCAAGTTAATCAGCATTGGAATCATCTTTAAAAAGCCAAAGCAATAAGACCCATGTGGCATAAAACAAAAACTGGAAGCTCTATATTAAGCAGCAACTTTTATAAGCCATCCAAAACAGCACAATAAGTGTGCAGACACACACAAAAAATGCCCAAGTTTTCAGGAACATCTTTACTTCATCAGGCAAGAAGTTAAATGGCAGCAGCATGGGTAGGCGGGGAAGGAGAACTGGAATAGTGGAGGCTGAGTTTAAGTTCTTCTCATCTGCATGTGATTCCAAAGTGTGCTGGAGGACAAATGAGACTGATTAATTATTAGATTGTGTCAGGTTAATTCCAATTTATGGCAATCCTTAGAATCATAGAAAAGTGAAGTTGGAAGGGCATCAAGTCCAACCCCCTGCTCGATGCAGGAACACAGATCAAAGGATATCTGCCACGTGGTGGTCTAAGTTTCTCCTGAATGCCTCCAGTGTTGGAGCACTCACAGTCTCTGGAGGTCATTGGCTCCACTTTTGTACTGCTCTACTGCTTTTCAGGGTTTCCTGACTGGCTCTTCTCATGAGAATCACAGCGGGGAACAGAACTCCCAACCCCTGTCTCCGCAAGCAGGGCTCCAATTGACTGAGCTATCCAGCCAGCTAAGTACAAAGTTCACATCACAGGAACTCCATCTTATTTTGTATAAGTAGTACTGGAATGACCTCCCATAACATCTACAAAACACAGATGCTTAACCATGTGGGAGATAGCATTATTGTAATCCATTACTTTTGTAATCTGTTCTAATATTTGATAATAGGTTCTCAAGAGTAAAACTTTTCTCAGTACAAAACTTTTTCAAAAAAATAAAAGCCATCACAAAGTAAATGTTTCTGACCCAGCTACAGGGTCCAGTTAACAAAACCAAAGTTTTTACTCCATTCAAGAAAGGACCAGTGCAAATACAAGAAAAAATACAGTCATCAAAATAAAATAATAGATTATTAAAACATGACTACAAAGAAATGGTTAAAAAGCCTGGAAAAATAAATACATCTTTGCTGTCAGCATTAACAATTCTTTTGATACCAGGGGAAAGGATTTGAATTTCCCTAGGCTTTAACATGTTGTTGTTGTTTAGTCGTTAAGTCATGTCCGACTCTTCGTGACCCCATGGACCAGAGCACACCAGGCCCTCCTGTCTTCCACAGCCTCCTGGAGTTGAGTCATATTCATGTTGGTAGCTTCGATGACACTGTCCAACCATCTTGTCCTCTGTCGTCCCCTTCTCCTCTTGCCCTCACACTTTCCCAGCATCAGGGTCTTTTCCAGGGAGTCTTCTCTTCTCATGAGATGGCCAAAGTATTGGAGTCTCAGCTTCAGGATCTGTCCTTCCAGTGAGCACTCAGGGTTGAAGGCTTTAACATACTGTTCGCAATTATTTTCCAATACTTATATTTTATTTTTTCGTATCTGTGAACTACCCAAGAAGTACTGCTTAAGGGATATAGTAACCTTTCCAAATAAATTGATCTCAATCCTTTTGGAGCAAGAACATTGCTAAAGGGGCAGCAGACAAAATAAAAACTCTTGCTTCTGATATCACAACCAGCAAGATGTGTTGGCTTCTGGTTCATGGTGGGAGAAGCCTGATCCTTTAAGTGTTTGTAACAAGGCTCTTATAAGACTTTTTAAATAAAGTCTGAAACTACACCATGAATCAGCCTTTGAAGTAACTTGATAAGAACATCAACAAACTCTTCTAATACTGGGATAATGATATACTGTACTGTACTCTATGAAGTTAGCCCTAAAAGGTGTACTGCTGAGGATTCATTGGCAGGACATGTTGCTGCAGAATAATGAAATGGCCACAGGTTGCAAAAAGGACTAGAAAAAAACTCAGAGGATACATCTATCACTGGCAACTAGCTTTGTTGTTGTTGTTTAGTCATTAAGACATGTCCGACTCTTCATGACCCCATGGACCAGAGCACGCCAGGCCCTCCTGTCTTCCACTGCCTCCCGAAGTTGGGTCAAATTCATGTTGGTAGCTTCGGTGACACTGTCCAACCAATTTGTCCTCTGTCATCCCCTTCTCCTCTTGCCTTCACACTTTCCCAACATCAGGGTCTTTTCCAGGGAGTCTTCTCTTCTCATGAGATGGCCAAAGTATTGGAGTCTCAGCTTCAGGATCTGTCCTTCCAGTGAGCACTAAGGGTTGATTTCCTTGACTATGCGGACCTTTGTCGGCAAGGTGATGTCTCTGCTATTTAAGATGCTGTCTAGGTTTGTCATCGCTTTCCTCCCAAGAAGCAGGTGTCTTTTAATTTCGTGGCTGCTGTCACCATCTGCAGTGATCATGGAGCTCAAGAAAGTAAAATCTGTCACTGCCTCCATATCTTCCCCTTCTATTTGCCAGGAGGTGATGGGACCAGTGGCCATGATCTTAGTTTTTTTGATGTTGAGCTTCAGACCATTTTTGGCACTCTCCTCTTTCACCCTCATTAAGAGGTTCTTTAATTCCTCCTCACTTTCTGCCACCAGAGCGGTATCATCTGCATATCTGAGGTTGTTGATATTTCTTCCGGCAATCTTAATTCTGGCTTGGGATTCATCCAGTCCAGCCTTTCACATGATGTATTCTGCATATAAGTTAAATAAGCAGGGAGACAATATACAGCCTTGTCGTACTCCTTTCCCAATTTTGAACCAATCAGTTGTTCCATATCCAGTTCTTCTACGGGATTCTTGCCCACAGTAGTTGATATGATAATCGTCTGAATTGAATTCGCCCATTCCCGTCCATTTTAGTTCACTGACGCCCAGGATGTCAATGTTTATTCTTGCCATCTCCTGTTTGACCACATCCAGCTTACCAAGGTTCATAGATCTTACATTCTAGGTTCCTATGGAGTATTTTTCTTTGCAGCATCGGACTTTCCTTTCACTTCCACGCACGTCCGCAGCTGAGCGTCCTTTCGGCTTTGGCCCAACCACTTCATTAGCTCTGGAGCTACTTGTACTTGTCCTCCGCTCTTCCTCAGTAGCATGTTGGACGCCTTCCGACCTGAGGGGCTCATCTTCCAGCGTCATATCTTTTAGCCTTTTGTTTCTGTCCATGGAGTTTTCTTGGCAAAGATACTGGAGTGGCTTGCCAGTTCCTGCTCCAGGTGGATCGCGTTTAGTCAGAACTAGAGATGGGGATGAATATAAAAACGGATCGCTTTTTCCAACGAATATAGCCGATTCGTTAAATATTCGTCGATCCGTATTTGTGGGTTCCAGAGACCCCCACGAATACGAAGGGATGAATATTTACCAGTTTTTATTCATCCTTCGTATTAAAAAAAACACAAAAAACCCACCATTCTATTGGGGTGGCTGGCTGTGGGGGGGGGGGTGGCGGCTGCCTATCGGCTTCTGATCAGTTGATCAGCGGCTGGTAGGCAGAATGGGCTTCTGTGCCGTGTGGTAAACTTTCCTGGGGGGACCCAATTTGTGGGTGAATAACTCAGATGTTCAATATCCAATCTTCACCAAAGTTGGCAGGCATGTTGGGGAAAGACATAGGAAGCTCCGTTGTGATTCTGGAGTCTCTAAGTTCCTGGGGAGAGCTTTCCTGGGGGAGTCCTCTTTGTGACTATATAACTTGGGGGTCCGTGATCCAATGTTCACCAATCTTTCAGGAGTAGTAGATAAGTGTCTGAAGACGCTTCCCTGCAAATCTGGTGTCTCTAGGTTGTTGGGGGCCAGTGTTATAGCCATTTAAAGTGCAGACAAATCGACGGATCAATTTGTCAAAGAATATTCGTATATTCGTATTCGTTGATCCGTTAACCTTGATGAATAATGGATCAAAACGAATCGCCATTTTTTTTATTTGTCCCCATCTCTAGTCAGAACTCTCCACTATGACCTGTCCGTCTTGGGTGTCCCTGCACGGCATAGCCCATAGGTTCTCTGAATTACTCAAGCCCCTTCGCCACGACAAGGCAGCATTCCATGAAGGGGGGCAACTAGCTACAATACCTAAATGGAACATCTAGGCTCGGAAGCATAGCCTGAGGGCACGTGACTCAACCACTCTCCTGAAGCCAAGCCATTTTGGATCTCATCAACATCTGGATGGATGAACCGTGTGCCATGAGCAGGAAAAGTGGGATACAACCACACTGGGAACAATAATACATGCCTTTTAATCTGGTTTCCAGGTGGGGCAGGATTTTTGACATGGCCTTGGGAGCTTTAAAATGCATTCTGCTTTTTAAAGAAGCATCCGTGTGGCCTGTGTTGGAAATAGATGTCAGATTAGGTGGTAGACCTTTGCTCACATCTTCCAGGAATCTTCCTTGCCCTTCCCATAAGAGTAGAACAACTAGCCCCACACAGCACACACAAATAAGGGACCTTCAAAATGTTACTGCAGGCTCCAAATATACAATGTATGTAGAACCATTCATGACTGACACATATAACTTTAACATTATCTGTATTTGCTTGTACATGATGCCCAATGAGACAAATAATCACACCTCCACTCTGCAAGTTTGTTTATATATGTCCATTTTTCAGAATGCACACAGATGTAACACAACTGGAAGCCTTCCAGATGTTTTCAAGCACAACTCCCATCAGCCTCTGGGCAGACTGGCCGGCAACTCAGAGATGATGGAGGTTGCGATATGACTACATGGAAAGCAGCCTGTTGCCTACTCCATGAATGTTTCCATTAAAGAGTTGAAGCAGACTTGTCAACATAGGGTGAAAAGATAAATTTCATCTCATTGCAGAGTGAGGACAGAAAGAGACACTAGTAATAGCCCATCATTAGGGCTGAAACCATGTTAATGTCACAGAGACTTGACTGAGGCAGACTTTCCATGTTTGTAAAATCAGACTTCAAAAGAATCCCATGCTTAAATCCTGATGATTAGTCACCAAACAAGGCAAGCCTGTTGGACAATCCTGGTAGTAAGAGTTCCTTTTCTGACACTCAGATGCTCAGATTTATTAAGAGTTTCCCTCTTTTACTGACAGGTAACCTCTAAAATCACTTTCCAGCCTTAGTAGATGCCTTCCTTTATCAGAATCTCAGGCCGTGTTTAAAATTTGGCCGACACCATTTATATATAACAAGCATTTTTTCCCTACAGAAATCAATTAGATTCCTGTTGCTATAGGAACTAGAATCAGTTTCCATTTTTGTTTTGTTTTTTTTAAAAGGAAAACATTGCCCTTTAGGAAAAATTCAACCCATGGGGTTAGAGAAGGAAGAAGAGGGGGAAACACTTAAATCATATATCGCTACTTAAGCCCACAACTTCCCCCTCAGCCTCAGCAGGCCTGTTATGCTGGCATCTTCCCTCGGAGTGGGAAAGAGTGTTTAATGATTCACCAGAAGTATGACTCACTACAAATCTTGGGGGCTTCCAGAATGTGGATGCTGAGATATGCCTGCCCACTCCCAGCAGAAAACAACATGGTAATAGTAACTGAATGTTAAGTAGCGCAACTACCTAATGGCTGCATAATTTTTCTAAAAAGCACACAGAGTTAAAAACCAGCTACATGAACTACATGCAGAAGATGGTTCATGACTTCCAGTATTTGAGGTATAATACGTTGACAATACAATTTTCTGTGGAACGTGGGGTGGGGGTTATAGTGTGCTCATCTCCTACTTTTGGGCTTCCCAAAGCCATACAGGTAGGTGACCACTATGGTAAAAGAACACTGGACAAGACATGGCTACGGTTGGATCCACCACAATGGTTAACACGTTTGTATGCTCTTGAACTGCTCAATTAAATACAATGTGTTAATGGTAGCACAGAAAAGAAGATGAAGAGAAAAGGGGGGTGTTTTTGTTTGTGTGTGCTCACTGCATACAGATATACCCTTATTCTGTCCTTTTATCAGTCATGTCAAGATCATGCCGTATCTTGGAATTCCTTCAAGGACAAGCGCAAGTTGATGAAAGCTCCCATTTTTCAACACACTTCTAGGGAATTAAGTCCCACTTAGATGTCAGTGGGGCCTACTTCGGAATGTAGGCTCACATTGCAGATGGCGTATCCAAATACAGGTTTGAACTGTTTCACTTGCTATGGCGTCTCGAACCTTGGCAGGCACAATTTAAAGGGCTGCAACCCACAGAAGCTTATGCCAAACAAATGTGTTAGCTTTAAGGTACAACAAGGCTCTGAGAAGCTCTTGCTACAAAAGACGAACACAGCTAATCCCTTGGAACTAGATAATCAGATTAACAAACATATCGCTGTGAGAAGTGTTTGTCCCAGTCAGAAATAGGAGAAGTATTTTAAATCCAGATGTAGTCTAGTTGGAATTCCATAAGTTAGCTGCACGTTGTATGAAACAGTTCTCACATTGATCATTCATTGGTTAGCCCCAAAGTCTAGGATTATGAGAAAAGGAAATACATTGTTATCTTTATATTGTTCATAATTTTAAGAACCTGTGTCAGGCCCACTCCACAGTCACTGTCTAAGTCATCTTCTCCAAAACATAGCAAGACCCAAATGCTTTGGAAATGATTCTCTAAGTTTTTGGTTTTGCTGCCCATTCCCTGTATCTCTGTCCAGAATGACGATATTCTTTTTTCAGAGATTTCAGCTAAAAATGCACGTGGTTCTCAGTGTGACTATAAGATTTATATAATAACTTATAATATTTGTTCCCTGAACCTTTCCTTTTCAAGCAGACGTAGATTTCTAGGACAAAATGTATCAGTTACAGACATTACATGTATTTTTGCTCATTCAAGGAATAGAATAAAAGTCATGAATTCCTAACTGGCACTCTGGCAAGGATGATAACTGGTATTTAACATTACAAAGGTGTGAACATTCTTTGTAACTGCCAAGCCCAGTTACATAAACTGCAGAAAGCTAAATTTTTAGCAGCACATATGACTAGTTTCACACTTGTGTATACATTCAAGAGAGCCGATGAGGGCCACAAAACTGCAGCAGACCACCTCCAAAAATCTGTTCAAGTTTCCTCTTTGTAACTGTTTGGTTTTCTTCCCAACCAGTTCATCCTTCTAATCGGCCCTTTTAATTTCTGTTTCACCACAGACCTCAGCATAGTGTTTCCTCTTAGTCTGCTGCTGCACACAAGACCTTGAAACATCCCATCCAGAGAGTTTGGGGCATTACTTTTTAAAAGTAACTAGTTGTAGATGGTTCAACCATCAATCAAAATGGAAACTGCTGTGAAGAACTGAGAAGAAGCCTGAGAGGTGGAGGGTCATGTAGGAAGCAACTAGAAAACATCCTTAAGGGTAAGGATGTGTCACTGGAGACCAAGCCCAATATCACCCACACTATCATATTCTGATTACTATGTAGGGATATCAAAGCTGATGGGGGGAAAAGATTAATTTGAAATGTGTTGCAGGATAGTTTTATGCATACAATGGGCCACATGAAAGGGAAAGAAATGGATTGTGAATCAAATCTGAATTCTCACTACAAGTGTAAATAACTACACTGAGATTACTGTACTTTGAACAGACCATGAGGGGGGAAAAAGACTCATTGGAAAAAGCTATCATGCTAGCAAAAGTGGAAGGCAGTAGGAAAAGAATAAGAACTATTAAAAAGATTGACTCAATAAAAGAAAATACAGCCTTTAATTTTCAAGACCCGAGTATGGTTATCAATGATAGGACCTTTTGGAGATCATTAATTTGCAGGGTCTCAATAAGTCAGAAACAACATCATGGCACGTAACAAGAGCAAGTTACTGTGTCTTACCAAGTTGGAACAGGGTCAGATACATCTGTAAAAAGTTCATATCTCTAAGGTTGGGTAAGGAATTTGGGACCCAGCTTCACCCAGGTTAAAATCCCACAGTTGTCACCCTCATGCCCATGGTCTACCTCTTCTCTGTGAACCGCCTTCCTTCTTCTGCACTGGTCTCAAATTCTCTCTTCTCCTGATACTGCCTGAACTTAGCCAAGAAGTAAAACTCCCACAATCTCTGAGCTGATTAATGTCACCCAATTAATGAACATTTGGGGCTTCCTATCTGTAAGACAATGGCATGCACATTTCTGAACACAGCTCATCAGAGAAGCTTTAGAATCATGTCCCATACAACTGCAGGTTCCAAAATCATATTTGGGGTACCCTCAGTGCCCCTCCAAGATATATTCATGTCGCCTATACTTTAATTCAGACCACCAAATTAAAAAAAAAAACCCTCCAAATTTGGAGAACATCGGTTCACTGATGTATGAGAAACTAAGTAATTTTCACGTATGCCACGGAGCCCATTTTTTAAATCAGACCATCTCAAATTTGATTAATATCTGTCTGGCTACTTTCATGTGATGCATCAGTGAACAGACAGATAAGCAGATATAACTTAGTTTTATTCATACAGATTAAGTTAAGATTTTTTTTAAAAGAAAAACTTTCTGTTTCTCAAAAATAACACAAACAGCTACTGTTTTTATTTTTAAAAATGTCTAAATCCTACAAGTCACTCGCTTGTGGCACAAAAATCACTACCTGTCCTCCCTGTTGTCGCCTCAACACCCACCCAATATAGCAGAAGGCAGTACAGCACATGGTACAGCATGAGCCAGTGCCAGAACCATGTGGCACTCCTTCTCTAACTCCAAACCTATATGGTGCTCCTCCCCTCTATTTCAAACCTTTAAAAGTAGTTCTCAAAAAACCCATCTACAGCACAAAAAGGAGCAAAGATATCCTTTGTTAAACTACAGCCTTAACGTGGCTTAGTTATGCTTCAGTTACTGTAAAAAGGGGTGCTTGGGGATATTATAGTTCTTGTATATGAGATTTATATTTTGTCTGAGGTGTACTGTAGTGCCATGGTGAGTTTCAGCTTTGGCAGAAAAATAAGAACCTAAGAGCAATGCTGATCACAGCAAAGGTGTGATCTAGGCCAGAGATGAGCAACCTCCAAAGATCCAAATATGCCCAACTTCTGGACCTTGTAGGACCGCATCTCTCCATCACCCTGTCTCAAATATTTTTTTCTTCTCTTAAAAAGCCTTTTTTTAAAAAACTGAAACCGCCACTTCTTTCAGCTTCAGTGGATGACAGCATGTTTGAGTACTATGAGAAAAGCCCCTCCCTGTTTCTCTTCCTCCAAACTGTGCACAATTTGAAACATTGCTGTTCTACCTGCCCTTCTCATCTTTTATCCAAGCTAAACAGCCTCAAAGCAGTAACCTGTCCTTAGAGAAGATTTGCTCCAGTCCCTTGATTGGAAAGGCATGCTCCTGAAGTGTTCCGTTCCTGGCAAAGTTGCTCTACCCTTAGGTACAAGTCCAACACAAAGCTGCTTTGTTGGCTAGGCTTGGGCTGTAAAATCCAGCCTATTGAGCCTATTATAAATCTTCACCTCTATTGTGTTCAAAGAAAAGCCAGGCTTCAGTTTCTCTTGGTTGAGAAAGATCATGCTACCTGCTGAAGTCACTTCTGGTTGCGAAAATCACTCGGTTCAATTTGCTAAAGCTGGAATCACTTCACTGCAGAACCCAGGGCTACGTCAGAGAAACTTGGCTGGCTTTTTCCCCAGAGCAACATGTTCTGGGTATCAAAGTTCCCACTTTTGCTGAAGAGGAAGCCTACACTACAGCCCTTTTCGAAGGTGCCCTGTTCTTCAAAGTAGTTGCAGGGATTTCCCCACAGGCCACTTCCATCTTCAGAAATGAGCAAACGGAATCAACCGTATCAGTTTTTTTCCCTGGTGAACTAGCAGAAAGGATTTTTGTCAGGCTTCCTTGTTGTGGTTTGCCAAATTTTCTAGACTGAGCCCAGTTTCCTCATTCTGTCCGGGGAAAGGTACTGGAAAATTTTATAAACACAATGCATGCAGAAAACAAAAGACTAATTGAACACATTTTAAACCCACACACCATGCTTGAACATGGGAAGCTCAGCTTGGAGACCAAACCTGACTGTTTAAAATCAGTATCTAACAGAGACACTTGTTAATAACACAGCTAAAAATATACTGTATGTGGTGCTCTCAATGCCATGAGTGACTGACAAACCTATCACTAGTTGGTTATCTATATAAACTTCCCACAGCTTGGTTAACTCACCAGTTCAATAAATACTGAGCAGCAGTGGGGAATCTGAGACCCATGGGCCAACCCAAGCTTTGGCTGTGCTCCTTGCCCAACTCACTTCTGCAGACCTCAGCAGCTTTCAAAGAAGTCAATGCAAAGTTTATGGAGATAAAGCTTCCTCACTCCTGCATTAAACTAATCTTGTTCCAAAATGGCAGCAACTGGAGAAACAATCTTCTGCTCAACAGCCATGCATGATCAGATGAAAGAGCCATAAAGTCGAATGCTTGCAATGTGTCTCAGTTCCACTCTGGCTGCATTGACATCACTTCTCTTAGCAATGAGAAATTCCCAAAGAATAGCAGCTCAACTTTTAACATCTGTTTATTACAATCATATCTAGCCTACCCCCCAATGAGCTCAAAACAACATATAGCCTCTCTCCTCTCCACCACCCTCCTAACAACCTTGAGAGATAAGTGAGATTGGAAGACTGCAGTCAGTCAGTGAATTTTATGGCCAAGTAGGGCTTTGAGCCAAGGTCTCCTGGGCCCTAGCCCAATATTCTATACCTCCCTGTCTCACCATTTCATCTCTCCATGTATATTAAACTGTCCCATTCAAACCGTACATTTTCTGACTTTAAAAGTGTAGTTTCTATTAATTACCCTTCACACAGAGATGCCCATACCCAGAATCCCTTGCTTGGAGTGGAGGGGATAAAGGTGTCTACCCATTACCTACCATGGGAACATGATCTTCCCATTGTCACGTGTAGGTCTCTGGCCAGGTACAGCCCCAAAAGAACTCATGGCCCCAAAAGAACTCACAGCGATAGTCTTAGGCATAAAAATTTGACAGCAAGACTCCTTATACCCTTTTTACCTTCGTTGAAATTGTCATCGGCTGAGATGTGGGTTAGCGGAGACTGGGGGCGAGAGTCACCACAAAGCGAATAGCTGTGCTCTGCCTGAATGAGGGGAGCCGGAGAAGCCGGTGATAGCTCTACTTCCATCATCTCATTTTTGTCCGACAGGAAAGGATCATTCAAGAGCTGGCCCAAAACATCCTGGGAGAAATCATCAAGGAACTCAGTGAAGTGCTGTAAGAAAGAAAGGGGGAGGAGAAAAACGAGAGAATCTGACAATGTTGTTTAGATGAAGTATAAACACAATTTCCCAAAGAATAGAAAAGTAAGTGGAAATAACTCTGAAGAGGGTTGACCAACCCTAGCCTTCTGGTATTGAATCTTGGGTAGACGTTTCAACTGTAGTCTTGGAGGCTCAAACCTGAGAACTGAGGACATGGATCTGAGCAAAGGCAAGCAGCTCTAATTGCATCGTTGGGTGCCTGCCTTCACAACTCAAGCTGTTCAAAAAACAGAACTACCTTGCAGAATCAAGATTCTGATCACAGAATCTGACCTCTCCCCACCCAGAAAGCTCATAAGCTAGACAGTAACATCCCAAAGCAGGTCCTTATCAGCCAGGAAGCTCACAGGGTGATCATGAGCCAATCAGCCTTTCCTACGTCACAAGGTTGGTATGAGCATAAAATGGGGTATTGAGGAACAGAGAATCACAACTAGGGTGCTACAATCAGGAAAGCCCTACACATGTGACTCCCAGGGCTGACACACATTGCACAATTTTCTTGGTGGTGGTATCATTCCAATGGAAATAGGATTTTTCCCTACATCTTTCTCTCTTTCAGATAACAGTTAAGAAGATATATATCAGGAAAATTTCAAATTTGACTGCAAAATTTGACTGCTGCATGTTTGCATGGCTTTTATGTTTTTGGCAGGGATTTTAACATATGCTTTTAGATATTTGTAATTTACATGGGTGCAAGCTCTGATTTTGGGCATTTGCAGCTGTTAAAACTGTGTTTTATATGAATCATTAGCTGCTGAATCAGACTCTTATGAGAAAGAGTGGGAAAGAAATTAACTAAACAGGAACAAGGCCTTCTAGCCCTTGACCTTCTAGAAGAAAAACAAGATAGAAATATAATTACATGAATAAATACCAGAACTACATATAATGACTTCAAATTTTCATTTTTAGCTGCTTAGAGCCAAGTAAGTATTGACAGATCTATTCCTGCTGCCCTTCTGATCTAAAACAGGTTGGCTAAATACTTGATAGCATGTCCTAATCCTGACCTATTTATATACAACCCACAGATGTGTAGATTTCTCAGTGTGATTTGGGACAATTTGTTTTACAGAGATTTGACTACAGATACAGTTCATACATGCAGACCATCTCTATTCACACTCCAAATGAAATGAAAATAGACTGGTGGGGCTGCCACTGTGATCCTGCCTCCCCTAAATGTGCCTTTAGCCTAAGTCTTTTAAGCACAGAAATAGCACTTCTTATAGATCCTTTTTGTTCAAAAGTCACCTTCTGGTGCTGGCCATCTTAGAACCTCTGGAAAAATTCTGTTGAATTTCACCACTTGCAGAAAGGCAGTAACACAAGCATGTTGTTTTTTAATGTTTGGTCAGCTTTTCATTGAGTGATCAACTGTATAACCAAGGCATGATCAAGCATGTCACAGAAAGCCTGCAAAAGAGCACCAATCACTTCCTCAATTAGCCCTCCACACTCTGTGAGTACAACAGGATTCTGGCCTCCAAAAAGTATTTCATTTTGACATATCTAATCCTATAGCCTATTTAGCTGGATGAATCAAGTTTGTGGAGAAACTATACTCTCTTCCTTTCGCTCTTCTTACAACAGATGTTGACCATGCCACCACCCAATCTACTTTGTGAAAGTGAGAAGTTGTGCAATAAATGCAGGTAAACTTGTGAAAGAGAAGCATTCCCATAAATACTGCACTACATCAGTGGTTCCCAATCTTGGGTACCTAGATGTTCTTGGACTAAAACTCCCAGAAGCGTTCACCACTAGCTGTACTGGCCAGGATTTCTGGGAGTTATAGTTCAAGAATATCTGGGGACCCAAGGTTGGGAGCCACTTCAGTACATGATCAGCATTTCACTGATTCTTTCCATCTGCCCATACTCGGGCTGGTTCACATAGGCATGTATGCACTGTAATTCTCTGAATTTCATTACTGTATGCTTCATAGCCACTCATAAATATGGACTATTCTGTGATGGCAATTATCATGAGGTGTAGATATGGTATCATGTAGAAATAGCCATTGGAAAATCCTAAACCCAGACCTTGCAGGAATAAACCATACATTGTACAGTAGTTTGCAACAGTGTCCTGACCTTTCTTCCTTTCTCATTTGCCCTTAGTTTTCAAAATCCTTACCAGTTAAGTACACATTCTTCTGTTTAGTTAACTTTATTTACCTAAAATGCATCGAGTGTGCCCTGCCCTAACCTTCCACAGGACAAACAGAAGAAGGAGCAGACATTCCCCCCCCCCCCAGCTGTACTAGAGGGCAATAGCTAGATCAAATGGATGCAAGGAAGCTGTTTTCAGCAAAATATTAGCAGAAACTGTTTGATGGCCAGAGCTGTTGACAGTGGAAGGCTGCCTCAGGGTGTTCCTTTATTCAAGCAAGAAGTAGGTAGCCGTGTTTCAAATACAACAGATTTTGGAGTTGCAAAATTCCTGCACTGAAGAACGGGATGGAATAGGTAAAGGCAACAAATGTAAAAAGATGACCACCAAGACTTATCTCAAATTGTGATTTAATTCTATATTTTTTTAAAGGGGTGGTTGAAATGCATGCAGTGTCAACGACAAATAGGAAAAGAATCACAGCCAAAGTCATCCAAAAGCAAAATAATAAGCTTTAAGATCAGCAACGACATTATAAATCAAATGTTTATGTTGTCAAATTGCCCAAAAAAGAGTCAAAATGAATTAAGGAGCATGTTTCACCCAACCAAGAGATACAAATTCCACCGAATATGCTGTCAAAATGACCACATCCTGCACATATGCATCGTGTCATACAGTTTGTGGTCTCCAAGCCGCAGGAGGGTGGACATTTAGACATTCAGCTGCAGGCAAAGATGCAATTTTTTCTTGTTTGCTTGCACACTTGTCCCCACAATAAAGTTCAAGCAAAGAGAAATGTTGAATCCAGGGCTGGTATAGAATTTTGCCAGACTCGCATTTTTCAAACAAACACTGCTGCAGATGCACCCTAAAATCCATACTTCTATAAACACTGAACTAAAGTTTGACAATTAAAAATATCCAAAGGAAACACATATTTTAAGAAAAATGCAAACACAAGTGTGATCAGGTTCGTCTGGATTTTTGGACGGTTCCCTCATTTTGGCGGGAATAAGAGACGGAGGCGAATTCAAAAAATTAACAGTTTCAACTTTATTGTCTTCTACATCATGTTCAAATAACTTTAACGGATCCAAACAGCTTAACTCTGGCAACATTTTATAACTAATGATCTTTGTTTCTGGAGTAATTAAATCACTTCTCACATCGGGGCTGGTCCAAACCGCTCGCGATCGGTCATCCCTCGCAGAGGAGCACTCCTTACTGCGCACACCGTCCCACAACAAGGGTGTCTCGCCCAGTCCCCTTCTGCTGGAGGGATGTTGTGAGAGGGACTGGGACGGATCACCTTCCTGCCCCCACCATGGTTGCGCGGGAAAACCACTACAGTCCATTCTAATGGTTTTATCTTTTTCTTTTTCTTTTCTGGACACATCGGGATTAGGTAACAGCCTGTCACCTGTCTTTAGGTTTGGAAAATCCTTTAGTAAGTTACAGACCTTGGGAGAGGCTTCTTCCTCTCTTTCTGTTTGTACCGCGCAATCTCTTGATTCCCTCCTTCTCTCCTCCGTCTCCAATCTAAATTCCCGCGCGTTTCCTCCCTCTGTTATCACCTCCTCCCACACTATTAAATCATGCTCCTCCCCTTTCTCCTCCCCTAATTCTTCTGCCAGACATACTTCTGTTGCTTTCTTTTCTATTATTAGTTCTTCATCTATTCTTATGAGTACATCTTCCACACATTCACAACTTTCCTCTTGCACATTTTTTACTGAGGACGGCTCACTACCATGTCCTCCTTCACAACAAGTTAGTATTTGAAGGCAAAGTTCTCACAAAACTGGTTTATCCTATGGGGAGAATATGTACCGTAAAATAATGTGTGCTAGATATGTAAACATTTAGAAAACTGCACACACACAAAAACATATCTGAATAAATGCATGTGAAGGACTAATTTTCATAAAGATAAAAAAAACTATTCACAAAATAACGTGGAAATGAGCCAGAACAAATTTCTTACAATCTTAGAACTGCAGAGCTGGAAGGGACCCTACAGATCATGAAGTCCAGCCCCTGTCAAGGAGGCACAAGTGGGGAAGTGAACTCCCAACCGACTTAAATCACTGAGCTATCTAGCAGAATTTAACCATGGAGGTCTGATGAACTGCCCAAAAATGAGCTTGATGTGTTTATCTAACACCACAATAGTAGACAAATTGGACTTGCATTTGCTACAGTATAGTTAAAATGAAAGACAGGTACATGGTGTTAAAAAAAAACACCTAGCCACAAGCAATTCAGACTGATGATGGTGTGCAGGAAGGGAGAATGCAACAGAGGAGTGGATGACAACATCAACACCTACTTGGAAGACAAGATGTGCAGCAGCCTCAGTACTTTTGCCTCACTGTGACATGGAAGGGAGGTGCTGGTGGCAAGAACCATTGGTCTTAATAATTCATGCAGACACACTACCTACTCAGCCGTGAAATTACAAAATCACAACACTTGGCACATTTTGCAGCACATGCCCAGTTTCCCCACAATGCTCTAACCCAGTAGTTTCCAACTTTGGGTAACCCAGGTGTTCTCAGACTGCAATTTCCAGAAGCATTCGCAACCAGCTTTGCTGGCTGGGGTTTCTGGGAGCTGCCGTCCAATAACACCTGAGTTACCCAAGGTTGGGAACCACTGCTCTAACACATGTTTATCACACTACCATTGTGAATTCCTTCATTTGCAGCCAGGTCTGATGCCCCAATTTGCAGCCAGGTCTGATGCCCCAATTGCTTTTAGCACTAGTCTAGCTGCTCAAAGTCAAGAGGTATGGCCAGCATCACACTTCAAACCATAGTTTCAGACCTAAGCTTGCTTCTGTGATGGTAACCACGGTTTCACAATTTTGACTCACCAGGAAAGTAGGGTTAATTACTCCACAAGGTCTTCAAGTGTAGTAGTCCAAGAAGGCAGGCAGGCAGAAATAGCATGGATATTCTTGGCCATGTATGAAGCTTACACAAGAAGAAAGCACTAGCTCCACCCTCTCCTTCCTCCGTTTCCACTCCCTACTACATATGAAGTGTGATGAGTCTTGAATTGTGATCTTCAACTGCCCATTGATACTGTACTTTCTATGTGACTCAGGACATCGATCCTCCAGGATCTAGACAACATGGAGACTCCCCACGGATAGCCCACTTCCCATGTATGAGGGAAAAAAGAAGTAACAACATAGCAGGGCAGTACTAAATTACCCCTCTCTACATGTGAGTTTTACACATAGAGAAGAATGTCTGAAAACATGGAATTTGAGAATGGCATGCGCAGGCCAAAGGCTCACGCATCCTTCAGCTTCATAAACCAAAACAGGTTTCTCCAGACTGGGTCACTATCTCCAATACTATTGCTGCTGGAGAAAACATTTTGAAACAAACAAACACTATCCTGTCTGCAGGATGCAGCATCTTGTTAATTCTAATTAATGGAGTTTAATTAATATTCTAATTGAAAGCATATGGCAATTAAGGTTTGGTCAGATGCTTCTATTAAGAGGATGCCCAGCACTTCAGGACAGCATCTTTTAAACATACCTACATATAACATGATAAAAAAAAAAGAGATGACACAGCATGGCTGCAGGTTGTAAAGCAACATTACGCTGGCTGGAATCCAACTGAATACATATAATGGCATAAGTGCAGCTGTGTAGCTGGAGAGTGGCAAATGGCCACCAATTAACAAGTCCTCCTTGAGCATCAGTTGTGTGGTTCAGCACATGACTATGAATTCAGTCCAGGACTTACTCATTATTGGCTATTCACTATTCCAAGTCATGTCATTGTGTTTATTCAATGTACATATTCAATGTACATAAATATTCAACCGGATTCAGGCCAATGAGAGGCAGACAGGGAAAGATTCAGATGTTATTAGACATGTCCTCTTTCACAAATTCAGAAATGCACACAGGCACACCATAGGGATTTGTGAATGTGTGAGGAATAAAGAAGGAATATAATCCTACTCCATAGCAATATCTCCCTAAGGGCTGATGTGCCTGCTGGCCACACAAACCTTCGGCTGGCATTTAGCTTGACCGTGAAGGAGCAACTGCACAAGGGGCTACTCCATGAAAAGGTGAACAACTACACAAAACACAAGGGATGTAGCTACCAGACACACCAGCATGTGTGAGCTTAACAAGTGGAACACAGCACCCTTCCCACACGTTCGCTGTACTGTGTATCAGAGGCACAGGCACATGTTGTACATAATCATGTCTGTGTGTACAGACTCCTTTACTGAGAGACGGTGAGAGTAAATGCTAACATGTGTGTGTGTGTGCGCGCGCGTGCGTGCGTGCGTGTGAGTGAGACTGGCTAACTAAAATACACTACACATCAATAACTAAAAAGAGGCAATAAAATTACTGGATACAAGTTCTTAGTAAATTAGACTCAGGGAACATTAAAAGCCCATTATGTCTCACTTCACAGTGTAATCAAAGGTTACAGCACTAAGCAAACTTCAGCATCCATTAAATGCCCTGAGATGAAGGTCTTGATCACCTCAAGCCACTGTTTACACAAAGTCAGAATTAAAGTCCAGGTCAATCTTGCCCTGGATTGCCAACTAAAAATTCAATAAATAAATAAATAAATAAATAAATAAAACCCTCGGAATAAAGAAAAGCATCTAATCTGTATTGTAAATGCCATAAGAGATTTATGGTGATTCTTCTGCCTGTGACCGTAAATGCTCCAGACAAAATGGACAGGCAGAAGGGTCTCTCCCTGCCACTGGCTGAGCTAGTCTTTCTTTTCCAGAAAAGGAGGGCTAAGCAGTCAAGATGTGGAGAGGAAAGGGCAAAATAAAGAAGAATGAAGAACCCAAGAAAGGAGAAAGCTTGAATTCTACCCTCCAGAACAGTGCATGTAAGAATAGGCCTCCTAAACTGGCTTCCTTCAAATGCATTAGATTGCAGTTCCCAGTGCTAGGAATGATGGATCCCGTAGTCCAATACATGTGGGGGATATCAGGTTGAGGACAGCTGCATCAGAGGAAGGAAACTTTTTATTAGAAAGTACCATGTTTCTTTATTTATTCAAAAATATTTTTACTCCACCTTTCTCTTTAAAAAGGACCCAAGGCAGCCTACATTGTTAAGAACACAAAATGAACAACAATAAATTATTAGAATCTTTAAAATGAATTAAATAAACATTACATTTAAAATGGATAGCTCAGTGGTTTAGGTATCTGGCTGCAGAGTCAGAGGTTGGAGTTTGATTCCCCACCATGCCTTCTGTGAGTAAAGCCAGCCTGTGTGGCCTTGGGCAAGCTGCACAGTTCCAGGGTGCTCCCAGAAGAAGGGAAGAGTAAACCACTTCTGAGTATTCTTTATTTGGAAAACCCTGAAAAGAACTGACTTGATAGCACATTGTATATGTTTTTATTCTATTCTTTTAAGAACGTTACTAAAACAGATTTAAAAGCACCAAGGCATAAACCAGATTCAATACGCATGATGAAAATAAATGGTGCTCCACTTAATAAACTACTGTTGGTATTTTTAAAAAAATTCCAAACCTAGATTGGGCATTGCCTCCCAAAAGACCAACCCCACTGAGTTATAGCCGTGCAAGAAAAGGAATTCCAACGGTTGGAACAGCAAGAGGGGGGGAGAGCCTTAGAGTGTACACCTTGGCTGCATACCAGCTGGAGCCTCCTGCAACGGCTCCAGCCACATACCATGCCTCTCAGACAAAACATTCCTTTCTCTGAGCCTGCCTCTGGCATAAAAGGCTATTTATGTCTGATTGCAAGAATCCCTGTGGAGGAGACTGGGGCCAACACTTTAGTTAACCCTCGGCTCTTGACTTCCCCACAAGAAATCCTGAGAGCAGCTCACAGCATCCTATGAGGCATTTTGTAACAAACACAAAGCTGATGTGGATACGAGGAGCAACAAGACACCTACGGTACCTTACAAATCCCCAAAGCAAAGCTCACCTATTTTATCCTGTCTAAGTCACAGTTCTAATTAAAATATCTAGCATCATTAGAGCTATTTATAAGTGAAACACAGGGCACTAATAATACCTAAATCATTCTTTGCAATTAAATCGGTTTTCCTGCAGGTGTTTCAAAGACATTCTATCATTAGTGAGGTCCATCTTTTCGGCAAATATGCCACAACTGAAGTTCCACGGTTTAGGAACATGAACGTAACATGCAACCTATAATATTAGCTCTTAGTGATAATGAAAGCATACCAGCATCTTTTCTTGCATTTTAGCATTAATACATAATAGTTTTTGGCATACTTATTCATTCTTTCAAAAATATGATTTTTTAAAAGGTTATTTGTAGGAACCTGGAGCCATTTGCAACCATTGGCAGATTATTTTTCTCTGTCTTTGAGTGCTTAAAGCAGAGGTCCCCAACTCCCGGTCCGCGGCCCGTGCCGGTCCGTGGCCTGAGCCAGACTGGGCTGCTGAGACAGACCTCCCGCCCCACCCCACCCCGCACACACTCACCCCCGCACTGCCTGTTTGCGCCTGCGCGTGTGCTCCAGCACGCCCGTGCGAGCCCCGCACCGCCGTTTGCGCATGCGCACGGGCCTGTGCAAGCGCCACGCTGCCGTTTGCGCATGCGCAAGCGAGCGAGCGCAGGTGGGCGCTCGTGCAAGAGAGTATGCGTGCTTGTTCGCGCATGCACACAAGCGCAAGGGGTGCCCCGCCTTCCCCAGCCAGTCCGCGGACTGAAAAAGGTTGGGGATCGCTGGCTTAAAGCACTCTCTGGGCTACTCTCTGGACTACATTGCCCCCGCCCCATGAGCTGGGTACTCATTTAACCAACCTGCAAAAGGATGAAAGGCTGAGTGAACCTTGAGTTGGCTACCTGGGATTGAACCTTGGGTTGTGAGCACAGTTTTGGCTACGGTACAGCAGTTTAACCACTGCACTATGAGGCTCTGTAAGAATAAAAACTTTTTTAAAAGTTTAGTACAATACGAAAGTAATAATTGTGGACTGCAAAATAAATTCCAAGTTATTACAATCCTTTACAGGGCTTTCTGGGTATAGAGTACTCAGATGTGGTTTAGCCTTCCCTTCTATTGAGGGTGCTCTAGGACTGTGCAGCTTGCCCAAGGATACACAGACTGGTTTTCCCCCCAGGAGGCAAAATGGTGAATCAAACTCCCAGCCTCTGACTCTGCAACCAGCTACCCAGCTCGCTGAGCTATCCACATTACTAACATATTATTATCAAAATCGCAACTGACAATTACATGTTATAGATTTTCAAAGCCACAACTGAAATTAATATGTTAGATTTTTTAACTGAAGTTTCCACATTCTGATTCTTATTAGAAAATACTTTCTGTGCAGATATATCTGCATATCTTCTTGCCTTGGTGTGCCTTTCCTCAGTCTACATAGCTGGGAGACAGATAAGATTGTAGTGCAGGAAAGGTAGCCCATTGCTCAGGCTACTGCTGAATTGTTCACATATCAAGTTAAACCACCAATCCTTTCCAGCTCTGCCATTTTTGGTATCTGCAACTATCATCACACACACTCCAAATGCATTATGGAAAAAATAGGAGACAGCACAAGTTTGCATGATATTTCCACGTGCTAATCTATAGTACATGTCCATATTTAGAAATAATTAGTAAATTTTAATTAAAAATAGACTACATGTCACTATGGTAGATAACTGCATAGGCAACCAGTGTGCCTGCTACATCTGCTATCCAGCTGTTAACTCCCAATTGGAAAATTCAAGACTCCTGCTTTCTCTTAGTATACTTTGCTGTCTTGAAGTGAGACTAGGGCTGAGAGGTGCTTCAAAGAGAGGACTACCCTCTGTAAAGCACAGCATCTGGCTGGTCTTCCTGTGACATGATTTGGAAACAGTACTCTAGAACAGTGGTTCCCAACCTTGGGTTCTTGGACTACAACTCCAAGAAATCCTGGCCAGTGCCACTGGTGGTGAAGACTTCTGAGAGTTTTAGTCCAAGAACAACTGGTGCAATACTTATGGGTTTGCTTCTCTGTCACAGCAAGTCTGCATCAGTTCCTCTCTTTTTCATCCTGTATTATAATTTTAAAATTCTGATACACCAGAGTTATCTATAATTCAACTGCAGCAACCTATCTGTCCAAATGCTAGGTGCATTTCCTACCTAGTGAATAAGACTCCACAACTTTGTGGTAGCTCTGGACCCAAAAAGTGCAGCCTCTTAACCCTGGATTTGTACTGTGCCAAGCTTCTCACTCTGGCTAGCTGGCTGGAAACCATGTTTCTTACATTATAATCCAGACATCATTAACTAGACATCCTTCATTTTTTTAAATCTGTATCTTTGACTACAGATACTGTACAGTTCTGGCAGGTTTGCATTCACTACATACTAGATTGCTAATGTCATCCACTGTTTCAGCTGGCTTTGGAGCCAGAGGTTGGATATTCAATTTCCCAATGTGCCTCCTTGATAGGGGCTAGATTCCATGATCCATAGGGTCTCTTCCAGCTCTGCAGTTCTAAAATGATCATGATGATCTTAATAGGATCCCAGCTACCACCCACCTTCTTCCCACAAAAGCCAAAGCAACGTGGGAGCATGAAGTATTATGAGTCATGCAGAACTAAACGTCACAACAAGCAGTGGGCTGACCTGAATCTCTTTGGGGATTTCTCCCTAAAGATCTAAATGAAATCCTATAATCAGAAGTAAGCGACACTGAGTTAGGAGCACATACTCCGAGGGAAATATGCATAGGATTGAAATGCTATGTTTACAAGGATGGCAAGTCACCACAGCAAGGGTAGTAGGAGACCAAGAATCCTAGCCATTTCACTGCGATTCCTTCACACCTTATCTGAAAATGACACATTATATATGCTACTTCATTTGGAATCCAAGACAGCATTCGGGACCAACAGATCAGATTATTTTCCAACTTAGGCACACTCTCGAATCAGCACAGGATGCTCCAAAGCAGAAGCTTGCCTCAGCACACATACAATGTCCATTGTTTATTTTTACCAGTGTTTGCTTTGAATGGGGCACACTGTTTGCTAGGCAAAATTACCCCACTGTTTCCAGGAATACTGCTGTCCAGCTCTAGGTGGTAATGCTTAGTATCTGAAAACTAGATCTTTTATTTATTTATTTTTAATACCAGTCTTGGAAGTTAGTGTCGATAGGAATAGCCCTCAAAGGGCCATTGTTAAGATGGCCGAGGAAGATGTTTCTCAGCTGTTGAATCAAATATTTATCTAGTAAAAGGATAGCAAGAGGCATCCTTCTAAACATGCATTTACTTGCTTCTGCCAGTATAATTCAATATTTTCATCCATGTGAAGCTAGTGAACCCATCATTCACAATCCACATGAATGCCACAGTTGTCCCAGTGCTGCTAGTCCAAATGTGTGCAAACTTGTAGCACAATGATAGTACAAAATTGGTCCTCTTAGCATCAACCCCCCATGTTACCTAAGTGCAAGAGGTAAATCGAAGGTGAAATCTCCCCATTTCACAGGTCATTTTTGGAGATGACATCTAAAAGGGAGCCAGAATGGAACAAACAGCACAATTACACTGAAGCAAAACTAGAGGAACCAGCTCATTGCAATAATAATAATTTTTTTTCACTAAACCCTGAGCTAACTTCTTGGTTATTATTATGAATCACCAAGATGAAAATGTGAAGCACATCAAACACTCTCCAATGGTCTCTAGATGTCACCTCTTCAAGGTATTTGTGACTTCACATTGGAGACTATAGTCAGCTGGCAGCCTGGAATTACACTAATGGCCGGTCGATGGAAGCAAGTTACTCCCACGCCCCAAAACAAGAGTCTGGATCCATTTAGCAGTAGCCACTCAAGTGATTAAGCATCATTGGTCCTCTCTAATACATCTGTCCTACCCACCAACCAACTGTAATGTTAGCACTGATTCCACAATAGAATAAAATACCTTCTTTTTCCAACCTGTCTTCCTGGCAACTACAGACACAGAAGTTTTTTGGTGATTAAAACTTGGTCCTTAAATTTGCAGTGAAGAGGAAAGAAAAACATGCACGCTTCAATGGTATTAATAGCTTTACACTGAGAAGGCAGCTGACCAAGTAATTCTCCTTACATTGTTTTCTAGATAAGTGATACTTAAGATCAGGGCTAGATTGAGTAGATATGAAACCCAAGTTTAGAGTTATACCTTGTGACCCTATTTTATTGCTGGTCTCTTCAGCACAGTTCAGTTGGTCTTTTTCCTCAGTTGACCCTCCCTGATGGTCAAACTCCTGCCAATTGACCTTGGCCTTTTTCAAAATCTAGTGAAAACTGTCATTTTAATACTTTCACAAAGGTAAGAAATTAACAAGTTCTCCTAAAGCTTCAGAATACGTTCACTGTCTCTGGTTTAATCAGAAAAAAACTTCATTGGGCAAAAGGCAGTCCCTCAGATAGTGGCAGACCTAAATTTTTGGGACCCTGAAGCTTGAACTGTTATGGGGACCAAGCAATGATGTCTGGGTAACCACTGTTATTTTCTTCAATGGGGTTGTTTCACAAATTTTGAAAAAATGTGGACTAAAATCTCTTCTTGGGTAGCTCCAGGATTAGGGGCTCTGAAGTTTCACTAATTTCATAGTAGACCTGCCCCTGTCCTCAGATGTTACTAGACTGACAGTACTAGCATTCTTCACTAGAGATGGGTATCTACTGTGGTTTGGTGGATCAGGCCCACACAGCATGGTTGCACGGGCACCCTGGATTCTGTGCCCTGCCTCTTCCCGTGGGCACCGCATCAGTAGCAGTGCCACGGGCTTCCCTGCCCCCTCCTCTGAAGGGCCGCCCACACAACACCTGTTGAACCATGCCGAACTGCAGTAAGTGTCCATCTCTATTCTTCACCATTGACTATGCTGGCTAGCATTGATGGGAGTTATAGTCCAACAGCATTTGGAAGGCTAAACATTGCCCAGCTCTTAAAGTAAACCGATGGCATTTTGAGTGGGTTTCTACTGCCAGCTTGATTTAGTTGTGACTCTGCGCTACAGAGTACTTTGAATAATGGTATGTCCTGCCTTACTGAGCTTATTGCAAGGACCACTTCTCAAGGAATTCTCTGCCCCTATTTCAATATGCAACCATGGCCAGAAATACAATTTGTTCTTGAGTAGTACAGATTAAGACCATGTCTTCATGTCATCAGGAGTCACAAATACAGTGTGTGAAAAAGAGGGCATAGGTTATTACACCGCTTAAATCAAAAACATGGTATCAAATGATCAGGTGTTGACAACTCCTGATCACATGCAAAGCACCCTGCAGAGCCTTTGCTCCCAGTCTGCAGAGGAGCTAACAGAATTCAACAGCACATCAAAACACATTGACAGAATCAAGCCGCTGCCTAGCATAGATGGCTTGATATCATTTCTTGACCAGCTTGAATTCATACTTCACTGAGTCGTAAGGGAGGCAAGGCACAGCTGCAGTTTTGCTGTGTCTAATGTTATTATAATTGTTATTCACTGTTTCCAAAGCAAAGCAAATTTAAAAGCAGTTTTGAAAATAGTGTAATAAAATCAAAACAAGATTCCTTTTCCGTGGTAGTTCTGCCTACAAAGACAGTCCCCTCCCCCACCAAAAAAAAGAATGAGGGAAAAGAGTGAAATTATGCAAACTTTTATTTTGATTGATGTGCAACATACAAGTTATATTACAAAGCAAGGGCAGATGGCAGGACCAAGGGTGGGGAGGTTAAATACTAACTGATCTTCACACTAGAACAATTCTAGCAATTTTAGTAATTAATTTTGAGTGAGAAAAAAAAAAGTTATAATTGTGGTTTAGCCATTCCCTTCTTCTGGGGCATCCTGGGATGGCACAGCTTGC